>CM038682.1:46675265-47365631 GCA_021605205.1 Aegilops longissima
ATGGCTTTGACTGTTCGGCAATTCGGCATGACACCGCCTGGTGCTGTACTTTTTTTAGAGAGGCGCGCATGGGACGGCCCTCACACCAAGATGTCCTTTTTTTTCCAAGAATTTTGAGAGCTTTTCAAAGAAAGCATTTGCCGAGCAGTCTGTCTGCCAGCAGGTTGCTGAGCACGAAGTAGGAACTCCTCCGATCCAACTTTCAGTTGTTTTCACTTGGCACATGAATATGCAGGACCGTTAGCTGATCTATGCAGTCTGGTTGAAGATGTACACGGGACACAAATTCATTCTTAAAAACATATCTAACCGGTCCTCCCTGTTCATTCTCGGATTGGTTTTCCATTGAAATGTAGTTCCATCGTATCCGCGTATGATCATATTGAAGTTCCATAGAGTTGTGTGAAAAAGGAGGATTCGGCTCAGTCATGATTCTCCGTCTAAGCAAGATATCAATTGCTCGGCTCTTTTCTCTAGGATGTATCTGATCTTTGCGTCATGTGCGTCATATAGTTGTCGAACTGAGGCTCCCGGAGGCCATGGTGTTTACTGCAAGCCAATAGACACAAAGCGTAAATATTGCTTCTCTCTTGATGTCTCTAATTGCTACATGTCTATTGCATCTTTTTATTCTTCTATAGCCATTTTCTCCATGGTCGTGCCTAATTGTAACATGTCAACAAAATGGAGGAAGAAATATCAATGCATGTGGATGAATTCCTGAACCTTGCTATCTGCTCATCCAGTTGTAGACTTGCATACACTCCCTCCGTCCCAAAATTCTTGTCTTAGATTTGTCTAAATACGGATGTATCAAGTCTTGTTTTAGTATTAGATACATCCGTATCTAGATAAATTTAAGACAAGAATTTTGGAACAGAGGGAGTATATAGGTAAAGCATTACTCATGCAAGTGAAGGTTGGTGAAGAATAAACTTATTTGTTCATTGATTTGTCTCACACTACATTTTTTATTAGTAGAATACCTGTGTACTTCTACATACTGGTTTCAGTTTGCTTACAACTTGAATCATCTTTTCTTCCAACGCAATTATTTGAATCTTTTGACTGACTGTATTTATTGTGTATGCCAGACATTGTTTGGAGCCATGAATATTATTGATTATACTTTGCATAAACAATACTACTTTGACTAACTTTCCATAAGAATGGCAAACTTCGTGCCTAAATAGAAGACGTCCAACAAACAGTAATTGCTTAGAGCATCTCCACTCGTTCGGCCCCCCGGCGCACCCGACGAATATGGTTTGGCCCAAGCGCCGGTGCTTTTTCGGCCATGGGGCAATCCAGTTCCCAGCCGCACCTACAGGTTTCGGCACCAAGACGCGCATAAATTCAAACTCGCCATTTCACGCTACCCAAAAAAGCGCCACAAGTTCGGCGATCAACGGCTGCCACAAAGTTCGGCGATCACCATGCCGCAGTTCGGCGATCAACGACTGCCACAAAGTTCGGCGATCACCATGCCGCAGTTCGCGACCAAACATACTCGAAAGTTCGGTGTTCAAAAGGAAGGACGCGTAGGCAATGCATCAAACGATGGCGGGCTCCTCCGGCGTCGGACTGGCGGGCGTAGGTGTGCTCGGCGTCGGTGAGGCTTCTGTGCTTTGGTTGGCCAGCGTCGGCATGGCTTATGTGCTGGGCTAGAGGCGACATCATCCCTCGGGCTTGGCGGTGGCGTTGGGGTCGGCGTGGGAGTTGTCGGGTTCGCTTGCGGGCCGTGGCCGCCGGGCGGATTCATCATCCCCGCGCGAGACCCCACTGCCTACTTCGCCGCCGCCGCCGCGTCCCAGGCTTTCTTGGCGTTGAGCCGGTTCCGCCGGTCGGTGGTGACAGCCTCCCGGCGTTGGACCTCCACCCTCAAGTCGACCTTCGACATGCCCGGTGGTTTTGCCGGCGGCGCCCTTGGCTTCCTCTGGTTCAGCTGGGTAGCATCGGCTACGGCAGCGACGCGAGGGGCTGAATACTTCTTATGTGGCATGGCGGGATGGTGGCCGGATGGCAGGGAGAAGGAGGAGAGAATGGCGGGAGAAGAGGGGCGGAAGGGGGGGAATGAAGGGGGAAAGTGGGGGATCGGCGGGAAAAGGCATGTCTCTCGCCGAAGAGCGGACCTACGCACCTTTTGGCTTCGGCCGGTGCCCCCTGGCACCCCCCGGTGGATTGGGTACGGCCCGGGTTCGCCGGTTGTTATTTCGGTCCAAACCAACGATAAACAAGGTCTTGGGGTGTGACCGGGCCAATTTTTTCGGCGCCGGCGCTAAACAAAGAGCCCTGTGGGCCATGTTGGAGGGGGGGCGAGTGGAGTTGCTCTTACATGTACAAGTCCATATATACTCCTTCCGCAAAATTTCTTGCATAGATACACTAAGAAGTAATAGTCATCAACCCGTGCACCTGTATGGCCTAGCTTTTAGTGGTATAAATAATTATTTATAAAATTGTGTTGTATGTAAAATGCAAGAGTTTAAATTTTAGATATCATACATCTAGACAGACGCACAGTTCTTCAAATAGTGATAACATGTAACACACATGTAATAATATAAGCTTTTTTATTGGACTGAGTGTATCCATTTTTCCGGTTTTATTACGGAAACAACCATTATTAATCTGAATGAAGCCTTCTTATCATATTAGCAAGATATACCAAAAATTCCTTGGGGCAGAGAGCAAGCATTTCCAATGGGTGAATACGGCCAACGTTGTTCTCCTTCTCAAGAAAGATGGGGTAGAGAGCATCTCTAATTTCAGACCAATCAGCCTCATCCATGCGGTAGCTAACATAGTGGCCAAGATGATGGCATCTCGGTTAGCAGCATTCATGCACACTCTGATATCCCGTTGCCAGAGCGCCTTCATCAAGTCCATAAGCATCCACGATAATTTGATGTACGTGCGCAACCTTGCTCAACGGATGCACCGGTTAAAGAAGCCTACCCTCCTCTTTAAGATGGACATTAAAAGGCTTTTGATTCTGTCAGATGGGACTAGTTGCTCAGCCTTCTTAGTCGGCGCGGTTTCCCGACAAGGTTTAGAGGCATGCTCACCGCCGTGCTGCGGTCGTCCTCATCCAGAGTCCTTCTCAATGGGATTCCGGGAGAGCCTATCTAGCACATCGCGGGCCTCCGGTAGGGAGATTCGCTCTCCACCCTTTTATTTGTCCTAGCCATTGACCCTATCCAGAGCATTCTCGACACCTCCACAAGTCATGGCAAGCTACACGGAATAGGGGGCAGGGCCGCCTGCATGCGCTCCTCGCTATACACCGATGATGCCACCATCTTTGTGGCGCCTTTCAAGGAGGACATTCAGCAATTAACATATATCCTGGTTGGGTTTGGCGAGGTCACTGGTCTCATAACGCATCTCGAAAAGAGCTCGGTGGTTCCTATTAGTTGCAGCGGCATTGACCTTGTTATCGTTCTTGAGTGCTTTCCGGCCAAGCGTGCTACTTTCCCAATGCGCTACCTCGGCCTCCCGTTGTCCGTCCATCGACTCAGGAAAATCGATCTTCAACACTTACTGGAGGAGGTTGGTGCCTTGGCAGGGCCGGTTGATCATGGCGGCTGGGCGAGCCGAGTTGGTTAGATCGGTGACCACCTCCCAGGCCACTTTCCATGCCACAACGATTAAACTTCCCGAGAGTACTCTAAGCAATCTCAATAAGCTTGAGAGGGCCTTCCTTTGGGCGGGAGCTAAGAAGGTGTCTGGTGGGAAATGCATGGTCAATTGGAAGGTCGTGTGTAGACCAAAGAGCCTTGGCGGTTTGGGAGTCCTCGACCTTCACTTATATGCGAGAGCTTTGTGCCTGAGATGGCTATGGTACAAATGGAAGGAACCCGATAGACCATGGGTCGGCATGGGTTACCCATGCGACTCCACGGATAGAGAGCTCTTCTATGCGGCGACGACTATCACCGTGGGGGACGATCGGACGACATATTTTTGGCACTCCCCATGGCTGGAATGTCAGAAACCCAAGGACATCGCCCCGCTTGTGTTCGCGAGCTCATCCAACAAGAACCAATCTGTAAGGGAGGCCACACAGGATCAAAATTGGGTTCACTGGATTAACATGGAGGATGGGCTTTCAGTTCACCATATTGCACAGTTATGCACGCTTTGGGAGAAGCTGAGCCAGGTTGAGCTTCGGGATGACATCAAGTGGAACCTCGCGACGAATGGCACACATTCGTCTGCCTCGGCCTACAAGGCGCAATTCGAAGGGGCGGTGGCAACCAACATGAAGAAAGTGGTATGGGGAAACTGGCCACCCCCCAAGTGCAAGTTTTCGCGCGGCTCATCAACGAGAATAGGATTTGGACGGCGGACCGGCTACAGCGGCGAGGATGACCAAATTGTAATTTATGCCAACTCTGCAAAAGGGAGCCGAATACGACGGCACACATTTTGTTCCAGTGTAGGTTCTCCATGCACATTTGGAATGATGTGAGATGTTGGCTTGACACGCCGAAGCTCGACACCGCCGACTGGGCTGGAATCTCTCCGGTCACTGAGTGGTGGACAAGACGCGGACACAGGAGGAAGGTGGTCTCTTCGCTTATAATGCTAGTCTCTAGGGAGGTTTGGAAAGAGAGAAACGCAAGGGTGTTCTAGAAGAAATCCTCAATGCCTACCAAGTTTGTTTTATACTCCTTTGTTAACGAGATGAGGCAAAGTTTTTGCCTCCGTTTCAAAAAAAAATATGTTCTTGGCGTGCCCGGGCACCTGCTTACGGTATTTGTAGGCGTCAATTGCGTCGGAGTATCAAGCGCATGCAGTATTTCAGGGCGTAGACGACATGTTAATTAATGCGACACGCGGACGGAGAGAGCGGAGGTTTGTACAGTGCCGTGCGACGGCGTCCAAGGAATAGCAGTGGACATTTATGTCTTGTAGCAACGTGTCCTCTAGGATAATACTACTTTTCAGTACGTTTTGGACTTTTCTGACTGATCAGACAGCAAGCTTGGTCGCTTTGCCAGTGGATTATCAAGTTGAACTACAAGCAGCACGTACCTTAAGCGGAGAACGATCGGGCATCGGGCATCGCTTTGTCCTGCATCGGCTGTAGAGCCAACATGTGGGACATATCAAAGTGAGAGAGACATGGCTAGCAGAGCTGCCGCTGGAAGCAGATGCAGACATGTCGGCACACACACCAGGAATTGTATTGCAGGTAGGTTGTAGATGGGTATTGGATATGAAGAGAAGATTTTTCAAGGACATGTCAAATATGTTTGTCAATTAACGAGGAATAATTTTGAAA
This sequence comes from Aegilops longissima, assembly GCA_021605205.1. NCBI lineage: Eukaryota > Viridiplantae > Streptophyta > Magnoliopsida > Poales > Poaceae > Aegilops > Aegilops longissima. The sequence continues at coordinate 46,680,556 of CM038682.1, forward strand.
TGTCGGAACATTTCATAGGATACATGCCGACATTTTCAAAATACATGGTGAAAATGTTTGAACGCTCTTTTTTTTTCAAAAATATATCAAACATACTCTAAATGCAAGTAAACATTTTGTACGACATACACTGAATTTCTTTTTTGCCTTTTCCGTTTCTTTCATGGAAAAATACAAACATTTTATGATACATGGACGAGCACATTATAATATACGACAAACATTTTTTAATGCATGGTGATTCTTTTAAATGCACAATGAATAATTTTTAGTACACGATGTTTTTAATGATATATATCATGCACATTTTAAATACATGGTGAATCTTTTAAAATACATGTTTTAATACACAATGAATGCTTTTCAATATATGGTAAACGGTTTTGAGTTACACTACGAATAATTTTGAAGGACACATTGAATTTACAGAATACAAGAGGTTCAGTTTTAAATTTTCCGATGAACATATTTAATACACGGTGAACACTTTTTCAAAAGTATCACACATTTAGATAATGTTCATGTAACCATAAAAAGTCATAATGCATGGTGAACCTTTTCATATTACACGATGAAAATGATTGAATTACACTATGGATATTTCCCATATTTGTTTAGTGCGCACCAAACAAGTTTTAAAATACTTACATATTGTTTAAAAGATGTGTAATATTTTTGTACACGATCAACATTTTTTTAACGCACATAGAAATACACATGAACTTTTTTGGATACATTTTTCTGGCGTACAAGAATTTTATATTTTTTTAGCGCGTGTATTTTACCCAAAAGAATAGAAAAGGAAAAAAAATAAAATGTAAACCAAACCGACAAGAAAAATAGTGTTCGCTTGACTAGCCTCTTTTACTTTCGTTTTAGAAATCTAGCGTTTTTACTATGTGTGTTGCTAACTTTGTCTTTTGTAGAGGAATTGTGTTTCTAGCTCTTTTTGTACTCACGAAATAGTAGTGCCCACCGCACTCTGTCATGTACCGATATGGTCAGTGGTGTACCACCTCCGTCCTGATTTATAGGTCTCATTTATAGTTTGTGCTAAATTTTAACTAAAGATTTAACTAACAAATGTTAATGCATGTCAAGAACAATTCTCTCTTTGGATTCGTATTTGAACATAGTTTTCAAAAATATAATGTTCGATGATATGCGTGAACATTTTGTTAGTTTAAACTATGGTCAAAATTTGGCACGAAATACAATGGGACCAATAAACCCAGACGGATGTAGTACCGACGAAACATTTCCTCAGCTCTCCGTTACCGCACCCAAACCGTTGTCTCCTCGTAGGGCCCCACATCTGTATGCCTGCTTTTCCGCCTATGCAAAACTCACACGTATTAAATGCCATCTTCAGCATCATGTCGTTTCATTGGTCCAAGTAGCAGGTGCAAGTGAGCTTGTCCTGCCTATCGCCTCTCTCCAAGATACACCTATTTTTGAGTTTTACACCACATCTCCCTGTTTTATTCGATCCTCATTCTAGCATATATAACATAATTCAAAAAAGTAGGGATATAGAACACACCCACTACTGCTCAACAAAATTTGAAGTGTGATAGGGATATATGCCATATGGTCCAGTTTTGTGTTCAAACATAACGTATATTTCAAACAAATTTCATCCACTAAACTATTACAAAATGCACGGAGTTTCTATAAAGATAACTCTAGTGATTGTTCTCAAGGTGAATATGCGTTCTACTTAGTGTTGGATTCCAATATTTACAGTAGTATCACTACCGGACTCGCGGTCTATGCCTACGGCCAGGGGCCGTCGGCATAGGCCCCATAGCCGTCGGCATAGATCTATGCCGACGGCTGCCATCGGCATATCCCCGTCAGTGTAGATCACGTCAGCGTACTCCTGTCAGACCGTCGGCATAGGTGGCTATGCCGACGGCCCTGGCGTAGCCGTCGGCGTAGTTTTCCGTCTTACGGCAACGGACGGCGCCGTCAAAACTGCTGGCGGCTCAGGGGGCGACACGTGGCGAAGATATACCTACGGCAAAGCCGTCGGTATAGATATAAATCTATGCCGACGGCTTTGCCGTAGGCATATCTTCGCCACGTGTCGCTCCCTGGTTTAACCTGGCGGCAGGGCTATGCCTACGGCAAAGCCGTCGGCATAGATATAAATCTATGCCGACGGCTTTGCCGTAGGCATAGCCCTGCCACGTGTCGCCTCCTGGTGGTCCTGGGCGTATCTATGCCGACGGCTTTGCCGTAGGCATAGTTTATTTATTTTTTTTCCCTGTTTTCTCTTTTCCAATTCATTTGACAACATTTCAAAACAGAATAATATGAAATATGACAGTTCATCAACATCATTTAAACATAGTCAAGTTCATCATCTAAAGATCATCACGGGCGAAAGTCCACGAACATAAGAGTAGTGCAAGACATGAAACATCATAAAAGTTGAAACATGAAAGACATGGCACAACAGCCGCATACACAGAATCATCATCGACATCAAGCACCACCGAGTCCACCTCCGCCAAAACCACCACCACCACCGAGTCCACCTCCGCCAAGTCCACCTCCGCCAAAACAACCACCAAGTCCACCTCCGCCAAAACCGCCACCGCCAAGTCCTCCTCCGCCAAAACCGCCACCGCGACCACCATCACTCTGCCAGATCGGAGTGACTGGGGTCGACGGAGCAGGAGTCGAGCCACCGGTCCCCTACATGTTTGAAAGAAGTTTCTGACGGTAAATATGACATGATAGTGTTGAATGAACGAGAACTAGTTTGTCATTAGTTAGGCAAATTTACTAACCGGAGTATCACCGCCTAGTGCCAGCCATTCCTCGAGCGTGGGAAGGTGTGGGCGTCTCCGCAGGTGGTGGTGGGGGTCCAACTTGTGGTGGCTCCGTGCGGTTAGTCCAAGACGCCAAGATAGCACGGATGTTAGTTAAACAAGTCCACTTAGAAACAAGCCGTGATCAACAAAGTCGGAAGGAATGAAAGTGCAAATTTGAGCTTGGTTTAAGAGGGCAAAACTAACCGCCATCGCTGACGGCTGTAATCATCGTTGCCTTCACTCGTTGCAAGTACTCCCTCACCTCAATATGCCTATGCTCGAGAAAGGCCTGATATGCCTACAAAATTGAGGTTGTTTCTAAGTGGGCAGTGATGAAAATAAACTAAGAAAGATAGATACAAAGAAGATAAGGGGAAGTACTTACAACACGTTGGCGGACTAAGGGAGGCTGCGAACGCCCCGTACTCTCTAATGGGCTCGGGTTGGTAGCTCGAAGCCGTGTGTACGAGATCGACAGAGTGATCAAGCCATCGAAACACGGATACCGGCCATGGGACTTACCCTGGATGGCCACCACCGCCGTGTCGTCGATCTGAGACTGGGCGACCTCAGGAACGGGAACATCCGGATGCAACTTCTGATAGTTCTGGGTGTAAGACACCAGGTGTTGCTCGGTGTTGCCGTAGTACTGGCTCTCGCCCTCCTTGCGATCACTCCGCTCGCGGGCCAGCTTCCACGACTCCATGTCTGAGAGCGGCCTCTGCAAATTGTCCTCCTGCAACGTCAAATGAAGTTAGCCATACATAAGAACATGACGGTAAAGAAGAACCAAATGCATCTTTCATATAGATATACCTTCATGGCCTTGAAGCCCCAAAGTGGTTCCTGTTTCCTTGGCCGTGTGTCCCGTCTTTTCCACGGTTAGCCGGGCCTTGATGCTCTTGGCAACAAACTCGGATTGTCACCGACCCACCTATCCACCAAACACGCCCATCCGTCATGCCTTCCATAGCACCTCGAGGAACAACCTATGCAAATTTTGGAAGCATGACATGTGAGCACTGAAACATATAGTTGACTCCTTGAAACAATGAAAAGTCAAGAATAGTTACCATCATGAACTGCTCCCTGCTCATGGTAATTTTTTCCCTCTGTGCTTGAGTTTTGGTCATCTTTTGTTGCAGGTAGATGTGGTAGTACTGTGAGACGGCAACCCAACGCACCTCGTACTGCAACTGACGAGCTTTCTTCTTTGCGACGCAAGTAAGACCACGTCGGCTCGGCCTTGTGCTCGTCAAGTACTCTATAGAGTTGCTGCAATCATGCATAAACCGAAGCAAACAAGGCATGAGTTGAGTGATTCAATGATAAACTATGAACCAAACTAAAGACAAGTGATTCAAAATGGAACTTACCCAAAATTTGGTGATCACGGCCTTAGCGGCCGTCCCGTACTCAGCGTTCTTTGCAAGCCTCGTAGTGGGCCCAGCTTGTGGCCAAAACACGCAGCTGTGGGTCCCTGTCGGCCATGCAAGAGAATAGGCCAGGCCAAAACTGCTTCAACAGACAGTGAGAAGGCCGTTCGGTTTACGGCCCTTTCGTGAAGGATCCATTCTTCGCAAAAGAATCAAAGGGTTGCCATGTGTACAATAAAAAATGTTGTCATGTGTTGAAAGTATGATTGAGATGCACGTACTCTGTCCCCTCAGAGTTCAATGAGCCACTTGTGCGCCTCGATAGAAGGTGGTGTAGGTACTCGGCATTACCACGCAGCCACCTGCGGAGCACCGGTGGCAAGTCACCCCACAACTCGGGTCAACCTCCCTCCACCTCCGCGCCTCCTCGGCCTCCTCCTCCTCGGCCTCCTCCTCCTCGGCCTCTTCCTCCTCGGCCTCCTCCTCCTCGACATCAGAATATACTCCTCCTCCTCGACTCGAAGCCGATCAGCATAGGAGGGCATCAAGAAGACCCTCCTATTTCGGACACGGCCCGGAGTTTTTGGCCCGGTGCCTCTCCCCCACCTCCTCGTCCTCTAGGGGCTCTCCCCACCCCCTCCTCCTCTAGGGTCTCCTCCCCGACCCCTCCACCTCCACAGTGAGGTGCCATCCTCAGCGTGTCGGGAGGGAACCTTGTGGGCTCGTCCACTCCGAGTAAGTCCTCCTTTGATTTTACCGAGGAAGCTGCACCACTGGACTTGCCCATGATTAGCAAACCTGCATTGAGAAGAGAATAAACAATTAGTAAGGATATAAAAAAAACAAGCATACAGGAAAGACATTAATAACGGAAGAGAACATTATTAAAAGAACCTACATTTTCTAGAACCCATATGAATCATCACTATTGTAATCTATTTGTCGACCGGTCTCATCATCACTATCCCGCATATCTTCTTCGTTTTCTGACGGAGGTGGAGGCTCTTCCTCATCGTCGTGTCGCCGTCTTCATTTAACTTTTCAAGCATAATTATGTCTCTTTGATTCACAATTGCCTCACCATCAATCCGGCAGCCGTCGTCGTTTGGGTCCAGGTCAACATAACCCAAGTCATCATCCTCCTTGTTTCGGACCACGTCATCATGTTCCTCTTGAAAAAACACTCCCTCGTATGTCATGGGGTTTATGTTGTAGTAATCATCATCGTTCGGGTCCGGTAGCTTACCATGTGGCGACACCTTGAACACAACTTCCCAACCCTTTAGGTACTCTTTCTGGCATGGGTAAGGCAGATAATATACTTGTGTGGCCTGGGTAGCGGCGATAAAGAGATCAGCTCCGGCATAGACAGTTGATGGTTTAACTTCAACTAAACCAACAGAAGGCGTATGTCTCAGACCCTTTTTGGGGTCGAACCATCGGCATTTGAACACAGTGAGACTTAGGTGTTTACGGCCACATTTGAATGTAAGCTCGTATATTTTTCCTACCCTTCCGTAGTAATCTACATTATTATCTCCTTCGGTGAAGACTCCGGTATTTATGGTTTTGGGATCAGGCCGACTGTTCTGGTGCTCCTCTGTATGGAAGCGATACCCATTCACATCATACTTTTGGCATGTCATGACGGTAGGGTCAAAACCCATGGAAACCCATCTCAATTCTTCATCCATTGATTCGTTCGGATCATTTCCCTACAAGTTTAATTGAAATTATAGGGTGCATGAGTTTAATTGGAAGTGTGAAATGGGTAATAGGGAAGTGTGAAATATTACTTTCTCCATGAACCACGCAACGAAAGTTTTCCTTCCATCAGCACCCTTTCGGAGAAGAGCAAGTGCCTCCGCTTCAGTAGGAGGCAGCATCCCCGTCCACTCTTCCTCAACGAATCGACTACAATAAGAAAAGCGGTATAAGAACTAGGCAAAGTGAACATAATGAATTGACTAAAAGAATGGTGCAAAGGTATTACCTCATCCACTCATCCTCAACTTCCTTGATGTTGTGCAAGATATAGAACATGACATCCTCCCACTCATCTCGTGGCATGACATAAGATGTCGAGCATCCAGCCCTGCCACCTTGCCCGTGAATAGAGGCAACTTGGGTTTATACTTGGGTTCTTACAGATTGTATCGAGACACCTTATTGTGCAACGTGGGTACATGGTCCGGATAGTAGGCTGTCCCGAGGTCTGCCACCTCCTCTAGGATAACTGCCTCAGCTATGGAAGCTTCAATCTTAGCTTTGTTTCCACATTTCATCTCGGATGCTTGTTCTGTCTCTCGTGGCCGTCTCGCCAACGATCTCGCATGTGGCCCCCAACAATACCTCGTTCGCAAGGTGCAAAATGAGATGTGTCATCGGAGTAAAGAAGCTCAAGGGAAGATCTTCTCTAGCTTGCATATCAACTCCGGCGCCTTCTTATGCATTTCTTTTATCTTCTCGGGACATACTTCTTTAGCACAAAGCGTTCGGAAGAAATGGCTTAACTCCATAGCACACGCCGGACACGCCGGGAACATAGCCCCGAACCATCACCGCATAATCCGCTCAATCCATACATGATAGTCATGACTCTTCAGCCCGGTCACTCTGCCTGCTTGAAAGATTGACCCCTTACTTATATTCGATGCATAACCATCGGTGAACTTCACGACGTGTTTCAGCCACTTGAATGCCTCCATCTTATGATCCTTTTTAAGTACGAAGTCAACATCCGCTTGAACCAAGATTTTCGATCGCTGTGGGAGGTTGCATGTGAAGACGTGGTCTATCACAAATATTCTGTTGATCGACTCTAGCATTAACATTATCCTTTGTCTTATCAGGAATGTTGAGGATCGTGTTAAAAAGGGACTCTGCGACATTCTTTTCGGTGTGCATCACGTCGATGTTGTATGGAAGTTTGAGGTCCTTAAAATAGGGAAGCTGCGTGAAGGGGGTAATGTGAGTCCAGTTGTGCGTCTCACCATATCCTTCAAAACATTTTTTCCCTTTACCGATGCCTTTGCCTTTGCCTTTGCCTTTGCCTTTGCCTTTCCCTTCACCGGCAGGCTTAAGAGCTTTGAGCTGAGCAAGCACATCCGCACCAGAAAACGTTGGAATCTCGTTTACTTCATGGACAACTTTGCCTTTTGTGAAGTTCTTCTTGTCTTCCCTATCAGGATGGTCTGGAGGGAGGAATTGTCGATGCTGGTCAAAGGCAACATACTTGCCACCCTTCTTCAGCCAAATGAAAATCAAGGCCTGCATGCACACTGGGCAAGGCATCTTTCCACTTGTACACCATCCGCAGAACAGGGCATAGCCGGAAAGTCATGCATGCAATCATCAGAGCCAAACTTTCATCAAGAAATTTTCCTGCAGATGCGGTCGTATGTCAACCTCGGGAAGTACCAAGAATGGTGCAAATCATCCACCAACGGCTGCATAAACACACTCAAATTCTTCCACGGATATTCAGGCCCGGAATTATAAGCGGCAGAACATGGTCTTGCGTTGCATTATGGCGCCGGAAGGGAGATTGAGCGGAATAACAAATATGGGCCAGCAGTTGTATGGATTAGACGACATACCATATGGATTGAACCCATCACATGTTATAGCAATTCTGACATTCCCAGCCTCAGCTGCTTCCTCCGGGTACTTTATATCGAATGGCTTCCATGCTTCACCTTCTGATGTATGTACAATTTTTTTTGGATTGTACCTTTTCCCTTCCTTGTGCCACTTCATCATTTTGGCAGACTCTCGGTGATGAAAAGGCGCTGCAGTCTTTTATAAAATCAAGATACCAAGAACCTTCACAGGATTTTTAGCTGCCGCTTGACCATGCTTATCGACCACCTCAATATACCGAGAGGAACCGCACTTCCTACAGTAGTTGTCATCCGCATACTCATGCCTAAACAAAAGGCAATTCTTTGGACAAACATGTATTTTCTCATAGTCCATGGAGAGCGCCTTCATGATTTTCTTCGTACCGTACAGGGTTTTCGGCAGTTCATGGCCCTCGGGCAGGCTGTTAGCCCATACTCCCAGAAATACTTCGAAGCAACCTCGGCTACAGCCGTACTCAGCCTTCACTTCCACCAGTTGCGAGATGGCATCCAGCACAGACAGCTTGGCACCCTCATAGAGAGGTTTCTTTGACGAGGCCAAGATTTCCAGGAAGGCCTTTGCGGTTTCCTCCGGCTCCTCCGGTTCATTCGCTGAATGTGACGGAGGTGTCGGCTGTGCGGCAAAGACATCATCTAGCATGTCTCTAACCCCATCGTCCTCATAACCAGCGACACGTTGTCGTATCACATCCTCTCTACCACGGTCCCGCTGGGCAAAGTTTATCGGCATATTAAAGTTGGGCATAAATCCATGCGTGCGAAGGTGCTTAGTCATCGCACTCTTATCTCTGCGGATACGTCTCTTACATCTGGCACACGGGCATTCTGGCACCATCCTCATTGGACTACGGAATATCTCTTTCAAAAACACATCAGTTTTCTCGACCCACTCTGTTGTTACTTGATTCCGACGGAAAAACCCACAATACATCCACTGATTATCTGCCATCTCTGCTTTATTGGAACCCACACAACAAAATTAATGATTCATTTAAATTACCCACATCAATATTTTATTTTTTACAAGGTTGACGAGTAATCCACCTACATCTCTAATAGGTAAAGATGGGTCCTAATCCCACCCGAGAATGTATAGATTGAGTACGGTCCATGCTCTACCCCATTCCGAGACAAAATTTCGGCAGCACCTCCCCGCTGTTCTCCAAATACACGTCTCGGCAAAATGCCGAGAGAATGTGCATCCGGAGAACAACAGGGAGGCGCCGCCGAAATCCTGTCTCGGAACGGGGTAGAGCATGAACAACATACCCAATCTACACATCCTCGGGCTGTCCGTGGAAAGCGCTGGACAATCCGAAAGAGCTGCGGTGATAAATATGCAATTGAATGCATATTTATCGATGCAACCCTTTCGGACGGGAGACCTAGGTTACGCGACTTGATGTGAAAATTCAATCTAGTTAAAAGAGGCTAGGAGTTGAAGGTGGATTCGTAGCTCACCCTCCGCTGTAGAGGAAGTAGTCTAGCAGCGGCAGGATCACGGACCAAACCCAGACGACGAAGGCTCCAGTGAGATGAAATACCACAAAGCCTGTAAATTTTACCGAGTCAAAAATTTGAGGGCATCACATCACATAAAGCATTGACACTTCAAACTATGAAAAAATCATATTGCTGATGACATCTAGTCAAGGTTTTAGATCATCATGATACTTCAAATCCTAATTTTCATCAAGTGTCAAATTTTGTTCTTCAATTTTTTTTTAGCAAGATCATCATGATAAAATAACTACTCGTCAGATACAAATTTTGTCAACATCACAAAATGAAACTATAGCTATTTGACAACATCTCAAACTAACCAATATAAATCAATCCATCCATTCATCCATACAACATGCATCTATCACATATATAACAAGCTGTAAAAATTGCAAAAAAAATGAAGAAAAAAAAAAGCTCACCGGGGCGGCCGGGGACGGTGAGGCAGGGGCGGCCGGTGCAGTGGCAGCAGGGGCCTCGGTGGAGGCGGGGCCGGCCGGGACGGTGAGGCAGGGCGGCCGGTGCAGCGGGCGAGCAGGGGCCTCGGTGGAGGCAGGGCCGGCCAGGACAGGGGCCCAGGCGCACGGGCAGCAGGCCTGCTGGCCAGCCCAGTCGGTGGGAGGCCGGGCAGCAAGCGGGTCGGGAGAAGTCTTGAGGCGGCAGCGGCGACTCGGGGCGGCTAAGCGGGTGTGGAGGCGGGGAGGCGGGCGGGGTGGGGTGTCTGCAAGGCGAGGGCGGGTGGAGGGGTGGGGTGGAGTCTGGCAATGGGGCAGGCAGCAGGCTGTGGCGAGGGGCAGCCGAGGTCGGCGACGACGGGCAGCAGGGGAGGTGGGCGTTGGCGCAGCTCGGGTGGGGGAGGAGAGAATGAGTGGAGGGGGTGCGCCCAGGGTGGATAAGGCAAACTATGCCGACGGCTAAGCCGTCGGCATAGGTGAGGAGGCCACGTGGCACCTATGCCGACGGCTTAGCCGTAGGCATACTTTTTTTATTTTCCTTTTTTATTTATATAAATTTTTTAATGTTTTCTGATAGTTATATATTTATTCTTTTTTATTTCATATAGATTTTTAAATTTTTTTATAGTTATAATTTTCCTTTTTATGTTTTATTATGTCATATAGATTTTTTATTTTTTGAAACCGCTCGGCCCTCTCCTCTCCACGAGATCTAACCCGACGCGTCCGTTTCCCCCTTCCAGGTGTCGGCGGTGGCGCCGTCCGTGAGGGAGGCCACGCACCGGAGACGTGCGAAGAGCAATCCGCGTAGAGGGAAGTGTTCAGATACTTCTCCATCACAAAAAATTATGAAAAATTACCATCAGTCCTATAGCACATGTGCCCACGTTGTGTAAAAAACTCATGATTTTATCGCGCTCCAAGTATTTAATAATATTCACGCGGCATCGTTACCGCAGAACGTCTACTACCGTTTCATTGCCGTCCGTGAGGGGGGCCACAACCAGGAGACGCGTGCCGCCTCTTCGGACATGCCACAAGACCACCCCGCATGTATGAGGGCCCGCTTCGACGCTCCGGTGGCATTGCTACCCCCCCAGGCCCCGTCCGCGCCTAACCACAGAGCGTTTGACCACGGGATCTAGCCCTTTGACTTTGCACGACGGGCTTTGACGGTGGACCTCTCCACCCGGTTGTGTTAGGTCAGCCCATAGGAACACTTTGGAGCAACATCCGGCGGGCCCACAGCTACATCCACTCCGTGTAGACCCGACGCGTCCGTTTCCCCCCTCCAGGTGCGGCGGCGGCGCCGTCCGTGAGGGGGGGGGCACACCCCGGAGACGCGTGCTAGGCGTTTGCAACCGCCTCAACACTTCCAGACTTGTGAGAGGCCGCCTATGCAAGATTTGACGGTATGCTAGCCCCTGAGGTCACGGCCACGATCGTGAGACGTCATGAAGAGCAATCCGCGTAGAGGGAAGTGTTCGATACTTCTCCATCACAAAAGATTATGAAAAATTACCATCAGTCCTATAGCACATGTGCCCACGTTGTGTAAAAAACTCATGATTTTATCGCGCTCCAAGTATTTAATAATATTCACGCTGCATCGTTACCGCAGAACGTCTAGTACCGTTTCATTGCCGTCCGTGAGGGGGGCTACAACCAGGAGACGCGTGCCGCCTCTTCGGACATGCCACAACACCACCCCGCATGTATGAGGGCCCAGTACGACGCTCCGGTGGCATTGCTACTCCCCCAGGGCCCCCGTCCCGCCTAACCCTGTAGCGTTTGACCACGGGATCTAGCCCTTTGACTTTGCACGGACGGGCTTTGACCAGTGGACCTCTCCACCCGGTTGTGTTAGGTCAGCCCATAGGAACACTTTGGAGCAACATCCGGGCCAGGCCACAGCCGCTACATCCACTCCGTGTAGACCCGACGCGTCCGTTTCCCCCCTCCAGGTGCCGCCGGCGGCGCCTTCTGTGAGGGGGCCACGTCCAGGAGACGCGTGCCGCCTCTTCGGACATGCCACAACACCACCCCGCATGTATGAGGGCCCGATGACGACACTCGGTGGCATTGCTACCCCAGGGGCCCCGTCGGCTAACCTCAGAGCGTTTGACCACGGGATCTAGCCCTTTGACTTTGCACGGACGGGCTTTGACCAATGGACCTGTCCACCCGGTTGTGTCGGGTCGGCCGAGAGGACACCGGAAGCAACATCCGGCCAAACCCACAGCTACATCCACTCCGTGTAGACCCGACGCGTCTGCTTCCCCCTTCCGGTGCGTGGCGGCGGCGCCGTCCGTGGGGGGGCACGACCGAGACGCGTGCGCCTCTTCGGACATGCCACAACACCACCCCGCATGTATGAGGGCCCGGTACGACGCTCCGGTGGCATTGCTACCCCCCAGGGCCCCCGTCCCGCCTAACCCTGGAGCGGTTGACCACGAGATCTAGCCTTTTGACTTCCCACGGACGGGCTTTGACCAGTGGACCTCTCCACCCGGTTGTGTTAGGTCGGCCCAGAGGGACACCCGGGAGCAACATCCGGGCCAAAACCACAGCTACATCCACTCCGTGTAGACCCGACGTCGTTTCCCCTCCAGTGCGGGGCGGCGCCGTCCATGAGGGGGCACACCATGGATGTGAGGGGGTCACTCTGGAGGCAGGTGTCGAGGCGTTTGCAACGCCACAAAACTTCATCGGCATAGCTGTTTTTATTTTAATAAAATATAAGGATCTATATTTAAAAGAACATGACCGCACATTATTAACGTGCTCGAAAAAATACAAACTATATATATATATATTCATAATATATGAAAAAATACAAACTACATATATATTCATATGTATGTTTATATTTAACATGCTACATGTTAGTTGATATAATAATACATAAAAAACATTAAAAAATATGTACGGAAAAAATCTAACTATGCCGACGGCTCGGCATAGATCCGACCAGCGTGCCGCGGATCGCAGACGTGGCAGATATGCCGACGGCAGCCGTCGGCATAGGCTCTGCATGGTGCGGCCTGGATCGATGACGTGGCCTGCGGACCTATGCCGACGGCCCCCCGTTTCGGCCGTCGGCATAGCTCTGACGCCGTTCGCCAGGGGGTGGCCGGGCCCCACGGGCATGCCGACGGCCTTTGTAAGCCGACGGCAGCTGTCGGCGTATATGTAGCTAGGCCGACGGCCTTTCTATGCCGACGGGTGCCGTTGGCTTATCTCTGCGTAACCCGACGGCCTTTTTACGCCGACGGCCAGAACTAGGCTGTCGGCATATCTCCGAAGAAGCCGACGGGGGCCGTCGGCATTGTTTTGGCCGTCGGGGTATGGCCCTGTTCCGGTAGTGTATTACTTCTCACGAACAGCAAGCTTCTCAAGTTCGCTAGTGACATGATCTGTCGCACCAGAATTAGCGTACCAGACCATATCGGTATCTTCTTGTTGTTCCCGGATTGCTGCAGCTAGGTGACGTTCATCAGGGATGATGTTCTTATCAAATATGTGCCAACAGTTCATTACCTCATGGCTGGGCTTCTTACGAAGCTGGCAGCGAGATTGACGAGTGTTGGACGAGGAAGCACCATTGCATGCATGCGGACCATAGCCAGCACCGCTGCCACCCGTGTTCTGACCATAGCCGCCGCCGCCTGCGTATTGGCCATAGGCACATGCTTTGTGCCTGAGCCTGGGCATGCATACTGCAGCACGCCGCACCTGCTGCAATTGTTGTTGTTGGCACGGGCGCGGCCCTGGTGACCGCTCCCTCAGCCACCTGTTGCACGCCCACGAGATGCGGAATTAGTAGAAGACTGCCCTGGGTTCACTCGATGAAGCAAGTTGATTGGAGCGTCGAAGGAGAGAAGTTGGTTACAGAGCTCTTGCACCATGACTGATTCCACTAGAGCAGCAATAGCGAAAACGACGGGGTTGTAGTCGAGGTCGGGGCCGGCAAGGATGTGAGACGTCATCTCACCATCGGAGAGGGCTGGTCCAGCGCAGGCGACCTCATGCATGAGATACTTGATGTCGGAGAGGTAGTCCGCCATGCTCGGGTTGCCCTTCTTCAGATTATGCAGGGCAATCCAAGTGTTGATCGACTGAGCTTGCGTTTGAGCAGAGAAGTTGGCATTGATCGCCGGCCATACCTCGGCCGGTGTCTGGAGGGTGACGACCTGAGTGAGGATTTCTAAGGAAAGGGGCCCCATTATGTACCCTTGCAATTGTTGTTGTTGCGCAAACAAGAGAACATGCGCCATATTAACGCATTGCTCTTCTTTCATGTCCTTGGTGATGGTGATGGTGGCCGGTGGCATAGGGCTCGCCAGATCAAGGAAGTGCTGCATCTGCGCGCCTTTGATTTGCGGCAGCACGACAGCCTTCCACGGGACAAAGTTGCTCGTGGTTAGCTTCTCTTGAGATGGAGGTCCAATGGACGGGACGTAGGTGGTGATGGACGATGGGGCGAAGATGGAGGAGCATGAATCGGTGGTGAGGGCATTCATGGTGCTGATGCCGGAGGAGAATTCGGTTTCGGTCATGGCTTTCGATAGGGCTAGATGGTTTATTTCTTTCTAGGAGGAAGAGGCTCTGATGTCCATGTAAAATATGATGGGAAGCGTAGAACCCCTGAAGGCCGCGTGCATTGTATTAATAGGAGACAAGCGTTGGCGTACAGGTAACGGGAGATCGCTAGGATACACCAGGAGATCGGGAGAAGGTAAAACAGAAAAAGAGATAGAAGAAGATTACAAGTGTTTAAACACCGTTCCTATCTCTATAACTATTCTAACATGCAGTGCTAACGAATGATCATTAGTATCTGGAGTCATGTCCACAAGACCCCATGGAGCAAGTGCTTCTATTTAAGGACGTTTGATACACAAAGTATGGATTTCTTTTCTCCTGATGTCTCTAACTCCAACATGTTACTGCATCCATTCGGTGCTTCTTTCATTCTCTTCTCGTCCCTACTTTCATGCTTGCTACTTATTTATCTTTTTATCTTCTCACATGTCAAACAAAGGAACGAGTAAATTTGAAAGTGTGGATGAACTATTGGGCCTTGCTATACGCTCCTGTCAAATATAGACTCGTATATATAAGGAAAAGATAGACACGGGTAAAGGTTGGTGGAGTATTAATTTGATTGTTTGTTTGATAATGCATGTGACATGTGCTTTTCTGCAAACAAGAATGCATGTGTTCTTGCATTGGTTGAATCTATGAACCTTATTGTTGAATATATGGTTTGTACATGTCTATTGTATAGTCTGGCCCACCTCCTAGTCTTTATATAGTTGAGGTTGTGGCCTACTTTGTACTTCATATATACGTGCGCTTTGCACCGATCAACATATCGTGAAGCATTGCCAAAACAATCGTTTCCAACATGGTATCATACCTACGATCCTAACCTAACCCGTGCCGCCGCCACCGTCGCCAGCGATCCCATTGCCGCCACGCGCCGCCGCCGCCGCCGCCCGCCACCTCGTGGCGCCGCCATCACCGTGATCCCACGCCGCCACCGCTCCCGTTTGCCGCCGCCGCCAGCGCTTCCGCCAGCCACCGCCGCCCGCCTCAAGCCGCGCCGCCCTCTTCCCTGCCGCGCCGCCCCAAGCTGCGCCGCCCTCTTCTTCTGCATGGGCGCTCCCAGCGCCGCGACCACTCCTTTCGCCATGGCCTCCCCGTTCCACGGTACCTCCCGCAGCCGCCGCACCAACCCGTTCGAAGGTCCCGATCCCGTCGTCATCCGCGACCTCAACATCCTCGCCCGGGTTCCTGTCGTCCTCGACCACCTCACCTCCACGTACTATGCATGGAAGACGTACTTCTCCCTTGTGTTCCGTGAGTACAATCTCCGGGATCACATCGATGGCTCCGTGGACTCCCGCTTCATGGAGGACGATGAGGAGTGGACGGCCATTGACGCCACTCTCATCCGTTGGTTCTACACCACCATCTCGAAGGACCTCTTCCACACGGTGGTCTCCGCCGACGATGACGCTCACGCCGTTTGGACCAAGCTCAACTGCCTCTTCACCGACAACGCGCTCCAACGCAAGGTCTTCTTGCACGGTGAGTTTTTTGGGTGCCAGCAGCTTGAGTCGTCTGTTGACGATTATTGCATGCGCCTCAAGAAGCTTGTTGACGAGCTCCGTGACCTCGGCGAGAAGGTCTCCGATGAGCTTCTCCTTAGCACCCTCATCGCTGGCCTGAACGATGACTTCGGGAACGCCGCCTCCAACATCCCCCTCATCACCAACCCGACCTTCCCCAAGATCGTCGCGTACCTGAAGCTGGAGGATCGGCGGATGCGGATGTCACGCACCCGAGCCACCCACACGGCCCTCACCGCCGCCGCGGCCCGCCCCGGGCCCCTTCCAGGCGCCGCCGCCGCCCGGGTTTCCCTACCGGCGCCGCCGCAGGCCCTCCGCCCCGCCGAGCAGCAGCAGCGCCGGGCGGCGTCGCCGCCGCGGAGGCCGCAGCAGCAGCAGCCGCAGCAGCCAGCTGCCCACGGCGGGCGCCCGCCAGCCGCAGCGCCCGCTCCCGCCGGCGCCACGGCAGGCGGCGAAGCCCTGGATGGGGGTTGTGCACGCGTACTCCATGGCTATACCGCGTGCCCCCGTCCCCGGCTCCTTTGGCGCCCGCCCGGCCCCTCATCAGGCCCTGTATGCGGCCCCTCAGGCGTACCGGCCGGCGCCGCTCTACGGCCCTTCGGGCTATGGGTATGTGGCGCCCCCGCCTCAGCCGGCGCCGTCTGCCCCGGCCCTCCCGCCGGCGCCTTGGGATCCCGCGCTCCTAGCGGCTCTCCACACCGCCCCCACACCGCAGCAGTACACTGGCGGTGGCGACTGGTATATGGACACCGGAGCCACGGCTCACATGGCCGCCAACCCCGGTAACCTTCTTGCCGCTCACCCCGTTCACACCGCTGCTCGCATTACCGTGGGTGACGGTTCTTCCATGCCCATTACTCATGTCGGCCATGCTGCTTTTCCTTCTAACTCCATGCCATTATATCTTTCTAATGTGCTTGTTTCTCCTGACATCATTAAAATTCTTGTTTCCGTTCGTTCCCTTACACGTGAAAATCCTGTTACCGTTGAATTTGACATGTTTGGCTTTTCTGTCAAGGATGCCCGTACACGGATGGTGCTCCACCGATGTGACAGCCACGACGAGCTCTACCCGGTCCACTCACCTACCTCATCCGTTGCTGCACCCATGGCGCTTTCCGCCGGAGTGGACCTTTGGCACGCTCGTCTCGGTCATCCCAACATCGCCACCCTTCGTCATATTCTTCGGAGTTTTTCATTCACGTGTAATAAGATCGACGATCACACTTATCATGCTTGTCGCCTCGGCAAACATGTTCGTCTTCCTTTTAGCAATTCCTCGCATGTCGCATCATACCCGTTTGAGTTAATTCATAGTGATGTCTGGACCTCTCCTGTTGTAAGTAACACGGGCTATCTTTATTATCTTGTCATACTTGATGATTTTTCGCACTATGTGTGGACCTTCCCGTTGCGGCGAAAGTCGGACTCTGTTGCCACTCTCACCGCCTTCTACTCCTATGTCTCCACGCAGTTTGGACGTCCCATTCATGCGTTGCAAACAGACAACGGGAAGGAGTTCGATCACCTTGCGATCCGCAACCTTCTCGCCACACACGGCACGATCTTTCGTCTCACTTGCCCATACACTTCGCAACAAAACGGTCGCACTGAGCACGTGCTACGCACTCTCAATGACTGTGTTCGCACCCTCCTCTTTCACGCCAATGTGCCACCACGTTTTTGGCCCGACGAGCTTGCCACCGCATCACTACTCATTAACATTCGTCCCTGTCGCACTCTCGGGAATTTCGCACCTCATCTCCTCTTGTTTGGCACGCCACCCTCCTATGCTGAGCTCTGCATCTTCGGTTGCCTGTGCTACCCCAGCATCGCTTCCACCGCTCCTCATAAGCTCGCTCCTAGGTCTGTGGCCTGCATCTTTCTTGGCTATCCTCCTAACACCAAAGGCTACCGCTGCTATGATCCTATCTCTCATCGGGTGATCACTTCATGACACGTTTATTTTGATGAGATGGTTTTTCCGCTCCAGCAGGTACCTTCGGATGATGCGGCCTTGCCCGCTTCCAGTTATGGCCGCCCACGTGCCTCTCTTGGGCCGCCTCCCGGCTTTGAGGGTGCCCCCCGCGCCACGGGTCGAGTCTCTCCCCGTTTGGCTGCCCTAGGGGCTGCACCTCCTTCGACGCCGGCGACGCCCCCGGCGTCCCCAGCCTCGACCCTGCCGGCGGCCTCGTCCGCCGCCACGCAGCGGCCTCGCCGCCGCATCACCGGCGGCCTCGCCCGCCGCCTCGCCGGCGGCCTCGTCCGCGGAGGCCTCGCCCGCGGCGGTCACATCGGAGGCGGGCTCATCTTCGTCCTCGCCCACCTCCCCTCCGGACCCGCTGCCCCGCCCGATGACTCGCTCTCGGGCTGGCACCCTTCGCCCGAGCACGCGGTACCCCAGCGATGAGTATCTTCTCGCTGCTTCCGCCTCCGAGCCGTCTCCTCTCCCATCGTCAGCTCGAGCCGCCCTTCGGGATCCTCATTGGCTCGCTGCGATGCAGGAAGAGTTCGATGCGCTCCAGCGGAACTGTACCTGGCAGTTCATCCCTCGGCCGCCCCGTGCCAACATCATCACGGGCAAGTGGGTCTTTCGGCACAAGACTCGTCCGGATGGCACTCTCGAGCGCTATAAAGCTCGCTGGGTGGTTCGGGGTTTTCAGCAACGTGCGGGCATGGACTTCACCGGCGCATTTGCCCCGGTTGTTAAACCGGGCACGATCCGCGCCGTGCTCCAGCTCGCCGTGTCCCGAGCATGGCTTGTGCATCAGTTGGACGTGTCCAACGCCTTCTTGAATGGCCACCAGGCTGAGCAGGTGTTCTGTGAGCAGCCCACCGGCTTCGTCGACGCCACGCATCCAGATCATGTGTGCTTGCTCTCCCGTTCGCTCTACGGGTTGAAGCAGGCACCTCGAGCCTGGTACCAGCGCATCGCCGCCTTCCTGCAGACGCTCGGATTTACATCGACTCGCTCCGATGCGTCCCTCTTCGTGTATCATCACGGAGCTGACACGACCTACTTGCTGCTATACGTCGACGACATCATTCTGACGGCATCCACTGTCGCGCTCCTCCAGCGGCTCACTGCTCGTCTTCGTGATGAGTTTGCCCTGAAGGATTTGGGTCCTCTGCATTTTTTTCTTGGCATTGAGGTGGTTCGACGGCCAGATGGGTTCTTCATGCATCAGCAGCGCTATGCCCATGAGCTTCTTGACCGAGCTGGCATGCTTAACTGCAAGCCCGCTCCCACGCCAGTCGACACCAAGGCCAAGGTCTCCGCTTTGGAGGGTTCGCCTGCATCTGATGCGGCCTTCTACCGCTCCATTGTGGGCGCCCTGCAGTACCTGACCCTGACGCGCCCCGATTTGCAGTATGCCGTTCAGCAGGTTTGTCTTCACATGCACGCTCCGCGCGACTCTCACTGGACTCTGGTGAAGCGTATCCTCCGATATATACGCGGCACCCAGTCCTTGGGACTTAAGCTGACGGCCTCCACCTCCACCGACCTCGTCGCCTACTCTGACGCGGACTGGGCTGGCTGCCCGGACACACGACGCTCCACCTCGGGGTACTGTGTTTACCTTGGGCCGTCCCTGATCTCTTGGTCTTCCAAGCGACAGCCCACCGTCTCCCGCTCGAGTGCTGAGGCTGAGTATCGAGCAGTGGCTAACGCCGTTGCTGAATGCTCTTGGCTCCGTCAGCTGCTTCAGGAGTTGCTTTGTGATGTTCACAAGGCTACGCTGTCTCTCGCGACAACGTCTCCGCCGTTTACCTCTCCGCCAACCCGGTCCATCATCGTCGAACGAAGCATATTGAGCTTGATATACACTTCGTTCGTGAGCAGGTGGCTCTCGGGCGCATCCGGGTCCTCCACATCCCGACGGCGCAACAGTTCGCCGACGTCATGACGAAGGGACTGCCTACTTCTGTTTTCGAGGAGTTCAGGTCCAGTCTTTGCGTCTCCGGCGACGCTTCGACTGCGGGGGGTGTTGAATATATGGTTTGTACATGTCTATTGTATAGTCTGGCCCACCTCCTAGTCTTTGTATAGTTGAGGTTGTGGCCCACTTTGTACTCCATATATACGTGCGCTTTGCACCGATCAACATATCGTGAAGCATTGCCAAAACAATCGTTTCCAACACTTATCATACATTAACCTTGCAAAAAAAACTTATCATGCATTGAAAATTACACTTGTACAATGAAACATATGGGGACCAACAATCTAGCTGATCCAAGTGTCCACTTGTACAGGTCAAAATTACACACACGTACATTCCTAATTAATCAACCAGAGCATGCTTAGTGCATGCCGATGGTGTTGAAGCAGTGGAGGTCGTCGAACGCGAGTTCGAAACCAGCACGCCGGTGCGCCGTCTGACTTGCCGGACAACCGCTGAACCTTCTAGGAGGCGTTCGCCTTGGTTGACGCCGGTTTCATCTCACCGCCGGAGACCAGCTGCTTGATGGCGCCGGTTGTGAGCACCGCAGTGCCGTAGGCGTCGAGGATCGCCTCGCAGAAGACTAGCGCCATCAGGAACCTCTCCATGGCCATGGATCTGCTAGTTTCAGGCTCGGCTACCTAGGACTCTATATGCTGCGGCTGCTGCCGCCGCCGCCGATCGTCAGATGTGATTCTTCTTTGCTAGTTACGCGCTTTTCTTGCGTGTTGTGAGTTGTGACGCTGAGTGTCGGGGTGGTGATTTTATACGGTTGCGGTTGTGCTATATATGCTGTTCTCCGGGTCGAACTCCGAGTACGCGCGTGCGTGTGCTACCCGCTAGTTGACTGCAGACCGGACGGGGCTCATAGAAGCGATGCTTATTCAGCCGTCTGCTCCGTAGTGTTGGAAGCAAGTACTATTCGTAAAAGAAACAAAGATGAAAAAGTATACGGCAGCTCACAGGGAAAGTGCCAAGGAAAATCCCTGGTGTCCGTCGGACGAGCACACGGTCAAGCCATGATCAGAGCTCGTACTCTGTACTAGTCGCCATTGCCGCTGTTGACTCACTCGGTCAACGTCCCTTGTGTTTTGACTCGACGGAACCAACCAAGAAGTAGTACAGCCGGAAAAACATTTGATTACGACATATATTAGACATTGAAAAGGAGAATATTGCCGCAATATTTGCTGCAAATATTGTAGCAAACATTGAAAAGGAGAATACTGAAAAAGGAGAAGTCCTCTTTCTCCCTAAAAACTATAGAACAAGCGGAGAACTAGAGAAGTGAGAAAACTCTCTATCAAGGTCTTGTGAGCTGCTCAGGAAAATGTTTGTGCCGACGGACGTCCACCCATACGATCTGAGCCAGCAACGTACACTGTTCCCTGCCATATACGCGTTGTATCCTGCTTTTTCGCTGCTTTCCCACAGATGCACCTATCCATATTGTCCGAATCACAAGAGAGGAATCAGTGCCAGTGATTTTGGCAGCATATGAGCTCGAGCACTGAATTGCTGCTTTCATCACTCTGTACATTTTCTGATGATTAGACATTCCTCCAAGATTACGCAGCATGCATAACAAACAAGAACAGGCCGCCCGATCCATCGACCAATGCTTGCATCTCTCCTGATGTCTCATATTCTCATGTGTACTCTTTAAATATGTATATGGATCTTTGCCCACCGTATTCTTTAGTTTGCATATAGAATGGATGGCCATTTCAACAGAAATGTGTGGGGCAATGGAGGTTGGTATCTACCATGGTGATGAAGAAACATAGTGTGGTATATAAGGTGAAATTAATCTTTTTTGCTCAATAAAAGTTGGTGGAATATTTAATGTATTCATAAGTGACTCGTAGGTTGGTTGTACAACTGTACAAGGCTGTAGTTGTTGTGCTCGTAGTAAAAACTATTGAATATTATACTTTAGGATTACGGTATGAGGATGATAAACAAAGCATTAGATCACGTAATTTACATATGACGGATGGGGATTTGAGATTTCTTACTGGTACTTAGGGAAGCCCTGTTTATGCTTGATGCGCCCCTTCTGTAGTCCATGGCTACACCTTGCGTCGTCCAGCAACATGGATTTGGTTTCGGAGACGATCAAAGTTATCATTGTACGCCCTAGCTTTGCCGAAGGCATCTGAAGGTCCGCATAACCTTCCTGCCCTCAGCGTCCCTAGAGAAACACCAAACATCCGCATGATCTTCCGGTTCCATAACACTCATACGAGCAAGATCCTCGCACAAGTAAGCAAATCACCTGAATCACCACTCGTCTGACATCATCATCGTCCATCGGTTTAGTAGCCACGGGTATTTTTAGCATGGTCATGGCTTTATCCACCTTTGAATCCAGCAAATCATTATCAGACATCCCTACCCCATGATGATTAGCATACATAGAAACCCCAATATTTGCAGCTTTATGTAAAATATCCTCCTCAGAAAAATTAAGAACAAAAAAAAAATCTTATTAACAAACATATCTGTAGTGGACTCGATGTCTCGAAGCTTTCTTGCCCACATAGCCTGCCCCATCTCCAGCTCATCGACATCTGGTTCTGCTTGAATCCGTTGATTCACACGCATGTCCGTCGAGTTAGGACCTAGAATTCCACCAGAAGCCACCAAGTCTGCATACGACAAACAAACAGGAGCAGAACCATCAACCACCACCGTCCTGACTGCCGACACCACGGGGGGACCAGCTATGTCGGCACACCTACAACATGCGCACAAAGCCACAAACTGAGGGCACCATGGGAGAAACGTCGTGCCTCGACGCCACTGCAGAGCCAGACACTGAGCCCAGAAGTCAATGCAGGCCCAGCTGAAGGAGCGGGCACATGCTATCTAGCCGTCTAGGGGAGTGTGGTGGAGAGGCCTCGCCGATGCCAATTGCTATTAACAATAGCCTACAAGCGGCGACAAGTAGACCGGCCCATTAGTGTAGGACGTTTGTTGAATTTGGGGTGCGTCATTTTAGGTTCGCCCTGCTCCTGTTTTTTTCATTTTTTGTGTGCTTTCTTGTTTCTTTAGTTTCTTCACCGATTTTCTTTGTATTCTTTTTACTGGGCTTTTTTTGTTTTTTCCACTGGTTTTCTAGTTTTTTCTTTGTTATACTTTCCTTTTCTTTGTTTTTTTGTTTTTTTATTTCTTGGTGGGATTTTTACCGGTATTCTTCCGGTGTTTTTCTTCGTTTTCATCGATTTTTTTTGAGTTTTTAACACATGTCTACATATTTCATAAGCGTTGTACATTTTTCATATATAGCCCAATAGTTTTGTTGTACCAAACAGGCGTATAATTGTCAGTTCATCCATTTACTCACTTTGTACAAATGGTGAGTCTCTTCTTCAGTGAGCAACAAAAAGGTACAATAGTTTTGTTGTACCAAACAGGCGTATAATTGTCAGTTCATCCATTTACTCACTTTGTACAAATGGTGAGTCTCTTCTTCAGTGAGCAACAAAAAGGTACAAGCCGAGGAGTGAAAAGAAAATACAACCTGGCAAGCTGCTAGGATGTTAGAAATGAATTTGGGACTCAAAGCAGTTGAGTCCATCTAACTCGGGTGCGAGCTTCCTCTCTGGCCGCGTGCTCTGCACGACCTTCTCGGCCTGCTGCGCCTTCTTCTCCGTCACCTTCTTCCCACCGCCGCACTGCTGGGACATGCCTGTGGCCTATCTTGCACTAGAGATCTGGGCCGGCCACAAGCTCAGGATGGAGAAAACCAGGATCTTGTCCATGATCGATCAAATGAGTTGCCTCAAACGGATTTCCGCGCAAGCTTGCTCTGCCTTTTGTAGCAAAACGATTTGATGCGATCATCGTAGGTAATATTGTTGTTCCGCCATTAGTGCTAAATAAGATACATTTGAAATGAGACAATGGTAGCGAGGAAAATACGCTAGAGTATATTGTGCCTGCTTTACGTCTTAAAGACTTTGCATTCAACAAATCGAAGAGGTATACTAGGCTCCAGGCCTTGCTCATGTACTAATCAAGGAAGACGGAAGTCAGATGCTTTATTCAAGCCTCCAAGGGTCACCACAGTTGCCATCGATGAGATACGTATTAAGTTGATTCCATTGGATAAAGTGGAGCCCTGTTTTAGAACTCCATTCAACTACTTGTACAAGTCTAATCAGGAAAACAAGCTTACGTGAAGGTCAAGGTCTCCTAGTTTTTAGTTTTATCCCAGCCGTGTCCTAGTTGTATGCTTTATAGTTTTTTTTTTCCTTGTTGAGTCCGGTTTGTGTTACCCTACCGCCGACAAAAACTGCCGACAGCGGCCTGCCGTTATCCTACTGCCCGGGGCACCAGCTGTAGGCTGTGTTAGGCTACCGCCTTGTTGCCTGTCGGCAGGAAAATTTGTCAGATCCCGATATTTTCTGAGATAGGGGTCAGATCTCAAAACACAAAATTTGACCACCGGGGGGTGTGTATTTTATAGGGTCGCGTCTGGTCTTCAGTTCAAACTTGGAGGGCACATGGAGGAGCAGGACTGTAGAGGAATACGACCATGCCGTGTGGGCTCGATGGAGTCTATTGTTTATGTCTGTCTCCATGACAGCGCGTGCGGACGCGAAACCCACGAGGACTCCCCGCTTGATCTGATCCGATTTGCATTGTGACGTGAGGTCAAAATGCATGCGACCGTCGGATTTGCTATTTCTTTGACTTTTATACTGATTTTTCCGTCAATTTTTTTTAGATTTTATACATTTTGTATTTTGAACATCCTGTTCTCTTATGGTATATAATGGAACCCAACTCTCATTTGATAGGCATACGAAAAAAACTAAGTAAACTATTTGCGCGGTAGTTAAGGTTGAGGAGATAGGGATATTCAAACAAACTAATTCAGAAATGGTCCTGCCGAACCAAAAAAGAAGAAGAAGATGCGTGTGAATTGCAACTCGTTACATGCACTCATTGGCAAATTCGCACAATTAGCCAGGTATCTTTTCTCCTCTTAGAATTATGTTGTGAGCCACTTACAAGGAGAAAAAGGGTGCCAAATCCATTTCCCACAAAAGTAATTGAATGGGAATAGGCATAGTTGAATGAACGGCAAGAAGAGCGGAATTTTAACCATAGCGGAACCAGCCAAGTGGAAAAGCATCAAGGAGACAAGCTCGGTCGCTACTAAAAATGGTCATGCTTGTAATCGCCAGGGCATCTAATTTTCGAGAATTGGCCCGACAAGCTCGGTTGCTACTGAAAATAGTCATGCTTCCTATTGCCAGGGCATCTGATTTTCAAGAATTGGCCCCACTCATGAGTCCCCCGGATACTATGGTGTTTACTGCATACCAATGGACTCACTGGGCAAATATTGTTTGGGTCTAGCACATCCCAATGTGCCTTTGTTATTGAACATGTAAGGGACTCAATTAAACATAAAATGGGGAAGAACGAGAAAAAACAAAATACCCACACGAATCTTCACCTAAAATCAGTGACATAGGACTAAGATGTGCAATACTTGGAGCACATCTAGATGTGCTATAGCAAAACCAATATTGTTTCCCTCCTCGTCTCTAATTCTTTCACGTTCATTGCATCTATTTCATTCTTCTCTGGTTACTTTCTCTTTGTACGTGCTCGTTGATTCATGTCCTAAAAAGTCAAATAAATGGAGGGAATATCAAAGTGTATGGATGAAATTACAAAATCTTGCTATCTACACATATATACACGGAAAGCATTACTTGCACAACTGTAGGTTGGTGGAGAATTTAATTATTTGTTTGTTGCTTTATTTCACATGACGTTTTTTCTGTTGGTTATAAAGTCGAGCTCCTACCAATGTTTTGGCTACCGAATCCTAAGAAAATACCGAGGATGGGCGAGAAACGCAGTTACCATAAAAATCCCGAGAAAATACCGCTCGAAATTTATAAATGCGCGCAATTTGCATTCAAATTTTTCTAAGCTAGGAATAGATTAGTTGTGATCTCATGTAGTTCACTAATTCACTTTTGGGGCAGTTGCAGCATCTCCCCGTCCATCCTTAACACATGGTCCGAAACCCCTCTGTGTCTTAATTTTTTTAATGCTTCGTTAATTAAGCTAAAAACTGCAAATATGGGAGTAAGGGCATTTACAGTGGTTTATAAGACAGTCTTATCTTAATCCAGCCACCTAATCTAGAGATGACAGAAATATATGGTGTACAATGAGTTCTCTCTTAATTTTATCTCTAGTAACTTGTCATTCCTAAAAATATGGTGAGAGATTTGTTGCTAAGAGATCGTCTGCTAAATAAGAGAAGACAAAGCCTTTTTTTTCTCTTTCCTCCACATCAATATTTATCCTACGTGAAACTGCTAAGATAAAACCATTGTACATGCCCTAATGGGACTTGAACTCACCACCTCCTGGTTGTGCGGGGGAGGGAGGTCTATACTTACGACCACCACAGGTGCTTTGACCTTCTACCAGAGTTTCAATCCTGGTTGACCACATGGGTGCGGCCGGGCAGGGCAATCACGCATATGAGGTCGTCGTTCGCTACAAATTTTAGTTTTTTTCTACTTTTAAGTTAAACGCCCGAAATATCGGGTGTATCTATGTAAATTATGACTAAACTTGAATGAAATCGGTCGTGTTTGCTGAATTTTATATCATTTTAATATCTAATTTGAAATATATACGGTTAAAGTTAGATGGGTTGACTTCCACATCAGTGTTTATGGACTGGTTCCATGGACGGATGTGGTGTCTGGTTTTAACGTCGGCGTTGGAGATGCCCTAAATGAACTATGGGCATGGTAGTTAATCCTTGACGTGGTAGGGATATTCAGAAAAACTAATCCCGAAATGAAACCGCCCAACCAGTCTCACGTTCCTCTCCCGACGTTCAGACAGTTGTTCATAGTTGTAGTAAATAGCAAAAAACTACCACATTACAGGCTAAGGTTACAAAAAACTACCACTTTTCTTAATTTTCTAAAATGCTACCACTATTTTGTTTGGTTGTTCCAAAAACCCAAATTGCTTTGTGATTAAACTTTAAACCGTTTTATGACAGCTCGGGTCCACTCGTCAGGTTGACCGTTAGGTTGACCGTTGACAGGTATGGCAGGTGGGGCCCAAATATTCTTTTAAATGCAATCAGGTCCTTCTGTCTAAAAAATAAAAAAGCAATCGGGTCCAAATAAACAAAAAAGCAACCGCAGTCCCGCACCAGGACATGTGATTTTCGATAACTGGCTACCGTGGGGTGAGTTCTGACTGTAAGAGAGTGAAGGAATAAGGATTGATCACGCAAGGTGCATGAAGGTGACACAAGAAGATGTGCAGGCTCAGGTCCATCGAGATGAGGTAAAAGCCCTCGTCCTGCTGTTCAAAGAGAGTTGTTCTTGCGTATGGATGTGTGTGTACAGAAGTTCGGACCCGTAATGTAGTTGTCAAGGAGATTCTTACAGGAGCAACAGACGATAGCTTTTGCACGATTTGTGGACGATGAACAACAGCGTCCGTTGGATAGTATTGTTTAACAAATCTGCACTGTTCAAGGGTGCCGTCGTCCAGACATCGTGCATGCGCAGTCGTCTGTAGAGTAGTTTCGTTCTTATAGTGTTTGTTATCTTCTTGCCTTTCAACGTTACAAGACTAGTTATTCTAGCAATTATGAATGCCCAGTTGCCCACTATCTATTGCAACGGAAGCGCCCTTGTCAATGCTCCTAGCTGTTGAGCTTTCCTTGTTCGAGTGAAAGATCAGCCGAGTGGATCCGTGTCCTTCTTATCCAAGTGGATCTCCATTTGTGTGCCCCCGAGTAAGTAAAACCTCTATCTTGTTGGTAGCACTTCGCTATGCAATCTACTCACGCTGATGTAGACTTATATATACAAGGAAAGCATTACTTTCACAACTGAAGGTTGGTGGAGAATTTAATTATTTGTTCGCTGTTTTATTTCAGATGGCATTTTTTCTAGTGGTTATAAGATCGAACTCCTAGTCTCCACGAACTGTGCTTACAAACTACCAATTTACGATTTTGTCTAAAAAATTACCATTTTCTTATTAATCTGTGACTAAAAACTACCAAGTGTGAAAGCTGCTCGCTTTGCCTGGGTTAAACCCGAATCTGACTGTCCGACCCCACCGTTTAGGTGCCAGCGTGGCGAAGCACTCATGGTCAGCCGTTAACGCTCGTGACTCCTGCGCCCGCGCCCCCGCTCATCTCCCCTCGCCCGCCGCAGTGGTCACCGGAGAACTGCCAGCAGTCGCCGACCCCACCGTGACGGCATCCTGCAGCCTCACCTCCCTGGCGCAGCCCCGCCGCCCCGCGCCGCCCGTTGCCATGGTCTCGCCCCGAGCGGCCGCCGTCCCGGGGCTCGCCGCGGCAGGCCTCCCCATCACCGTGCAGCCTCGTCGTCGCCAGATCCGGCAGACGCCGCTCGGAATCCGCCTCGCCCGGACCTCCCGCTGCCTGTTCGCGCGGGCGCCGCCGCAGTCGCACCGTCTCCTCCAGATCGGCCGCACCCTGCCAGTGCCCGTGGCAGCATGCCCATTGCCGCGCCCTGGTCAAGCCCCCATGGCGTGCCTGGCCGCCGCGCCCATGGTCGCCCACCGTGGCGCGCGCTGGCCCCGCCGCTCTCCCCAGCGGCGCCCGCTCCTGCCAGCGTCCGGCCGTGCCCGCCCGTGGTTGGAGCCGACGGGGCCGAGCAAGAGAGGCATGCGCCGCCTGCTGCGTGGGGAGTGCAGGGGCTGCTCTCCGGTGACCACTGCGGCGGGAGAGGGGAGACGAGCCATGTCAGCACTTAACGGTCAAACAAACGGTGTTGACTTACGATGCCATGTCTGCACTTATATGCGGGCCAGGCCTGTCATAAACGCGTTTAAAATGGCTGAATCAGTTGATTTTCACACTTGGTAATTTTTAGTCACAGATTAATAAAAAAGTGGTATTTTTTGAGACAAAATCGTAAAGTGGTAGTTTGTAGGCACGGTTCCACGAATTGTGGTAGTTTTTGGTTAAATACTAATTGGGAGGGCACGGGGACGCAGAGTACGCATGTGCAGGAGCCGGAGTCCAGAGGATTGCTTCCGTGCCGTGAGGGTTGGTTGGATGGAGTCTACTTGGTCAGCGCGTACGTATGCGGAACCCAACTGCAGGAGACCCGGGTTGATCTAATGCCATCCGTAGCGTGATGGCAGATCGATATGCACGCCACCGTCCGATCAGATATTCCTTTTTTTTTCATTCAAACAATTTTTTCAGAATTAATATTTTTTACAGAAGATTCAGACTTCAACCTTGGAGATTTCTTCAGCCGTCCAGCGGCTCAGAGCGAAAGGGGCAAACTCGCCCATTAGGGGAAGACTTGCAAGTTGCAACTCACCCAAAAAAGATTCATCCATTCATAATTTTTTGAGGCACAAACATAGTCCACTTAGCAAATATGTTCTTTTGCAGGAATAAAACATTTAAGAAAAAATGAGCAGGAAAAAAAATGAAAACAAAAAAATGGAGGAAATATCAAATTGTATGGATGAATTACTGAACCTTGCTATCTACACTCGCGGATGTAGACTTATATATATAGGGAAAGCATTACTCTCACAACTGAAGGTTGTTGGAGAATTTACTTATATGTTCATTGCTTCAGTTCCCATACTATTTTTCTTCTATTGGAGTAATTTTGCTCACACCTCACTGCCATTCTCTTCCGCTTACACTTTTCAGCCAAAGCCAGAAGAACATTACCAGCCAACAGTCTTATTTGCACTGTTCCTGCGACCAGCACGTGCCAAGGACAGTAAGACAGTAAACTGACTCAATGATCCACATATATCGATGCAAATTAGCCTTAAAACTAATGGTAATATATATCCACGATAAATTCCTTTCATTTTGTCCTGATGCTTATGCACCGGCCAAATAGTAAAATGGACTGAACAAAACATCACAAGCCCACGAACGTGTGAAACATTATAATTGATCCAAGTTCTATACAGATCAAAATCAACAAACCGAGCTATGTGGCGGGTTAGATTTGGGGGTGTAGAGGCGACCGTGCAACCGTGCGGAAGCCGGAAGAGAAGCGGCAGCAGGGAGAAAATAATAATCAAAGTGACATCAGCCAATGATGTGGCATCACCGGAGGGCTGGAAAATTTCTTAGCTAGATGGAGAGGCCGGGGGATGACCTCCATTTCCAAAAAAAATCTATTTAAGAATAGGGGATTTGATCATGATAGCAAAAGGATCAAGTATGACATTGTGAAGAATTATGCTTCGATTAAATATCACGAACATAACATATCATTGTTGGACAAGACCGGTAAATCATTCACTTTGGTCTCCTTGAAAGAAAACTATTCATTTGTTCCGTACAAATTATAAGTGGTCATCACTGAGCAACCAAAGAACAGCCGGCCTTCTAAGAAACCTATTCCTTTGTTCCGTACAAATTACAAGTGGTCATCACTGAGCAACCAAAGAACAGCAGGGCAAACAAGAACACTCTGTATCGATGGCCAGCGGGTGGCGAGCCGCGAGGCTGTTAGCGTCCCAGGCCCAGCTCCCAACCTCCGGCATATGTTCAGATGTTTCTGATGCGCATCGGACATACCATTACAAGCAAAGGTCCACCACATTCCAAAAGACTAGTCTGAAGGGAGTGTGGCACTCTTCCTTATATGGTGGTTCTTCCCCCCTTCCATATCTGAGGTGGGACTAAAGTCATTGGCAATATCCAATGGCCAGTGTCTCTGACAGAGGCACTCAACACGAGACTATCGACTCAAAGAACTTGAGGCCGGCCTCGCCTCCTACATTGTGTCCGGCTGGAGGCTGTGATACTATTCTGATTCTCTGGATAACATGGAAGCACCTGTACAGCAGACAAACCGGATCAATGACAATCGGGCGATGAACTAGACGAAGCAAGACCGTGCGACGATGAACTACACGTCTACACGCACGTGCTCATGCTTATGTGAGGCACTGAGACTGCAGCGGACCTTTGCTTCTCCTAATCAAGTAGAGAAGGTGTCTGTCTTTTTTGACAGACATAGTGATACCGAAATCGAGATGAAATTAGCTCCACTCTACATTCTGTGTTCTGTCCAACATTGTTATGCAAGCAAGCTTGAGATGTATACTCGAAGTCCTACTACAGTTCAACCTTTTGCCAGAGCAAATGGCAGCAAGCTGGGCATATAAAACCCAACTCCTACTACAATTCTGCACACATGCAGACATTGAACTTGCTCCTACTTTTCCAAGTAATTTTAACGAGCAGTTTTAATATGATCCGTCTGACCATATTGTCATTTTTCACATGAGAGGTAAGAGTATAAAATAGACCTGGTCCGTTGATCTTATTTTTTACCTTCTTACCTCACATGTAAAAAGAGGATGTAAGAGCAGTCTTACCCTCTTTTTGCACATGGGATATAAGAAGGTAAGACTTAATGAGACCACTACTTCATCAAATCAATGACTCAGATCTATTATGTACTCTTATCTCATGTGAAAAAGGGAGGTAAGAGGGACCATGCTAGAATTACTGAAATTCCTTGATTGTTCCTGCGACCAATGCCTGACTAATACATTCAGATCGCACACTGACTGAATATCCTACATATACTCTGCTGGATGGATAGGACCGGGTCTTGGATTGGATTACCTATGCCTCTCGACCTTCCTACACGTCAACTGTTTAACGACTCAGTGATTTTTCAGATGCGTGATGGGGCCATTACTCAGTTCAGGACTGACCCATGATTGGCAGAGAGAGTTTCTATCTGAAATACACAGTACTCTTCAAGCAATGCACCCTACACTGTATCACCCCCAAAGCAGCCATCGACAACAACAAATTGATGTGTCATCTCTAATCCGACCTATCTGCTGAGGAGCAAAGGACCTATTTGAGTTTGATAATTGGATAAGCCTTTGTTACCTGCATAGCTAAGAAAATTATTGGTAGGGTAGTTAAGTGCTTAATAAGGCTTGACTTGGTGGGGATATTCAGACAAACTAATCAAAAAATGGAGCCGCCCAACCGAAAAAAGTCGATGTGTGTGAATTGCAACTCGCTACTTATTCAAAGTAAAAATTCACACTTTGCTCCATCACGTTCATAGTTGAGGGTAACATGTACTCACTGACGAACTCACACAATTAGCGAAGTATCTTTTTTTCTCTTAGAATTATGACTCAAACCAATTATAAGGAGCAAAAGGGCACCGGATGCATTTCTCTTTCAAGTAAACACATGCAAATAACAAGGAATAGACGCAAGGACGACAATTAAAACACAACTTTACCAATAGAGGAACTAGCCATACGGAGAAGCTCCAATGATACAAGCTCAGTTGCCACTGAACACACTGGTGCCTGCTATTACCATGGCATGTGATTCTCGAAAATTTGCCCGAGTAGTGACCCTTCGAGAGATCATGGTGTTTACTACGAGCTAATGGACTCATTGGATAAATATTGTTTCTCTTCCGACGTCTCTGATTCCTACATGTTATTGCATTTATTTAATTCTTGTCTCATTTTTGTATGTGTGTGCGCACGACTTATTTGTGTCTTAACATGTCAAATAATGGGAGGAGGAAATATCAAAGTGTGTGGATGAATTACTGAACCTTGTTATCTGATCATGTGGATGTGGACTCATATATATAGGGAAAACATTACTGGGACAACTGAAGGTTGGTGGAGAACTTATTTGTTCATTCTTTTATTTAACATGACTTTGTTTTCATTGGTAGAATGCTTGTGTACTTTTATTCGTTTACAACTTGAATCTTTTTGTTTGCACGGGTACTATGTGAATCTTTTGACTCCATGCACCTATAGTTTTTGTTATAATTTTTTATTACAAAGTTTTCCATTATTTTGCAAGGGAATAACCATTTTGACAGACACAATGATCCTCAAACCGAAATCAAATCAGGTCTAATCCACTGTTTGTTTCTGCCCAACGTTGGTAAGCAAAGGTAGGACTGTAGCTAGCTTTGCCAATGCCAGGTGGTAGCAAGCTTAGCATGTACGATCTCCGTCCTGGTTTATTGGTCCCCATTGTATTTTGTGCCAAATTTTGACCGTAGATTTAACTAACAAAATGTCTTGCGTCTCATAAAAAATATATCATTAAAAACTAGATTCAAATACGAATCCAACAATATAATTTTTTTGACATGCATTATTATTTTATTAGTTAAATCATTGGTCAAAATTTGACACAAATCACAAAGGGGACTAATAAACCAAGATGGAGGTAGTACAATTCTGGATGCAAACACTGTAATTTTCTCTTTTCTCACTGTCATTCTCTTCTGCTTACAATTTTCAGGCAAAGCCAGAAGAAGATTACCAGCCATGCTGGTTAATTGCATTTTTCCTGCGACCAGCACGTCCCAAAGACAGTCAGAAAGCACACTGACTCCAGGATGTAGAGTACATATAATTCGATGCAAATTAGCCTCGAACTGATAGTAATACATATCCGCTATAAATTACTTTAATTTTGTACTGAAGCTTATGCACGAGTCAAACAGCAGTACATTCGAATGAACAAAACATCACAAGCCCACATATGTGTAAAGCATTCTAACTGATCCAAGTTCGATTTCCATCAAAATCATTAACGGGAAGTGGTGCTCAGGGCATGACGATGGTGTCGAAGCAATTGAGGCCGTCGAATGCGAGCTCGAACCCAGCACGCCTTTGCGCTGTCGAATTTCCATGTAGCTCCTCGGTATCCGCCGTGCTAGTCACCGCCGGCTTCATTACACCGCCGTCGCCGCCTGATACCACCCTGTTGACCATGCCGGCGGCGAGCACTAACGTGAAGTGGTCGTCCAGCAGCGTCTCGCAGAAGACGGGCGCCGTGAAGAACCTCTTCATGGGCATGGATTGCCCGATAGCTAGCTTTGATCAGGCCGTCGCACCAACGAACGATTCCTTGCTGCTTATCGTCTAATTTATGTTGTTTACTTTGTGTTGTGAACTTGTGATCGAACTGGACGTCAGTGTGGGGATTTTATAAAGTCACCCTGTGCGTTCCGGTATGCGGTTTGAACTCGGAGGGCATATGGATGCTAAGAATGCAAGTGCAGAAACCAGAGTGGGATTGCGACTCTGTTGTGTGGGGAGTCTACCATGTCTAAATGGCAACACGTGCGGACACGGAACCCACGTTTGATCTCGTCCTATCCAATCCGTAGTCACATGACATCGGATTAGATATTTCTTGACTTGTGTATTGGTTTCCTGGTCAAATTCTTTTTCTTTCACGTTTAAATTATTCACTACGACTTATTTTGGCCCCGATAAACGATCGACTCCAAGCTCCACCTCAATGTGAGAAAACTTTTTTTGCCAATTTTTTTTATATTCCTTTGATTTGTCAAATTTTTCGGTCAAACACTTTTTTTAAGACTCCAAATTTTTAATAGAAGATTTAGACTTCAACTTTGGAGGGTGTAGGTGTCAGTACTGGAAGTCTGGAACCGATCCCATTACTGTCCGATCCCTGGAGAAACTTCTTCAGTGATCCGGGGTCTCGGAGTGCACGAAATGGTTCAGATCGAGTTATTGTTGGGGTTTACTTTTAGGACCATGATAAGTGTCACATGTGTGGCACGAACACATGGCAACTCTGAACGTTTTTATGGCAAGTTTAGTGACGCGAGTATAGCAACTTTAGTTGTCAAGAATGACAATTTCTTTTCGGGTGTCAAGTTTCAGTTTCTTTGTTTGTTTTTTCATTTCGTATGGCAAGTTTAGTTGTGAAAAATGTCGGGGCCGGAGTGCTTCGTGCCACACGTGTGGCAGTTATCATTTGGGTAATTTTAATATAGTTAAATTTGTAACCTGAACTCTATTTTTCACTTATTATCCTTGCCGGTTTCTCGGTAACTCAAACAACACATTGTAAGCCAGCGAATGTTAATTTGTTAATGAGAAAAGGAAGAAGGGGCAACTAGTCTCTCGTTCGATAGGAAAAGTAAGCTAGGGATTTCAAGCGTTCTTCCCCAGTTCATCAAAATTGATCCCCAAATTAGGGGTGACCTCCCCATCAGATTTCCCTACCCAATGATCGGATCCTATCAAGAGTATAAGAGTGACTAACTCATTACTCAATGGTGGAACAACATCGGCTGGGTGGTTGGGTTCTCCCGCGAAATCCAAGCTTGCCTCCTGGTTTGTAGCGGCGTAGCTATTAGATCATTGGTAGCGGCTTGGCGATAGAGACACCAATAGCATGCAAATCAGTTGTGCAAGCACGGTTGATGAAGCACACACGCTTCAGAGTGGTACAATTCCGGGGTGTCTCCTCATGATTTATTGCACATCGACGATGAATTGGATTATGAGAGTAGCACCTTTGCTTGCGGTAAAACCTCTGAGAAGCTAGCTTCTTGTATTCTCCTAGCGGCAATGATACACACAAGTAAAACTGACGGGGTCTATAGTAGTGCAGAAGGGGTAATCGTGCATGTGCCCCATCACAATTGAACGATTATGCCTTCTTCCTCCCGAGTTGTTCGAAGCTTCTACTTGCGGATTATGTGTGTTACTGTTCTTCCCTAATGGCAATTTGGCCGTGAACCAAATGCTAAACACAGTACCAGGCTTGGGTGTTCTCATTTGGCAACGTGGGCATATTTCGGATACTAGGTTACAAATAGGAAAATATGCTACGGGATCTTTATCCTTTCACAAATTTGAATAGACCTCACTAGCTAGTAATAACGCTGGCAAATTGTGCTGGGCCGACGAGTAGCTCGAGAACCACTACTGCAAGGCGATGTCCACGTTGAATTCCCCAAAATGAAAATTTCGTTGCAAACACTACCAGTAAATAACTCTAGTAGTATCGCAAGGCTTGTCTCATCGATTATGTAAATAAAGTAGAGATAATTAAGACCACTTGATTCACCAAGTTAGGGATGAAGACCTCTAGATTCATCCACGATTGTTTCTCTAATTGTCTCTAGTTCCCACTTTGTGTCTATTCAAGGGATTCTTCTCTTTCTGTGCTTGCTACTTATTTGCATTATATCATGTCAAATTAAGGAGTAAAATATCATAGAATGGATAATTATTGGACCTTACTATATGCTTATGTGAATATACACTTATATATAGGGAAATCATTGTTCACATAAGTTAAGATTGGTGGAGCATTTATTCATTAAAGATATTTTTTTTCATGTATCATTTTTCCATTGGCTGAATGCTAGATTGTGTCGGGCTTTGTGTGTATATTTTTGTAGGACTGAACTCCCCTGACATAATGCATGGTGCAGTTGGGTTACTAACATGTGGGCCCACATGTTAGGGGCCCAATTGATCCTAAAGTACATCATTATCCATGTCCACTGTCATTGGCTTACTACCTTTCAAATGTAGGTTCATGTCATTGTGTGTGGAGTCGACCATTTTTTTAGTTCTGGACATGAATGGATCAAATAAATCAAGCTTCGAACAAGAAAAATATCGAACAAAACTTTCAACAATTTTCTTCCACACCTTTCTATTAACATGCAATGATTGAATTGTACCTTCCCATGGATGTTGCATGCACCTACCTATTCATATACGATCTTCAATATTTATTTTTTCTCCTTTAATTTTATTTAACTATATAATATGCATATCCCAACCTATCCAATCAAAACAATGGTCATAATGTGGGGATTACATCAAACAATGTACCATGATATCTATTCTTGTAAGGCCATCCGATGTTTTGGTGTTAGTAAGAAGGGAAAGCATTAACTACTCAACTGGTACCATGATCTCTATTCTAGCAAGGCCGGTCTATGGTTTTTTCATGTGGCAATAGCCCATGGGTTTCTCCACATCTATATTTCCCACACTTCATTTGTTGGTAATGAAAGATTAACATTATGTATGTTTGATATGTAAAAAATGCAATAAATGTCTCCACATAGCAAGTGGTTTGTGGAAATAATACTTACTTGCAAGCTATCTAAAAGTTTTGGAGACTCATTGTCGAAGCCTTCAATTCATATTATGTATCACAAAACATATATCTGGTAGAATGCACACCATTCAAGACACACCTCAAGACCATGGTAGTTACCGGGACAGTTCGTTGCCACGAATATGTGTGATTTCTTTATAAGAAAACACGAATATGGGTGGAGAACCTATGTACTAGGATGACCTTTGTGGTGTGATGTCATCACTTGTAGAGAATTCGAGAAATGTGAGCATGGTGACATTTTATTTTTCATGCATTGGTCCGACCTTCCATAGCATATCAATTTAAAGAGATGATGCTTCGAAGAAATGTAAGCTTGGATGGTTAGTTCAGATTGAGTAAGCACAGAAGTGTGACACTTCGGTGAAATCAACTTCTTCTAAAAGATGCACATTAGTAGATTATGTCTCTCACCAGAAGAGATTTTCTTAGTAGATCCAACATTTTTTTAAATAGTATGAAATAAGATTTGCTAACTCAAGCGGTTGCACACCTAGGTTGGAAATGACAGGCTGAAGAGATTTCCTCCATAGAGGTATCTTGTTGATCAAAAGGTCGCCATGTGTGTTTATTGTTACACCTGATGGCCAGGGCCGGCCATAGGTCATGGCGAGGAGTGCGACCGCCTCGGGGCCAGGCTGAGCAGGGGCCCTTACGACTCTGTACACAACATACATGGCCCAACCCAATGGGAATAAATAATCTTGTCACGCAGGAGTCTCTCGTCACATCGGCCGCCGGCTTGTTCCCTTCTCACACTCCTATCATGTTTCTTCCATGATTAATTCAAGCAATTACACAAGGGTCTGAGCTTAAAAGAAAGTCCCCAAGGGAATGAGTTTCAAAAATAAGTCCCCAAGGGCATGCGCCCCACGCGATGCTAATGAATGCAACTATTCGTCGTATCAACTCCTTAATATCTTCATTATCCCATGGACGACGGCCTCCACGGGAGGCGGTCTCGTTGGCGGCTATGATGAGCTGATGATGAACACCATCCAGCTAGTCACTGATGCATCAATAGTAGTGCCTTTCCAAAAGTAAGTTCTTCCTCCCCTCTGGATTGCCCATCTTTCCATGTTGATTTTGAATTTTCTTGATGATCTTTTGAATGAAATAGTTGAACAAGTGATTGTTTCATGTTAATGATCAAGTGTCACCACATTACCACATGAGGATTGCATATTGCTATGGTTTTACCTTGTGAGATTTCTCTGCTGGTTTGCACGGATGGTGCTTGTGTTTTTGTCCAAACTGTTATACGTAGGTAGGGAATAAAGGGTTCGAAGACATGTATCGCTTGAAAATGTTGCGTAGTCACCAAAGACATGTGACTGTTTGAATAGACTGTGTTGCAGCGGCATGCAGCAGCGACCGGCGAGACTTTAGGGATGAACTTCATGGCCATTGTAAAGTGCATGCACTAGGGCCTCTGAAATACTAGGGCCGGACGTGTTGATGGCCGAAGAAAATTTCTATGCTTACTATGATAAAGGAAAGACCACTAATACAAGGGCCGGCCTTGTTGATGTACTATATTTAGTTTTCTTTCATAAATACTTTGTTTGGGTGGGCCTTTTCTGAAAGTATGATCTTGTGTTCTCTACTAATCAAACTACATGTATGTGGGAACGTTTCTTGCAATGGTTGTTGCATGTATTATATTAATGCTATAGTGTCTGATGTTGTCTCTTCTTTTTTGCCACATAGTGAGAGGGTTTGCGGTGGTGTGCTTTTATAGGCTGGTTGATGCCCATTATTTCCAGAAATCATTAACCTGGTCTAAACAACAAACCAAATCCAAAACTTGACACCGCAATCAAATTAGGGAGCTCCTTAAGAAAGGACAGTGATAAGAGCCACACGTGTGGCATGAAGCGATTTCGCCCTGGCTTTTTTAATGGCAAGTTTAGTTACCCGAGGATGGAAAATTTATTTGTGAAACATGGCAACTTTCTGTTCGGATGGCAAGTTTCAGTTTTTTGGGGTTTTTTGGATAGCAATTTTAGTTCTAAAAATCGTCAGGGCGGTGTTACTTGGTACCACATGTGTGGCACTTACCATTTATGTTAAGAAATTGTTGACACAATCATAATTGTGAATCAAATTCAAAATTGAACACCTTAGTTGAATGAGACAACTTTAAAATTAGGAAGCATAGTGAATCTAAAGATAGAGAAATATTTGACCTGCTTATAATTATAGGAAAAATACAAAATTGAACCTCATTCAAACTGGAGAGTTCCTTAAGAAATTATTGACCGGGTAAAGACAAAATCCAGAAATTGAATATCTCAATCGAATGAGAGCTACAAAATTAGGTAGCATAGTTAATTTAAAGGTTCCAAGCTAGGCTGAACGTCTGAATCAAGGCATCCTAATCAATGTATCCAAACTTTATTTCCCTAGCTATGGTGGGGGCAAACCCTATTTGATGCTCGTTAGCGTCAAAAGGATGTGCTTTCGCTGATGCAAGCCGCCGATTGGGCCGGCCCATGTATGGGTTCGCGGTTTTTCCGTTCGCTACACCTTCCTTCGCTTCATTGTTTCCTGCGTTCTTTTTTGTTTTCTTTTCTATGGTTTTTTTGCTTACGTTTTTTTCAATGTTTTGTCCGGTTTTCAGTGGTTTTATTCTTTTATTTTGGTTCATTTCTCCTTTTGGGTTTTTTCTTTTTCCCTTATTTTCTTTTATTTTTTTATTTCTTCTTGTCTTTACTATGTGTTATACAAAAAGGTCACCTCCTATTACCAAAATGTTCATCATATATTAAAAAGATATTTCACCATACATTATGAAAAGTTCACTATGCATTGTGAAAATGTTCATCGTGTATTGCAAAAATGTTCATCGTACATTTAAGAAAAATAACCACATATTAAGAAAATGTTCATCATATGTTAAAAATGTTCATAGTGTACCTAAAAATGTTCAGCATATATCACAAAAATGTTAAATGCGTTTTACAAAATATTCAGAATATGTCACAAAATGTACAATGTGTATATACAAATTATTCATCGTATATTAAGAAGATGTTCAATGGTTGAATTTATTTGATTTTTATCTGACACTGCACTTAGTTCTTAAACATTCTTGCACCCTTTTAAGCACCCATAATCATCAGCTCAACTAGTAAACAGGACTTGCACTCTTTCGTTGGTCGCGAATTCGATTCCGTGACTGAGCATCCATTTTTTGCTAATTTAATTGCAGTGAAGCCACCGAATGGGCCGACCCAATTCGATGCACGCCCTGCACGAAAGCTCCTCCCGTTTGACGCGCGCGAGCGTCAGCTAGGAGCACTCGAGCAGTTGTAGTATTATGCTTTTTTTTTGCAACAACAGTAGTAGAATTATGGGATATGGACAAAGAGTAGCCCATGTGGCCCATTAATTGAGCCCTCACCGGTAGCCATGTACATACGTGTAGTATGAAAATGACAACGCATGACATGTGTCTTAGTTCCACCTCACGCAATCCTAAAAAAACTCACGTGATCCTCAAAAAAGAAAAACACCTCACGTGATCCTCAAAAAAAAAAAATCCACCTCACGTAGGCGAGGATCCCTCAAAAAAAAAAACGTAGGCAAGGAGGTGAGAGACCAATTTATAAGCTTGAGCTGATGTTGTCTTCTAAATACTAGAAACGCACATAGCATTGATGCGTCCCAAGTCTATCGGATGCTGAAAAACCTGAGGTCTTATTATGTGATCCAATTCATTAGGGATAGTACATGGATGTGGTACATTTCCAGAAGATGATTTCTGCCACGTGCTGGTATCTTTGGTGGCAGAGACGCCTTATTGCAAAGAACGAAGTTAAAACTCCCGTGCGTACTAGCCCGGCCATTCAAGCACTGTTGCTCAACCTGGTTAGTGCGAACGGGAAACCAATTTCTACACTTCACAATAACAAATGGAAGAAGCCCGTGCTTGGACTGTTGATACTTAATGTTGATGCTTCCTTTATGGAATTGGATCACTAGATTTGGTTCATGTGGAGCTATTGTTCGTGATCAGCAAGGGGCGTTCGTGGGTGCTTCAACTGCCAAACTTGAGCATGTTGCAGATATTGAATCATCAGAGGCGGCGGCGCTCGTTGAAGGTTTGAAGTTAGCATCAAGGTTAGGACTTAACTCCCTCCTAGTGCAGATGGACAACCTAGTCGTTGAGGTAGCCATGAACATGAACAATATACATGCAATGGTGGCAGCTATCATGGAAGAATGTAGAAGTTTGTTGATTGCGTTCGCGAAGGTTTTTGTGGAACATTGTAATAGAGAATCAAACATGGTGGCCCATGTGCTAGCTTAACGGGGGATTGTTGATCCACAAACTTTTGGTTGGACGCACTACCCGGGTTTATTTCCAGTTTCTTAGCTGATGATGTAACTGTCATATAAGTTTATTAAAACCCGGTATGAAGGCCTTCCCGTCTCTCACACACACACACACACACACACACACACACACACACACACACACACACACACACACACACACACACACACACACACACACACACACACACACACACGCACGCACGCACGCACTTGCGCGCAAACACACACACACACACACACACACGCACACACGCACACACACACACACACACACACACACACACGCACGCACTTGCGCGCGCAAACACACACACACACACACACACGCGCGCGCGCGCGCGCACACACACACGCAACATTGAACAATGTGAATACCGCATGTGCTCGCATGAGTATGCCAGACTTAACTGAAGCGGGTTTTAAACTGGATGTCCAACAACAAGTGTAGGTATGTATCACATGCACGACTTAAGACTGATGCGTTCTTTAAATTCAAATTGGATCTTTGGACTAGCCATAATGAAGAGTAACTTAGACTAGTAACATGCATATCTTATATCTTATATTTATTAATTATATCTTATATTTACTAATTGGAGGCACCTTTCATGATCTTTTATTAATCCACATCATCAAAATTAATTAAACCGTTAGATAGTAAAATTTACAGCCAGGATAAAAGGAAATTAACGTAACACAAACGATTCAGTCCTATAAAAATTGCATGTGACACGCACAAGGAAAGAGGTAACCTTTCCCACAATGTAAAAGGAAACCCTTCGTGATCGTCAAAGAAAAGGAAAGGCTAATATCTCAAACCATAAAATGTAAAAAAAAAACAGCGATAAATGGGAAAATGAATCAATGATCCGGTTGATTGCCCGTGAAATAAAAAGACCACGCCCAACGTGTTTTTCTTTGCGTCCTGTGACACGTCTAATGCTAATGAAACAAAACATTGACCTCAAAAATAAAACATTGACGGGCCAGATTTATCTGCTACATATATAGCACTTAAACATCGATCTATCTACCCTAAAAAAACATCGATCTATCCCTTCCCTAAGAAAACATCGATCTCTCCCTGCCGTGTCTTTTGATTCACTGCCGTCTACAGCAGCG
Source organism: Aegilops longissima (assembly GCA_021605205.1). NCBI lineage: Eukaryota > Viridiplantae > Streptophyta > Magnoliopsida > Poales > Poaceae > Aegilops > Aegilops longissima. The sequence continues at coordinate 46,722,914 of CM038682.1, forward strand.
ACGACTTCCTAGCGCCATGAGTCTGTTATGTGTCCTTGGATTCACTGCCGCCGGTGTTAGCAATCAGCCATGGACAGAACACGCATGACTCTCATGTACAAGTGACTGAGATTGGTACATCGATCCTCCAGTAAAGAACTGAACGCCATAGTGGATGAAGTCGTCAACGTAATCAGTTGGATGGGTTAGAAAGGAGCAGGGCAGCGCGTTAGCAGCATGTGACAGTATGCATCTGTTTGTCGTCCTGTAGACTGAATCTCCTGTTGTGCGAAGAAGCATGACGCAGTAAACTAGGCTGGTCTTTCTTAAGACGTGCATGCCTGTGTTTGTGTCCGTCCGACAACAATCGATTAGCCAGCTGCAGTATATGCGTTCAAGGTGGATAGATTAGATGACCGTGTTGCTGCTCTTTATGAAATCATCCACCCAGCCTTTTTTAACTGTCGGAATAAAAACCATCGGCCAGCACCCACAAGCAGAAGTTTAGCGTTGTTGCCTAACGGTCACCGTCGTCGCGGCCCGGAACTTATAAACTGCAGTCAGGCGCGCGTGGATGTACCAAAGGGACACAAGTTAGTTACTAATGCAGTTATATGCCTATGGTAAGGAGTATTAGAAGATGCTCACAGGATCACTGGAAGCATATAAAGGTATCCACATTGATGTTTGCTTTCTTTTCGACACAGAGTTGAATTATAGTTGTCTTTTCATTTGATGGAAAACATAGTTTACCTTTGTGACCGTAGCTGTATGCAATATCTATCATGTATTTTTTTAAGCCACAGCCCATAATTATTGTATGATGTCGTGAAATGTCTATATATTTTTTGTTTACATTCTTAAGGTAGCCTCCATACTATCTGCATTGTCATGGTAGCCTTGGTAGGCTATAATACGCATATCAATAATCTCGGTTCAGTTGGAGCTTTCCATGTGATTTTTTAGTCAAATGTTAGGATGACAACTTAACGTAACTTAAATTAACAGTATAGTGCCAATTAATGGGCGTCGTCTGAAGCTGAAAAGATGTTGTTTAATTAAGAACAGCCCCTTGCTATTTGCACAGTACATGATAAAACAGTCTAAATACATTAAAGAAATCACACCTGACTGTCATTCGATTTTATTGAAGCTTAGGTGTATTTCCAATCAGTAGACAAAATGGGTATTTTATCCTCTATATTTAAAGTCCAAATATTTCAATGGATTTCTCTATCGATTTCTTATTTATTTTCATGTCTCAGGGTTGAATTATGCTATCTCTTGATGATGCACAGGTCTGCTAAATGGTAAACCCAGTATTGGCCCTCCTATCAAGCTCACGTGTTCATCCTAGAGAAAAATCAGGAAAATACATCTGAACTATCCTTTATTTTGTCTGTAGTGTGTATATATGGATACATCATATGGATGGAGGACACTCTCTTCCCTAGACGAACTGAGTAGCTAATTACAAATTAGATGCTATGCTTAATTAGATGTCATGTGGATAAACAGTTCGATTTAAATTTTGTGCGACTCCTTTCTATTATTTTTCTTATACCGTCCAGATGAAACATTTATAAAAATAAACGCAATGTCGTTATACCTTGAATTGTTTGTCTGGCTTATAATCATCTTATATAGAGAGTTATAGGTACATTTTCCCTTTCCTATTTTCTCTCTTATTGAAATTAGCTCATCTTGGTGTGATGCAAGGAATATATTACAAGTGGAATCTTACACTGTGTGGTTCTCCAGTTGCATTTTTTACTATTAACTATATGAACCACTACTCTCCATTATCACAATATTCGTTTATAAATTATGAGGAGCCATAATGTTTTTGTCCCATAAGATTTGGTGAAATTCACAATTTCTCTATAAGCTTTTATTCCAAATGCCTAACCTATTCTTCACATGCTGCCTTACCTATGATTAAGGAAGAATGGTGATAGATTAATGGTTATTTGTTGTAGTACCTAAAATATATTACATATTCTAAACTACAGTATTTAAAAAAAATGAAGCTCCCAAGTTTTTCATTTATTACAATGATTATTCTCTCAATAATCATATTGTACAATATTTATTTTGAATGTTTAACGTTGCTAGCCCGTGCAGTTGCATGGGTTGTTGACTAGTGTTACTAGTCTACGTTATTATCTCTATAGTGGGGAGTAACATATGTGTGGTGTCACGCAACATTTTACTTATTTGGTTATCACTACCGGAAACAGCGATATTTCTGTGGGTCGGAAACCGACAGGAAAAGGGCTGAACCCGACAGGGAAAGTATTTCCTGTCGGTCACCCGTCAGGGAAAGCCGACAGAGATAGCTTGACAGGGAAACTTGTTTTTGCCTGTCGGTCGACCGACAGGAAACATTTCCCTGACGGTCACTCCTGACAGTGACCGACAGGAAAATATGATTCCGTCAGGTGTAGGGTAGCCAGGAGTATACGTTATTTCCATGTCGGTCCGGACCGACAGGAAAATTCTCAACATTTCGCTGTCAGTTCATCACCGACAGGGATACTCAGTACATTTCATTGTCAGTTCATCACCGACAGGAATTTGTACATGTCACAACCAGAATTATTAGTCCCGTCGGCCCAAAACCGCCAGCAATGGATGGTACAGCTTAATGATCCATTTAAATTTGTATACTGCATCTATCAACACAAATTATACCATGATGATCCTTTTGTCAACCACTACCATAAATTGGACTGATAAAATTCAGTTTTGCACATCTAAGTACATAACAGTTCTTGACAACAAAAGATAAATTGTTCAACTTGCAAGTTGCAAGGATAAGCTTCAGTGCATTACAAACAAAATACAGCATAGTTCACAGAAGTAGATAACCTGCCTCTAGTGTCTATTGCACTTCCAAAATGCTACTCTGGTAACAACACCACCATTAGTTCCAAAGTTGTGTTACCATGCTCTAAGTCAACAAAGGCACTCCCCAGGTTACTACCACTCTAAGTCTCGCTTTCCAGGTTGTTGGAGTGAAGGTTAGTTGCACCAATAGCCATGTCGCTGATATTCCCATTGGAGTTGTCACCGCCAACAGTTCCACCCAAATCACCATCACCGGTGTTGTCATCAAGCGCTCGGGTTCCAATATGAGATGAATTAGTGCCCCCTACATAAGATTATTTATTTAGACAAACCAGAGAGGTTATGAAGCAAACCAGAAAAGGCTTCTAGATTAAAAGTTGCAGTAAACCATCGGGTAGAAAATATAAATTATAATAAAACCAAATGGCCTTTTGTGAGTAAACCATCAACACATCCATTTTGGACAGATTTGGACAACAACGTTAGTAGTAATCTTAACTAAGAGAGGATGATCAGAATAAACAATAAACATCTACCACAAATGGTGTTTTGAACAGATTTGGCCAAGAACTTAAGTATGATAAATTTAACTAAGTGAGTGACCAAAAATTGAGATCCTAGAAAAATAAAATGAATCATGGTGTAAATTCACTTAAGTTGGGACTACATGTGCATGCAGGAATCAAGATGTACTCCCACAAGCAAATCTCAACATTTTTTTTGGGGGGGTTGAGAGGAAGTAGTGCCATCTATCAAACTAAAACTGTATAAAGTACCTTACAAATCAATAAGATCTAAGATATTCATGATATGGCTAATGGCTACTCAAATAATATAATACTCTTTATTTGCAATGGTTGGCTGACCATCCGTTTGAGAAAAAGTTTCAGGAAGTAATGTACTTACATGTGGTTGGAAATTTTCTCCTTGGCGTAGCTCCTCTAGTAGTTATTTTCCCATCTCCTTACAAAGGGCCTATGAACAAGTATGCAACATTAGAATAGCTGGTTCGAATAATTAATCTGAAACATGTACACAGATTTGCAAGTACCAAGAAAAGTCTTCCATGCATATCCACTATCTTTTGAAGGTTCTCATTACGTCGCTTCAGTTCTTCATTTTCTTGAATAGCTCGTCGCTTCAGTTCTTCGTTTTCTTGAATAGTTCGTCGAAATGATGCTGAAGATAACGGCCTCAGTTTATTCTCTCTAGCTATTGAGATAACATCAGCCTTCTTAATTGCTCCACCCGCTATTGATAGTCGCCCATGAGGAATGCCACCTGATGACTCATATAACATTTGCCCATCTAACTCCCGCTCCTCCCAATCATCAGGATGTGCAGCTCTAGCCAAATCACAGTAATCATCCTAGAACAATAGTAATTTTAACTTGTAAACATGCAAACAGAACAAATAGTTGGTGATAAGAAGACGAGCAAGAACATACGTGGCGTTTTTTTGCCTTCCCGCTGAGGGTGGAACTGATGCTGCCACTGCCATCCCAATTCTTTAATCCAGATTTCATTGCAGCATACGTATTGAGGGTGGTAGCCTTCTCAGGCCCATATTTCTGTGCCTACAAGACCAACAAAATGAAATACAAAATAACAAGAAACAATTTGCGAAAAATCTCATACAAGTGTGACATACCAGAATTTGTCGAGCCTCCACAAATGGCAGTGAACCTCCCCAATTTTGAGCAATATCTTCACTCTTGAAGCGAGATTCCTGCCCTCTCTTCCTTAAAGACTTGAACTCCTTTGAGCACCAATAAGCACAAAGATGAGGCCATGCATGTTCCTTAAACCATGGTATTCTGCCTTCCAGGTATTGATCATATTCAAGTTCTTTTGAACATGCCAATGTGTCATCAAGCAGCTCTCCTTTCTTCTCATAGTAGAACTTCACAACATCCACACGAACTTGATACATCATGTCCCTCACTTTTTTCATTGCATAGTTGTCCAACACACGATCAGCATCATCCTCCACCTTGTCCGGGTCTTCACCATCTTTCACATGAACCTCAAACAAGTTCTGCAAGTTTAAAAATTTTCATGTCAAATATGCATGTGCAGTACAGATTTTCAAAATAACTCCCAAGTACTTGGGGCTTACCCAAAACACTTGCTTCACACGATCTGCTGCTGTCTGCCCCTTATCATCTAGATTATCATCATCATAATAATCAGACCACTCCAAAGCTGGATGGGTTTTAATGACAACACCACCTTCCTTCTTCTCAATTATGCCGGGGTGTTCTCGTTTAAGAATGATTCCAAGTTGAATAGTATACTTGTAGTGTTTGGAATTAGGGTCAGCATAATTAAATTGCCTAAACAACAAGGTAAGCAGCATTTACTGAGAGGATGATACTAAGTGTCAAGCATAAAAGCACATGTGAAGAAACAACCATACCTGTCACCTTCCGGTTCAAGGCCAACTTTATGACCATGTGGAGGCACTCTTAGTTCTGTCATGGCCCTCCTTTTCCTCCCTTTTTGGCGAGACGGGGGCTGCCTTTGGATCACTTCATTGTTTTGAGATAAAGGAGCAGTAGTGTTGACGCCATCAGATCGAGACATTTGCGAGCTATCATTGTTGGGGCTGCCTATACTAGCAACAGTATTCTGGTTAGCACGGCTGGCACCGCGTCTAGTACTTCTATGACGAAGCACAGCCATCTCCTGCACAAATTCAAATGTGAGTTCAAGTTTACAAAACACAAAAGTGCAGCTTAAAACAAAATTAGCACATGAAATAGCTTAGGAAGCAAGTTTGAGCCATATTACACAAATAATACAATCAGTACAAAATAGTCCATAAAGCACTCAAGTTTGGGGTACAATCAACACAAAATAGTCCATAAAACAATCAAATTTTGGTTACAAACAGCATAAAAATTTATACTAACAGAAAAGGACTACAATTTCATCAGACTAGAAATCATTTTCATCGTAAGATGGTGCTGCAAACTCCTCTTCATCTGATTCCTCATCTTCATCTGACTCCTCTTCGTCTCCATCTTGTTGAGCTCCAGTACGCAGCTTCTCCAGAACTTCTAATTCTTTTGGATCGCTGATCTCATCTGACACAAGTGCAGTTAGACTTTCTAGGTCAACTCCCAAGTCAATGAAAAATTCACCTTCAAGCCCATCCTCTTGATAAAATAAGACATCATGTGATGATCCTTCAGAATGGTTGTCAGTTTCACTTGGAGGAATGTAGCCCAATGGAGAAACCCGGTATACAACTGACCATTCTTGTAGATCTGGTCTAGACTTGCACCGGTATTCCAAATAATATACTTGAATAACTTGAGAGGCCATCACAAATGGATCAAAATTAGAGAGCCTGGATGTGTGATTTATCTCTACCAAACCCAAGTTTTCGGTCCGCCTAACTCCAGCAGGAGTTGGATCAAACCAGCGACACTTAAACAGGACAAGCTCAAGTCCAAGGCTACCTTCCCAAGTTATTTTGATTATGTCTTCAATCACACCATAATAATCAAGTGGGTTGTCATATTCATCAAGCGCAGGCACACACACTCCAGTATTGACTGTAGCTAATTTTGACTTCTCATACTTCTCTGAACGAAACCGATATCCGTTCACATCATATATTCCGTAGGTTTTAACTCGTGTACGAAAGCCATATGACATTTCACGTAAGGCATTGTGAATGCTAGATGACTTCGTGCACTGCAAGATATAGTTGCTCATATTAGTTTGAGTTGAGTTCAGAATTGCATTACATATAGCTTCAAGTGGTCAAGAGCCTTACTTTAGTTTTAAACCAGTCAAAAAAGTTAGGCCCATGATTTCTAGAACGGCCTGCTTTCCAGCCTTTTAATCTTAACTCACGACGTTGCTTCTCTGTAGGCACAACTCGACTCCTCCATTGTTCCTTATCGAACTCTCTAAATAATAAAGTTTGTTCAGTTTGTGGCATAGATGTTACTGAATGGATAAAAAAGTTAAAGAACAAACATACTCGAAGAAATCCTCCATCTCCGGGATGTTTGTCAATATGTACAAGAATGCAGCCTTATACTCTTCTGTTGAGAGCTCATAAGTTCCTTGAGGACTCATGCATCGTCCAGGGAATTGAAATATGCCAAGGTTGCATTTGGCTACAAATGTAGAGGCGCCGTCATCATAGCGAGGCACCTTGTTCCTAACTGATCGTGCATTGTGTTTGAAATACAAGGAGAGAAAATTGGTTGCCTCCTCAACTAGATAAGCCTCAACAATGGAACCCTCAACTCGAGCCTTATTGCGCACTTTTGATTTAAGTTTCCCTATACATCTGTTAGTACAGATAAACTAATTATGAGAAAAAACAAAATCATGACTCAACGTTTTATCAATCGAGCATCATACGGAAAATGGATGATTACCTTTCAAAGATGTACATCCATCGAGCTAATACAGGACATCCTAGCCGAGCTTTGTATGGAAGATGTATGATTAAATGTTGCATGGGATTGAAGAAACCAGGAGGGAATATCTTCTCCAATTTGCATACAAGAACAACAACATTCTCCTCAAGTGAACGTATGGTATCCTTGCTAAGTTCTTTTGCACATAGCTGCCTATAGAAATAACTTAGCTCTGCTAGACACTTCCATATGTCCTCTGGAAGGAATCCACGAAATGCAACAGGAAGTAGGCGTTCCATGAAGATATGGTAATCATGACTTTTGAGGCCAAAAATCTTTCTGTGTAGTAGGCTAACTCCCCGTCTGAAGCTTGATGCATACCCATCAGGGAACTTCAGCTCCTGGAACCATTTCAGAATGGTTATCACATCCTTCTTATCGATGACAAAAGGTGCTCTTGGCTTCTCCCACTTCCCATTGTCCTTCAATTTCAAGTGCATCGAAGGACGGTTGCAAATTTCAGCTAGATCTTTTCTTGCCTTCACATTATCTTTAGTTTTATCAGGAATGTCAAAGCATGTGTTAAATATAGCTTCAGCTACATTTTTTTCATTGTGCATCACATCGATGTTGTGTCGGAGCTTCAACTTTTTGAAGTATGGAAGTTGCCAAAAGCAGCTTATGTGAGTCCAGTTGTGCAATTTATTGTAATTGAAGGTGTCATTCACATGTGTGTACATGTGAGTTTCCACTTCCTCTCCTGTTAAATGCCTTGGAGGCCCTTCTAACACTATTGTATCCTTTCTAAACGAATTGGCCTGGAATCTAAATTCATGATCTGGATGTAGAAAGCGCCTATGACAATCAAACCAGCAAGGCTTCCGCCCATATTGAAGAGTAAATGCTTTGGAATCACCCATGCATTCGGGGCATGCTAGCTTGCCATGGGTGCTCCACCCAGCGAACATACCAAAGGCAGGAAAGTCGTGGACTGACCTTAGAAATGCCGCTTTCATTGGAAAGTTTACCTTGTGATAAGCATCCCATGTTTCAACCCCCGCCCACAATTGCATCAGTTCATCAGCTAAAGGTTGCATTAGGACACTCAAATTTTTTCCAGGATGTTCAGGACCAGGGATAACAAGGCTAAGGAATATATACTCGGTTTCAAGAGAATACCGGTGGAAGGTTTAATGGAGCTACAAAATAGGCCAGCAAGTATATGGAGCAGCATTCAACTTGTATGGTGTAAAACCATCACCGCTATGACAAGACGGACATTTCTACGATCTTCTGCAAATTCTGGGAAGTCCTTGTCAAACCCTTGCCAAGCTTCACCATCAATAGGGTGGACCATCTTACCAGAATTGGAACGACTATGTGACTGCATATGTTTAGCTGTTTCCTCATGAGCATACAACCTCTGTAATCTATCTTTAAGAGGGAGATATCTCAACACTTTACGCGGGACTTTATTCTGGCCTTCCTCATAGCGAGATGTACCGCAGATGTCACACTTGTCTTTATGCTCATTATCTTTATAGTACAACATGCAATTATTTTTACACACATCAATCTTGACATAAGGCATACCAAGGCCTTCTAAGAGTTTCTTAGATTGGTAGAAGTCCTTGGACAAGTTAGCACCCGAAGGCATAAGTTCATGGATGATTTGTAACACATCATCATATTCTGCAATTGACATATTGTACTGAGATTTCAGTGCTAGCAAGCGGGCTACTGCAGAAAGACGCGAGTGTGTTGTGTTCTCATGGACAATTTCATCAGCACTGCTAACCATCCTATAGAAAGCCTTGGCAGAGGAGGTTGGTTCTTCATCAATCGGTGGAGGACAGTTGCCACCTAGGTCAACTAACATATTGTCCATTCGGTCAATTTCATCATGCCTCGCACAATTTGTGGCAGAGGAAGATCCCTCTTGGTTAGGAACATACTTCTCACCATGGTCTATCCACGTTTCATAGTTTTCCCTAAACCCGTATTTATACAAGTGTTTCTCTACCTCATCCCTACCACGCTTATTATAATTACGACACTTGGCACATGGACACTTGATTTTACCACCTTCGGCTACGCCGGGAAAGGAGAATGCATGCTCTAGAAATCGGTTGGTTTGTTCAAGCCATAGGTTAGAAGGAATTTGACCATACTGCCAACCATTATACATCCATGCACGATCTGCCATTTAACAAATTCTGTGTTGAAAAAGAAAGATCTAATCATATTACACACAACATAACAATTTAAGATAATTAGCATAAGGATAGTAGGAAATGAAAAAGAAAGAGCTCAAAAAACAATCACAACAGCAAAATAATATAAAACCATTGGTAAGCATTATCAGACCAGAAAGCAAGACATGCATAGAATATATTTGAGAAATCAGCCAATATTAAATGACAACAAGCATGTCGTACTGACCACTACCTTGACAATCAGCAGTTTAACTCTGTTTTCTTTCTCGTCAACAAGTGAAATAACTTCAGAAGTCCTGTAACCTGGGAGATGTAAGTAAAAGATTTGACTTAGATTTTGGTATTTGGTAGTCTAATCAGCAAGACAAAGTATTTGATAGTCTACTGAAAAAAAAACAAGTGCCAAATCAGGGTAGGCGTACAGATTTGTATTTATTTTCAGCACGAATCTGATAGGGCTTAATACGATGCCGTGGATGGGTAACTACCACAATCCCCAAGTATATCAAATTCATCTTATTCCTATATGGATTAGGCATGTACTACCAGCAACGGGGGTAACAACCACAACCCCCAACTCTATCAAATCCATCTTATCCCTAGATGGATTAGGCATGTACTACCAGCACAACGAAAGATTCGGCCATATGGGCTCCTCCGCCACTTACCACAAACAAAACTCAGATGTCATATGAGCGTCACCTGTACAGGAAAGGGTGGTACCTGGATTGGAAAGGGCGCCGCTCAGGGAAGGATGCGGTGGTGGAGTGACGGCGGCCACTCAACGACCCTCTTCCGGAAGCCGCAGGGAGCTTTGCCGGCGGCACGTCGGAGGCAGTGGGTCGTTGGGCTACTGACCAGCGAATCAGACGGAGGGGCGGACGAGAGGATGGAAGAGGCGAGGGATTTGGGGGCGGAGGGGGCGAACGAGAGAATGGAATAGGCGAGGGATTTGGGGGCGCAGCCGACGGAGAGGATTCGGGGCGCAGCCAGCCGCCGGCCGATGCAGAGAGAGCTAGGTTGGGGCTGAGATTTGGGGGAGAATGTTCGTGAGTGAGCTAGGTCTGGAACGATCTGGGGATAGAGCCCATATGTTCTTTTTTTTAAGAAAAACTGCGGGCTCGAATTGGCAAAGCGGCGGGAAATGGGCTACTTTTGGCGCGAATTAGATGAATATGTGGCGCGAAATGGGCTATTCCTGTGGGCCGAGAACCGACCGACAGGTATATTATTATTCTTGTGAGTCAACGGACGAGCACACAGGAAAAGAAATCTATTCCTGTCGTGCAGTTGCGGCCCGACAGTAGAAGCCCATTTCCCTGTGCGCTAATGCGGGCCCGACAGGAAAATAAGAGACTCACAGAAATATTTTAGTTTCTGGTAGTGTATAGACTCATCTTGTTTTGATATGTGTGATGTTACTCATACTATGAGTAACTAGCATGTTACCACATGCCTCTCTTTCTTTATTAATTACTTTCCACATCATCTATTTTACCTAGATATGTGTGATGTTACCATCTATGTTATTCCCACTGTGGGTACTCTTAACAATAAAGAGGTTCCAGGTGGCTGAACACTGACTGCCGTAGATTTGAGACGGTAAAGATCGGGTTTTTCGTGTTATGGTCAAGATCGTTGATTCCAAGAAAATTAAAAGGTCGCCTAAGCTCATGAGATGAGATGTATGGACAATTGTTCATGTTGATGGACGAAACGACATATTGTTCCTAAAGATAGATATGAATGTACGACCAGGAATCGATGGGACGATCTTATCCCATATATCATACACCTTTTGTGCGGGAAGCAAGGACTAGAAAATCCTAAAGATGCTGGACCTCCGGGCAGGCGGGAGGGGGTGGCTGAGGTTGTTTTTATCTTGCGCGGAGAGCGGGGTGAGAAGACGATAGATGGAGCTTTTAGTTATATGTTCCCAGTTGTATATTCGAGCTTGTCGTTTCGATTCATTTTTGAATATGTGATGTTGTTGCGATGGCGTGGATCAGCTTTGGCGAGTGCTGCTCCTCCGAAGCTCTAACTTTGTATTCCACTAATGTCTCTTTGTATTGTTAGAGAAACTTCGGCCCAAATCTAGCAGCCGAGCCCAGTCATGGTCATCATCGCTAGTCTCGTGAGTCCTGCTCGCCGTTGATGCCGACACCTTTGGTATCTCTCAAGCATGCTCTTGAAGTCTAGATGATGGTGATTCGCAGGAGCAGATCACCAAGTATACCTGTTTGGCGCCCTGCGGAGTATGAGAGAAGTAAGGGCAGAATAAGGAGGCTTGTATCTCTCGAGCATATTCTCAAAGACAGTTGTGCGCATGAGTCGATCACTGAGTACCTGCAGAGGATGAGAGATAAGAGCAGGAGAGGGAGGCCTCTTTGCATGGATCTTGGAGGTAAAGGTTGTGGCCACGGCTCGTAGGAGAGATGAGAGGGAGTATCAAGCTATGAGGGAACATGTGATTATGCATCCATTGTCAATTGTGCATGTAAGAGTATGCCGCACATCACATGTATCTCAACCTCCTAACTAATATGGCCATGGTTTAAATCGTATATATCTATAGCTTTGCTTTAAACCTGGGATATATTGTATAGTCGGTTTACCCGTTGTACAATTATGTATGTTGTAGGTTTGTAGCTTAGCTTATCTTGCAACCATGTGTGTTGTTTTTGTCTAGATAAAGGGTTTCCCTCCGCTTTATATTATAAAGCAACCAAAAGATACAACAAGCATGTTTGGGCCGCAGCACAACCAAGCCGAAAGAAAACAAGAAGAAGAAACAGAAACAAATGCCGACACCGGCAGCTTGACGAAACGAAGAAGAAGACCGGCAACCGCTGCGTCCCCCGGAGATTTCCCACCACGCGCCAAGCACACTGAAGCGTTGTGTACCGAGCAACACCTTCAATAAGGAAGGCGACGACGACGCCGATGCTGCCCAAACAAGTCCTAAGGTTTCCCGCGGTATGCGAAGGGTAGTGAGGAGGGGGTTATACCCGAAGCCCTTATGTATGGAATGGTAGCACCCATAGGCGACACCACCTCGATGCCGGATGAGCCGATAGGGATTTCTCCCGACCCCCAACCCTCACCACCCTGGACGATCCGAGTGCTCCACCAAACCAACAACCACCAACGTGCGCCACCACGGTCCTGGAATCCACCTCGTCTCCAACCTGAGGTCGTCAGTCCAGGCCAAGAGGAGGGAGAATGAAACATTGGACCCAGGGGCACCAGCAAAGCAGCCGAGCGGGAGGGGACTACCCCCACCACCGGAGCATAAGCCGACAAGACGCGGCATCTGTGACACACTAGGCCACTATCCGCCAGGCCGGGCCTAGGCCACCACTGGCCCAGATGGGCCCGCAAGGTCCCCCCGCCGCCACGCTGCAGCACGTCGGCTGCCCACCCTGCCGCCGCTCGGGGACCGCTGCGGCCCCACCTCGACCTCCATGGAGCCTCGACGCTGTGCAGAGAGCGGCCAGAGCACCCGAGCCCAGATGGGGGCCAAGGGCCTAGATCTGGGCATAGCGGGCACCGCCGGTTGAGCCCCCGCACCACCATGCCGCCCGCACCGCGTGGCCAAGGGCCCGGCGTACCATGCCGGCGGCAGCGACCGGAGCGTCCGTCGGCCGCGGGGGGGTGGGGGTGGGGTGGGCGGGACCGAGCGATCGAGAGGGGAGGGCAATAGATAACATGTGTTCCGTCACTGCACAATTATGTAGGGCATCAATATTACACAATCTAATTTTCTTCACAGTTATCTATGGTCAAAATGTGCCTTCCATGAAGAGACTACACACTTATCAACTATAGTACGTTGAGGGCCTCCTCTATGTATACCAACCGAATTTCCATTGACATTATGTCGTGGAGACAATGAATATCCAACCAAAATGTGTGAATCATGGTCTCCAGCCTCTTTCTTATACATATACCACCTCATCTTCACCAAAATAGATAGCAAGCTAAATTGATATTCACTCAAACAAAGAGGAAGGTGAGAGAGACACAAGGAGATTTAGATGAAGTGATATGCACATGGGAGTTGGAGACATCAGATAATTAGCAAACTATCTTGTGTTGGGTAACTACCAATGCACTCATACAAGTTCTACATAGGTAACGTGACACGTGCCCCCAAGTGCTAATGGACTGTCAATGTAGAGAGATGCCCCATCCTCAATCACACGCCCATGTACAAGTCCCCTTGAGCTAGAAAGTTTGTTCACGGACGATAATTGCAAGTATGAACTTTCTGGTTACACGATCGACCAAATTCTTATGCAAGCGACAACTCATTCTTGAAGATGTTTTTGTAGTATCATATTCTATCCCACGACCTCAATACCTAGTGTACGGACATCATAGCAGAAACAAGCATATTGTTGGAGTTGGCAACTTGTGTTGGTATTGGATTGGCGGAGAGGAGCACTCATAATCATGCTAGGCAAATGAGCCCGACGAACATCTTCTAATAAATCAGGATGTCCTCCTATTTATTTGCCTAAACAACAACAGATGGTTCTTGTGTCCGCCAAGTCGTATCGAAGTTATGTTTCAACAAGGTGAGACTTGGTCTATTATCCACGCCTCTCTATTCCATGCTGCCTCCTCCCGCTTCGCCACATCAACTGAATATGATCATCCACAGTCATCAAAGTTGAGAAGATGACGTCGACATTTGTTTATACATTCCTTTGAACTTCAAATGCCATTACTTATTGAGAAAGTTATTTTCAAGTCGACTGGAAATTCGCTAACAGATCCGAATGACCCACGCGTCGTTGGATCTGGATCGCACGATCATGATTTTTTAGCGGAAACTAACTGTAGTCCCATGTGTGCCGCAGAAACTATCCCTTCGCTCCTCCCTGAAATCACGCTGATTATTACCTGCCCGCCCGCACATCTGAATTTATTATGTGCACGCCCACACTTTCCCTTTTTCGCAGGTACTAATAACCATCCAAAAATAGAGCAGGTTGGGCAAGAAAAATTGCATGCGAGGGACTAGAACTCAGCACCTGTTCTGACATGTAGCTAAGGAAGACCTCAATCCACTAACCACTCCACACTGTCTAGGTATGTCTTAAGTTGGATAAAGCTAAACTATTTGATCATGATATTTAGTACTGTATCTCCTCTAAAATATAATTTTTCTCTTTTTAATTCCATGATTTTTCTCTAGTTTATTGTTGTTGTTCCACTTTATGATGGAAGTAGGTATCTCCGCCAACACTCAGATGACGACGCGGATGATTTTGGTGATGTGATCAATGATTCTTCTAAAGAATGTTCAGTCCGAGAGGTAGGAGATGTTGATGAAAGGAAGGTGGTAGGTCGTCTATGAAAGACGGTAATTTTTGGGCCGCAAACGTGATAATTTGCGTACACCGCAGACCCGAGGTGAAGAAGTTGTTGAAATATACCAACCGGTAATGTCTATGTGAATAGCCTGGTAATTTATGCTCCGCGGACCTGATAACTTACATGCAAACACGAGGTAACTTTCAACAAGAAAAAGTTGATGAAATATACCCTGGTAATTTCTATGTGAATATCAAGATAATTTACGCACCACAATCATGATAACTTTTCCCTCCGCCGGCGCGAGGGGTTTTGATTAAATATAACCTCGATAACTTGTATGTAAATATGATGATAATTTACGCATCACTGCCCCGGTAAGTTCTACGCAAATAACATGATAACTCATACATAGTAGACATGATAAATTATGTACCCAGTCCTGCTAACTTTGTCAGCGGGGGTAGGTGTAGGGGGGAGTAGTTGAAACATACCACGATAAATTCTATGTAAATAACATGATAACTCATGCATCATAAACATGATAAATTATGTATCCAGTCCTAGCAACTTTGTCGCCGGGGTAGGCGTGGGAGGGAGGGGGAGTCGTTGAAACATAGCACGGTAACTTCTATGCAAATAACGTGATAACTCACATATCGTAGACATGATAAATTATGTACCCAGTCCTGGTAAGTTTGTCGACGGGTTAGGGGTGGGAGTATTTGTTGAACCATACCACGATAACTGTTATGCACATAACATGATAACTCATAAATCGCATACTTGATAATTTATGTACCTAATCCTGGTAAATGTGGCGACTGTGGCGGGGGTGATGCCCTGTAATTTCTGTGTAAATAGCTTGGTAATAGATACATACAAAGTTGATAATTCCCATACAAACACCACTGTAACTTTTGACCTGAATTTTTGTTGTTGAAAAACGTACACCCAGTATTTTTTGTATAAATAGCATGATAATGTATACATCGCAGATTAATAACTAATATCTTACGTTTAAACACCATGGTATCTTCCATCCAAGGGGATTTTTTTTGAAACATTTCACCGGTAATTTCTGTATTAAATTACCATACTTCCCCATGCATTTAACCTTCTCGTACTGTAGTTACCAGCCTTATCATGGTATAGTTATCATGTTGCTTAGACCATAGTTATCACACTGGTCGTGCCAAAGTTACCAAGCCAACATTTATTTTTTTCTGATATGGCAGAAATAAGAAAGGTTCAAATAACATTGTTTATCTAAAATAGACAACAACAAAAAGTGGTTTAGTTGGTTATTAGGCTCAACAGCTATTGCATAGACCTGGGTTCGAATCCTCTTTCAAGTACTTCCGTTTTCTTTTCATATTAGGCAGCAAAAAAACAGAAAAATCACTAGCGATTTACTACGGTTTTTAAGAGAAGGAAAAAAATTCAGTGGAAGCGAGCATCGGATGATAGCGATCAAGTAAGAACGAGTCGTTCGGATCTATTGCTAACTTATCAAGCCTCTTCTCTTCTCTTTTTGCTTCTTCTCTTCTCAGATCAGATAAAACAAAAAAATCACTAGCGATTTACTACGGTTTTTAAGAGAAGGAAAAAATTCAGTGGAAGCGAGCATCGGATGATAGCGATCAAGTAAGAACGAGTCGTTCGGATCTATTGCTAACTTATCAAGCCTCTTCTCTTCTCTTTTTGCTTCTTCTCTTCTCAGATCAGATCGGACGGTGCTCCAACAGTCAATCTGGCTACTGGAAATATGCATCGCGGTCCAGTTGACCGCTGACTTGCTTCAACTATCTGCATCCCCAATCCGGATCGCGCCGGCGGCGGCTGCCACGAGCGCCCACCCATACGCGCTGGCGGGGCCCGAGCTCACGGGCTACGTGCGATGCGCCTCTCCCAGCTCAAGATCCTTGCGGTCTACCTTGGCGCCTTCCTCTTCATCCTCCTCTCCGTCTCGCTCATCTCCGGTACACTCCAGTCCAGTACCTCTCTTCCACCTCCCTCTCCTGACCCTAGATCTCGTCGTGGTAGGGAGATGTCGCCGGCTATCCATGGCCGACCGCGTGCTCATCTGCTGGTGGGCGTTCACTGGGCTGAACCATATCCCCATCAAGGCCCCCTTCGTCTTCACCCCCGATTTCTTTGCCAAGGTCAACCCAAATTACTTTGATGAAGTCTGTTGGTCGTCGGCGGCCTCCGCCGTGTCAATGTATTAGTATCCTAATTAGTTCAGCTCAAAGTCAGCCAAGGTCAAGATTTGAGGTCGCACTGTCTGAATATGTTATCATTGTTGTTCCAGGAAGGTGTACAGTTAAGGCGACTCCAGATACGTCGCCAGGGACACGGCCACCGTCACTGTGGAAGGGATCACGGCCGTGCTGGAAGGCCCTGCTTAGCTACTTGTAGTTTATGTCTTGTCATCCTTGCCAACTTGTTATGCAGACTTGTGTTGTGGAGTCTGATTCCGCGGAGTGTCGTGCGATTTACTGATATCTTGACTGCATATATTTGATTCTGGGTCACTATTTGTAGTTAGCTTCTGCCTCCTGGTAGTGAAACTCAGTTATCAAACATGGTTCTGCAATGGGGTTAACTAAGGCTTCATCCCTTGCTTTCACCATGATTAAAGACTCTGATCTCCAAGGCAGATCATTAACCTCTAAATTGACATTCATGAATGTTTATAATTTGGTACTGAACGCTAGTTTTGTGTACTCACATGATAAGAGCCAGGAATGATAGGATAATGGCATAATGCAATGCACACAGATTACAGAATTCGTTAATAAATGATGTGTTTTTTCGTGTCGCTACCTTGTGGATAGGTTTACAGGATCTGAAATGAACACGCGTCATGATTGTTTGAGTGTTAGAGTAAATCTAAACAGGATATTTAGGGTCATCGAAAAGACATAGTTTAATAGAAAGTGGGTGTGCCAACTACCAGGATTATAAGCTCTCTCAACTTTCATGTAAAATTGTGTTGTTGAGTCTTATTCCACGGAGGTTCATGCGATGTACTGATATCTGGAATGCATATTTCTGATTCTGGGTCACTCTTTGTAGTTAGCTTCTGGTAGTGAAGTTCAGTTATCAAACATGGTTCTGTAATGGGGTTAAGGCTTAATCCCTTGCTTTCACTATGATGAAAGACTTTGATCTCCATATCAGCGCATTATCCTCTAAATTGGCATTCATGAAAGTTTATAATTTGTATTGAACACTAGTGTTAAATTCACATGATAAATGGCTGGACTGATAAGATAATGCAATGCACACTTATTAGAGAATTCTTTAATACATGAGGTATATTTTCATGTAGCTACCTTGTGGACAGGTTTACTGGCTCTGAAATGAACAAGCATCATGATGTTTTGAGTGTTCGACTCAATCTAAACAGGATATTTGAGGTCATCGTAATGACATAGTTAACAGAAAGTGGGTGTGGCAACTACCAGGATTATAAGCTCTGTCAACTTAGTATTGCTTTTAATTTTACATAATGCATGGTGGTTTTACAGATTTACGAGAAGTGTTTGGTAATTAATTGTGTAAACAAAGAATACAGTTCCTTTTTGTGTTTTTAATTTCTCACGAACTAAATCGATTCAAATACAGAGCATAGAAACACAACTACACAAGGCAGTAGCAATATTTCTAGTGAACTGTTCCAGAGGTTTGACAAATATCAGCTTGACACTTGCAGTGAAATATTACAGCGGGACCTTATTTCTAGTAAACTATTTCAGTGGGAACTTATTTACAAAAAAATGGCAAGCTCAGTTTCTTCATGGAAATCACTTGTAGAAGTGCTTACCCCACATAGTTAGTATGGAATTTTAGGTGAGGGCTGTTATAATTTTTATATGTACTCCCTCCGTTCCTAAATATAAGCATTTTTAAAGATTCCAATGCGGACTACATGCTGAGCAAATGAGTGAATTTACAATGTAGAATACGTCTATATACATCCGTATGTAGCTGGCATTGAAATATCTAAATAAGTCTTTTGTTTAGAAACGGAGGGAGTATCTTTATTTTGTCTTACCATAAGTTTGCTCCTTGTAGCTATGTTGTTGCATCTCGGAAACCCTACAACCATATCCTCTAGTTCTCTGTATGCCTGGGTCAGCTCTACGGATGCTTAGTCTAAATCATTGCGGCCTACTTGGATGGCTTCACCTTCTGGGCCAGTCCATTCTACTTCTGGGTATATTTCATTGGCGCAAACAGTTCATGGATCGTGATACCATCATTGATTGCCACAAGGAGCTGGAAGAAGATCTACACAGCGATTCATCAAAGCGAAAAGGTGAAGACTAAGTAAAGCCTGCCATAGTTAGGGTGTGGTTGCAACCAGGATGCACTGCACTATGGAAAATATTGTTTGTTTGCAACACTGAAATTGTTGTTTTATTACGAGAAATGTGCTTGCGCAACATTGTCTCAAACAACTATGTAATACTTGATGGTGTTCCCCTATCGAAGAGAGTGCTACTTATTTGCATTAAATGAGAAGGTTGTGCCACCATGAAGGCCCTTCCTTGCATAGTGTGTATACAATATAATATCTTTTTTCATCTCACTACTGAACCTCATAACCTTTCTTTTGCTTTCAGCAAACAAAATTTTGAAGCCAATTGTATTGTGATGAATGATAATACTTGTGACAGTGATGATTACCTTGATTACTTTGTACATACAGTTTATATTTCTCCCATGAACCTTGTGCCCTTGTTTTTATTCTTGTTATTCGGTTCCCTGATTTAGCAATTTCTGTTATTCAGGTTGGGCACCACCCTTGATGTGATAACAAGTTGAAATACCAAGATCTTATGTATAGTTATGGCCAGCTTCGTGGCAGGGTTGGGCAGTGTGCTTTGGCCATGTGGGTGCAAGTTATGCAATGGTGGGTGGTGTTGGCAAAGTTGTCGCTTGTAGTATGGCCAAGCCCTGATCAGTATCCTGAGTCTCTGGTCCGTCATGGTGGGATGCCTATCATGATGGGTCTAATGGCATGTTCCCGTGACATGGCGAGTGGGGGAGGCCGATCGGAAGTTTTGCACCTGCAGTGATGACAGTGATACTTGTGAGTGTCACTTTCACTTTCCTATTGGGGAGCAACCTTGGTCCTCTCCATACCCTCTGACACTCAAGGTGAAAACCTTTGTCTGCCACGACTGACCCAGTGGCGGCTGCACATCGCATTGTGACTCTCCTAGGGGGTTGGCGGGGCATCCATGAGTGCGAGTGTGTCCCGGGAGTTGCGGCATGTCTCATATGCTTGTTTGAACAACTTGCTCGAGGTGTTTAGTTGTGCACTCTTGTGGTTTTTTGTTGAATTATAGATGGGCCTTGGGCCCAAATCAACAATAATTCCTGATTAATCTCTAAGGCCCATATAGGTGCATGACAAGGTGGTGGAAAGTTGAGACCCCATTTATAAGGGTTTCTTTTGCACATGGCATTGGAGCTTGATAAGAGAAGTGGTACACGCACATTGATCCTCCGCCGCCTACCTCACTCACGCATGTCGTGCTTCATGAATGAGTCGAAATAAGCTCAGACATATGTCATTCTTGCTCTTTATTTTGGTCTGTTAGGAACGGCTAATTTATCATGTGTTAATTATGAGTCGCTCATGGTTTTGCCATTGTTTGAGATGTTGGACAATGGGTTGTATACTTGTATGATGACTTGGTTGTGGTACTAAGCCCAACCTCACAACTCCCTACTTGACGACATATATATTGGAGGCATTGGCGAGTCCAGCCGCCACACTTAGATCCTTGTCATGCATAACCCTATCCGGCATATAGTATTCTACTCACTATTGCTACTTCCAATGATCGCATCTCGTTGACTACGTGTGCACAGTCGATCGGGAGAGCAAGCCTCTGTAACCACGTCCTCTGCCATCCTACATCGGGAGAAAGGCAAGTGTCTAAGTGCAACCACTCCTTATTGGTCTTCGCCTCCGTCCTATGCTTCCACTATTTCCTCGACACCGACACCATGGATGACAATGACGTTGCCGACAAGAAATCTGTGGAGGAAGCCGAAGCCGCTGTCATCGCTACGGCCTTAGCATGGCCCGGCGAAGGGTATGATCTTTTCAACCCTTATCTACTCGTTCATGTGCTAGCCGTATATACCATATTCATAGATGTTTCCGTTGTATGTTGAGTACATGCTCATCTGTTTAAATATCAGGACGGGCTTCACGTTGTTAATGCCATGTTCATGAATCATTTATAGACTAAATCAACAGAAAAAGTGATAATATTTCCAGCAGTTTTTAGCGTTCTTGGCTAGTTTTGTCGTGGTTTTATGTTTGACCAGTTTATGAGTATTTCCTCGATACCTTGTATCGTTTAACTGTGCGAATTTATTTATATAAAGCAGGGAACTACTCCCTAAATCCCGCCTTCATCCATGCCTTCTACCAAATGTTGATCTCCTGGATAGCAAGATCAGCAATCTTGGAGGTGGTGTCAGCCTTGTTTGTGAAGAACGGGAAAATACGTTCTAGCCAAATCTTCCTCGTTACTTCAATATACAAAGCCAAGACTTCGTTTGTTCTTCTAGAGGTGATAAGCAGGCTGTCAGAGAAGACCACATGACATCCTGACCGAATCATCTATGGATGACAAACCCATTTTTTTAAAGACTTTTAGAAAAATGATAAGTCGAGCTTAAACTTCCAGAACTTGGTTTGTTTCTTTTTGCAAAAAATAAAAGGATAAATTTCAAACTTATAAAAATTGTTTTTTCGCATCATCTAACAACAGTGGAACCAACACATTGAAAGTTAATAACGGTTCTAAAAGTTTATTTAGAAATTGTTGTTGATTTTAAAAATGGTTGCACGATTTTAAAAGTAGTTGGTTTAAAAAAATCACGAATTTAAATACGTATTAAAGAGATTCTTGAAATGTTCCCTTTTTTGGAAAATGTTAAGCAAAGTTAGAAAAAATATTTGGAAATTTTTAAATGTTAATGAATTAAAAATCGCAAGTGTCAAAAAATTTATCATACTTTTGAAATATCTTCAAGAATTCCCTTTAAAATGTCAAGAAATAAGTTTGTTTTGAAATACAGGTGGCGTTATATTAATGGAATGCCACCACCATGCTACTAATGCCATTTTGGCACGCCACCACTAAGCATTCATGTACTAGTGTAGGCGCGTCGCTCTCCAGTGATTGGTGTTGCTTGTAAGCCTAACTGGCCATTAGCAACCTGATGCTGGTAGGCCCGACACTTCTTATCGGAATCTGGACGGCTCTAGGTGTGTGGTTCCACCACCGGGGGCGGCGAGGTCTCACCTCCTCTTATTCGGTGATTGTGCTCAGTCGGGAGCTCGAACACTGCCCACGTAGGGCAAGGTGGGGACGGTGGTGCAGGTGGGTCTCCGGTGTAGATTAGGCCGCAAAAGTTGGTGGAGCTCGACCTGGGTCTTGATAGTTGTCGTTGCCTATGGCAGCCCTTGATTATTTGGGCAGGGTTCACCAATCAAGATATACCTGTGTTCGGTGAAGGGGATGAGGCTGGATATTGTCCATGGACCAGGGAGTGGCCTTCCCGCCCTCTTCTGCGGTCATCGGGTGGTTGCAAGATTAGCGATGGGTGTGGTCTCTATGTCTGGTATGCCAGGGAGACGACCCTATATGGCGAGCAACATAGATTGGTTCTTTGATGAGCAGCTTGGTGCCAAGTTTGGGCTTTGTGCTTTGTCCATGTGGGTGCAAGTTATGCAATGGTGGGTGGTGTTGGCAATGTTGTCGCTTGTAGTATGGCCAAGCCCTGATCAAGATCCTGAGTCTCCGGTCCGTCATGGTGGGATGCCTATCATGATGGGTCTAATGGCATGTTCCGTGACATGGCGAGTGGGGGAGGCCGATCGGAAGTTTTGCACCTGCAGTGATTACAGTGATACTTGTGAGTGTCACTTTCACTTTCCTATTGGGGAGCAACCTTGGTCCTCTCCATACCCTCTGACACTCAAGGTGAAAACCTTTGTCTGCCACGACTGACCCGATGGCGGCTGCACATCGCATTGTGACTCTCCTAGGGGGTTGGCGGGACATCCATGAGTGCGAGTGTGTCCCGGGAGTTGCAACATGTCTCATATGCTTGTTTGAACAACTTGCTCGAGGTGTTTAGTTGTGCACTCTTGTGGGTTTTTGTTGAATTATAGATGGGCCTTGGGCCCAAATCAACAATAATTCCTGATTAATCTCTAAGGCCCATATAGGTGCATGACAAGGTGGTGGAAAGTTGAGACCCCATTTATAAGGGTTTCTTTTGCACATGGCATTGGAGCTTGATAAGAGAAGTGGTACACGCGCATTGATCCTCCGCCGCCTACCTCGCTCACACATGTCGTGCTTCATGAATGAGTCGAAATAAGCTCAGACATATGTCATTCTTGCTCTTTATTTTGGTCTGTTAGGAACGGTTAATTTATCATGTGTTAATTATGTGTCGCTCATGGTTTTGCCATTGTTTGAGATGTTGGACCATGGGTTGTATACTTGTATGATGACTTGGTTGTGGTACTAAGCCCAACCTCACAACTCCCTACTTGACGACATATATATTGGAGGCATTGGCGAGTCCAGCCGCCACACATAGATCCTTGTCGTGCATAACTCTATCCGGCATATAGTATTCTACTCATTATTGCTACTTCCAATGATCGCATCTCGTTGACTACGTGCACAGCCAATCAGGAGAGCAAGCCTCCGTAACCACGTCCTCTGCCATCCTACATCGGGAGAAAGGCAAGTGTCTAAGTGCAACCACTCCTTATTGGTCTTCGCCTCCGTCCTCTGCTTCCACTATTTCCTCGACACCGACACCATGGATGACAATGACGTTGCCGACAAGAAATCTGTGGAGGAAGCCGAAGCCGCTGTCATCGCTACGGCCTTAGCATGGCCCGGTGAAGGGTATGATCTTTTCAACCCTTATCTACTCGTTCATGTGCTAGCCGTATATACCATATTCATAGATGTTTCCGTTGTATGTTGAGTACATGCTCATCTGTTTAAATATCAGGACGGGCTTCACGTTGTTAATGCCATGTTCATGAATCATTTATAGACTAAATCAACAGAAAAAGTGATAATATTTC
Source organism: Aegilops longissima (assembly GCA_021605205.1). Taxonomy (NCBI): domain Eukaryota; kingdom Viridiplantae; phylum Streptophyta; class Magnoliopsida; order Poales; family Poaceae; genus Aegilops; species Aegilops longissima. The sequence continues at coordinate 46,746,820 of CM038682.1, forward strand.
CAGCAGTTTTTAGCGTTCTTGGCTAGTTTTGTCGTGGTTTTATGTTTGACCAGCTTATGAGTATTTCCTCGATACCTTGTATCGTTTAACTGTGCGAATTTATTTATATAAAGCAGGGAACTACTCCCCAAATCCCGCCTTCATCCATGCCTTCTACCAAATGTTGATCTCCTGGATAGCAAGATCAGCAATCTTGGAGGCGGTGTCAGCCTTGTTTGTGAAGAACGGGAAAATACGTTCTAGCCAAATCTTCCTCGTTACTTCAATATACAAAGCCAAGACTTCGTTTGTTCTTCTAGAGGTGATAAGCAGGCTGTCAGAGAAGACCACATGACATCCTGACCGAATCATCTATGGATGACAAACCCATTTTTTTAAAGACTTTTAGAAAAATGATAAGTCGAGCTTAAACTTCCAGAACTTGGTTTGTTTCTTTTTGCAAAAAATAAAAGGATAAATTTCAAACTTATAAAAATTGTTTTTTCGCATCATCTAACAACAGTGGAACCAACACATTGAAAGTTAATAACGGTTCTAAAAGTTTATTTAGAAATTGTTGTTGATTTTAAAAATGGTTGCACGATTTTAAAAGTAGTTGGTTTAAAAAATCACGAATTTAAATAATGTATTAAAGAGATTCTTGAAATGTTCCCTTTTTGGAAAATGTTAAGCAAAGTTAGAAAAATATTTGGAAATTTTAAATGTTAATGAATTAAAAATCGCAAGTGTCAAAAAATTTATCATACTTTTGAAATATCTTCAAGAATTCCCTTTAAAATGTCAAGAAATAAGTTTGTTTTGAAATACAGGTGGCGTTATATTAATGGAATGCCACCACCATGCTACTAATGCCATTTTGGCACGCCACCACTAAGCATTCATGTACTAGTGTAGGCGCTCGCTCTCCAGTGATTGGTGTTGCTTGTAAGCCTAACTGGCCATTAGCAACCTGATGCTGGTAGGCCCGACACTTCTTATCGGAATCTGGACGGCTCTAGGTGTGTGGTTCCACCACCGGGGGCGGCGAGGTCTCACCTCCTCTTATTCGGTGATTGTGCTCAGTCGGAGCTCGAACACTGCCCACGTGGGGCAAGGTGGGGACGGTGGTGCAGGTGGGTCTCCGGTGTAGATTAGGCCGCAAAAGTTGGTGGAGCTCGACCTGGGTCTTGATAGTTGTCGTTGCCTGTGGCAGCCCTTGATTATTTGGGCAGGGTTCACCAATCAAGATATACCTGTGTTCGGTGAAGGGGATGAGGCTGGATATTGTCCATGGACCAGGGAGTGGCCTTCCCGCCCTCTTCTGCGGTCATCGGGTGGTTGCAAGATTAGCGATGGGTGTGGTCTCTATGTCTGTTATGCCAGGGAGACGACCCTATATGGCGAGCAACATAGATTGGTTCTTTGATGAGCAGCTTGGTGCCAAGTTTGGGCTTTGTGCTTTGTCCATGTGGGTGCAAGTTATGCAATGGTGGGTGGTGTTGGCAATGTTGTCGCTTGTAGTATGGCCAAGCCCTGATCAGTATCCTGAGTCTCTGGTCCGTCATGGTGGGATGCCTATCATGATGGGTCTAATGGCATGTTCCCGTGACATGGCGAGTGGGGGAGGCCGATCGGAAGTTTTGCACCTGCAGTGATTACAGTGATACTTGTGAGTGTCACTTTCACTTTCCTATTGGGGAGCAACCTTGGTCCTCTCCATACCCTCTGACACTCAAGGTGAAAACCTTTGTCTGCCACGACTGACCCGATGGCGGCTGCACATCGCATTGTGACTCTCCTAGGGGGTTGGCGGGGCATCCATGAGTGTGAGTGTGTCCCGGGAATTGCCGCATGTCTCATATGCTTGTTTGAACAACTTGCTCGAGGTGTTTAGTTGTGCACTCTTGTGGGTTATTGTTGAATTATAGATGGGCCTTGGGCCCAAATCAACAATAATTCCTGATTAATCTCTAAGGCCCATATAGGTGCATGACAAGCTGGTGGAAAGTTGAGACCCCATTTATAAGGGTTTCTTTTGCACATGGCATTGGAGCTTGATAAGAGAAGTGGTACACGCGCATTGATCCTCCGCCGCCTGCCTCGCTCACACATGTCGTGCTTCATGAATGAGTCGAAATAAGCTCAGACATATGTCATTCTTGCTCTTTATTTTTGTCTGTTAGGAACGGTTAATTTATCATGTGTTAATTATGATTCGCTCATGGTTTTGCCATTGTTTGAGATGTTGGACAATGGGTTGTATACTTGTATGATGACTTGGTTGTGGTACTAAGCCCAACCTCACAACTCCCTACTTGACGACATATATATTGGAGGCATTGGCGAGTCCAGCCGCCACACTTAGATCCTTGTCGTGCATAACCCTATCCGGCATATAGTATTCTACTCACTATTGCTACCTCCAATGATCGCATCTCGTTGACTACGTGCACAGCCGATCGGGAGAGCAAGCCTCTGTAACCACGTCCTCTGCCATCCTACATCGGGAGAAAGGCAAGTGTCTAAGTGCAACCACTCCTTATTGGTCTTCGCCTCCGTCCTATGCTTCCACTATTTCCTCGACACCGACACCATGGATGACAATGACGTTGCCGACAAGAAATCTGTGGAGGAAGCCGAAGCCGCTGTCATCGCTACGGCCTTAGCATGGCCCGGCGAAGGGTATGATCTTTTCAACCCTTATCTACTCGTTCATGTGCTAGCCGTATATACCATATTCATAGATGTTTCCGTTGTATGTTGAGTACATGCTCATCTGTTTAAATATCAGGACGGGCTTCACGTTGTTAATGCCATGTTCATGAATCATTTATAGACTAAATCAACAGAAAAAGTGATAATATTTCCAGCAGTTTTTAGCGTTCTTGGCTAGTTTTGTCGTGGTTTTATGTTTGACCAGCTTATGAGTATTTCCTCGATACCTTGTATCATTTAACTGTGCGAATTTGTTTAGGTAGCTAATGAGTTAGTTACGGAATGATGCATTACGTAATGAGTAAAGAGACTTGCCTGTAACGAGATTGAACTAGGTATTGGATACCGACGATCGAATCTCGGGCAAGTAACATACTGATGACAAATGGCACAACGTATGTAGTTATGCGTTTTGACCAATAAAGAACTTCGTAGAATATGTAGGAGCCAATATGAGCATCCAGGTTCCGCTATTGGTTATTGACCGGAAACAGTTCAAGGTCATGTCTACATTGTTCTCGAACCCGTAGGGTCCGCACGCTTAACGTTACGATGACAGTTTTATTACGAGTTTATAGTTTTTGATGTACCGAAGTTCTTTCGGAGTCCCGGATGTGATTACGGACATAACAAGGAGTCTCGAAATGGTCGAGACATGAAGATTGATATATTGGATGACTATATTCGAACACCGGAATGGTTCCGGGAGTTATCGGATATATACCGGAGTACCGGGGGGTTACCGGAACCCCCCCCCCCCCCCCGGAGGTTAATGGGCCTCATGGGCCCAAGAGGAGGAAGAGGAGAGGCGGCCAAGGGGCAGCCGTGCCCCCCCCCCCCCCCGCAAGTCCGAATTGGACAAGGAGGGGGCGCCCCCTTTCCTTTCCCCCTCTCTCTCCTTCCCTCTCCTCCCCTACTCCAACAAGGAAGGGAGGGAGTCCTACTCCCGGTGGGAGTAGGACTCCTCCTGGCCGGCCGCACCTCCCGCCTTGCTCCTTTATATACGGGGGCAGGGGGGCACCCTAGAGACACAACAATTGATCCTTGAGATCTCTTAGCCGTGTGCGGTGCCCCCCTCCACCATAGTCCTCGATAATATTGTAGCGGTGCTTAGGCGAAGCCCTGCGACGGTAGAACATCAAGATCGTCACCACGCTGTCGTGCTGATGGAACTCATCCCCGACACTTTGCTGGATCGGAGTCCGGGGATCGTCATCGAGCTCAACGTGTGCTAAAACTCGGAGGTGCCATAGTTTCGGTGCTTGATTGGTCGGGCCGTGAAGACGTACGACTACATCAACCGCGTTGTTATAACGCTTCCTCTTTCGGTCTACGATGGTACGTGGACAACACTCTCCCCTATCGTTGCTATGCATCACCATGATCTTGCGTGTGCGTAGGAATTTTTTTGAAATTACTACGCTCCCCAACAATTAGTACCGAGTTCTTACTAACTAATTAGTACCTAGGAACTAATGCCCTAATTACCATCTAATTTGAAGAGAAAGTGGTAGCGGATGTTCCAATTATCCAACTATAAAGTGAAATAAGTGGTCAAATTTTACCTGTATTATGATTCATCTTAGAAATTTTATTCGTTTCCACCCTTACATGAACCCTAACTCATTTGAGCCGCATCTGCATCCGATTCGTTTCCACCCTTACATGAACCCTAACTAATTTGATGCAACTAAAATATAAAGAAACGCTAGGCAGAGGTAGGGGAGAGGGAGGAGCAGTCGTGCTCACCTCGGGTGCCTGCGACGAGGAGGGGCAGGCGGCGCCGAGGTCGGGTTGGGGCTCGGGGCGCGGCGGATGGCGGCGCCGAGGTCGGGTCGGGCCGGCGTCTGGGCGGCGTTGAGGTCGGGGGCGGGGGCGGCGTTGAATCTAGGGTCGGGGCGGCGTAGAGGGTGTGCGAAGAGCGCGTGGCGGCCGACGGGCGACGGCGGCGGCGAGAGTGGAGAGTTGGATTTGGGGGAAGTGGTCGTGGGGAAGGACGAACCCGAGGTTAAGTCAGAAGTAGCAGTAGCGCGTTCCAGAAAGTGCGCTGCGGCTAAGTTAGCTACAACACGTTCTGGGATGCACGCTACTGCTACTCCTTTCTCTTTTTTTCCCCTTTTTCATTTAGTTTTCTTTACATTTTATTTTTTTCCTTTCACCTTATTCTATTCCTTTCATTTTCAATTAGCTTTCTATTTGCTTTCCATTTAATTTTATATCCTTTAATAGTAGCGAGTTTAGATTAAAACGCGCTGCTACAAAGAAAGTAGCGGTAGCGCGGTTCGTTATAGGTTGCTACTACTACGTGTAGCTTATCGGCTAAGCCGTGGGAATTTTAGTAGTAACGTGTTTAGAACAAGACGCGCTGCTGCTAGAACTTTATCTGCAGCGCGGTTTGCACAGGAGCGCTACTGCTACTTAGCACCAGCGTGCTTTTTTGACCCTCGCTACTGCTAAAGTTCTGTGTATAAGGTTTTTCCTAGTAGTGTAAGGTTCTCCCTGCCTAGCCCCCATCCCGGTGGTGCTTCTAGCATCATTGGAGGGCATGTGGAGATTTTTCTCATATGGAACTCGCAGGATTCGGTCGGCATTTGACTTCATGGATCCACGTGAATCCAATTTCGGTTGTCCGTGTTCATGTGTCTACATGGTCGCTCTTCATCAGTGACGTTTGTTGATTGTTGTTCTGGTGCGTTGGTGCTATGGAGCCTTAAGAAGACGCCTTCCCGATTTTTACTACAACGATGTTTGTCCAGCTTCGATGTGGGAGGGGGGATGATGGCTGCGCACCTTTGGCTCACTCCAGTGCTTGTACTCGTCGCTCGGTGGTCTACGGTCCTGAATGTATTTTTTACTTTTGATGTTCTTTGTACTACCTTGACAGTTGATGAGTAGGTTGAAAGATTTCCTTGAAAAGAAGGTCATAAGCTTGCATGACCAGTGTTTGACCGGGTGACGTGTCAGTAGAAAATGCTTGGATCACTGCCAAATTCACTCAATGGACCCACCAGGTTAACTTATGAAAGGTAAATATGCAAGAAAACCCCTAGAGCATTGTCTTGCCTCATTCTCACACCCTTGTTTTCCACACGCACATAACACTCAGAGTCGAGGCAATCAGTGGTATGGTAGCTTCAGCTTGGGCCAGAAGAATAGACCCGTTATCTCATCCTCACCATGCAGTAGCAGAATGACACGTCGCACAACGTCCAATCGCTACCCATTTGTGGCTGCTGTTGGGGCACTATCTCTGACCATTGCGCATGCTCCATAGTGTCTGTGCTCTCCTTCTTGTCATCCGGCAGAAGCGCAAGAGTCCCCATCTGTGGTCGTTCTCATGCCCAAACAACAATCTTGATGACCATTGATAACAAAGTACCAACACGTCCGTACTTAGTATGATGAGAACAAGGTTCATAGATCTCCGATAATGTAGGGATTAATGCCGCGAGAGAAGTTGCATACTCAAAAATAGGAGATGTTGGTTGTCAACCGAACATGATGTTGAGATTTTGAAGGAGATATACATATATAGCGGAAGATAGTGGCACAATGATGCTACAAGGATGAAATGCATTGCAAAGGAAGCGGGTCCTAGTGTGTAAGACGTTAATTAAATAATCATATAATTTGATGAACCACACTACATATTGCTTTTAAACGTTCAATAAATCATCTAAAAAAGTTGATGACACAGATACAATAATTAAGCTATGTAATATATCTTTTCAATTTTACATGCCAAATCATGTTGTTTTAGTTTGGCACTTGTTGTTAAGGATTGTAATAAATTTTAAGATATGTGCATGAGTGCTCATAATGGCACTCATTTTATATGATTGTACAAAATGTGAAAATATTTGAACCACCTTGGTACTCATTTGTAATGATTGTACCATGTTTAAAGAAATATGCATCAAAAGCGGTAGATATATCTCATCAATTATATAGTTCCATATATAAGCTCAGCAGGGCTTCGGGTTCCACTATCCAAGGTTAATAGAATAGCAGTTCACTAGAAGCAATCTATACAGGTTGACATACACACACTTCTAACACTTTGAAAATAAAAACGAACTGCCTACAAGCACCGAACTTGGTCCAAACTTAAGTTACCAATGCAACATTACATAACCAACAAAAAAGACAATAGTCCTGACCATCAAGAGCGTGATGAGCGAGTGCAGCTAACCTAACCTACTCTCGCATCTAGGAGGGAGAATTCTCTTGCATTATCCAAATATAAATCAGTTCCACGATCCTTTTGATAAGATTGAAACAAATACTTGTTAATTAAATCAAGCATTGCACACTTACACAATTTTCATCCGGGTCCTGCATTTTCAGACTGTTGTGTGAAAGTCGGTTAAGTTTATCTACGAAACACATATAATAAGGGTCTTATCGTTTGATGTTTACCGGGTGGATATATTCCTAGGTATATGTGGCATAGAAGGATAAACCAGATGGCAGAGCAAGCTATAAACTTAATCCTACGTAGCTAGTCCTATAGAAGATGACGTACATGGGAGGAGAGATTCGTGTGATCAATGACAATGTTTGGTGATATGTGATGTATGTGAAAGATAATCGAAACTCCCTCATGGAACCTGCACACTGTATGCATTGAGTTGAGCGCATGACATCTCTTAGCAATAATAGAGATCCAACCATATCTTTTTAATGGGTTTAAAGGAATCCTTAATAGGTAAAGACATAAAATACTACAATAAAGAATCCATGTGTTGTTGAATCAACTATAAGATTTTCATCTTCTAGTATATATGGGCATGGAAATTACCAACTTAACAAGTCTTCCTGTAGCAAAATGATTGGTCCTACTCTCCTAGAAGATATAGGCTTTTCTTGTAGGTTGCCCAAGAGCCACCATGAGAAGAAAGGTTTATTTGGACTTTAGGGCATTGTACATATCTTTGATACTATTGTACACGTATACTAGTAGAGATCATTCTGATAGCTATTAGGGATGTTGGCTCCACCTCTAGTTGAAGAACCTTATGAACAAGCCTTATGCACATTGGCAACAAGATAAAGTGCCATTTAGTCGAACATGCAAAAAACTATTCACAAAAAGTTGGCATTATAAGAAGCACCAAACATACCAATTGTATCATTAAGATCGACTTGCCCCTTCTTATATTCTTCAATTCAACATTATAGTCAAACATAAAACACAAACAATATCTAGTTTAATCTATACTTTATGTTGATGTAGTAATTCAAGCACATGAAGGGTTCCTAAATTTTGTTTTGGAGTGTGATGTACAATTCGGGAGCTAATTTTTTAAGGACGCATTTCCCCACATTCGACGTCAATAAATTCAGTTGTGAAGCTATTGAAAAAGGCTAGATCTGCAAGGCCTTTCCTGCCTTGCCCCCAATGTAGCATATGATACCTCCAAACAAGAAACGGTAAGTGACCGTCTCCCAGACGAGGGGTCTCTTACCACTTCGGCCCCGGCCTGATGGGCAGGTCTGAGAACCCCTTTGGTTAGTTCCATCCTGGGCCACATTGGGCGGCCCATGGCAGATTATGTCAAGACTCCGAAAGACTTGGCGTACAATCCGAAGATACTGGACCCATAGAGGACTCAACCTGCATTGACGTAGCTGACTAGGATTTGTAACCCTAGGACCACTGGTATGCTATATATATAGTGACTCTTCATCAAAGTTTCAATTGTTGTCTCTATTATTTATGCAATATAGACCCAACGTAATTTCAAAATGTTAATGATTTTGGAACCACCAATGCACTTTTGTTGGGGTAAAGTACTAGTTAGTTGCGTACCTCCCTCTCTTCCACCTCGTCGTCCCCGGAGACATGCGCCGGCTAAGCCCGGGCGCCGCCAGCAATGGGGATGGCGGGGATCTAGGTTGCAGCCCCACGGTCTAGAGGGATTGGCGGTGCGAGAGGTCGCTATCGATCTTCATCGTCCGGGGGTTCGGCGCTGCTTAGGTGGCTTCATAGAGGGGCGGATCGAGGGACATAGCCAAGTGGCGGTGCTTTATCCCCGGAGCAGCGACTTCGGTCATGCCGGAGATGACATGCTAGGTGGTGTGTCCTTGTGGCCGCACCGGTGGCGGTAGATCTTAGGATCCCAATCATGGGGACTTCGTAGGACGCGCGTGGCTGCGGAGTTTCCTTCGGTGTCGACGTCGTTGGATGCAGGATCGCGGCGGTTGTTGCCGTTCTATGGCGCGATAGCGACAGGCGCGACGATGGGTGCTCCCTGTAGTGCGCGAAATCGGGGCGGCAGCCCCGCTTCATCAACGGCGGCAGACTCCAGGATCGTGTGGGCGATTCAGAATCTTTATCTCGAGGTGGTGACGGCCTTTCTGAGGCTGGTGGCAGTGTGGGACATCCCTTCCATCAACAGATTGGGTTCGATGCAGCTCGGCAGGTGGAACATGTGCCTCTTTTGGAGTTTTAGGGCGGTGCATGTCGCCCGACGGTGAACACACCGGTGGATGTGCTACCGGCGGATGCTACACATGATGTGTTATATGGAGACGTCAAGTCATGCATGCTACCGGCAGGTAATGCACGATGGCTCTAGCGGAGGTGTGCTTAGCCCGTTGATGTCGGATCTAAGGTGGTGCTACAGTAGTGGTAGGCAAGTAGTATGGGACGTCTTTTGTCTTCTGTTGTTTCCTCTAGAGGTATCCAGCTATCGAGGTGTCGGTAGATGGATAAGGGCGGATGGTATAGACGGCTCCAGCGACGAGTTTATGCACTCCGGTGGAAACACAATATCTCTTATCATTCTATGTCTCCGCACGCCTGTGTCATGTTTTTGATGAAGGTGGTGGGTTGAAGCTTTGCTTTGGGGATGAGAATCCGAAGTTCAACCTTGTGGTGTACTGCCATCATCGGCGCACATGCGGCGATTCCTTCTTGAAGGCATCGCCTAGGAGTTGTGTATTTTTAGTTTATGTGTTCTCTTGTATCGTAAGGAATTGTAGCTATCAGTGGGAGGTACTATCGCGAGGTATACGGCCTCAGGGTCTGTTTCCCGCTTTATTTCCGCGTCCATAGTGTTCGGCTGCTGGATTTTGCACTTTTAATAATATATGTCTGCATGCATTGTCCATACGCAGAGGCCAGGGGTTATCCTCCTTTTAAAAAAAAGTACTAATTAGATTTTGTGTTGTTGGGATGTCATGAAAGGCACCAAACTACGACGGGATGGTTTGGCACCTCGATGTCGGCTCTTCGCCACCTGGAGCTGCTATTAGGAATTTGTTCTCTCACGGGAATTCGTTTCCATGTTTTTAGTTGTTTGCATCATCTTCTTAATTGCAAGTTGCAAGGGTCTCAATTTCTACAATTTTTTTTGTTAATGACATGGTGTGCCCTCTACTGCACGAACTGAAAGCAGTAAACAATGCTATGCAGGCTGCTCTTTATGTGGAGTGTTCGGGAATGTGTGATATTGTCGCTGTGTGGGAGTGTTTCCTCTTCCCAACTCCTGCAGAATATGAAAATATTTCTACTATTCCATCTATGTTGTCTGCTCCAAGGCCCTCTGCAGTACTAACAAAGATTTGGAGCTCTAGGACCTGCTAGTGGTTGGTTTCTGCCAGTGTTGTGTTGGACACAACCTGCATCTACGTGTCCAGGTGCACATAAGGTCTCCGTCTAAGTGGGTGGGAAGAGCCAGTGCTCTAGCAGCATTTCATACATAAACTTCTGCATCGTAGTATGTTTGCACAATTCCTGTTGGTCTCTATCCATAGACATTATGTTTGATATCAGATCCGAGACCTCCATGGAAACAACTCATGAGAAAATTATAGTGCAGAAAAGGGGGATTTCTTAACCAAAGAAATGTTCAAACCTTGTTCTATATTCAGCCACGGAAGAGGTTTGCCGTACTAAACAATAGTGTTTTTGCTAACCTCTAGTATAGACTATCTACACACAGAAGTTAATTTATGAATATGAACAAGTAGCTGCAAAAATGCATTTGGTGATTACAAATAGACCTCAATGGAAATTTCACATAAAAATAGAAAGAAGATCAATCCTAGGAAAATAAGTTTCCCCTAACCTTTTTTTATTTTTTTTTAAAAAAAGGCTTAGTTGGATTGTGGATGAGGATAGTAGATCAGGTCACCGGCCCGCAGAAGGTCGAATAGGAGGCTAGAGCACAGCGTCGCCACATCAGGCTTCGGTTTGTTGGCTTTGGTTGGTTGATTGAGGGAGAAGTCACATCTCGCGTGTGTCCCGCTATAAGCCGCCATCCATGCATGTACCTTATCAATACAAAACCGTCCGAGACGATCATCTTGGGCAGATCGCAGATAAAAAGCTCTTCTATACTTAGCCTGACATATGTGCTCCACATGTCAGAGCCCAATATCTCTCCCGCTCTCGCTCTCATGCAGGGGCGGATCCAGCCCACCAGGCCGCCCCGGTCCGCCTTCGTATAATGTAGCCCTGGGGGTATGTGTCCAAGAGCCGCTGCCGTTCTGATGTGCACGGAAGACATTGATGGAGCAACCCGAAGTGCATGTAGGTGGATGGCTGTGTTGTTGTTCTAGATGGCCGGAGCCGAGAACGAGAGCGCGAAAGAGACAAGAATTTTGTGCTGCGAACTGTCAAGCAGCTTTTTTGTTTTTGATCCTTTTATTCAGTGATCGATCTATCGTGCAGCAAGACTCGCTGAGGCTACTAGATCGTGCCATCCCACGACCTCGAGCGTGCTCCTCGAACTCCTACTTCGTCGCCACAGATTGCCCAAAATGCGTCTTGCGGCGCTAGCTAACTGAAACAGCGAAAACAATGCTAACTGAACCTAGCTATGGCAGCTAGTGCAGCGTTATATTCTCTGAACCTGAAGCTAACTGAAGAAATGACTGCGTGCAGCATGATTAGGCTAACAATTTACCCCCTTAAGCCTGCTGCACCGCGATGACACCAAGCTTCTCCCGCATCAGGGATTAGGCTAACAGGCTCTGCGGTTGGGTGGTGACCCGGTGCAGGCGGTACGGTGGTCGGCGGCATGCTACTACCGTGTGACACAACGATGCAGGTAAAAATTCTGCACCCTGGTGCACAACAATTAACGCGACATGGTGCACGTGCATGCTATAGATGCCAATCGCTGTTGAGGGAAATTCAACCCTGGTGATTGTGCACCAGCTGGGACCCGCCATGCAGCTCCGCCCCTGTAAATTAAACCCCAACAATGCCTTTTTGGATCCAAGCCGTTCCATGGACTTGGCGTCGTTCGCTCTGAGCCATAGGATGACTGACGAAGTGTTTCAAAGATTGGGCATGAACGGATTCCGTGGCACCTACCCCCTCCGAGGCTGAAGGCCGAATCTTTTATCACCACAAAATTCAAAGCCAAGACAATATAGTTTGACTGAAAAATCAGTATACAGCAGCGAAGGAATATCTAATCCAACGGTGATGTGCTTCTCAACCTCGCGTGATGCAACGGATCGGATTAGGCCAAACCCAGGTGTCCTCTAACCCCACACAGGCATGCAGACATGCAGGCAGAGTAGACTCCTCTAACCCCACACGGCACAGTCGCAATCCTTTCAAGTCCGGTCGTACACGTGCGTACTCAGCTTCCGCGTGGCCTCCGAGTTCCAACCGGAGACCGGCACGCACGGGGCGACCCTATAAAATCCACACCGCCCACGTCCAGCTCGATCAGCAAACAAACAAGAATTTCGTTCGACGAGCAGCAGCAGGGAATCCTTCGTGCCAGATTGCATTATATGGTCCTCCGTTATTACCACATTGCCCACCTCAGGAACGTAAAATGTTTGCCCACAATAATATTGGGCACGCGTACTGTCACGTGTTGTTGGCACAACAAGCGAGGGAATCGATTGCGCCGCCTGTTCTCCCAGCTGGGGAATGGTTTTCCCGCATTTTTTGACAGCTGCTTCTTGTTTGCTCGATCCCGAGCTCGCCTCCTTACGTAGACGTGCTCGATTTAACTTCCTGATGTGGCGCTCATAGTCTGTGTCAACAGGCTTGGGAGCTGGTGGTTGAGCCATACGAATGAAGTGGTCAATCGTTTCCTTAGACACTTTCTCCCTTGGCGGCGGTGGTGGTTTCCGTGCAAAATGGGCTTCCACCTCGGACTTCGATATGGCTGCGATTTCCTCCTCGGACCTGTCATAAGACCTCTGCGGAAGAGGCGTGAGGCTTGGACCATATTTATATCGCTTGCCTCCGCCTGTACTTCCTGTACTACCTCGACTTCATCCGCCACGCACCATAGCTGCGGGTGTCTCTTCTGCGATTGCTGAGGCGGCGGAGACGCCGGCTGACGGGCTGAGTTGGACGAGGAGGAGCCGCTGAAGATGTGCGGACTTGGAGGAGGAGTGCCCGAGGTTGTGCGGACTTGGAGGAGGAGGGCGTCCTGACGCTGTGGCGGACTTGGAGGAGGAGGAGGCTGACACTTTGCTGACTTGGAGGAGGAGTGGCTGACACTTTGCGGACTTGGTGGACTTGCAGGAGCGGGAGACTGCTGACTCGGTGGCGGACTTCGACGAGGAGTCAGATGACGCGGTGTCGGTGGCCTTCGAAAGATGATGCAATCCTTTTTCCATAGGATGATACGATGGTTGGCGTCTCCGAGAAAGCGCTCGTCCTCACCTCCAGGAATGTCAAGCTCTAGCCCCGAATATGGCTGCACCACCTCGTCAACCATGACACGAGCATAGCTCTCTGGAATGGGGATGCAATGGTAGGTTGCTTTGGGGGTAACTGGAAAAGCTTCTCCGTCCGCCACCTTCATGGATATGTTCTTCATTTTGACGTGTAGCTCGCAGGTAGTTTTCTCCGTGATGTGATCCATGGGGTATCTACCCAGCATTGCGTCGTCCGGGGCGGAACCCACGCTGCTTCTCTGCATGGATGGGGCGGTGCTATCCAATGCTGGATCATCCGCTAGCTGCTGCAGCTGCTGAGACCCCCTTTGCTGGCTAAGTGAGTCGATCTGCTCCTGCTGCCGCTGGAATTTGACTGCCAATTCCGCTTGACTTGCTTCGAGGCCTTGAAGGCGTTCATAGTCCCGCTTCCTCTGCTCCTCCTCCATCTTCCTCTTCTTCTCCTCCGCAATCTTCTTTCTCGCACGGATTCTGTAGTCGTTGTTCCAGTCTGAAAACCCCTCATACCACGGAATAGCGCCCTTGCCTCGTGTTCTTCCCGGGTGTTCAGGATTTCCCAGGGCACGCGTAAGCTCGTCGTTCTCTCTGTTGGGCTGGAACACCCCCATTTGTGCCTCTTCTATTGCAACAAGTATCGCATCGTCGGCTCCCTTCAGACTTGCCCTCGTCGAAACATTGCCTGTCTTCGGATCCAATGCCCCCCCATGCGCATAGAACCAAGTCCTGACCCTGGGGGGCCAGCTCTTAGTAACCAGAGTGGCACCTGCATCCTCCATCTCTTTCTCAGACTTATCCCACTTAGGCATTGCCACCGCATAGACACCTGGCCCCAGCTTATGGAACTTATCCTTTTTTTCGGCATTCTTCTTGTTTATTCTCGACCGTTCCTTAGCTAATTCTGAATCCTTGAATTTCACGAAATCGTCCCAATGAGCACGTTGGTTCTCTAGTTTTCCCTCGAATACTGGAGTCTTCCTTCCTCCCTTGACGTACTTGTCCCATTCATGATTCTTGTGGTTCTTGAATGCAACCGCCATCTTCCTAAGAGCAGCGTCCTTGACTTTCTGCACATCTGCTTCGTGAAATGATCCGTAGGGTGAAATGTTCCATGAGAGTATCCCAAAGCAGATCTTTTTGATTCTTGTCGACAAAAGTAACATCTGGACATGGAGCAGCGTCCTCTTTGCCTTTTTGTCCTTTGTCTTTTGCTGGCTCTCTCCATTCTTGAAGGGAGATCGGGAGTTGGTCCTTCACAAGAACTCCGCGACCGATTTAATGAACTTGTCCGCAATCTTCTTAGGCGCTAATGGTTCGCCATTAGGTCTGACTGCCTCGATATTGTACTTTCGCCTCCTTCAACTTTTTGTTCGGGCCTCGTTTCGTCCTTTTGCCTCAAGATTTGCTCGACCGGATGGCTGAAAGAACAAAGATCGATTCGTTAATATATCTTCAAGTCATTTAAAACATGTGATGATCACCAGAAACTTGCTTATATAAATATATATACCTCGCCGGTCTTTGTTGTTTCAGGATCAACATGTTCTTCGTCATCGTCATAATCGTAGTTCATGACTTCATCAATTCGGTCGTCGCGATCGAATATCATCTCACCCTCTCCGGTGTTGTTTAGAAATTCGGAGCCGTCATAATCTTCTTCATTCTGATTATCATCTGGCCCGCGTATCATATCGAACATGGTCTGTTCTCCCTCCCTGTCGGTATTGTCTGCCATAGCTTTTATTTAACTAATTCAAAAGAAATATAAAACAATTTAGTATTCAAATTACATCGTCTCGAATAATATATATAATCTCGAATACTTTTTCTAGAATAATAGATACAATCTCGAATACATCGTCTCGAATAATATATAATATTGAATAGTACATCACTGGCTAGCTAATTAAAGATCGAATACTACAGAAGAATCTAGGACACTCGCGGTTCCTGCGTCGCGGGCGGTGGACACCCAAAGAGAAGGAACCCTCACAGGATCATAGCTGATGTGAGATCCTCAAGATACTTGCCAGTATTGGAGAACCTGCCGCCCTCTAACGCAACCATGTAGCGATGGACGTGCTCGTCCTCCTCCCTGACACGGCGACGTACCTCCTCCGGCGGGGCCGGGTCCCTCCGCACCGAGACTGGCCCACGCGAACGCCACCAAACGAGATCAGGGTCGACGACGGGACCCGGGGCCGGGTTCCTCATCAAGCGGTGCGCCCCTCGAGCAGTACCTCCCAGTGCCAGCCAGCGGAGCCAGTCCGGACATGGGTCGGCTGGGCGTCGTCATGACGGGTCGACGACGAGGATGCGGGCGGGCATCGTCGATAACAAATACTAGCTATATGCCCAAAAAAATAATATTTTTTAATGATTGGATTTTGATAACTAAAATTTATAACATTTCTACTATTTCAAAAATCTATATACTATTTCATACTAATTAAGCATCTAACACTAAAAACATAAAAACAATTTCTATACATCCATTAAAAACAGAAAAACAACATTATATAAAAAATTCCATACTAATTAAACACTAATTATATCCGTCTAGCATGCATTCATACATATATACTAGTGAAAACAATAATCTAAAAATCTAAACTAATTAAACATACAAAATCTAAACTAATTAAATATATACGTGTATGTGTGTGTGTGTTCATCATGCTTGTGTGTGTGTGTATGGGCTCGGGAGGGCGGCGCCCATGGTGGCCGGGAGGGGAGAGGGTTAGAGGGGAGAGGTCACAGCGGGCGACGGCGACGGCGGCGACGCCAGCCGGCGGCGACGATGGGACGGCGCGACGGGACGGGACAGCGCGATGGGGACGGGCCCGGGCGGCGACGGAGACGAGGGCGGCGGCGGGGGCGGGCGCCGACGGGACGGGGCGGCGGAGACGAGCGGCGACGGAGACGATCGAGGGCGGCGGCGACGGCGACGGAGACGGAAACAGAGGAACAAACAGAGAGGAAAACTGAAATTTTCGTAGCTGTTGTATATATAGAAGGCACCTTTAGTACCGGTTGGAGCCACCAACCGGTACTAAAGGCCTGTTTTGGCTAGGCCAAGCGGCAGCCAGCGACCCCCTTTAGTACCGGGTGGTCACTACTGGAATCAGCTACTTTGCCATCTGCCAGATCTTTGCCGTCTGCTAGCGGACGGCAAATAAGCTCTTTGCCATCAGCTACACAAAAAGCGGACGGCAAAGAACTGGCTGATGGCAAAGACCAAGGTTACCATCAGCCAGTTCTTTGCCGTCCGCTCGCGGACGGCAAAGATTCGTTGCCGTCTGCTAGCGGACGGCAAAGAGGGAGGGGCCCCACTGACGAGTTGCAAAAAAAAAACCTAACGGGGCCCTCTTTGCCGTCCGCTAGCGGACGGCAA
The DNA here is from genome assembly GCA_021605205.1 of Aegilops longissima. Lineage (NCBI taxonomy): Eukaryota > Viridiplantae > Streptophyta > Magnoliopsida > Poales > Poaceae > Aegilops > Aegilops longissima. Next base: position 46,763,567 of record CM038682.1, read on the forward strand.
AGAGCACGAAGGCGGACGGCAAAGGGTGGCGGACGGCAAAGAGGGAGGGCCCCACGTAACGTTAACGGCGCCCCCCCCCTCTCTCTCTTCTCTCCACCTCTCGCCCCTTCCACCACCGCCCGCCGCCCCAGCCTTCGCCCGCCCGTCGCCCCACCACCCCGCCACCCCCCCCCCGCCCGCCCGCCCCGCCGCCGCTCTGCGCCCACGCCCGCGCCTCACCTCCGCCCCGCCGCCCGGCCGGCCAGCCCGCCGCCCAGCCGCCCGCCCCTCCTCCGCCCAGCCGCCCGCCCCCTCCTCCGCCGCCCAGGCCGCACCCCCTCCTCCACCCTCGCCACCACCCCGGCCCCCCCCTGCTGCCCAGTGAGTTTCTTCTTCTTCTTTTTTTTTTTCTGTTTTTTTAGTTTTAGGTTTATGTTTAGTTTTAGGTTTATAGGTTTAGTTTTAGTTTAGTATTAGGTTTATAGGTTTAGTTTTAGTTTAGTATTAGGTTTAGATTTAGTTTAGTATAAGAAGAAGAAAAGAGAGGAGAGGAGGAGAAGAAGAAGAGGAAAAGGAAAGGAGGAAGAAGAAGAAGAAGAAGAAGAAGAAGAAGAAGAAGAAGAAGAAGAAGAAGAAGAAGAAGAAGAAGGAAAAAAGGAAGAAAAGGAAAAGGAGGAAGAAGAAGAAAAGGAAAAAGGAAGAAAAGGAAAAGGAGGAAGAAGAAGAAGACACCCCGACCCCGAGACCCCGACCCGACCCCGACACCCCGACCCCGACCCCGACCCCCGACCCCCGACCCGACCCCGACCCCGACCCGACCCGACCCGACCGACCCGACACGGTACCTGCACCCGACCCGCACCCGACACGACACCCGACCCCGAGACCCGACCCGACCCCGAGACCCGACCCCGACACCCGACCCCGACCCACCCGACCCGACCCGACCCGACACCCGACCCGACCCCGACACCCGACCCGACCCCGACCCGACCCGACCCGACACCGACCCGACCCGACCGACCACGGTACCCAGACCCGACCGGCACCCGACCGACACCCGACCCCCGAGACCCGACCCGACCCCGAGACCCCGACCGACACCCCGACCCGACCCGACCCGACCCGACACCCCTACCCGAGACCCGACCCGACCCGACACCCGACCCCCAAGGCTGACCCGACACCCGACCCGACACCCCGACCCCGAGCCTGACCCAACACCCGACCCGAGCCTGACCCGGACACCACACGCCGACACCACACCCGACCCAAACAACACCCGACACCGACACGGCACTACCCGACATCGACACGACACCCGACCCCGACCTCAAACAGCACCCGACCCGACACGGCACCCCGACACCGACAGACACCCGACCACCGACACCTCCGAAAAGGTGTTCTTTGGCCTTCCAGAGGCCGACGGGTCATATATATATTGTGAATTATTAGTTAGGTCATATATTTTCGATTTTGCTATGAAAACATCATATATAATTGTGTTGATCGTGTAGTTTTAATTGTGCAGTTGTTTCATCGCTGCGAGGTTTGGTGTTCGACGACCTCACCGTGTGTTTGACGAGCTCTGCCTTTCGTTCGTGGGTGAGCACAAATGACAACTCCTCCTCCCCATTAATTATTTGATCTATTCCGATGAAACTTGATAGCTAGCTATATATGTGTCTTGAATCATCGATGTCGTAACCAATATGTGTCTCCCGCTCGAAAGCGTCATAGTTATAAATATGCATGCATTTGCATATTTATAACCTTGATTCTTCGAATTGTCCAACGCTATCCATGGACAGCCAGTATGTAGATTGGGTTCGTTTTCCCATATGCTTTGCTCCGATCCGATATATTTAGTCGATGCCTCCCTGTTGTTCTCCGGTTACACATCCTCTCTGCTTATTGCGAGACGTGTATCAGAGAACGGCGGGAGTGCTGCTGCCAAATTTTAACGTCGGATCCGAGCATAGCATGGGAAAATGAACCCAATCTACACATACACGGGTGGGATTAGGACCTATCATTACCTATTAGAGTGTAGGTTGCATGGACGTAATAAAATTGACAAAGTAGATCAACTGATGAATATATACATGGTGAATTACATATATAATTGTTGTGTGTCCAGAGCTCGAAAGTCAAGATGAGTGACCGTGCTTGGATGTATACCGGTCACACTGGTCGAACAAATGGAGCGCTGAATGGTTCACAAAAACTAAGGGTTTGTGCAAGCCGCATTTGCAAATGGCCAAAAGAAAACCTGGTGCCCTGTTTCCGGTGCGGCAATTGGGAAAAGAAGACAGAGGCTGAAATGGGCAAACACCGCAGAAGAGTGGTTTTACGCCCGATTATATGGTGTGGACATTTCATGGTGAGTCTGCCCAACATGACCGAGCTGAGGTGGATCGTCGTCGCACCGACGAGCATGGTACCGGATGGAAAACATGGTGCAAGGCTATGATGATGCTCGGGATTCGGACGAGGAGATGGAGGAATCTGCAAAGGCCTTCAATGAAATGTTGGAGTCTTCAAACGTCCGCTCCACGAGCACACCGAGCTTTGTCGCTTGGATGTCATCTCACAAGTAATGGCTCAAGGCTCAGTTCAACTTGGGCGAGAATGCTATGACGCAATTATGACAGATTTGGACGCTTTCTACCCAAAGGCCATGTAATGCCTGCAAACCTGTACCGGTCGGACAAAATCCTCCGAGCAATCAAGATGCCCTATGAGAAGATACATGCCTGTGAGAAAGGATGTGCCTTATTTAGGCTTGACTATGCGGACTTGAACTATTGTCCCATTTGCAAGTCTTCCGTATATTGTGGTAGACAACGGTATGGGTGAGAAGACACAGCACCAAAATCCCGTTAGTGTTCTTCGGTATATGCCAATCGTACCAAGACTTCAACGCCTTTTCATGGTCAAGAGACGGCCGACAGATGACATGGCACAAAACAGGCAAAAGAACCGAACTAGATGCGAGATGGGAATCGATGATGGTACACACATCGATGGTGTTGCGTGGAAAAAGTTTGATGAATTACATGTCGACAAAGCGGCAGATCCGAGGCATCCTCGAGTCGGCATCAAGACGGATGGGTTCAGTGTGTTTGGTATGACGGCAGCCCAATACAGTTGTTGGCCCGTATTTGTCTTTCCACTCAATCTCCCCCCCGGACAGATTATGCAAAGAAAGAACATTTTCCTGACGTTGATAATTCCAGGACCCAACTATCCGGGCAAAAATATGAATGTGTACATGCAGCCGCTTAAGGACGAATTGCAAGAAGCCTGGGATAATGGGTTCAAGACATCGACGCCTTTAGCAAACGGAACTTCATAATGCGTGTCTGGTACATGTACTCGACGCATGACTTGCCGGCGTATGCGCTATTCGTTGGCTGGTGTGTGCATGGAAGGTTCCCGTGCCCCACATGCAAGGGAGCTCTTGAGTTTCGTTGGCTTCAGGCCGGTCGCAAGTTTTCTTGCTTCGACATGCATAGACAGTTCCTGGATCCTCGCCATAAGTTCAGGAAAGACAAGAAGAACTTCATCAGGGGTAGAGTTGTCAAAAACTCTGCACCACCTGCATTGACAGGCCAACAGACCCTGGATCGGTTAAACGCTCTCGAGCCAGATCCACAACGTCCAGGGTACTTCAAGGGGTATAATACTAAGCACGCGTGGACTCACAAAACATGCTTATGGGATCTGCCTTACTTCAAAGACCTCCTTTGCCCACACAACATCGACGTGATGCACACTGAGAAGAATATCGCCGAGGCACTTTTTGGTACATTGTTCGGCATAGATGGGAAGTCAAAGGATAATACTAAGGCTAGAGTCGATCTGGAGGCGCTATGTGATAGGCCGTTACAAAACATGAAAGAACCGAAAGGAAAGCAGAACTGGACGAAGCCAAAGGCATGGTTCAATCTTGGAAGGCCAGCTATGAGGGAAATTCTCTTGTGGGTGCAACAGCAGTTGATGTTCCCCGATGGGTATGCAGCGAATCTAAAGAGGGGAGCGAATCTTGATAAACTGAAGATATTTGGTCTCAAGAGTCATGATTGGCACATATGGATTGAGCGGGTAATGCCGGTGATGTTGCGTGGCTTCATCCCTGAGGATGAATGGCTAGTACTGGCAGAACTCAGCTATTTCTTCCGTGTTCTTTGTGCGAAGAACTATCGCTGGCGTGCTAGAAGAAATGGAAGAGTTGGCGCCGGAGTTGATCTGCAAGTTAGAGAAGATCTTTCCACCGGGCTTCTTTAATCCAATGCAGCATTTGATTTTGCATCTCCCGACCGAGGCAAGATTGGGGGGGCCCGTGCAAAATCGTTGGTGCTACCCAACTGAGAGAATGCAGAAGACGCTTCGACAAAAATGTAAAAATAAACGTAGAATTGAAGCATCGATGGCTGAGGCATTCATCACAGAGGAGGCGGCAAACTTCGTAACAGCGCACTACGAAGCCAAAAATCGTCATTTGCATAATCCGAAGCCTCGGTACAATGCTGACGAGCCTAAAAAGGGTGGATCCAACCTCAGCCTATTCAAAGGGAATCTCGCACCAGCTAGTGTTTCACATCCAGTATCTTTGAATAACGAAGAATGGCGGACCATTTCGTTGTATATCTTCAACAACCTGATAGAAGTGCGGCCGTACATCGAGTAAGTTCTCGGTACATTGTTTCGCAACTTCTATTTCCTTTGAACTACTCTTATTCCTGGATATGTCATACAGTCGATACGTCGCCATATTCTCGTATGGAGCGGAGATCCAAAAGGATTCCGTCGAAGAGTATGAGCTTCTCGCAAAGCAAGGAGGTGGCTATCCCGGTTTCATCTCTTGGTTCAAACAAACGGTAATTTCTATTAGACAATTTCATTTCATTTGCTAATTTGTGCATAATGCAACAATCCTTTCATATTAAACTTGTAGGCTAATTCAGAGTCTATGGACGCCGAATTGAGACAAGTCGCTAATGGTTTTGACTATAAGGTCCGTTCATTTGACAAGTACGACATCAATGGGTATCGCTTTCGTACCTATGGCAAAGAGCTATCTATAGCCGACCGAAAGTCAACAAATTGTTGTGTATCTGCTATCGGCGAAGGAGGTACCGAGTATTATGGGAGAGTTGAAGCAATTTATGAACTTCTGTTCTATGGTGAAAACCCACCGAATGTCGTAGTCTTCAAATGTTATTGGTTTCAGCCGAAGGAGACTAGAAGGACTCATGAACATGTAGGGCTAGTTGAAATCAACCAAAGCACTCATTTAGATGTTCCCGATGTCTATATTATGGCCCAACAAAGCGACCCAAGTATTCTATCTACCGTGGGCCTGCCAAACTAATCCAAATCTGAAAGGTTGGGATGTCGTTTATGAAGTGCCGCCACGTGCTAGACTTTCTCCCCAAAGGAAGAGGATTATGAACCTCACATTAACCTGACACATATGAAGGAGAATTCTTCCAAGAGACACGTCTTTCAAAAAGCGTTTCAAGAACCGCTATACTTCACCCCAAAACATTGAAGTAGACAGCGACAATGAATCCGACATCACCCGGAGGAGGAACAAGAAGAGCCGGAACAAGAAGAGGTTACTGCTGGCGGATGACCTGTCAATGCTTGACCGATTACGTCAAGGTGGCCTTGCACATGTTGATGCCAATGAACCCTATGAGCCCGTCATTGATTATAGTGATGATGATGATTATGCATTTATTGATGATACTGATCCAGATTATTAGTAGTGTCAGGTATTACATTTTTTTATGTTGTACTTGATGATAATACACTTAAGTGATACACATATTATTATTCATGTCGGTCTTTTTTTATGTTGTACTAATTTTGTTTACTGTTTGTCATGGCAGGTGTTGAAAGATGGTGGGCGCTGGTCGGGAGCGTGGTCCGAGGTCTTCCATTCGGGACGCACCTCTCCGCCGAAGCGTTCTTTGACAGATGACCACACCGCCGGACCCTTCTTCGCCGACCGCGGTGCCCAGCAGGGGCGAGGTAGGAAGAGAGGAGGTAGGGCACGTGGTCGTGGGAGAGGAGGTAGGGTGACTGCTCGGCGCCTTCCTCGCCGCCACCCCAGCTGTTTCACCCGAGCACGTGATCGCTAGGGTGGACTCGTCCGAGGAGGAGGCTGCACGGACTCGTCCACGAGCCTGCGGTCCACGGGTCTTGGGACTCGAGTTCGGCCCACGTGACCCCGGAGGAGCACACGTCCGGATGGGGTACCTGGCCGGATCAGCCCGAGGAGCCGAGTGGCCATGCTGATGATGGCGGGGAGCCGACTGATCTTGAGGAGGAGGGGGGCACCGTCTACCAGCGTGGTGCTACACGGCTCCCGTCCGTGCCGGTGACCCGCGAGCAGAGGTGGTTGATTTTCCCTGATGGGGAGAGGTACGTAAGTGCATTTAATATTTTTGTACCTTGTGCATTCAAGTTTTTTCAAATAACTAATGCGTTGGCCTTGTCATGCTGCAGAGGTTGGGACCACCATCATAGTGTCCGCCGGCCCAACTCCGTCCTTGGAGTTCTTTGCCGGCAAAACTTCCCGGGGTTTGTCACGTTGCCTGGTGAGGGTCGGCTTCCAGAGCTTGGATTGAGCTGGGAGCACTACGTGGCTGCCCGGCCCCGCCGGATGAGATTATCGGCGGTGTCGTGTGCGACACGAGGCGAACATGGTGATCGAAAAGTTCGGTAATTTCTCCTACACATTTAAAAATCTTCAACTAGCTAGTTATTAATTGTACTAATCAATATTGTCTCATTTGATTGCAGACATTCTACAGGTGTGAGGAGGGATACGAGGAGGACGCGACACATGTTATCGAGAACGTCAGCAGCGCCTACTCGTAACTTACGACACGAGGCTCGGGTGCAGGCTGTTCGAGACTACTACGCCTTGCGTGGTATCAAGAAGACCAAGCCGGCGTGCCGCGATAAGTTCCTGAGTAAGGAGCAGTACATGAAGGTAATTCTTAAGGCCTTCTCTACTTAAGTTCCTTCATTTAGTAATTCTTAGCCGTAGCGCTCAAGTTTCTATTTGCTAACTTAGGCGCCTCCGAGATGGTGTGCGGATCGGATGGATTGTTGGGAGGTGTTGGTCGATGAGTGGTGCTCAAAACAATGGCTAGCCCTCCACAACGAGGCCAAGGACAAACGTGCCCAAATGGAAGGTGTGCCACACCATCAAGGCAGCTCCAACTTATATCAGTTCAAGCAATGGCTGGTATGTGGTTTGCTTCATGATTCATGCAATTCATTCATCATGCTAGCTTGAGCCCTTTAATTACTAATTTTCATTGTTTCTCTCTTTCGGGCACGCTACAATAAGGTGGATAAGGTGCGAGGTGTACGACCTGTATGCCATGGCCCACACCGCCTCTTTCAAGAAAGTCAAGGCTTTCTCTCCCGACCTCGATGATGCAAACAACTTCACCAACATCTCCTCCCACAACAAGCTCGTGAGATATAGAGATGAGGGAAAGGCGAGGAAAGGGAGGACTTTAACCCGAGCTGTGGTCCCATTGATCCAGAGCTGTTGATGATATCTGGTGGCGGGAGGTCCCATGGCTCCATAGCCATTGGAGATGGACTTATCCGTTGTCCTAGCACTCTCTCGGAGATCAAGGCGCCAATCGAGCTCCGCTCCCGAGATAAGGCCTCGTGAGCGGCCAAAGCAACTCGCCATCAAGGTTAGTGATACATACTCAGTTATCTTTCTCTATTACATTGTGTGCGCTTCCATCAATGATTACAAATGGTCATGTGAGTGGTGTTGCAGGCTGCTATACAGAGTGAGAGAGATAGAACGGAGAAACTTCAAGGAGGCGGCGGAGAGGCAGCGGGAGTTGGAGGAGAGGACGACAAAGATGATGGAGGAGGAGAGGGCACGGAATGACATGCAGGCAAGGGCCATGTACGAGCTCCTTGTGGTAAGTTTCTTCTGCAGATTAGCCAAAACATTCATGTAGTGTTTGTCTCATTACTAACTAGTATGACTGAGTCGTCAAAACCAAATGTGCGATCTGTAAAGAGAAGACAGGTCGAGACCGCTCCGCCGATGCCGTGATTGCTCCGGGACCACGGTGAGTTTTATTTGAATGGACATTACTTGCTAGTCTTAACATTTGAGTGTCATCATGCTAACAAGACATTGAAATGATCTTTGGTGCAGCGTAACTCGGACAAGCATCGCACGATCCTTCTCCACTACCGACACGAGCCACCCCGCTTCTACACCTCCCGGATCTTGGTAAGTTTATCTAGTGTTTTGCTTAACACATGCATAAAGACCTAGACTTAGCTTTATTTCCTCCAATGCTTACCATAATGACCTAGACTTAGCTTCTTCTCCTCCAAAATGACTTAATAAGCTTATCGACCTCCAAAACCATCCATTTTACCTAAGTTAGCTCTAAACGATCTGTACTTAGCTTACTTATGTCAAAATTGCATAATTAGCTTAGTTAGCTCATAGACGATCCATTTTACCTAAGTTAGCTCTAAAATGACCCATTTTACCTAGGTTAGCTTATAAATGATCCAGTTCATCCAAGTTAGCTCAAAATGACCCATTTCACCTAAATTAGCTCTTAAATGATCCATTTCACCAAGTTAGCTACAAAATGATCCATTTCACCTAAATTAGCTCTTAAATGATCCATTTCACCTAAGTTAGCTCAAAAAGATCCATTTCAACTAAATTAGCTCATAAATGATCCATTTCACCTAAATTAGCTCAAAAATGATCCATTTCACCTTAGCTAGCTCATAAACGACCCATTTCAACTTAGTTAGCTCATAAAAGATCCATTTCAACTAAATTAGCTCATAAATGATCCATTTCAACTAAGTTAGCTCATAAATGATCCATTTCACCTTAGCTAGCTCATAAACGACCCATTTCAACTTAGTTAGCTCATAAATGATCCATTTCACCTTAGCTAGCTCATAAACGACCCATTTCAACTTAGTTAGCTCATATATGATCCATTTCACGTAAGTTAGCTCATAAATGGCATACTCTTCTTGTTCTAGTCTTCTTCTTGTTCTACTCTTCTTGTTCTAGTCTTCTTCTTGTTCTACTCTTCTTGTTCTAACTTTCTTATTTTTCATTTTGCAGATTTCTTTCACTTGACTAAAGCTTGCATAGATGGAGTGCTCCTTATCCCTTTCTCTGTTTCTTTTGTATCGTTGAACTATGCATGTATCGTTGGATGAAACTATTGTAATATATATGGTTGGATGCCTCTATGTTGAACTTGTTATGTATGATGGAACTATGCATGTAATATATATGTTTGGATGATGAAGTTATGTGTTGGATATCTTATATGTTTGCTCTGTAATGGCCTTTTGAAATATATCTATATATGTCATATATATTTGTGATGAAAATTGTTGGATTTAATAAAAAACAGATAAAAGAGCCAATATGCAGGCTCTTTGCCGTCTGCCATCGACGGCAACGCGCTTTTTGCCGTCTTCATGGACGGCAAAGAAGACACGTGGCATCTAGCTGTGCTTCTGGAAGCTGACCCATTTGGTCACTTTGCCATCGATGTGCACGGCAAAGAACCTGCACTTTGCCATTAGTGGCGACGGCAAAGAACCTGCACTTTGCCATCAGTGGCAGACGGCAAAGACACTAGAAATTTTGCCGTTAGCGGCGGACGGCAAAGGCCTGCCGATAGACACTTAACGGACTGACGGCGCAATTATTGCCGTCCGCTCTCTTTGCCGTCCGTCGTCGCGGACGCACAGGCCTTTGCCGTCCGCCACCGAAGCGGACGGCAAAGTAGCTGCCATCGTAGCCTACGTTGCGGAGCTGTTGCCGTCCGTGGCTGACGGCAAAGTATTTTGCCGTCCGCCATTCATGCCTTTGCCGTCCGCCATGGCAGACGGCAAAGTAGCTGATTCCTGTAGTGGGTGGCACAAACCGGTACTAAAGGCCCCCTTTAGTACCGGTTTGTGCCACGAACCGGTACTAAAGGGGTGCTACTGGCCAGGTGCGGTGCGGCAAGTTTAGTCCCACATCGCTAGCCGAGGGGCGACCGCAGTGGTTTATAAACCCCGTGCGGTCGCTCTCTCGAGCTCCTCTCCAAATCAGGCCTCACTGGGCCTCGTGTTCTTTGTTGCCTGTTGGCCCACTTGGCCTTTATGGGCCTGCATCCCGCCCAACACAGGTTGGGTTTCTAGTCGTATGCAGGCCGTTACGGCCTAGTAGGTGGGCTTTTTTTTGCTTTATTTATTTTTGTGTTGTTTTTTTGTGTATTTAGAGTTTCTTTGTGAATATTTTTGCTTTAGGTACAAAAAATTACAAACATTCTGTTAGTGCCCGTAGTTTTCAAATTTCAATAGTTTAAATTTTGAATTATTTGAAATTAGTGTGAATCACTAGTTTGTGAATAATTTAACTTTAAAAATCAGTAAAGGCATGAAAGAATTTGTTTGCACATAAAATTTCTTCGCGTTTCAAATGCCAAAACACATAACTACCCTAACTACTACATTACAGAGATTCCCCTCTGGGTGTGAAACACAGAAGAAAGTGATGATAGTGAAGCCGATCACATCCCAGATCTTTGGGTGTGAAATTTTTTCTTCGCGTGTGTCCCTTTGCACCATAACCATGGAAAATCTTCATCATTTAACGGGATGCTCGGGTCAATATTCACTGTGAATGGAGAAATTTCATCAAACTTTTCGTAATCTTCTGACTTCTCTGTCTTGTCATCCACTCCCACGATGTTTCTCTTACCAGAAAGAACTATGTGCCGCTTTGGCTCATCGTACGATGCATTCTCTTCCTTATCTTTTCTTTTTCTTGGCTTGGTAGACATGTCCTTCACATAGAAAACCTGTGCCACATCATTGGCTAGGACGAATGGTTCGTCTGCATACGCAAGATTGTTGAGATCCACTTTTGTCATTCCGTACTGCGGGTCTTCCGTTACCCCGCCTCGTGTCATATTGACCCATTTGCACCGAAACAAAGGGACCTTTAAACCACGTCGATAGTCAAGTTCCCATATGTCCTGTATATAACCATAATATGTTTCCTTTCCCGTCTTGGTTTCTGCATCAAAGCGGACACCACTGTTTTGGTTGGTGCTCTTCTTATCTTGGGCGATCGTGTAAAATGTATTACCATTTATCTCGCACCCTTTGAAAGTCATTATATTCAAGATGGTAACTGGGACAGCAAGCACAGGTCATCTTCAATAGAGGTGTCATGCATGGTACGCGTTCGCAACCAGCTGGCGAAACTCCTGGTTTGTTCACGTGTAATCCAGTCATCGACCGCTCCGGTGTTTGGAGCGTAGGAAATTCTTGTGTTCATCCATATACGGAGCCACCAAGGCGGAATTCTGTAGAACTGTGTAGTGTGCTTCAGTGAGAGAATGTCCGTCCATACATATTATTTGTTCCCCTTCTAGTCCATCCAGCCTGCCCTTATGCCGCGATTCAGGAACACCAATCGGCTTAAGGTCAGGAATAAAGTCAATACAAAACTCAATGACCTCCTCATTTTGATGGCCCTTGGAGATGCTTCCTTCTGGCCTAGCACGGTTATGAACATATTTCTTTAAGACTCCCATGAACCTCTCAAAGGGGAACATATTGTGTAGAAATACAGGACCCAAAACGTTAATCTCTTCGCATAGGTGAACTAGGACGTGCGTCATGATGTTGAAGAAGGATGGTGGGAACACCAACTCGAAACTAACAAGACATTGCACCAAATCATTCTTTAACCTTGGTATGATTTCTGGAGCGATTACCTTCTGAGAGATTGCATTGAGAAATGCACATAGCTTCACAATGGCTAATCGAACGTTTTCCGGTAGAAGCCCCCTCAATGCAACCGGAAGCAGTTGCGTCATAATCACGTGGCAGTCATGAGACTTTAGGTTCTGGAACTTTTTCTCTGCCGTGTTTATTATTCCCTTTATATTCGACGAGAAGCCAGACGGTACCTTAATACTGAGCAGGCATTCAAAGAAGATTTCCTTCTCTTCTTTGGTAAGAGCGTAACTTGCATGACCCTGATATATGCTATCTTCTCCATGCATACGTTGCTGGTCCTCCCGTGCCTCAGGTGTATCTTTTGTCTTCCCATACACGCCCAAGAAGCCAAGCAGGGTCACGCAAAGATTCTTCGTCACGTGCATCACGTCGATTGCGGAGCGGACCTCTAGGTCTTTCCAATATGGCAGGTCCCAAAATATAGATTTCTTCTTCCACATGGGTGCGCGTCCGTCAGCGTCCTTTGGAACAGGTTGTCCGTCAGGACCCTTTCCAAATATCACCTTCAAATCCTTGACCATGTCATGTACATCAGCACCAGTACGGTGGCGAGGCTTCGTCCGGTGATCCGCCTCACCTTTGAAATGCTTGCCTTTCTTTCTTATGGGATGCCTGCTCGGAAGAAATCGACGATGTCCTAGGTACACATTCTTCATACAACTATTCAAATATATATTGTCGGTATCATCCAAACAGTGCGTGCATCCGCGTTATCCCTTGTTTGTCTGTCCTGAAAGGTTACTGAGAGCAGGCCAATCATTGATGGTCACGAACAGCAACGCCTTTAGGTCAAATTCTTCCCCCATGTGCTCATCCCACGCACGTACACCTGTTCCATTCCACAGTTGTAAGAGTTCTTTAACTAATGGCCTTAGGTACACATCAATGTCGTTGCCGGGTTGCTTAGGGCCTTGGATGAGCACTGGCATCATAATGAACTTCCGCTTCATGCACAACCAAGGAGGAAGGTTATACAAACATAGAGTCACAGGCCGGGTGCTATGGTTGCTGCTCTGCTCCCCAAAAGGATTAATGCCATCTGCGCTTAGACCAAACCATACGCTCCTTGCGTCATCTGCAAACTCCTTCCCGTACTTTCTTTCAATTTTTCTCAACTTTCCGTCAGCTGGTACTCTCAACTTTCCGTCTTTCTTACGGTCTTCTCTGTGCCATCGCATCGCCTTGGCATGCTCTTTGTTTTGGAACAAACGTTTCAACCGTGGTATTATAGGAGAATACCACATCACCTTGGCAGGAATCTTCTTCTGGGCGCCGCCTCGACATCACCATGCTCATCGCGCTGATCTTATAGCGCAATGCACCACATACCGCAAGCGTTCAAATCCTCGTACTCACCGCGGTAGAGGATGCAATCATTAGGGCATGCATGTATCTTCTGCACCTCTAACCCTAGAGGGCAGACAGCCTTCTTTGCTTCGTACGTACTCTCGGGCAATTCGTTGTCCTTTGGAAGCATATCCTTTATCATTACCAGCAACTTTCCAAATCCCTTGTCGATACACCATTCTCTGCCTTCCATTGCAGCAATTCCAGTGTGGTGCCCAGCTTTTTCTTGTCACCTCGCAATTGGGTACAACAATTTTTGTGATCCTCTAACATGCGCTGCAACTTCTTCTTCTCCAAATCACTTGCGCAGTTTCTCTTTGCATCGGCAATGGCCCGACCTAGATCATCAACGGGCTCATCTGATGCCTCATCTTCAGCTTCTTCCCGCATTGCCGGCCCAGCTTCTTCCCGCATTACCGGCTCAGCTTCTTCCCCCATTGTTGTATCATCGTATGCAGGGAACCCATGGCCAGGATAGCTGTCGTCATCCTCTTCTTCTTCATTGTCCTCCATCATAACCCCTCTTTCTCCGTGCTTGGTCCAAACATTATAGTGGGGCATGAAACCGGACTCAAACAGGTGGACGTGAATGGTTCTTGACGTAGAGTAATTGCGACCATTCTTATAGCCAGCACATGGACAAGGCATAAAACCATCCGCCCGCTTGTTTGCCTCAGCCGCAAGCAGAAAAGTATGCACGCCCTCAACGAACTGGGGAGAGCATCGGTCATCGTACATCCATTGCCGGCTCATCTTCATTACACAACACCGAATAGACCAAATTAATACAAGTTCATACATAAAGTTCATACAACACTTAAATGCAACAAACAAATAACTCTCTAGCTAAAGCATTTAAATGCAACAACAAATGCGATCAAGATCGCAACTAAGGTAACAATTGATCCAACAGCATAATGATACCAAGCCTCACTATCGATGGCATATTTTCTAATCTTTCTAATCTTCAAGCGCATTTTCTCCATCTTGATCTTGTGATCATCGATGAACATCGGCAACTTGCAACTCCAATCCAATCTTCTCCCCTCAATTCTTTTCAATTTTTCTTTCAAGTACTCGTTTTCTCTTTCAACTAAATTTAACCTCTCGACAATAGGGTCGGTTGGAATTTCCGTTCACATACCTCCTAGATAAAAATATCTATGTCAACTTGATGGGCATAATTTGTCATAAACACGAAATGCAACAAATAGTTCTAAAAGAGAATATACCACATCCGAATCATAACAAGGACGAGGGCCGACGGGACGGATATCAAAACCATGGCACTATGTATAACAAACAACGACGGGTAAGATAATTATTATACGAGTAACTATATATCCAAATCACAGAAACATCAATTTTTATATAAAATTTCATGAACAAGAGGCTCACCACAAGGTGGTGCCGGCGACGAGACGGTGCGGCGATCGGCGGTGGTTACGACAGAGATTTAGAAGGCACTAAGTAAACCACACCTACATATGCAAACTAAGTGTTATTTTGACCTCAAATTGCATATAAATCAAATACTAGCACATATATATATATATATTTCCTCCCAAATTACTAAACTCACAAATTAATAACTATATGAACCAATGCAAGAGCTAATCTAGCAATGAGAGATGAAAGGACAAAGTTGCTAACCTTTGTGATCACTTGAATGGATGGGGGCCTTCAAATCTTGACAAATTTTGGGCAAAATGTGTGATGAGCTCGAGGGGAGAAGAGGAAGAACAGAGAGGAGAGGAGAGGGGAAAGGGGGAAGAACAGAGCGAGCTGGACGAAGGGTTTATATGCAGGAGGACCTATAGTACCGGTTCGTGGCACGAACCGGTACTAAAGGTGCTGGAGGGGGCCCAGACTGACAACATCCTGCCACCACCCTCATTAGTACCGGTTCGTGGCACGAACCGATGCTAAAGGTTAGCCACGAACCGGTGCTAAAGCCTAGCCGTTGGAACCGACACTAATGTATACATTTGTACCAGCTCTTATACAAACCGGCACTAATGTGCTTCACGTTTGATCCTTTTTCTACTAGTGTGTGGGCGATTCGGAATCTTTATCTCGAGGTGGTGACGGCCTTTCTGAGGCTGGTGGCAGTGTGGGGCGTCCCTTCCATCAAGAGATTGGGTTCGATGCGGCTCGCCAGGTGGAACATGTGCCTCTTTTGGATTTTTAGGGCGGTGCATGTCGCCCGACGGTGAACCCACCCGTGGATGTGCTACCGGCGGATGCTACACATGACGTCTTATATGGAGACGTCAAGTCATGCCTGCTACCGACAGGTAATGCACGATGGCTCTAGCGGAGGTGTGCTTAGCCCGTTGATGTCGGATCTAAGGTGGTGCTACAGTAGTGGTAGGCAAGTAGTATGGGACGTCTTTTGTCTTCTGTTGTTTCCTCTAGAGGTATCCGGCTATCGAGGTGTCGGTAGATGGATAAGGGCGGATGGTATAGACGGCTCCAGCGACGAGTTTATGCACTCCGGTGGAAACACAAGATCTCTTATCAGTCTATGTCGTCGCACGCCTGTGTCATGTTCTTGATGAAGGTGGTGGATTGAAGCTTTGCTTTGGGGATGAGAATCCGGAGTTCAACCTTGTGGTGTACTGCCATCATCGGCGCACATGCGGCGATTCCTTCTTGAAGGCGTCGCCTAGGAGTTGTGTATTTTTAGTTTATGTTTTCTCTTGTATCGTAAGGAATTGTAGCTATCTGTGGGAGGTACTATCGCGAGGTATACGGCCTTAGGGTTTGTTTCCCGCTTTATTTCCGGGTCCATAGTGTTCGGCTGCTGGATTTTGCATTTTTAATAATATATGTCTGCATGCATTGTCCAGATGCAGAGGCCGGGGGTTATTCTCCTTTTCAAAAAAAAGTACTAGTTAGCTTTTGTGTTGTTGGGATGTCATGAAAGGCACCAAACTACTATTAGGAATTTGTTCTCTCACGGGAACTCGTTTCCATGTTTTTAGTTGTTTGCATCATCTTCTTAATTGCAAGTTGCAAGGGTCCCAATTTCTACAAATTTTTTTGTTAATGACATGGTGTGCCCTCTACTGCACGAACTGAAAGCAGTAAACAATGCTATGCAGGCTGCTCTTTATGTGGAGTGTTAGGGGATGTGTGATATTGTCGCTGTGTGGGTGTGTTTCCTCTTCCCAACTCCTGCAGAATATGAGAATATTTCTACTATTCCATCTATGTTGTCTGCTCCAAGGCCCTCTGCAGTACTAACAAAGATTTGGAGCTCTTGGACCTGCTAGTGGTTGGTTTCTGCCAGTGTTGTGTTGGACACAACCTGCATCTACGTGTCCAGGTGCACATAAGGTCTCCGTCTAACTGGGTGGGAAGAGCCAGTGCTCTAGCAACATTTCATACATAAACTTCTGCATCCTAGCTAGTATGTTTGCACAATTCCTGTTGGTCTCTATCCATAGACATTATGTTTGCTATCAGATCTGAGACCTCCATGGAAACAACTCATGAGAAAATTATAGTGCAGAAAAGGGGGATTTCTTAACCAAAGAAATGTTCAAACCTTGTTCTATATTCAGCCACGGAAGAGGTTTGCCGTACTAAACAATAGTGTTTTTGCTAACCTCTAGTATAGACTATCTACACACAGAAGTTAATTTATGATTATGAACAAGTAGCTGCAAAAATGCATTTGGTGATTACAAATAGACCTCAATGGAAATTTCACATAAAAATAGAAAGAAGATCAATCCTAGGAAAATAAGTTTCCCCTAACTTTTTTTATTTTTTTAAAAAAAGGCTTAGTTGGATTGTGGATGAGGATAGTAGATCAGGTCACCGGCCCTCAGAAGGTCGAATAATAGGAGGCTAGAGCACAGCGTCGCCACATCAGGCTTCGATTTGTTGGCTTTGGTTGGTTGATTGAGGGAGAAGTCACATCTCGCGTGTGTCCCGCTATAAGCCGCCATCCATGCATGTACCTTATCAATACAAAACCGTCCGAGACGATCATCTTGGGCAGATCGCAGATAAAAAGCTCTTCTATACTTAGCCTGACATATGTGCTCCACATGTCAGAGCCCAATATCTCTCCCGCTCTCGCTCTCATGCAGGGGCGGATCCAGCCCACCAGGCCGCCCCGGTCCGCCTTCGTATAATGTAGCCCTGGGGGTATGTGTCCAAGAGCCGCTGCCGTTCTGATGTGCACGGAAGACATTGATGGAGCAACCCGAAGTGCATGTAGGTGGATGGCTGTGTTGTTGTTCTAGATGGCCAGAGCCGAGAACGAGAGCGCGAGAGAGACAAGAATTTTGTGCTGCGAACTGTCAAGCAGCTTTTTTGTTTTTGATCCTTTTATTCAGTGATCGATCTATCGTGCAGCGAGACTCGCTCAGGCTACTAGATCGTGCCAACCCACGACCTCGAGCGTGCTCCTGGCACTCCTACTTTGTCGTCACAGATAGCACAAAATGCGTCTTGCGGCGCTAACTAACTGAAACAGCGAAAACAATGCTAACTGAACCTAGCTATGGCAGCTAGTGCAGCGTTATATTCTCTGAACCTGAAGCTAACTGAAGAAATGACTGCGTGCAGCAGGATTAGGCTAATAATTTACCCCCTTAAGCCTGCTGCACCGCGATGACACCAAACTTCTCCCGCATCAGGATTAGGCTAACAGGCTGTGTGGTTGGGTGGTGACCCGGTGCGGACGGTACCGCGAAATGAGTGGTCGGGGCTCGGGAGCATGCTACTACCGTGTGACACGACGGTGCAGGCAAAAATTCTGCTCCCTGGTGCACAACAATTAACGCAACATGGTGCACGTGCATGCTATAGATGCCAATCGCTGTTGAGGGAAATTGAACCCTGGTGTTTGTGCACCAGCTGGGACCCTCCATGCAGCTCCTTTAAATTAAACGCCAACGATGCCTTTTTGGATCCAAGCCGTTCCATGGACTTGGCGTCGATCGCTCTGAGCCATAGGATGACTGACGAAGTGTTTCAAAGATTCGCATGAACGGATTCCGTGGCACCTAGCCCCTTCGAGGCTGAAGGCCGAATCTTCTATCACCACAAAATTCAAAGCCGAGACAATATGGTTTGAATGAAAAATCAGTATACAGCAGCGAACGAATATCTAATCCAACGGTGATGTGCTTCTCAACCTCGCGTGACGCAACGGATCGGATTAGGCCAAACCCAGGTGTCCTCTAACCTCACACAGGCATGCAGACATGCAGGCAGAGTAGACTCCTCTAACCCCACACGGCACAGTCGCAATCCTTTCAAGTCCGGTCGTACACGTGCGTACTCAGCTTCCGCGTGGCCTCCGAGTTCCAACCGGAGACCGGCACGCACGGGGCGACCCTATAAAATCCACACCGCCCACGTCCAGCTCGATCAGCAAACAAACAAGAATTTCGTTCGACGAGCAGCAGCAAGGAATCCTTCGTGCCAGACTGCCTATCCGTCAGAGGATCCATGGCCATGGAGAGGTTCTTCACGGCGCTTGTCTTCTGCGAGGCGCCCCTTGACGGCTATGGCACGTCAGTGTTCACCGCCGGCGGTAACGCGACGAAGCCGGCGGTGGCTAACAAGCCGGACGCTGAGAAGGAGCAGGGTTTCTTCTCTGGCAAGCTGTCGGCGCAGCGGCGTGCTGGGTTCGAGCTCGCGTTCGATGGACTCAATTGCTTCGACACCGTCGTCATGCATTAAGCATTTTGAATTTGATCTGTAAGTATAGAACTCGGATCAGTTAGAAATTAGAATGCTTGACGCGGAACTGGGCTTGTGTTGTTTTTTTTTTTGTTCATTCGATTCGATTGCATCAGTTAATGTCTTCAGTTGCAGGTTCATGTAGATCATTCAGTCAGTGTGCCTTTCTGACTATAACTTGCACACGCTTGTCGTAGGAGCAATGCAATTAAGAGGTGTGGCTCTACTTAACATGACGTTGAAATTTTGTCTTCCGGCTCTGCTTTCCGGTGCGTGTTCAGTCCCTGCCAGAAAACTAGTATAACAGGAAGAGAAAGATAGCGACGAGAGAACGAAATTACCATCTCTGCATGCACGTGTGCAGAATTGTAGTAGGAGTTGGATTTTACATGCTGCCATTTGGCAAAAGAATTGTCCGACCTTGCTTAGCAATGTTGGACCAAAACAGCCTGTAAATTAGAGCTAATTCGATCTTGATGTCAGATATCACCTTGTCAGAATTCACGCGCTCATCGTGGGAAAAATGATTGTAGATCATTCAGTGAGCCTGTGCTTCTGACTATATCTTGCATGCACCCATCGTAGGAAAAATGAGTGCAGAACATCTTCTGGCTCTGCTTCGGTTAGTCTCTGCCTGAGAAGTACAAGAGAAAGAAAATGGTAGCTAGGAGAGCGAAATTAAGAACTCTGTACGTGTGCCAAACTGCGATTTGGCAAAAGAATAGCCCGACCTTGCTTTGCAATATTTCTTTTAGCTTTTGCTTAGCAATGTTGAACAAAAGCAGAGTGTGGATCTCAACTAATTCAATTTTGATTTCAGATATCACTATGCCTGTCAAAATTAATGATTGTTCTTTCATTACGGGTGGAACCACGTGAACAAGCTCGGGCGCGAGAACAAAGACGGACACCTTCTCTTCTTGATTATGTCTACAGGCAGAAATAAACCCTTTTCTTTGACGTGGAGACCATGTAACCCCACATGGCATGGTCGTGATCCTTTGGACTTCAACTCCTCAATGTGCGTACTCTGCTTCCGCGTGCCCTCCCAGTTCGAACCCGAGACCAGCAAGCACAGGGCTATGCCGCAATGCTATTAATTCCCGGGCACCGACATGCTTGATGTTATCAAATTTGTTCCCAATACCTTCCATTTCCATGAGTATTTTTTAAGGAAGGCATACAATGACAAAATGCACGGTAATGGATCACATGGTTAGCCACACACGAGGATGAAGGTATATATCAACTCTAGGTCTCCACCACGGTAGGCGAGCAGTATATATAAAATAAAATGGCAGAATTGATGGTCTCATTGTATTGTTACGTAGCCACAAACCAGCTTACTATTAGAAATCAGGCGCCTGGCATATGTGGATGTTATTAGAAAAAACAAGTTAAACTATGTGAAACATAAATTGCGAAGAAAATAGACTATTATATGTGTAATGTAATGCCAATTTCTGCTAAGTGTGACTCTTTTTTAAAGTAGTGTCACATATGGAGTATTATATATTTAAACTAATTTAGGTGCTAACCAGAAAACTAAAAAAAACAAATATGCTAGAAATCTATAATACCTAAATAGTTCTTCCCCACTATGTTATTTCTCTTGGCATGTAGCCTATCCACATCAGCAGGTCAACCACATCATCGTTTCTCTACTGGCTTACAGGAGGGACCGAGCACAGGTTGACCAGCGTAGACTTGCATGATAAGGCCCACCTGAGCGTTCAGTTACCAGCCACGAGGCCGGACTACATGCTTGCCACCGCTACAGACCTCTATCCCTCGATTCAGCCCACCCAGAACCGACCGAGTTATTATTCTCCCAAAAAAGGACTGCTAGCTTTTCCCAGATCCATCGTCTCCCCGATCTTTCCCCACGCTGGCGGTCGGACCCATAGGAGCTCGCTCATGACGATGGTCTGCTCCGAACTCTCCTCGCGCTGGAGAGTCAGAGGGGCTCCCTCATGTCCTTGCTCGCTCCATACCGTCCTCGTGCCGCCGGCCTCGGACGGACGTAATACCTAAATAGTTCATCCCCACTATGTTATTTCTCTTGACATGCAGCCTATCCACATCAACAGGTCAGCCACATCTCATTTCTCTATTGGCTTACAGGAGGGACCGAGCACAGGTTGACCAGCGTAGACTTGCATGATAAGGGCCACGTGAGCGTTCAGTTACCAGCCACGACGCCGGACTACATGCTCGCCACCGCTACAGACCTCTATCCCTCGATTCAGCCCACCCAGAACCGATCAAGTTATTTTTCTCCCAAAAAAGGACTGGTAGCCTTTCATAGATCCATCTTCTCCCTGATCTTTCCCCACGCCGTCGGTCGGACCCATAGGAGCTCGCTCACATCGATGGTCTGCTCCGGACCCTCCTTGCATCGGAGAATCAGTGGGGCTCCCTCATGTCCTTGCTCGCTCCATACCGTGCTCGTGCCGCCGGCCTCGGACGGACATAATACCTAAATAGTCCATCCCCACTATGTTATTTCTCTTGACATGCAGCCTATCGACATCAGCAGGTCAGCCACATCATCGTTTCTCTAGTGGCTTACAGGAGGGTCTGAGCACAGGTTGACCAGCATAGACCTGCATGATAAGGGCCATGTGAGCGTTCAGTTACCACCCACGAGGCCGGACTACATGCTCGCCACCGCTACAGACCTCTATGCCTCGATTCAGCCCACCCAGAACCGATCGAGTTATTTTTCTCCCAAAAAAGGACTGCTAGCCTTTCCCGGACCCATCTTCTCCCCGATCTTTCCCCACACCGGCGGTCGGACCCATAGGACCTCGCTCACGACGATGGTCTACTCCGAACCCTCCTTGCGCGGGAGAATCAGAGGGGCTCCCTCATGTCCTTGCTCGCTCCATACCGTGCTCGTGTCGCCGGCCTCGAACGGACATAATACCTAAATAGTTCATTCTCACTATGTTATTTCTCTTGACATGCAGCCTATCCACATCTGCATGTCAGCCACATCATCGTTTCTCTACTGGCTTACAGGAGGGACCGAGCACAGGTTGACCAGCGTAGACTTGCATGATAAGGGCCACGTGAGCGTTCAGTTACCAGCCACGAGGCCGGACTACATGCTCGCAACCGCTACATACCTCTATCCCTCGATTCAGCACACCCAGAACCGATCGAGTTATTTTTCTCCCAAAAAAGTACTGCTAGCCTTTCCCAGATCCACCTTATCCCTGATCTTTCCCCACGCCGGCGCTCGAACACATAGGATCTCGCTCACGACGATGGTCTGCTCCGAACCCTCCTTGCGCCGGAGAGTCAGAGGGGCTCCCTCATGTCCTTGCTCGCTCCATACCGTCCTCGTGCCGCCGGCCTCGGACGGACAGGACATGGCCATCCCCTGCGCAGCCGCCATCAAGGCACATCAAAAATTAATTTCCTTTTTATCCAATGCGATCCTCTATCTCTTTGTCTCTTACTGTTCCACTCACCGATAAAATTAATAGACATTGATAATTGTTCTGCCTCTTCATGTTCCTCAACCAAGAGTAACCGAGGGATATGTGTGCTTATAGCTACTGCTATTGTCTTTGAGCGTAGTTGCTCCAATACATCGTCCTCTCTGCCATAGTTGGTTGTCTGCGCCTTGCTCCAAGCTCAAATCGAAATCGCCTCATCACATCAATCAGTGGTTTTCCTGCACGGACTCAAGTGGTCACCAGCTTCAACGTTGGTGAAGCACTAGCGACGATTGCATACTGCAAGGCTCCAAAATTATCTTCCTTCTCTTTGTGCGCGTGTGTGCTCAAATATTTATTTTGTCTTCTTTCTACTTTGAAACTCATTCAATTCGATGCCTATCAATCTGATGACAGCAATCTGTTTATTGGTGACGCTCCTCATGCCCTGCAGGTATTTGACTAAATATTGTGGCGTAAATCCACTTCTAGCTAATTTGTCTATCAAGCAATTTGATCCTTCGTATGACCCCCTCTACTTCTTCAATTGAAGGTTTACATCAGTTTTCTGGCTTATTTGTTGTTTGCCGTCCTCTTAGAGGAATCCTCACTTTTGTTCTATGTTACCATCCTCGGACGTCTGGCCAAGATTGTCACTGACTAGCTTACATATATTGTTGTCATGTTGAAAAACAAAGTTTTTTGCTACTACCTTATGTATCTGCTAGATCTCATGTTGACATTTATCAAAAAATAAATACACAGGCTGCCTTCCAATAATTTTGAATCAGTGTACTTCTTCAGTTCTGCTTGCTTTTGCTTGCAGGAAGAAATCTTTTGTTATATGCATAAATATCTCATATGCTTGGTGATTGAAATTCCATGAGAACTGCAATTTGTATGTGTCATTTATTTCAGTGATGGTGCATGCGTTGTGAGTTTCAGAATTATCTATGCAATCATCTCTAGATTATTCATGCTATTCAATGGTGTACTGAAGACTACACTTTCTAATTAACAGGACAAACTATTATAGATACATTTTTCTAGAACAGATACAATTTTATTTGACACACTGGCCACATCCTTCTTATTTGACACATTGGCCACATCTCTCCGATTTCCAATGACTGTCTACTACAACCAAGTAATTTCCCAAAAGTGTTTCATACATGTAGATGAGATTCCCGCAGCAAAGCGCGGGGTAATCATCTAGTTACCACAAAAGTCAGAACCATCAGAACGGTACTACAAAAAAAGCATGCATCATGATTGCAACCTTCTATGATATGGACCTACACTCTGAACATGCACATATGCCGCGTCACAACACATGTCACCTCCTCACCCCACTAATTATTATGCTTAACGTGCATGGAAATGGCTATTTATACTCTTTCAATATGCACACATCCCAACTTAAATCATTTGAATTAATATTTCTCTCAACATGCATAAGGAACACTACTTATATACATAGGCGATTTTGTTTCACAAAACAGAATATTATTCTGTTACCCTATTTGAACTGACGGTTTCAGGCGGTTGTACTGATAATTTTCATCTCGTCGAACTGATCGTCTTTTCGTCGGAATGGGGCGTATATCGTTGGAAAGCTCTTGACATCTACATTACAAATATGTAGGATTTTTTTGCAAAATCATCACGGTTTAAGAGCAGTTTTGAAAAAAAATATTTTTTCAAAACCGAAAACGTGAATCGTATTTTCGACTCAATTTTCAAACGGTTTGTCGGAATTGAGCAAATAAGATGGTGTTGAAAAGCTGGTAAAAATCCGCATCTTCCATATATCTATTGTTTTTTCAAGTTATATACAATTTAAGGGTAATTTGAAAAATGGTGAAACTCTATTTTTCTCTCTAGTCTCACGGTTTGCAGCAGGGCTTTTCGTAAAACTAACGAAATCTCCTCCCAGCCCGTGCATTAATATTCGTGCAAGAAAACGATAATTTGAAAATGGTGAAACTCTGCTTTTTTTTTTAAAACAGTTTGTCGGATTGACGCAAATGATATGGTGTTGAAAAGTTATGGAAAATGCACAACTTTTTCGTATAGAAATGTTTTTCTAATCCCTTACGGTTTAAAAACGATTTCAAATACGGTCAAATTTGATTTTGAACGCGATTTTTTTAAGTTTATCAAAATGGGGCAAATAATATACCGTTGGATAGCTATAAAAAATGCGAAACTTAGTCATGTTGAACGTTTTCTCTACTTCGCAACGGTTTAAGAGTAATTTGGAATACGGCATGACGGATCCTGCTGTTTTCTCGTCTGAAAAACAGAGTAGTCGTACTGATATATGTGTATGTTTGTACTGAGTTATTTTTTGTAGAGTAATTTTGAATGGTTCCGAAAAAGGGTACTTGTACTGATGTTTGCATGGGTTTGTACTAAGCGTGTTTTCACTAACTAGACTTTGCTCTGTTTTTTGGGTAATATTTTTCTCGTAATTTTCAACGGTTTACTGTATCCTAGCCCCGAACTTGCATGGTTTTTATTGTTGAACTGACTGTTATTATTTTGCCAATTTTTTTGCGTGTTTCCTTTTTTGGAAGTCAATTTTTTTGCAACGAATGTTCTAGATTTCTCTTGTTTTGCAACTTGAACTTTTTACCATTTTAAACTTTTAACATTTCTCTTGTTTTACGAATGTTCTCTTGTTTCCTTTCTTTTGTGTGGATGAGCACTTGAACTTGTAGATTTAAATTTTTTTTAATTCTTATTTGTTTTCTTGTTTGAACTTTTGGTATCATCATCACTGAACCTGCGTGGTTTCTGTAGCTGAACTAAAATCCATGTTGTCTTTGAAAACAAGGAAAATTGCATCTCCTCAATGGGCCATGATGCAAGCATCGCCGCCGGCAATACTTGGCGCACCAGAGAACCTGCACTGCTGGATTTGTTGAGAGAGAACTAAGGGCAGCACATCCCATGCCTTTTTTCTTCAGCAGCTACACTTGGTTTACCAACTCACACACACACAAAATTCATAACAAGTTGGCACATGACCTTATAACAAGAGCACACATGAACTGACAAACAAGAGCACACCGGTGATGAACATAATATAAATCCATTGTCGTTTTTTCCATTTGTTAAGTTGCTTTTTTCCTTTGAACCTTTACTGCTATGATTTTTTTTGCAAATTTGTCCCTTGAGTCAGAACTAAGGCAATTCTTAATTTTTAATTTATGGTACTTATGGTACTAGAGAGTTTATACTTCTCAAAAAATAATGACTCAATGTTCTTTTAGTTTTAGTTTTTAATTTTCTTTCTCATCTGTATCCTTACTGGCAATGTCATCACCGTAGTACCTTTATTGTTTAGATAGTTGAACGCACTTACATTTTTACTATTCCTTCTTTTAAAACTTATGTTTTGTTCTCCAAAACTACCTACCTTGCGAGAATCAGAACTTCTTTATTTTTTTACATTTGTACTTCCAAGTGTCTTTAATGACATTTTCATTTTTTTACTTTGTTTTACCTCATCAAACAGGCACACAACACATTTGAAGAAACAAAATATGTATCTTTGAAGCACAAGGGGGATTGCACAGGACTTCATGTGTGCCTTCATCATAGAAAAATAGACTAAATATTGCCATGTTCTAAGGTTGAACAAATGAATCATACAGAATATTGTCAAAACCCCGCATTTTTTCTCACTGAAACAAACTTCTGTACTTGCATACAACTCTCTTTGAACTCGGACGGCACCTACTGCTCAACTTGGACGATGACTAGTGCTCAACTCGAACGGAGGAGGTTGTCGTTTCTTTTTAACCATGTATGCTTATAAAGACAATGCGAATTGCTTCAAAACCGCTTTATACTTTTTGACATGAGGGTTCTCTCAGCTGGGCCAAGAAGCAATGCATACATCATATTTTTATTCTACAAGAACGGAACACTCCAATAATTAACAGCTAACCTATCAGTACATGCAGAACAATTTCAGTTTTCAGAACAAACTTCCATTGATGTGTTAAACTCTGAATCTGTATAGAGGACATGATGGGTCTCAGGCACCTTCTCCCTGATGTTGTATAGAAGAATGTGAATAAGAACTTAACTAAACAAAAATTAGTTATTGAATTAAAATAAATAAGAAATCTAGACTAAATGCGGTAGCTCTCGTCCTCGATGGGCGCCCAGTCATCGTCGAAGAGCTTGAGGAGGCACTTCAGGACTGGCCAAACATGCTAATTGGAGAAGCCATAGAGGCTTCATCGCCTCCAGCTCCTTTCTAGTAGCATTAGCATTGTTGGAAACCATGGCCTTTAATGAAATGGTTCAGGGATCACTCCCAGTCAGTCCCATTTGCTACTTGTGCTGCAGAGAACATGAATATAAAGCATATGGTGACTCATCGATTTTTCTTTACGATATATATAAACTTACAGAATTTGAAAACTTGCATTGACAATATTTAGGTGATATATCTAAAGTTTACAGAATTTTGAAGAAACTCACTGCAAATCATTACTTATTTCAGGTGATATATCTAAAGTTACAGAATCTTGAAACTTGCACTGATGATATTTGTGCACACGCACCAACTATTCTGTGCTTTTTCATGGACTGAAGATAGAATACGCACCGAACTAATATTAAGTCTGGTACATAAATTATCTATTCATGAACTGACAATATTTCTTCTATGTGGAATACACAAGATCTTCTCAATGGGCCATGATGCAGGCATCGCCACAGGCAATACTTGGCGCACCGGAGAACCGCTACTGTTGAATTTGTCGAGAGAGGACTGAGGGAACACGTGGCGTTGGGGTGGCGGATGCAAGTATTAGAGTTCAGCCTAAAATCACAAGAGAATGGATCAAAATGAATTCAGATTGACTTCTAATCATTTATCAAGCTATAAAAGTTAGAACTGATGTTACACAAACCGAGGCATTTTTTATATGAACAGCTCAGGTAATATGTATTGTACCACTGTTTTCTTATTCTCATGAACAAATAACCATAGACTAACGAGAGAATGTATTACTGGACAGTACGCATTTTCTTCTCAGGACCACTTTGGTTTTCTTTTTCTTTTTCTTCACTTTTGCTCTGCTTTATTTTTTCTTTGCTTTATGAAGTGCCCCATCAGAATAGTTGAACTTCAGATTTTACTAATCTCCTTTTTGAAACTAAGGGCGACGGTCCTTATATACTTGAATAAAAACCGGTTAAGAACAAAAACTGAAGGAGTCGAAATTCAAGAAACTAACTAAAGTTCCTTATGTTCCTTATGTACTTGAACTATATAAAATTTAAGATTTGAACTAATGTTCTACTTAAGTACCGACACTAAAAAATACATAAAACCATTTTTTAACACAAACAAATCTCTACAACTACCAACACTATAAAATGCATTGTGCAGGAAGAGAGTACAACATAAAACTCCCACTCTCATACTGTAATTAGCTGCAGAGAGTGAAAATCATTTGTTGATAAATAACGAGAGGAGGTGAATTCTAGGGATCCTCTACATGAACTGAACAGAGATAAATGGACGAACTGAGCAAGCTCACACATGAACAGAGGAACTGGCCAAGCTCCACACGAACTGTTATCCACAGGCTTCTCCTTGTCCTTGCCTTCACAAAACATAAGTCTAAACTTTGAACAGCTCTGGAACAAAAACTGCTATGGATCAGTTTTCTCATAGGAATACAAACAAGTTGAGGGTATTCACGAGACAACAAGAACAAGCAACCAACTTTTTCAACGAATTTAAGAGAGGAGAAAGAGAGAGATCCATGTGGGGTTGTAGCGAAGAGGGCGGCTCCCGCATCATCAGTCCGCCAGTGCAAGATAGGGAATAGCAGCAGGTCACAAAGAGGCGGTTGTCTGCCTCGCCATCGTAGTACTGAGGGACGCACCCTTGTCAAACTGCTCGACGCGGTGCCACCCGACGGCGAGCAAAACCTCCCACAAACTGACGTCGGTGGCTAGAGGCGGAGGTGCTCCAGCACGGCAAGGTCACCGCTCCACCACACCGACGCCACCACTTCTCGCACACATCCGATCTGCGCTGTCGGGATGCGGGGTGGCAGGGCGGCAGTGGGTGTTGGGGAACGTAGTAATTTCAAAAAAATTCCTACGCACATGCAAGATCATGGTGATGCATATCAACGAGAGGGGAAAGTGTTGTCCACGTACCATCGTAGACCGTAAGCGGAAGCGTTATGACAACACGGTTGATGTAGTCGTACGTCTTCACGATCGACCAATCCAAGTACCGAACGTACGGCACCTCCACGATCTGCACACGTTCAGCTCGGTGACGTCCCAGTAGAGCTTCGAGGGAGAGTTCCGTCAGCACGACGGCGTGATGACGGTGTTGATGAATCTAATGAAGCAGGGCTTCGCCTAAGCACCGCTATGATATGACCGAGGTGGATTATGGTGGAGGGGGGCACCGCACACGGCTAAAGATCAATGATCAACTTGTGTGTCTTGGGGTGCCCCCCGCCCCGTATATAAACGACCTAGGGGGGAGGCAGCCGGCCATGAGGAGGGCGGGCCAAGGTGGGAGTCCTACTCCCATCGGGAGTAGGACTCCTCCTTTCCTAGTAGGAGTAGGAGAAGGGGGAAGGAGGAGAGAGGGGGGAAGAAAAGGGGGGCGCTGCCCCCCCTCCTTGTCCAATTCGGACTAGAGGGGGAGGGGGCGCACGGCCCTGCCTTGGCCGCCCCTCCTATTCTCCACTAAGGCCCATATGGCCCATTATACTCCCCGGGGGTTTCCAGTAACCCCCCGGTACTCCGGTATATGCCCGAACTTGCCCGGAACACTTCTGAAGTCCAAACATGGTCATCCAATATATCGATCTTTATGTCCCGACCATTTCGAGACTCCTCGTCATGTCCGTGATCATATATGGGACTCCGAACTACCTTCGGTACATCAAAACACATAAACTCAAAATACGGATCATCACCGAACGTTAAGCGTGCGGACCCTACGGGTCCGAGAACTATGTAGACATGACCAAGACACGTCTCCGGTCAATAACCGATTGCGGAACCTGCATGCTCATATTGGATCCTACATATTCTACGAAGATCTTTATCGGTCAAACCGCATAAAAACTTACGTTGTTCACTTTGTCATCGGTATGTTACTTGTCCGAGATTCGATCGTCGGTATCTCAATACCTAGCTCAATCTCGTTACCGGCAAGTCTCTTTACTCGTTCCGTAGTACATCATCCCGCAACTAACTCATTAGTTACATTTCTTGCAAGGCTTATAATGATGTGCATTACCGAGAGGGCCAAGAGATACCTCTCTGACAATCGGAGTGACAAATCCTAATCTCGATCTATGCCAACTCAACAAGTACCATCGGAGACACCTATAGAGCACCTTTATAATCACCCAGTTACGTTGTGACGTTTGGTAGCACACAAAGTGTTCCTCCAGAAATAGGGAGTTGCATAATCTCATAGTCATAGGAACATGTATAGGTCATGAAGAAAGCAATAGTAGTAATCTAAAACAATCAAGTGCTAAGCTAACGGAATGGGTCAAGTCAATCACATCATTCTCCTAATGATGTGATCCCGTTTATCAAATGACAACGCATGTCTATGGTTAGGAAACCTTAACCATCTTTGATCAACGAGCTAGTCAAGTAGAGGCATACTAGTGACACTATATTGTCTATGTGTTCACACATGTATTATGTTTCCGGTTAATACAATTCTAGCATGAATAATAAACATTTAGCATGGAATAAGGAAATAAATAATAAGCCTCTAGGGCATATTTCCTTCAGTGGGATGCGGGATGGCCGGGCAGCGGAGGGGTGCGGGGTGACCAGGCGGTGGCGAGGTGCGAGGACCAATCAGCACATAAATCATAATACCAGTCCCTGCTGTCTTTTGTTGACTGAAGTACAGACGTGCATGCATACCTTGACAGAGTCGGAGACGAGCACAATAAGGTCGCAGACGCCACCCCATTTCCGCTGCTGACGGCCACCAATGACGCCGTGGCGAGGAGGGCATCGCAGTCCCCCAGCTCATGGACGGA
Source organism: Aegilops longissima (assembly GCA_021605205.1). Taxonomy (NCBI): domain Eukaryota; kingdom Viridiplantae; phylum Streptophyta; class Magnoliopsida; order Poales; family Poaceae; genus Aegilops; species Aegilops longissima. The sequence goes on from CM038682.1 coordinate 46,793,970, forward strand.
GGGGTTGGGCGCCGGCGCTTGGATATCGAGGGTGGAAGGTAGACGAATCTCGGGGAGGAAGGCGGCCAAAGCGTGGGGAGGAAGGTGACCGGGGCGCGGGGAGGGAGGCGGCCGGAGCGCAGGGTAGGAAGGTGGCCGAAGCGTGGGGTTGGGAGAAGGTCGTCGCACGAAGAGGAAGTTGACCGAAGGGCGGGGGGGAGGGAGGAGGTCGCCGTCAAGGGTTTGGCGGCTGCCGGCGCGAGGCAAGGGCGGCGCGGCATGGGAAAGAGGGAGGCGGCGGGGTTCATGGGGAGTGACCTAGTGAGGGTAATAGAATAATATTTTGTTACTATTCCCCACCGCCGGACTCCCTCCCTCCCCCGTGGCTCCCAACACAGCACCCCACCTGCCTCTACTGGCCCGCCGTCCCCCCTCCCTAACGAACTTGATCGAACCAACCACCCATCGACTGCCTCGGCTCGCCTCAATTCTGCCAGAGGCTCCGCGGGCCTCGATCCGGTCCGGATGCCGCGACAGGCGGTGGATCCACCGGGGAGGGAGCGACCGTGAGCGAGGTCTTCGAGGGCTATGTCGGGCAGTACTACAAGATCTCCACCGCCCTCTCCCACAAGTGTGCCACCGCCTTCGTCGTTGACAGCGGTACACACGCATCGCCAGAACCCCAGGTCCCGGTTGTTTCTTCTGTATCTTGGTCTCACCCTGTTTGCCTATTCCCTTCACCAAACAAGAAGCAACGAAAGCTGCTCAAGAGCCTAAATCGCTGGTAAGAATCGGCTGATCTCTCTGCAATTTCTGTGTTGGCCACGAAGGTGTAAAACTACGGCAGTCGAGCTCACTTCCTTGGGTGATATTTTTTGTTCAGATGCAGCTCACTTCTGCCAAGTCGTCCGACGAAACAGCGAACTGCACCATTCCTACTCTCCGCTATGAGCAGCGTGCGGCCATCGACGACTCCACATGCAGTGCACTTGCAGGCGTCGGCTCTTGCATCTTGCAGGTGTACCTTTCGTTAGATGAAAAATCTCCCGTTTAGTTCACTTAGAAAAACCAGAGAAGAAAGAAAACAACTCTGAAACAAGTTAAGGTCTTTTAGATGTAGTTCGCTATGTCCTACCAAGCGGTTCGCTAATTATTGTTCTCGCAGAATACAAACACACAACCACAATTTCATGTCTATAATTCACTTTAGTACACGTTGCGGTTCACTTGCCCTTATCTGTGAGGTTCGCTCGCACGGTCTACGCCCTTAAAAAAATACTATGTATGAAAAAATGCTAAGTATGAAAAAAGACAAGAAAAAACATGGGGTTCACTTTCATAGTGTTGTGGTTCAGTTTCGGTCTTGTCGAGGTTCACTTACTCCCAAATGTGAAGTGCAAAAAAACTGTTACGGAAATGACAAAAAAGTAATTAATGCGGTTCACTTCTCGATGGTGTTGCGGTTCATTTACGCCTGACGTGAAATGCGGTCCACTTCCTCGTGTGAAAAATTCATGTCTCACAAAAAGAAACCATGAATTTCTCTTCTGGTCTGGTGTAGTGCGGTTTTCCATCTAAAGCGGTGCGGTCGACCTTCTGATGTTGTTCCCATCGTAGTTGTAGAAAAATATTATGGAAACGACAAAAAAGTAATGGGGCTCACTTCTTGATACTGTTGTGGTTCATTTACGCCCGACATGAAGCACGATGCACTTCCTCGCCTACGAAAATTATGTTTGACAAAAGAAAATCATGAAGTTCTCTTACGTGTAGGATGCAGTGTAGTTTTTAGTTTGAAGCAGTCCGTTTTTCTAGCTGATGCAGTACATACGAAGATTTTGGGTCGTGAAAAAACAGTGTCTGCATTTCGTTAAAATCAAATTTCCTCTTAAACTGTAAGGAATCAGAGAGAGTGTTCCACATGAAAAAGATGCGCCTCATCAATATCTTTCCAATGGCGTATAATTTGAAACATTTGGAAAAACGGCCGCTGCCTCTCGTCTTCAGCCGCACGATTTTTAAAATTAACTAAAAATCGTAAGGAATCTGAAAAACATTTTCACATATGAAAGTTGAGCCTCGTCCGTAGCTTCCAACGGCATATCAGACGCCTCATTTCAACAAACTGTTAGCAAACTGGAGCGAAAACAGTACCGCAAATTTAAAAACAATTGAAAACAGAATTCCGCGATTTAGTAAATTTGAAACTGTTTTTAAACCGTAACAAATTAGGGAAAATAATATATATGAAAAAGATGCGCCTCGACAATATCTCTCCAACGATGTATCATTTTCTTCGTTCCGACGAGCGGTTTAGAAGAAATCGCGAAAAAACGCTCGCTGCCACTCGTCATGGGCCACACCATTTTCAAAACTGCTCTTAAACGGTGTGGAATCTCGAAAAGTGTTCAACATGTCGAAGTTGCGCCTAATCCATAACTTTTCAACGGTATATTACACGTCTCATTCTAATAAACGGTTAAAAAACTAGAGCGAAAACAGTACGGAAAGAACAACGCGTGTAGTTTTTTCCGACGAGAAGTTCATTCGTGTGAGTACTGCAGCACACTTGGTTCAAAGAATGACGTGCACTTGCATTGAGCGTGCAATGCGGAAATGTTATCAGAATAGTTATTCTACTAATATTAGCCAAATAGACCGGCTATGTATATATATAGTTACTATTTATCACCCAGGGTGCGGATTTAGTTATCTTTTACCCAAGATAATCTTACGATCTCTTTCTAAATAAATTATGTTTAGAATATAAATAGTTACATGCGTATTAATTCGTAATTTTACATAGCATAAAATGTTTTTTACGGCGAGGACATATTTTCTTATGTTCTCTTTTTTATGTTTGAATTAAGACAAAATTTATGAAATATTAAAATACGGTGCATTGATGTCAAAATAAAGAGGGATGAGGAATAATTATTCCTTATCCAAGGTGACGAATAGATTGACCCTATATATATAAGATAGCCAAACCCCGTTACGGATGTCGACCAGTTTCCCAAACCCATGCAATACTTAAAAGTGTCCGCACACTGTTTTACAGCCGTGAGCGGCCGAGCTACAGGCTACCACACGCATTTGATTGAAAATAGTCACATGGTAGCACCTTTTGTTTACTGACGTGTTGACACTTTCTAGTAATAGAACTAGTACTATACACCGTAGCAATCATGGATGCGTATGTGGATTTATTTGGGTTTTGAAAAAAATTAAAAACTCATATCTTTCAAACTACCGGTTGGAATTCAGATCTGTTTTTGCTATTCGAATCATTGTGTTGCAATCTTCGAAATTAGATCCTGTTTGTATACGTTCAAATGAAAAGAAAAAACAATGCCAATTTTTGTGTTGTATAGTGTAACTCTATTACTATATGGCGCAACTTTAGTACTGCACAGTGCAATTTTTTCAAAACCAATTTCGGAGTTGTATGACTCAACTTCTTATGAGGTTGCAAGCTGATAACAATGGCAACCAACTTTCTGTGATGTGCAAATTAGTTTCTTGTCCCGCCAATTACCTAGAAGTTGATGTGCAACCCCCACTGTTGAGGATATAACTACCGAGTGTAAACCGCCCAGGAGGGGCCGGTTCACGCTCAACTATACTGATGCCCATGAAGACAAGAAGATGGCGCTTTACTGATAAAGCTTAGAGGCCCAGGGCCCAGGGGCGGATTAGGGCCCGTAGTGGTAAACCGCCATAGCTGTATAACTTGTATGGTAAGATAGCGGAAGGGAGAGACCGAGCGGAACACTTGTATGAGTCGGCCTTGGGACTCTGTAAACCGGTAGGGCGTCAACCTGTGTATATAAAGGGACGACCCGGCGGCGGTTCAGGAAGAACAGACAAGAACTTGAGACCCAGGCAAAGCGTATTTGCTCCCTGGTCATCGAAACCCCAATAATTCCATCACAACTAGACGTAGGCTTTTACCTTCATCGAAGGGGCCGAACTAGTATAAACTCTCGTGTCCCTTGTCCGGTTTAACCCCTTCAGGCTAATCTCGTTGCGATGGCTCCACGACTAAGTCCTTCCGCTAGGACATCTGACGTGATATTTCCACGACAGTTGGCGCCCACCGTGGGGCTATCGCACGATGGTTTCGAGTTCTTGAAGGGCAGCTTTGAAGGACCCAAGGGGTACGTGGTTGGCCGGATGACCAAGAGTCGTCGCGGCAAGCTCTACATCGACGACGCGGGATGGGGCCCCGAGGCCGGCTCAATCGAGTCCGGGTACCGGGTCCCCTTTGGTCGAATTCACGTTTTCATTGGCAAGATCGGCGAACTGGGCCCTGAGCCGGACATCTCCACCGACCTCATCGAGACGGCTCAGCGTGCAAGTCCTACCCGGGTTCAGCCTGCCATGAATCGTGTGTTCGTAGGATTCATCCGTGGTGCGGAATATGAACGGTGTCCGATGGTGAGACAACCATCTACTCAGATGGTGAATCGTCCACTGGCAAAACCGAGTTGCTGTACCAACTGCATGATGGCCGGTTTGAGGGATACCCCGATGGCGACAGTATTCTGGGTCCCCTTGAACCACCAAACCGGTTTGCGATCTTCATGGCCGGTGCACAACCCACCATGCAATCTTCATCTACTGCAGCAATGGTCTCCAGATCGGCAGCCACGGCAGGAGGCCCGGCGCGCCGACCGGGTCAAGTTCTTGCCGGTTTACTGGACGATTTGACAGCATTATTGACCATAGCGGTGACTCCAGAGACTCAAGTTCAGCATAATGCGGATGTCACGAAGCTAAGGGATCAGATAAATCAAGCCAAAGCAGACTTGGCGGCTGAGGAGGCCAGGATGGATGAAGAGCGGGCCGCTTTGGATGGCCAGTCACAATTGATCTAGGCGCAGAACTACCGGCTTATGTTGGATCAGAACGCATCAAACGAAGTTATGAGAACGAAGTACCGGTCTCGACTGCCGCAAATTTACGCGGGTCTGAATCTCTTCAGTACACCAGGAGCTGGGCCTAGCAATCCGGCAGGAGTAAACCGGACCGAGGCACCTGGGGCGGTGCCGGATCAGCCACGGACGATGGACCCGCCTCGACGGACGGACAACCCGCCATAGTATGTCGCAACACCACCAGGTCACTTTTCCAGTCCTTTGGACAACATGATCGCGGCAACATCGCGTTTGGAAGCTATTCCGATGGAGGGCGACTCACTCGCGGCGTGTGAAACACGACGAGCCAGGGATCTTCTTCAAACCGCCGTTGTATGGCAACAGGCTTATTCTTACAGCCGAGACAGAATACATTCAACCCCTCGTCCGAGCAAGAGTTATAGCAGGCACATGGACGAACCGGCCGTGTCAAGCAGCGTGCGGCGTCGTGATGCCCCTCGAGGGCCTAATCCGGCGAACGACAGTTTGAATGCTCAGGATGTGGTGGATAATGGCAGAGCGCGAAGGGAGGCTGCATTAGCAGCGCAACACGCGGGTCGTCATCAACCCGCCCCGGTTCAGCCAGCGGCGTCAGTAGAGCGAGGGATAGGGCTTGCCTTCAGCTCTTGGGGAGTGCCGTGTCTCATCCCGGCTCTCCGTAATGTGCGGTTGCCCAAGGATTTCAAAGGGCCACACAAGGTGCCTAATTATACCGCTGATCAGCCCCCCGAGGCGTGGGTTGAGAGTTATGAGATGTCAATGGAGATGCTAGATGTGGATGAAGCGGCATGTGTGAAATACTTCACCATGATGCTAGAAGGTATGGCTCGCACCTGGCTGAAGAGCCTGCCTGCTAACTCGATCAATTCATGGGATGAGTTGAAGGCCAAGTTCATAGAAAACTTCAAAGATACATGCAAGCAACGTATGTCCATTGTAGATCTGGCGGCTTGTGTCCAAGTAGAAAATGAATCAACAACCCATTGGGTGCGCCATGTTTTAGAAATTTTGCATTCATCCGGCCGCATCAATCCGGATACAGCAATTGTGACGTTGGAGGGCAATTGCCGGTTTAAGTCACTAAAGATAAAGTTGGGATGGCTCAAGCGTCACTGCAATGATATGGGGACACTCATGGCGGCTCTGGTTAAAGTATGCTGATTCTGATAATACCAAGGACCCTGACTCTGATGAAGAGAAACAGGAGAAGGGAAAGAAGAATGCCGGTTCAAAGGGACAGCATAACCAGGCGGGCCACGGAAATAATGGTAAGCGTAAAGCGGACAAGTCCGATTTTGTGGCTAACACCAGTATGCAGGGTAATATGCAACACCGTAAGGGCAAACCGCCCCAGCGCGGTGGAGGAATGAATCTGGAACGCCTGTTAAACTAGCCTTGTCCAAAGCACGGGACAAAGGAGGTTCCGGCCACCCACCTTTGGAAGGATTGCCACATCATGAGGGAATTCAAAAACTCTGATCTTTTCCGGTATGATCAGGGTCCATCTGGTGGTTCTGGTCCAGGATTTCATGGGCCGGGTTACGGTGGTGGCGGTTCAAACTCAGGGTTTCAGAATAATCAGGGCAATCAGAATAACCAAGGTGGTAACCATCAACAGGGTAATCAGGGGAATCAATAGCAGTTGGGTTATCAGAGCAACCCAAAGTAGTTAAACGGTGGACAGTATCATGTCGTCACTACTAGCTTGTGCAAGCGCGATCAGAAACTCCATAAAAGGGCAGTGAACTCTGTTGAACCGGCGGTGCCCCGTTATCTATGCTGGTCTGAGCAGCCTATTGTTTGGAGCAGGGAGGATCATCCGCCCTAGGTTGACAATCCGGGTCACCTAGCTTTGGTGGTTGCACCACAGGTGGGAGGTTATAAGTTTACCAAGGTACTCATGGACGGAGGGAGCAGTATCAATATTTCATACTATGAAACCTTCCGGCGTATGGGGTTGACAGATAAGAATCTTAGACCGTCAAACACCGTTTTTCACAGAGTGGTGCCTGGTAAATCGGCTTACCCAGTTGGTAAGATAGCTCTAGAGGTGGTTTTTGGAGATGATCATGATTCAAGGTCCGAGACACTGACCTTTGAAGTGGTCAAGATCAGAAGTTCGTACCACGCTTTATTTGGACGGCCGGTTTATGCTAAATTCATGGCGAGGCCGTGTTATGTTTATCTGCAGCTCAAGATGCCGGGTCACAAAGGAACCATCACGGTTCATGGTAGCCGTAAGATTGCTCTGGAGTGTGAGGAAGGTGATGCGGCCTACGCCGAATCGGTTTGTGCAACGGAAGAGTTGAAGTTTTATAAGGACAATGTTGATCTGGCAGACATGACTTATTTAAAGAAGCCCACCACAGAGCATGATCCGGCTTTGAAGTTTTAATCGGCTGATGAAACCAAATTGGTTGATTTTGTTCCCGGCGATTCATCCAAGCAGTTCAGCATCAGCGTCATCTTGGATCCCAAATAGGATAGCGCGCTCATCGAGTTCATCCGTGAGAACCGGGACATATTTGCATGGAAACCTTCTGACATGCCAAGTGTACCGAGGGAACTCGCTGAGCACACTCTTAATATTGATCTGAAGTTCAAATCAGTCAAACAGTTTCTTCGCCGCTTTAATGAGGAACGACATAAGGCCATTGGGGAAGAGGTAGCCCGGCTACTGGCAGAGTGGTTGGCTAATCCGGTGCTGGTACTTAAGAAAGATGGCACTTGGCGTATGTGTGTGGACTACAAGATTTGAACAAAGCTTGCCCAGCTGATTCCTTTGCCCTCCCTCGTATTGATCAAATCATTGATGCTACGGCGGGTTGTGAGCGTTTGAGTTTTTTGGATGCTTATTCTGGTTATCATCAGATCAAGATGGCAGTTAAGGATCAGGAGAAGACAACTTTCATTACTCCCTTTGGAGCCTTCTGTTATGTATCTATGCCCTTTGGGCTCAAGAGTGCCTAGGCCACTTATCAACGTTGTGTGCAGAATTGTCTTCATACTCAGATTGGGTGCAACGTTCATGCCTATGTGGACGATATTGTGGTCAAGTCCAGGAAAGCAGAGACACTCATCTCTGATTTGCAAGAAACCTTTGATAATCTGAGAGTTTATAAAATGATGCTCAATCCGGCTAAGTGTGTTTTCGGTGTACCGGCTGGCAAGCTCTTGGGTTTTCTGGTGTCCAACCGGGGCATTGAGGCTAATCCGAAAAAGATCAAGGCTATCACATCTCTGGCCAAACCGGCATGTACTAATGATGTTCAACGTCTGGCGGGTCGTATTGCGGCTTTGAGCTGGTTTATCAGCAGGTTGGGGGAGAAGGCGATTTCTCTGTACTAGATGTTGAAGAAGACACACAATTTTGTCTGGAGCGAGGCTGCTGATGCGGCGTTTGAAGACTTGAAGAAGCAGTTGGTTGAACCACCGGTTCTTGCCGCTCCAGTTGATAAGGAGCCACTGCTGTTATATGTGGCTGCTAATTCACGTGTTGTCAGTGTTGCTATTGTGGTAGAGCGCAAAGAGGCTAGGAAGGAATACCCGGTTCAAGGCCGGTTTATTATATCAGCGAAGTGCTCATTGAGTCAAAGCAAAGATATCCGCATTGGCAGAAGCTGGTGTATGGGGTTTTTATGGCAAGCCGGAAGCTTAAACAGTACTTTCAAGGTCATCCCATCATGGTGGTCAGTTCTGCTCCTTTGGGGGATATAATCCAGAACAGGGAGGCAACTGGCCGGGTTGCTAAGTGGGCTATTGAGCTTGGACCACACGGTTTGAAGTACATGCCTCGAACAGCAATCAAGTCCTAGGCCCTTGTGGATTTTATCAATGATTGGACAGAGTTGCAGATACCGGAGGACAAAACGGACAGTACATACTGGACTATTCATTTTGATGGGTCCAGGCAATTGGAGGGCTCGGGGGCTGGAGTTGTCCTTACTTCCCCTCGAGGTGATAAAATTCATTATGCTATTTGCTTAATGTTCCTTTGTACTAACAATGCAGATGAGTATGAAGCTTTACTCCATGGTCTTCGAGTGGCTAAGGAGATGAACTTAAGCCGCGTACGATGTTTTGGAGACTCAGACCTGGTAGCCCAGCAAGTTTCAGGTACTTGGGATTTAAAGGATCCACTCATGGCGGCTTACCGACGAGACGTGGACATTGTGGCTGGTCACTTTAAGGGATATCAAGTGGAGCACACTGATCGGCGCAAAAACGAGGCAGCTGGCGCTTTAAGCCGGCTAGGATCTCAGCGTAAACCGGTGCCACCCAATGCCTTTTTGGATGTCTTGCATAACCCGTCGGTTCAGCTGCCTACAGAGGAGGACCTCGCCATTCCTGATCCGGAGGCACAGTGGGTAGCGGCTTTACATATCATTCCGGTTTGGACGGTTCCATACTTGGCGTATATGAACCAGGGCGAGTTACCAGAAGATGAAGTTTTGGCCAGACAGATAGTCCGGCGATCCAAGTCCATGACAATCGTCAATGGCGAGTTGCATCATTGCAGTGTTTCAGGGGCGTTTCAGCGTTGCGTCTTTCCTGAAGAAGGCCATGAGATTTTACGCGAGATACATGAAGGAGACTGTGGTCATCACGCTGGTTCAAAATCCTTGGTGGCTAAAGCTTTTCGTCATGGTTTTTACTGGCTAACAGCTCATGCCGGTGCTGAGGACCTGGTAAAGCGGTGTGATGCTTGTCAGAAGTTTGCACGCCGAGCTCATGTTCCGGCTCAAGAGCTATGGATGATTCCAATAACTTGGCCGTTTGCTACTTGGGGGCTCGATATGGTGGGTCCTTTTAGGCGATCCAAGGATAAGAAGACCCACCTCTTGGTGGCGGTTGACAAATTTACTAAGTGGGTTGAAGCGGAGCCAATAAGCAAATGTGACGCAGCCACGGCGGTTCAATTCATCAAAAAGGTGATCTTCCATTTTGGTTTTCCACATAGCATTATCACAGATAATGGTACAAACCATTCTAAAGGCGAGATGGAGGACTTCTGTCAACAAGAGCACATCCGGCTTGATGTAGCGTCTGTGGCTCACCCCCAATCTAATGGTCAAGCTGAGCGTGCTAATCAGGAAATTTTAAAGGGTATAAAGCCCCGGCTTATGGTTCCTTTGAAGCGGACGCCAGGTTGTTGGGTGGAAGAGTTACCATCTGTGTTATGGAGCATAAATACCACCCCAAACCGATCTACGGGATATACACCTTTTTTCATGGTTTACGGGGCAGAGGCAGTCCTCCCAAGTGATATTCGTCATGATTCGCCCCGGGTTGCCAATTATGTTGAAGCGGGTAATGAGCAAGCTCACCAGGAGGCGCTAGACCTGTTAGATGAGAAGCGGGATATGGCTTTGGCTCGTTCGGCGGTTTACCAGCAAGACCTGCGGCGTTATCACAGCCGCCGGGTTAAAACAAGAACCCTTCATGAAGGCGATTTAGTGCTCCGACTCATCCATGATCAGACCGATATGCACAAGTTATCCCCACCTTGGGAAGGACCCTTTGTGGTCAGCAAGAATCTGCACAACAGATCGTACTACCTCATTGACGTTCGAGAAGACTCACGCAGTTCTGAGGAGGAGACCCGGCGGCCATGGAACATAGCTCTCCTTCGGCCTTACTACACCTGAGCTACAGGCTCTTCTTATGTACATATTTTCGACAATGTATATATTATGCTCAATATAATAAACAATGACCTGAGGGCCTCTGTCGTTTTTTTCCAATATTTCTTGGTTACAAGGGGGCTTCTGCTTCCAAAGCAATGACCTGTTTTGTCCATTAAACCGGCTATCATGCCATCATACAGCTTGGGAGCTTCACACCCAAGGGGCCAAAGAGAGTTATGTTGCTAAAAGCACGACTCAAACATAGGCACCCATTGAGCACATCTCACAAAGTTACTTAGGGGCTCTTTGTGTAAAGTAACAAATAGCTTGAAAGGACCCTTGTAATTGGGTATCGACCCACGGCTTGGAAGCCTGGTGTATTCACCTAAAACCCCGGGTTAACCTGCCTTCATCAAGTAAGCCACTCCTATCCAGGTAAACCTGGCACGACCCGCCGAAGGTTTGACAAGTTACTCTCATTGAGACCCTGAACTTGTCAAAGTTAAAATGACGATTGGTTAGTTGGAGGCCCATCTTAAAAGACTTTGTCAAATGGTTTAACTCAGCAGCCTAGCAGACCACGAAAAGCCTCGAATTTGGGCCTGGCAGCCCTCGAAAAGCCTCGACTACAAGTTTTTATTCGCTTTTGTTTTTGCAAGTTTTTGATCAACTTTTAAAGTAAGCCGACAACTTTTAAAGCAAGTTCTTACCCCGGTGTAGCTTACAGTTATCTTCTGTTAAGCATATAATCAATGGTGAACCAGCATCTTTCAATCCGGTCTGGCTTTGACTACATGTCGCCAGTATGATCATCCGGTGTTCATCACAACCTGGTGTGACTTAATACATACTAGCACTGCATGGTGGAAGTTATGAACATTAAAAGAGTTGGGTGTTCACCCTTACTACAATCAAGTTGGTAAACCAACAACATAATTTCATATCACAGGTATGATTTATTTTTGCTATTTTTACAACCTTGGTTACCTACCAGGTTGTGTATTGGGCATTATGACCCGTTCGGCGGTAAACCGCCCGGACAGATCTTTTTTATGCAGACACAGGGATTGCATAATACTATGAAGATATATAAGCCAGCGCCACAAATATCATGGCGGATCAAACAAAGTCATATATCAGCGCACGATGGCAGCAGCTCAAAGTATGCCAACTAGCCTATTACAAGGCGCTTTAAGGCCCAAAATAAGTGATTGTTCTTTACACAGCACACAATCTGTGAACATCAACCTGGTTGCCAGATTACGATTCATCGCCGGGTTGACGAGAGGTGGATGGATCTTCTGGCGTTGTTTCAACCTCCTCCTCCCCATCCAGTGGCTGGAAGTCAATGGTAGTGCAGTCTATCCGGGTTAAAGCTCGAAAGACAGCCTCTTCACTTATAAGTTCGAACGGTTCAACGTCAGGGGCATAAGTGTGCTTACGGATTGGCGGGATAAGGTTTTGCGTTTCTTTCACAGCAGTGTCAATCAGTTGGTTGTTGGCATCATAGAAGGACCGATGAACAGTCAAGTTAGCCTCTTCCGCCAGTTGACTTGCCAGCGGACGCATCTCCTTTGTTAGGACTTTGAGGGCTTCATTATCAAATTCTGACCCGTTTTCTTGTTCACCGGGATAGCCCTTGGCAATATCAACTGGATCCAGGTCAGCTATCCATGCTTTGGCCCGAGTGAGTGCCAACAAAGAGCCAGCCTTGGCAGCAGATCGCTTCATTTCTTCTATTTGCACCGGTGTCATCGACAATTTGGCTAGTGTCTCCTTGATCAAAGTTGGTGCCGGTTGGTTGTATGAGACTGCGCAGATAACTCGTTGGGCACCGGTATACAGTTGCTCTATCAATGTATATGCTGCCTTAGGCTTCATCCGCATGTCAGCACCCAGATGAGCAACACGGCTACCTGAAACGGTTTAAGAATCCACAACGGTTTAAGAATTCACAGTTAAACCGGATGTTTTAGATGGATAGTCAAGCTCTGTACACAAGGTACTTACCAAATATCGCAGACGTCATGGCATTTACTTGATGTTTTAACCCGGTTAGCTCTTCTGCCACCGGTTTAAGAGCTGCCTCGGCGTCTTCAGCCCGCTTCAACAAGGCTGCCTTTTGAGTTTAATTCCCAGTTGGCCCGTTCAGTCTTGAAGCCGTCTTTCAGTTGTTCCATGGCTGTCAAAGTGCCTTTTAGCTCCTCTTTAGCTTTGGAGGTCTCTGCTTGTTGGGACTTGATATTCTCTTGAAGATCCGAAATTTGAGAACCTTGGTGGTTTATATCAGCCTGCAACACTCAGATGAGGAGGATGTTAATATTTTTCTCAAAAGTCCCAAGCATATAACTAGTTATACACTTGGCACTTGGGGGCTAATGAGGATTGCTTCTTTACTGCTGATTGTTTGAAGTCCCAAGGATCAATACAAGTATTAATCTTGGCACTTGGGGGCTAATGTGTGTTTGATCAGAAAATACACAGGCAAGGGAATTACCAAAATGCAGTATGGAACATAAAAGTCCCGGTTTATCTTCAAGAGATAAACTGGCCCTTGGGGGCTACTCAGTTGAAGTGTTCTTTATCTTAAAAGGCCCGGTTTGTCTTCAAAAGACAAACCGGCCCTTGGGGGCTACAATGCAGTAAATATACAGAACAAGGATTAAAGTGTTTGGAAGATTACCTCATAGCGCTCCTTCATCATATTCACGAAACCGGCCTCATAATCTCGGCTTGTGTAGAGGCGGTTTAGGAATCCGGAATGAAGCTCCTAGGCAGAAAGATTAACATAACTGGATAAATCTGTCTTCTCTTTCCCCTTGCCCATAGAAGCAAATTCTTCCTTAGCAGCGTGCTTTGATAAGGCAACCGGATTGCCTTGGACGATGTGAGTAATATCGGTGATAATAACATCATCATCGCCACCTTTTGACGGACTCGGCGGATTGACAATATCCCTGGCTGGGCTCGGCGGATTAGCAGCTGGGCTCGGCAGATCAGCAGCTGGACTTGGAGGCGTAGCATGCGGGCTTGATGGATCAACAAGAATAGCCGGGTCAGCTTCCGGCGGATTAGCATCAGTGGCTGGATCTTGTGGGGCAGAGTCATCCATGACAACATCAGTGTCTCTACCAGCATCTTCTGGGGTCTTCTCCGGTTCAACTTCATCAGTGGGGGCACTGGTTTTAGCTTTCTTGCTCAGTCGGGCTTTGGCACTACAATATCAAACAAAGATTAGTATGGTAAACCGCGCATGAAGGAAAAAGTTGAAGGGCAGTATACTTACCCAGCGACGGTCTTGAGGGGAGGCAATTGCGTGGTTGATGAGTCGCCAGATGAAGAATTAGAAGTCACCTGATAATTTGAATCAGACGGATTAAGTGGGTATCGGAAGCAACCCGCCAAGGGATTAGGTTTATTAAAAGAGGAAGAGACATATGGACAATGTTTCCAGGGTGGAGTGTCTGGTAAACCGGAGGAAGTAACTTGTTGGCCACTGTGCCGGGTTGTGCGACGACCTTCATGTTGTTGTGTCTTCAAAGAAAATTGTGGATCCAAATGAGCAAGAGGGTGAGAGTATTTTACTTTTCGAACTGCACATCGAAGTTTTTGAACCGGCGCATGATCTGAATCGGAGGAAAGGGAGATTACCTCTACATGATCGGCACGACTGGCTTCCGCATCATCTTGGTAATAATTGTTGTCAATAAGGTGTACGAAAAATAAGCCAAGGGAGTCAAGTTCTACCTCTTGATCTGATTCTTCAATATCTTCGGGCGGATCAGCGGACTCGCCGGTTTTCTTCTTGGCTGGTTTCTTTATGGCTTTGCTTTTGGCACGAGGAGCCCTCGCCAGTTTATCTTGAGCTTTCCTCTTCCAGAAAGAATCTTTGGCCTGTAAAAATAAACAAAGGATTATTATAGCAGTGTTAAAGCGAAGACGGGTCAAAGGGCACAAGGTTAAAGTTTTTACCGCTGGCGGTTTGTTGGAGGCATAAAAAGGGCGCAGCCCAGTTTTGCTACATGCGGCGATCGGTTCATCCAGCATCTTCTTCAAAGACTCAGTGACTTCATCATCAGTCATTTCTCTTTCATTAAACTATTGAGGATCGTTGGTGTTGCCGGTGCATTCATGCATCAACCCGGAGCGGCGGCTTAAAGGTAGGATACTCCATGAGACCCAGCAGCGAACGAGGTCGACACCAGTTAAACCATTGGCTAGGACAGCCCGGAGCTTGGCGAGTTGAGGTGCATAAGCATGTCGTTCTTTAGCAGTTAGTCATTGAGGTAACGTGTGGCCGTTGCTGAGCTGATGAGCACGGTAACCCGGCAAAGGATTTTCTCCAGCAGGAGCAGTGTTCTGACAATAAAACCATGTTTGGTTCCAGTCTTTGGGGTGGCTGTGATGTTTTGCATGAGGGAAATCAACTTCTTTCCTCTTCTGGATTGACACCCCACCAAGTTCAGTGTTGGGACCATCAGAGAACTCGGTTCGGCGGTTCAGATAGAAAAAGTCCCGGAAGAGCTCAACAGATGGTTCTTCTTGAAGGTAAACTTCACAGAATACTTGAAAATTGCATATGTTGGACACGGAATTCGGTCCAATATCTTGTGGATGGAGTTGAAAGCTAGCAAGGACATCCCGGAAAAACTTTGATCCGGGAGGGCTGAATCCCCGGTCTAGATGCTGCATGAACACAATCACTTCTCCATCTTGAGGCTCAGGAGGGCATTCAGGGCCAGGGACTCGCCAATGAAGGGCATTTTTTGAGGCTAAAGCGCCAGTCAGAATATATCCATTGATTTGCATTTCCGTGATCTGGGAAGGAACCCAGTTGCAAGCGGTGAATTGCTTGTTCATCTTGGAAAACAAACTCTAAAGGAAAAGTGAAGGCCGTTTACGATTGAAGGTTGACGGGCACCAATCGGTGATAAACCGAGGAATTTGATCAAGGCATATATGTGAGTTAAACCGGAAAATACTCTTCAAGTCAAGATGGCGGTTTAAGTGAGGGCTAATGGTATCTGGCGGATTATCAACTACTAAATGTTAAACCGCCGAACAAACGGAAGAAGCAGATCTGAAATCTACTAAGTATTACAGAAACAAGTTTCACAACATGGTGATATAATTTTTGATCTACCGCAGTTTTACAAAAGGAAAAAATTTCTAACCCTAAAGGTCGCGACAGCAGAAGAGCCCGTGTGCCTGGGCAGGATCTCATACAGTAAAAGGTAGTTTCTAAGGGTAACTAGGGGTGTTAAACTACTACCGCATACCTTTTCTATCAGTTTCAGGTCTATTTATAAGATCTAGGAGAAGAAAAGGAAAAACGAGGAAGAACACCGATGAACAGAAGAACCCTAATGCAGATCTAACAGTTGTAAAGAGGAGTACTCACTGATGTTGCGAGGCTGCGGAGGGGCGGCACAGTCTATCTGATCAAGAACAGGTTGATGCAGCGGCCTTGTTGATGCAGTGCTCGAAGTACGACGGCGGCGCCGGAGCTCGAGGTATTCAAAGTCGCAAGGAAGAAGAAGATGAGAAGAGGCGAGGGGGGAAAATGGAAGGACCCTTGGTCCTATTTATAAAGGCAAGAGGATAAAATGGCAGGCGCAAAAATCGAGGGGCCTGAAGCGGCAAAAGAGGGTGCAGTTGTCGCCTCGATCTTCAGGAATTAATTAAGAGGAGGGAATCTTCATAAATCTTTTTATGCAGAGATGACATCATGACGATTTACTGCAGTGACAGAAGATGACGTCACAGCGGTTCACCAAAAATTTACAGGGAGAAGACAACATGGCGGTTTACGGAGAATCGTTAGAAGATGTTCTTGGAATTTTTCTAAGTATTGAAGATTGACATGAACAGGTTCAAATCAATCTGGGGCCTAATGTTAAGGATATAACTACTGAGTGTAAACCTCCCAGGAGGGGCCGGTTCACGCTCAACTATACTGAAGCCCATGAAGACAACAAGATGGCGCTTTACTGATAAAACTTAGAGGCCCAGGGCCCAGGGGCGGATTAGGGCCCGTAGTGGTAAACCGCCATAGCTGTATAACTTGTATGGTAAGATAGGGAAAGGGAGAGACCGAGCCGAACACTTGTATGAGTCGGCCTCGGGACTCTGTAAACCGGCCGGGCGTCAACCTGTGTATATAAAGGGACGACCGGGCGGCGGTTCAGGAAGAACATACAACAACTCAAGACCCAGGCAAAGCGTATTTGCTCCCTCGTCATCAAAACCCCAATAATTCCATCACAACTAGAAGTAGGCTTTTACCTTCATCGAAGGGTCCGAACTAGTATAAACTCTCGTGTCCCTTGTCCGGTTTAACCCCTTCAGGCTAATCTCGTTGCGATAGCTCCATGACTAAGTCCTTTCGCTAGGACATCTGACGTGATATTTCCATGACACCCACCATAGTCATGCATGTGTAGATTTCACCGTCGGCACATCCTGCCCCACCTACCTTACCAGCAATATGTGCAAATTAGTTTCTTGTTCCGGCCAACAGCCTAGTAGTAAATGAGCAATTCCTTCCCAACCTTACCTGTGGATGTGTAGTTTCAATTGACGGGGGCAACAGAGAAGTTGCACATAGTCTGCTAGGCAGTTTGCCAGAGAACAAACAAAGTTGCACATCTCACTAGCAGACATTGTAGAATGGTGATACCTGCACATCCATGATGGTAAAGGAAAATTGCCTATAGACGGGGCCATAAAGTTGCACATGTCAATAGCAAGGGTGGTTGGGAAGAAGTGCCATCAATTAAAAATACACATCCATGGGCAGGTAAAAGTTGTACATTGACTACTTGGCAGTTGACCTGGTCAGCATACGAGGTTGCACATCTCACTAGCAGGAGGTAGTTTGGGGCAGAAAGGCTATCACTGCAAACTGCACGTCTATAGATAGGAGGAATGTTGCATATCCACGACTATCATGTTGCTCCTCATCTCCTGCTAGGCAGTTGCACCTAACTGGAACTAAATTAAGCAAAAATAATTGCCACAACATACCCATGCGGTATTTAGTATCGAAAAGCACTTCGCGAGGATTCCAACTATGAAAACGGATCTGAATTCTGACGCGTGGTTTAAAAGATATGGCTTTAGAAAAATTTGAAACCCCAAACCTAATACACAACAAGACATACATGGGAGGCTCTAATGCAGAAGGCATGCGAACAACCATAATGTAGGAAGAGACCATGTCGGATGATTGATTTCCAGTTTGCTTTTTATCCCTTACACGCCTATTCTCAGGTTGCAAGGAGGATTGAACTAGGTCCTCAGACACCAGCCTTCGCCGAAGTGTGAGCTTCTTGCTGGATGTTGCAAACTAGTAGCTTGTAGGATAGGGTTGCACCGTCGAAGATAGCATTGCGGTGTCTCCATATGGTCTAGGCAGTGAGCACGATTAGGGAAGCTAGGCCCTTATGGTGGCTTGCCAGAGAATCCTGCAAGGCCAATGCCCAACGGTCGTAGAAGTCTATAGTTCTGTTTGGTGGTTGGACGGGTGACAGTGTGAGAAGACACCAGGAGAGCACGTCGAGCCAGGTCGTGCGAGAGACCATACTGCCGATAAGGAGGTGTCACATAGTTTCCTTCTCTTGGTCACAAAGAATGCACATGGTCGCATGAGGAAGTCCATGCCTTGCGAGGCGCACCACAGTCCAGCAATGGTCAAGGCCGGCAATCCATACACTAGTAGAAAAACTGTTATAGGATTTTGCTACAGGTAGCGTGTGGGAAAAACCGAACGTGACTACTATTTTTTGAAACTACTAGTTGTGTTCGCCTTCAGCAGGAACGTCGCTGACATCTGCTAGACTAGTTGGTTTTCCTGGCACGCCGTTCGGCCGATTGGTGCGGCTACCGAATTAGATGGTGTGTGCGTTGGTGCGAAGTCATAGCACAATATCAAGCTTGTAAGTGCAGCGAGAAAGTTAGCCATGCAGGTTTGTTGAATAATTTAATAAAAATAATTGTGTATACTTGGATTCAGAGGCCGGGTGTTTCCACCTCCTTTTCAAGAAAAAGGGAAAAAATAAAGTAAAAATGATAACCATGTTGCCTTGCACTGAAGCTTCATAAACATGCATGAGCAACAAATGTCTAGCAGAAAAGTAAAGGTGACCATAGATAAGAAGCACATGCTCCCTCACACGTCCAATAAATAGTAGTAGTATGTGGCCACTATTCAAAAGATTAAAAAATCGTGTGGACCCGCCTACATGTGCACCTAGCCAAAGCCAAACCATGTTATAAAAAAAGGTAGGTGCACCAGCGTGAGCATAATACTACCACCTGCAATAGTTGCAAAGTTTGACAGAGGAAGCAACAGAGAAATAGCAAGTTGTTTGCCATGGTTTTGATCTAGCCATCAGATAGAAGCCAAATACCAACCCATGGGGTTGAGAGACGTGGGGAACTGGTTGTGTGCTCCCTAGTCGGCCGAATCTTATCCTAGGGTATTGTTATTCGGAGCTAGAAATCCCACGGGCTGAGATTTGAGTTGCAATTCAGCTTTTCTTCTCTGTCCACGATTGTCTGCCCTACGACCTTGAGCAGGGGTACTGCAAGACATCAAGTGCATCTTGGTTTCAATTACTTGCCACAGAGGTGGCATGGCTGATGACCTAATATCCAGTGCACTATGTTGTGTTTGGGTGTTGAGCGACCTTGAGGCCCAGAAATGAGCCATATAGCTGTTTCAAAGCAAAATTGTTGTAGAAGCATAAAACAAATGGGAATCATCCATACCGGAAGGAGTCAGGACGCCCATCCAGAACGATATTTTGTCTGTTCATTGATATCACTTCTAGACTTCTAGCGCAAGCACAAGCACAGGAAGCAGAGCTTTTCTATGTACAATGACCTCAAGCGTACTCCATGAACCTGATTCCAACTGACCAATCACGCAACCTTTGTGCAATTTGTGTCTACAGTATATTTATGGACGAAATTCCCATGAAGCACATTGATCTCCTTGATTACCAAGGAGCCGAAACAGGATTAATGTTAACATATACTACCTCCTTTCCGAAAAATATGTCGTTTTGATAGACTTGTTTAGCCTACCAAAACGACATATATTTCGGAATCGAGGATGCATAAATGATGATGGACAAAGCACCGCGTTCACAAAACATGAGCCGGCCGCTGCTATTTGGTCACAATTTTATTCAAGACAGGCTCCGGGTTAGACTTAGCGATGGGCATCTTTGAACTCGAAGAGAAACATTTAAAAAGTCTTATATTACCTTCATCTTAAATTACTTGTCTTAGATTTGTTTAGATACAGATCTATCTAACACTAAACCGTGTCTAGATACATCTTTAACTAGACAGCCAAATAGCAGCTCGTGGGGTTGAGAGACTTGGCGAACTAGTTGTGTGATTCCTAGTCCACGGAACACTGTCTTTGGCCATTGTTGTTCTGAGCAGACTAAGTGTAGCCTGTGGTTTGGGCTGCTTAGTTTTCTTCCTTGATTTCCGCTCAGCAGTTTTATTGCCTTGAGCAATTGTGAGCTCGTGAAGAAGAACGTGAGATTTACGTAGCCCCAGGTGTAAGATGGTTGTTCCATGGATCATGGACAAGCGCATGGATACCATTGGTTGGTTATCTCGTGGTCCTAGGTGGCCCAGCATCCGCTGGGTGCCCAAGCCTACCATCCGGTCGAGCTGGACGAAAAAGATCTGACCCTCCCGAGTCTGGTGAAATCTTTCCACACCGAAGTCAGCACCCTTATTACCAAAACATGAGAAGTTAACTGCTGATGCGGCCAGCAGGGTGGGAGAAGCAGCTAATGGCACTTGAGAAGTTAGACAACGAGTTGGATACAATGGGAAGGAGGTGGCCCATTCTTTATCTCTTTTAAAGTGATCTAAAGCTTCTTATATTTCTTTACAGACGGAGTACATACTTATTAATACATAATTTACAGTAGGACATTTTCTTTATGTCTCCTATATCAAAGAAAAAAGAGCTTACCTATGTGGATGCATATAGCGGTAACACTTGCATCAGGTGGATGGTCTCCGGTTTACGCCGTTGCTGCCCAGGACTTCCGGAAAAGCGTTTCCCCCAGCTTTGAATTCCAAAGCTGCCAACACCGTACACATAGCATTGCTGGGGCGAGGAGCACATCAAGGCCAGAAAAAGATAAAGAAGAAACAAATGCCCACAACGGCAGCTCGATAAAGCGCGGATGACCCGCCAGCGCAGGGCCCTCCGGAGACAAACCACCACAGCACGAGGCTCCGATCAGCTGCGTACCAAGCAGCACCTTCAAGAAGGGATGCGACACCGACGACACTACTGCCCTGGCGAGTCCTAGGGTTTCCCCCGACACGCGGAGGGAAGTGGGGGATGGCTACCTCCGACACCCTCCAAAAAGGAATGGTGGCACCCGTCGGTGTCACTACATCGGAGCCGGACGAACCGGCAAGGATTTCTGCCGCACTCCAAACAACACCGCACAACGGGAGCTGACCAGCCAAACCTCCACCCAACACCATGCGCCATGGAGGTTGCGACGCCACACACGCTTTCTCACTGCGAGTACCAACACGAGGCCAATAAGGCAGGAGAGAAGTGCCAAGCGACGGAAGCAGCAGCACAAGACCGAGAGGGAGGGAACCACCTCAACCGCCGTCGTTCGAGAGGCCCGTGCGTCCGGCACCGTCTTGGTCGCCGTCCAGACACGTCACCGGGCATACCAGGCCACCCTGGCCCGACCAAGCCTGAAACGGGCCCGCTAAGCCCCGCCGACCACGCTGCAGCAGGCTGGCGTCGGCGCCGCCAGCACCCAACCACTAAGCACTGATCCCCCATCTACCGAAAGTCACGCTAGAGACCCACCCAGGCCCAGATGGGGCCTGTAGGGCCCAGATCTGGGTCGAGCGCCACAGACAGGTCGTGCCGCTGCGCCACCCTGCTGCCAACGATGACACCACCGTCCAGCCGCCTGCTTGCGCCACCCGGTCCATCTCCGCCTAGGAGCACCGCGCGGTGCAGCCCCGCCCTGCGCCGCAGAGCCACCGGACGGGAAGGTTGGGGGGCCGCCACCACCAGCATCCCCGAGGCCAGGACTTAACTTCACTCGGCATATTTGTTCAGTTTACTTACCACCCACATATAGCAGGGTTAAGCTACTGCAGATGTTGGTTCTATCTAGCCACTCCTGGTTATCCAGAGTATGATTCGAAGTGAGCTGCAGTCTTGTTCATTACATCTAAATGTTCTCATTATGCTTCCAGCAGTTCTGTGATGGTTGCGAATTTGTGTTCCCACTAGAATTATCGGTACATCTTAACAAGAAACATTATGTGTGGGGAGATTAACTCCATCGCGCAAGCAAGCATGCCAATAATCCCTCACATGTATGAAACAAACATCGATCCCAGCAAAATGGTCCTGAGTGAGAAGATAGTGTGTACTGCGGCAGATAAACAAAGCCTGCGTAACGAATATGTGAATGGACAAGGAAGGGTTCAATATATATATATGGAGGAAAAGGAATGAATAGAGGAGAAACGTCCTCCACTGCCACCCAGGGTTACACAAGGGGACATATATATGAGCTTCCATGCTTACCTGTCCTCATCCTTGCCTCGTCTGCAACCTAGCGATGGTCTTAGAATCTTGACGTAATCCTCTATAACACTAAGCTCCCTAGTTTTAAAGAGCCCACATTCAATTGAGGTCTCAATTAAAATTGTGTCACTCGATTTTGACCAGGTCAGCATTTTCTCAAAAAAAATTCATTCAATTCTTTTATATTATGCATTATGCTTCCTAATTTTTAAGGCCTCACAATTAGTTGAGGTATTTAATTTAGAATTGGTCAATCGATTTTGACCTGGTCAACACTTTCTCAGACTCTCTCATTCAATTCTTTTAATTCACCATGTTCCCTAATTTCGGAACTCTTTCATTCAATTGTGGTATTCAATTTTGGATTTGATTTACGATTTTGACCGGGGCAATGATTTTTCAAATCAATCAACGGCAACCGGCCTATAAAAACATATCAATCCCGTGCACCCTACCACCACGTGAAAAAAAGAAGCGCCGCCATCTGATATTGTAGCATCAATATAGTAGTACATGCAACCACTGGCACCGAAATTTCCCAACATAAATATAGGTTAGTTAGCGGATACCATAGAATCACACCACGAAAGACCCATCAAATAACCATGTCATAAACAAAAGTAAAACACACTATATCATCTGCCCCACACGCCAAACTAAATAATCCATCGGTCCAAATATAAGGGGTATTAGTTTTGTAAAATATCATCTGACCGAGTTTAGAGCAAAAATATCGACAACAATATTAAACAAAAAATATCATCAGAATGCGCCCCCAACCCTTCTAGTTTTTATTATGTTTGAGATGCTTTGTACTTTCGTGAACTTCTATTATCATAGATCTGTTCAAGCGCACAGTCACCCACGACAGTTCTAGGCCGAAGCCTCCATTCCGTTCCCTGCCTAATCTTCATGGGAATCTCCCACATGTATTTCTAGTGGAAGGTTTAGCTTCTAAGAAAGGCCGAGGAAAATATTGGCGGCCCATTGTTTTTTTGATGAAAATTGGTGGCCCACTGTCCAGCTCAGGCAGGGGCTAGCGTAGGGCGATGACTAAGCATAAATGCATATGTAAAGAAAAGGGAAATCCCCTGATATAAAGGATTTTTACTATGTTACCGTCAAAAAGAAGAGGGGTGAAGTTTAATATGCTTTCTAAGACCGGAGGAGGAAAAGAATGAAGGTGTGGGCGGGAAGGAGGATACAAGGCCCCGTGTGTATTCGAGTACTCATTATGGAACCGCCGATTGATCCGATTAGACTTTCCGCAGGGTAGGGGAACTTGCCGAATCAACTCCTTGGAATCGGAGGCCCATAGGGCTTAATGTGGCTGTTTGAGGCTCCAAACAGAGCCATACAACAGAAGCATGGCTGTGAAGACAGTGTCAATTGCTTCTTTCAGTGCAAAAGAAGCATCTGTTGGACATAGTTTTTTTTCCTGCTGATCATGATTCCTTAGAAGAAATTGGAAGAAAACCGTAGCAAAATGGTTGAACCTTAGCGAAATATTTTGGTAAATCAATGCATATGGGTACGCCTGGTTGAAGCAGCCCCTACACTTCTATGGGTTGTTCCAGTCTCTACTAGTGGGTGGTTTTTCATTTCTACAACAAGTGCTTGGTTCAAAAATATCTTATGAATTGAGTACGTCTTCAGTTACGGACTGGGGGCAGCATTCTCAGGTTACCCAGAATCTCATTTTCCATTGCTTTCATTGCATAGAGCCAGATGCCGCATCCACATGCCTATTTAGTAAGTGGGGTGTATCCTTGGTGACACTTGAGAAATAATCCTATACTTCCAACAACCCACTACTTCCTCCACGGATGCTAGCAAGTTACTACTCCACCCGGTTAGACATGGAATTTATGAAGCTATTTGAGGCGCCACAATAGAATTTCTCAGGGGCACAATGGCTGATACGTGCTTGGTGAAACCAACATCATGGTTCTGCTAGCTTGAGCATGATCAGGTGTTGCCAAAAAAGTTACCAATACCTTCCATTTCTACGAGTAACTTATCAAAACCAAACATACAAAGACAATATGTAGCATCTGTTTGGGTGGGAAGACGAAAGACTAGGTTAGTGGCACGCGAGGAGGAACAATATATATGGGAGCTAATGGTACGTAGCACTTAAAAGTAGGTGAGCGGGCAATCTAACTGAAACAAAATGTGACTGAATATTGAAATCACAATCATTAATTAGGGTAGATACGGAAATAATTATATTTTGACAAAATAACTTGTTACATTACCACACAAATATTAAAGTACGTTTCACTTTTTGTTGCCAAAAATCCAAGTTATTTAATTGTACTAGTCATCTACCCGTGCACCTGCACGGCCTAGAATTTATAGATACATAGTTATTAAGAATGTATTTACGCTGGACATGCCAGTGTTTAAATGTAAGATATCATACGACTGGACACATGCTAAATTGTAAAAACAATGATAAACCTCCTTATGAACTTACACCACCTAGTAAGAGATCCAAAGAGTATGAATTGATTTGATCCATATGGCAAGATACAACACAACTCAACAGAACTGTGAGAGGTATAGGTTCCATAGCTAGCTTTGTTTTTTTCCAAACCTGATGTATATATCAATTATCCGCATAAACTATCAGAAGAGTTGCAGGGTGTTTTTTTAAATAATTCTATTAATTTATTTTTAGGGTGAATAGGTGTTGCATTTAGTGTGGGATTCTCTTATTTGACGTTATATTTCTTTGTTGCAGTCGGTGTATATATGTACCAACACTACAATGCTACCCATGTTGATTAAATAATATATATTTCTTGGTGTGTTAGGTAGTGCGCCTAACTTAACTGACGAAAATATGCTAGATGGAGAGTGTATCTGTCTAGCATTATATTTTTTTAAAAGAGCATCCCGTATTACATGAAAATTACTTTTACCCCCAAAAAATGTAATGGATGTGGTTGTGCATAATTCTTTTTTGTGCATAATTCTAATGTTTGAAATAGTCGACAGTCTACCTTGCAACCCTTGACACAAAAATCACTGATATTCCTTCAGTTGGTATTTAGTAACATGTTTATATTCATATTTTCTTGTGCATGAGAACTTATGCATATATTCCTACTTGTCTTAAAATTAGGTGATTTCATATATCAAAATATACGACATTAGTGTTGGTGGTTTAACACAAAGCCATTAGGGAGAGAGTTTTCTATATTCGTGGCTGATTTATTTTATCCGGTCTATGTCTTTTTTTATGATGGAATTTTGTTTTTATTTTTCAATCAGGCGTAGATTCAGTTTTTTAGCTAAGGGTTGCGAACTCATTACTTGTACGCGCCCATCTTCTATCTTTATGTTGTCTTTTTAGGTCTCCTTACGATGAAATTTATTTTTTATTTTTTAATCAGGCATAGATTCAGTATATTTTAGCTGAAGCTTGAGAATGCTTTACTTTGAGGTGTCATTTTCTATATCTATTTTGACAGGCAAGCTGATATTTTCCCTTGATAAACTGGGATGTTTGATATATTTTTTTAGCTCGGGGCATGAAACTTTTTTAATTATATGGTCCAATCTTCTTCTTTTTTTTGCAAAGAAAGAAGGCACTTGTTTTTTTTCTGGGAACATGAGGTCAATATTGAGGACCCTTTTTGTTGATGGACGTGGGAGTTTGTTCTTTTAATTGTAATATATATTTTTAGGTACATGGTGATAACTCTTTTTTAGCAGATTCTTTTTGTTGTATGTGAATTGAATCGTTTAGGTGCAGTTGGTTTTTTAACTGTGTACAGGTGGGTTTTAAGAAGGCAGGACTCTCTTCTTTTTTCTTGAGTTGTAGTATAATAAGGCAGGACTCTCCTTTTTTAACTTTGCCGTGGGGATTGTTTTTTTTTTGAGTTGTAATACGGCAGGACTCTCTCCTTTTTCTTTCTGCGGGAGGCTTTCATCCCATATATGTACGTGGTGTATTCTTTAATAAGACATGACCTTCTAATAGATCTTGGCCATTAAATTTAAAATATAATTGCTATATTATTTTTGGTAATATTTTTTCGCTGAAGATGGTTTATGGTGGGACAACAGCCAAGGACTCTTGAGGCATTGCATCTGACGGTGGAAAATCATTAATTTGGAGATCAAACGGCTAGTGTGCTAAGTTTTTTAGGATTAACGTGGTGTCTCGTATGGTGCCTTCAATTAGTAAATATAAGATTTTAGTTCAGTTCAGGTATCATTTTTGATCCATTGGCCGAAATATTACTAAAACCAAAATACAAAGCCATAGGAAAAACTGCAGTGATTAATGACTCTGAAGTTATGATGTTCGAACAAGAGAGATTTACCGGTATATTTGCTTCACGCTAAAATCAGTCAATGTACTCCCTCCGTTTCAAATTACTCGTTGTGGTTTTAGTTCAAATTTGGAACGGAGGGAGTAATATACAAAGTTGGTCCTTTGTATATGTGCCATCTAACATGCCAGGTGAGGAAGATGTTCGGTACAGCCACCCTTGCGGTGGTACAAAGTTGGTCCTTTGTATATGTGCCATCTAACATGCGGAGGGAGTAATATACAAAGTTGGTCCTTTGTATATGTGCCATCTAACATGCCAGGTGAGGAAGATGTTCGGTGCAGCCACCCTTGCGGTGGTACAGGTGCACCAGTGATCGAAAACACATTCTACAATGGCAGATATAATGAAAATATAATAATTTAGCAAGTAGAAAAATTAATATATATCTACCATATTATAATAACTCAAAAATAAATTTGAATCACTGCTTGAGAAAGAATAACAGAAGACCACAATTTTGGCGCATTTTGAAAAACCTACCATTCTCTTGAACTAGGCTTTTGCTCTAATCTATATATAAAGCAACAACAAAACAAACTACTTGGCCAAATGATACAAGGTGATGAAGTAGACCCCATACAACACCGATCCCAGATAATCGGATCATGCAGGACACACGTGACTACACTACCAAAATAGCACAGAAAGAACTAAGTACAATGCCACAGTATGTACTATGGTATCCACAGCCCACAAAAAAAATCAAGTTTTAGACATGACACTGCTGCTCGGGTTTATTTCAAACCTTACGACGATGTGCATTTAGTGGGAGGGTGTCTTATCGAATACGAAGGCGTGTGGGCGACTTCGTTAATGTCAAGATGATGAGCTGGCTCTGTCCCTCAGAAGTGCTCATACGGTATGTTGTGCGTTAGTGTATTCATAGGGGCAAGTGTACGAGTGTCTATGTATGTACTTTGCTAAAAAACAATTCTGGGTTATTTTCAGAAGAAGGCCTCCATGCATGGCGGGCAGCGGCTTGGGTGTTAGTCAGCTGATCCGCGTCGGCGCTCGCGCTCGGCACCTATGGGCGCACGACTCCGGTCAAGAGGGTGGCGGGGCGTTCTGCCGCGGCGCGGGGGGTCGATCCCACCGTCCGGCGCGGTGGTGGTTGGTGGCCTGGTGCGAGGATGCCGTGGTGGCGGACCCGGGACAGGCTCGACATCGCGCCTCATAAGGAGGTGGCGGCAGCTTGGGTGTTGGTCGAGGCGGCATCGTCCGTCCTCGGCTGCGGGCGGCTTATGGCTCCGGCGACGGAATAGTCGGCTGGCGGCGTCCTAGGCGCGGATCTGGTGCTCCTCCACCTGGATCTGGAGCTTGGCGGGCGCGGCGCGAGGCTCCCGTCAGTGGCGCTGCTGTGGTAGCTGCGTGGGCAGCGGCACGACAACGACAGTGGTCTTGAGAGGTGGAGATGGGCCTTCCATGCCCCGATCTACATTAATGGGCCTACAGTGAAGCGAGGTATGCTGTTGTGGTTTATGCAGCGAGTGGTGGTTGGCGGTGGCGGGGTATCTAACGTGCCTGGTCATGTGGCTTGGGCGAAGACGGTTGGCATGTCCAGAGACGGTTTGCTGGGCAGGCTGCTGTGAGAATGGATTAGGTGAGCTCTTCTACCTCTTGAGCACTGCGTTCATTTTCCTTTGAAGAGAAAAGGGTGATGCAGCAAAGTAGCGTAAATATTTCCCTCAGTTTTTGAGAACCAAGCTATCAATCCAGTAGGAGGCTCCACAGAAGTCCCTCGTACCTACACAAACAAAAAAGAACCTCACAACCAACGCGATAAAGGGGTTGTCAATCCCTTCACGGTAACTTGCAAAAGTGAGATCTGATAGAGATAATAAGATAAGATAAATATTTTTGGTATTTTTAAGATATAGATTGGAAAGTAAAGATTGTAAATAAAAGCAGATTGAAAACTTATATGATAAAAGATAGACCGGGGCCATAGGTTTCACTAGTGGCTTCTCTCAAGATAGCATAAGTATTACAGTGGGTGGAAAGTGCATAGTTATGAGAATTTCTAGGCATGATCATGTATATAGGCATCACGTCCGTGACAAGTAGATCGAAACGATTCTGCATCTACTACTATTACTCCACACATCGACCGACTGCTGCCTGCATCTAGAGTATTAAGTTCATGAAGAACAGAGTAACGCATTAAGAAAGATGACATGATGTAGAGGGATAAACTCAAGCAATATGATATAAACCCCATCTTTTTATCCTCGATGGCAACAATACAATACGTGCATGCTGCCCCCGCTGTCACTGGGAAAGGACACCGTGAGATTGAACCCAATGCTAAGCACTTCTCCCATTGCAATAAAGATCAATCTAGTAGGCCAAACCAAACTGATAATTCGAAGAGACTTGCAAAGATAACCAATCATACATAAAAGAATTCAGAGGAGATTCAAATATTTCTCATAGATAAACTTGATCATAAACCCACAATTCATCGGATCTCGACAAACACACCGCAAAAAGAGTTACATCGAATATATCTCCAAGAAGATCGAGGAGAACTTTGTATTGAGATTACAAGAGAGAGAAGAAGCCATCTAGCTAATAACTATGGACCCGAAGGTCTGTGGTAAACTACTCACAACTCATCGGAGAGGCCATGGAGATGATGTAGAGGCCCTCCATGGTCTATTCCCCCTCCGGCGGAGCGCCAACGAAGGATCCAAGATGGGATCTCGCGGATACAGAAGGTTGCGGCGGTGGAAATAGTTTTTCGTGGTGCTCCTGGATGTTTCAGGGTACGGGAGTATAAATAGGCGAAGGAGGTAGGACAGGAGAGCCACGAGGGGCCCACGAGGGTGGGGGCGCGCCCTCCTGCCTCGTGGCCACCTCGGCTGCTTCTTGACGTCCACTCCAAGTCTCCTGGATTGCGTTTGTTCCAAAAAGATCGCACCCGAAGATTTCATTCTGTTTGATATTCCTTTTCTGTGAAACACTGAAATAGGGAAAAAAAACAGTAATTCGGGCTGGGCCTCCGGTTAGTAGGTTAGTCCCAAAAATGATATAAAAGTGTAAAGTAAAGCGCATAAACATCCAAAATGGGTAATATAATAGAATAGAACAATCAAAAATTATAGATACGTTGGAGACGTATCAAGCATCCCCAAGCTTAATTCCTGCTCGTCCTCGAGTAGGTAAATGATAAAAACAGAATTTCTGATGTGGAATGCTACATAGCATAATTCTCAATGTAATTTTCTTTATTGTGGCATGAATGTTGAGATCCAAATGATTCAAAATAAAAGTTCATATTGACATAAGAAATATTACTACTTCAAGCATACTAACAAAGCAATCATGTCTTCTCAAAATAACATGGCTAAAGAAAGTTCATCCCTACAAGATCATATAGTTAGGCTATGTTTCATTTTCATCACAAAATACTCCCATCATGGACAACCCCAGTTTCAGCCAAGCAATTGGTTCATACTTTTTAACGCGCTTCAGCTTTTTCAACTCTCACGCAATACATGAGCGTGAGCCATGGATGTAGCACTATGGGTGGAATAGAATATGACGATGGAGGTTGTGTGGAGAAGACAAAAAAGGAGAAAGTCTCACATTGACGAGGCTAATCAACGGGCTATGGAGATGCCCATCAATTGATGTCAACATGAGGAGTAGGGATTTCCATGCAACGGATGCATTAGAGCTATAAATGTATGAAAACTCAACAAAAGAAACTAAGTGGGTGTGCATCAAACTTGCTTTCTCACGAAGACCTAGGGCATTTTGAGGAAGCCCATCATTGGAATATACAAGCCAAGTTCTATAATGAAAAAATTTCCCACTAGTATATGAAAGTGACAACATAAGAGGCTTTCTATATGAAGAACATGGTGCTACTTTGAAGCACAAATGTGGAAAAAGATAGTAAGATTGCCCCCCTTTTTATTTCTTTTTTTGGGGCCTTTTTTTATTGTCCTTTCTCTTTTTTTTTTATTTGGCCCTTTTTTTTTCTATATAAGGGACAATGCTCTAATAATGATGATCATCACACTTCTATTTATTTACAACTCATTGATTACAACTCGATACTAGAACAAGATATGACTCTATATGAATGCCTCCGGCGGTGTACCGGGATGTGCAATGAATCAAGAGTGACATGTATGAAAAATTATGCATGGTGGCTTTGCCACAAATACGATGTCAACTACATGATCATGCAAGGCAATATGACAATGATGACGCATGTCATGATAAACCGAACGGTGGAAAGTTGCATGGCAATATATCTCAGAATGGCTATGTAAATGCCATAATAGGTAGGTATGGTGGCTGTTTTGAGGAAGCTATAAGGAGGTTTATGTGTGATAGAGCGTATCGTATCACGGGGTTTGGATGCACTGGCGAAGTTTGCACCAACTCTCAAGGTGAGAAAGGGCAATGCACGGTACCGAAGAGGCTAGCAATGATGGAAAGGTAAGAGTGCGTATAATCCATGGACTCACATTAGTCATAAAGAACTCATATACTTATTGCAAAAGTTTTATTAGCCCTCGAAGCAAAGTACTAC
Source organism: Aegilops longissima (assembly GCA_021605205.1). Lineage (NCBI taxonomy): Eukaryota > Viridiplantae > Streptophyta > Magnoliopsida > Poales > Poaceae > Aegilops > Aegilops longissima. The sequence goes on from CM038682.1 coordinate 46,824,998, forward strand.
TACGCATGCTCCTAAGGGGAGGTTGGTATGAGTTAACCATCGCGCGCCCCCGATGTCCACACATAAGGAAGGCATTCAAAAGAGCACGCAATGCAACAAATTTGTTACACAGCTTTTACCATACGTGCATGCTACGGGACTTGCCAACTTCAACACAAGTATTCCTCAATTTCATAATTACCCAACTAGCATGACTCTAATATTACCACCTTTATATCTCAAAACAATTATCAAGCATCAAATTGATCATAGCATCCAATTCACTTCCTATGACAATTTTTATTATACCCAACTTGGACGCTCATTATTCTAGGACCAACTTTATAACCATAGCAAATACCATGCTGTTCTAAAAGACTCTCAAAATAAAATAAGTGAAGCATGAGAGACCAACAATTTCTACAAAATAAAGCCACCCCCGTGCTCTAAAAAGTATAAGTGAAGCACTAGAGCAAAAACTATCTAGCTCAAAAGATATAAGTGAAGCACATAGAGATTTCTAATAAATTCCAAATCATTTGTGTCTCTCCCAAAAGGTGTGTACAGCAAGGATGATTGTGGTGAACTAAAAAGCAAAGAATCATATCATACAAGACGCTCCAAGCAAAACACATATCATGTGGTAAATAAAAATATAGTTCCAAGTAATGTTACCGATAGACGAAGACGAAAGAGGGGATGCCTTCCGGGGCATCCCCAAGCTTAGGCTTTTGGTTGTCCTTGGATTATCTTGGGTGCGATGGGCATCCCCAAGCTTAGGCTCTTGCCACTCCTTATTCCATAGTCCATCAAATCCTTACCCAAAACATGAAAACTTCACAACACAAAACTCAATAGGAAATCTCATGAGCTCCGTTAGTGCAAGAAAGAAAAACCACCACATTAGGTACTGTAATGAACTCATTATTTATTTATATTGGTGTTAAACCTACTGTATTCCAACTTCTCTATTGTTCATACCCCCCGAAACTAGCCATAGATTCATCAAAATAAGCAAACAACACACGAAAAACAGAATCTGTCAAAAACAGAACAGTCTGTAGCAATCTGTAACTTTCGAATACTTATGGAACTCTAAAACTCCTACCAAAATAGGCAGTCCTGGGAAATTTGTCTATTGATCTACTGCAAAAAGAATCAACTAAAACTCACGTTTCTGTGATATATTAAAATTATTCTCGTGCGCACAGAAGTTTCTGTTTTTCAAAAGAATCAAATTAACAATCACCGTAGGTTATCCTATAGGTTCTACTTGGCACAAACACTAATTAAAACATAAAACCACATCTAAAAAGAATCTAGATGAAATATTTATTACTAAAAATAAGAAAAAAGTAAGGAACAAAAATAAAATTGGGTTGCCTCCCAACAAGCGCTATCGTTTAATGCCCCTAGCTAGGCATAAAAGCGAGGATAGATCTAAGTATTGCCATCTTTGGTATTTAATTCATAAGTGGCTCGCATAATAGATTCATAAGGTAATTTTACTTTCTTCCTACGAAAGTGTTCCATGCCTTTCCTTAATGGAAATTGGAATCTAATGTTTCCTTCCTTCATATCAATAATTGCACCAACCGTTTTAAGGAAAGGTCTACCAAGAATAATAGGACATGAAAGATTGCAATCTATATCAAGAACAATGGAATCTACGGGCACATAATTACTATTTGCAACAATAAGAACATCATTAATCCTTCCCATAGGAATCCGCAAGGTGCAAGTTTAAAGAGCAATCATCAAATTCATGGAAACCTAGCACATCACATAAAGTTTTCGGAATCGTGGAAACACTAGCACCCAAATCACACAAAGCATAGCATTCATGATCTTTAATTTTAATTTTAATACTAGATTCCCACTCATCATGAAGTTTTCTAGGAATAGAAACTTCCAATTCATCCTCATAAGATTGCATCAAAGCATCAACAATATGTTTGGTAAAAGCTTTATTTTGACTATAAGCATGAGGAGAATTCAACACGGATTGCAACAAGGAAATATATTCTATTAAAGAACAATTATCATAATTAAATTCCTTGAAATCTAAAATAGTGGGTTCATTGCTATGTAAAGTTTTGACCTCTCCAATCCCACTTTTACCAAATTTAGCATCAAGATCTACAAACTCCGAATCATTGGGATGCCTTTTAACTAAAGTTGACTCATCTCTAGTCCCATCATTATCAAGATTCATATTGCAAAACAAAGATTTAATAGGGGACACATCAATAACTTTTAGATCTTCATCATCATTATCATGACAACTAGAAGAACACGCTCTTACAAAGCAATCTTTATTAGCATGCATCCTAGCGGTTCTTTCTTTGCACTCATCACTGGAAATTCTCATGGCTTTGAGAGACTCATTGATATCATGCTTAGGTGGAATAGATCAAAGTTTCAAAGAATCAACATCAAGAGAAATTCTATCCACGTTCCTAGCCAATTCATCAATCTTAGGAAATTTTTCTTCAAGCAAAGCATTGAAATTCTTTTGGGAAATCATAAATTCTTTAAAACTATTCTCAAAATCAGAGGGCATCTTATTAAAATTTCCATAAGAGTTGTTGTAGGAATTACCATAATTATTAGAGGAATTACTAGGAAACGGCCTATGATTCAAGTTTCCTCTATACGCGTTGTTACCAAAATTATTCATACCAACAAAATTCACATCCATAGATTCATTATTATTCTCAATCAAAGTAGTCAAAGGTATATCATTGGGACCAATAGGAGCACTCTTAGTAGCAAACAATTTCATAAGTTCATCCATCTTTCCACTCAAAACATTAATCTCTTCTATCGCATGACTTTTTTACTAGTAGATCTTTCGGTGTGCCATTGAGAATAATTAACCATAATATTATCTAGGAGTTTAGTAGCTTCTCCTAAGGTGATTTCCATAAAAGTTCCTCCCGTGGCCGAATCTAAAAGATTTCTAGAAGAAAAATTCAAACCGGCATAAAATTTTTGTATGATCATCCATAAATTTAAACAATGTGTAGGGCAATTGCGAATCACTAATTTCATTCTTTCCCAAGATTGGGCAACATGCTCATGATCTAGTTGCTTAAAATTCATAATCTCGTTTCTAAGAGAGATGATTTTAGCGGGAGGAAAATACTTAGAGATAAAAGCATCTTTGCACTTATTCCATGAATCAATACTATTTTTAGGAAAAGACGAAAACCAAGTTTTAGCAGGATCTCTAAGTGAAAACGGAAATAAATTTAACAATATCATTATCCTTGTCTTTCTTCTTTTGCGTATCACACAAATCAACAAAGTTGTTTAGATGAGTTGCGGCTGAAGGAAATATGCCCTAGAGGCAATAATAAAGTTATTATTTATTTCCTTATATCATGATAAATGTTTATTATTCATGCTAGAATTGTATCAACCGGAAACATGATACATGTGTGAGTACATAGACAAACATATAGTCACTAGTATGCCTCTACTTGACTAGCTCATTAATCAAAGATGGTTATGTTTCCTAACCATAGACATGTGTTGTTATTTGATTCATGGGATCACATCATTAGGAGAATGATGTGATTGACATGACCCATTCCGTTAGCTTAGCACTTGATCGTTTAGTATATTGCTATTGCTTTCTTCATGACCTATACATGTTCCTGTAACTATGAGATTATGCAACTCCCGTTTACCGGAGGAACACTTTGGGTGCTACCAAACATCACAACGTAACTGGGTGATTATAAAGGAGTACTACAGGTGTCTCCAAAGGTACATGTTGGGTTGGCGTATTTCGAGATTAGGTTTTGTCACTCCGATTGTCGGAGAGGTATCTCTAGGCCTTCTCGGTTATACACATCACATAAGCCTTGCAAGCATTGCAACTAATAAGTTAGTTGTGAGATGATGTATTACGGAACGAGTAAAGAGACTTGCCGGTAACGAGATTGAACTAGGTATTGGATACCGACGATCGAATCTCGGGTAAGTAACATACCGATGACAAAGGGAACAACGTATGTCGTTATGCAGTTTGACCGATAAAGATCTTCAAGAATATGTAGGAACCAATATGGGCATCCAGGTTCCGCTATTGGTTATTGACCGAGAATAGTTCTAGGTCATGTCTACATAGTTCTCGAACCCGTAGGGTCCGCACGCTTAACGCTACGATGATGCTTTATTATCGGTTTATAAGTTTTGATGTACCGGTTTGTTCGAGTCCCGGATGTGATCACGGACATGACGAGGAGTCTCAAATGGTCGAGACATAAAGATTGATATATTGGAAGCCTATGTTTGACTTGAATAGTTCCGGTGAAATCGTGATTTTACCGGAAACCGGGGTTACCGAACCTCCCGGGGATGTTGGGCCTTAATGGGCCATAAGGGAGAAGAGGAGGGCGGCGAGGGCAGGCCGCGCCCTCCCCTAGTCCGAATAGGACAGGAGAGGGGGCGCCCTTCCTCTCTCCTCCCCCAAGTCCTAATCCAACTAGGAAGGGGGGGAGTCCTACTCCCGGTGGGAGTAGGACTCTCCGCGCCTCCTCCTAGGGCTGGCCGCCCCCCTTGCTCCTTTATATACGGGGCAGGGGCACCCCATGACACACAAGTTGATCTACGGATCGTTCCTTAGCCGTGTCGGTGCCCCTCCACCATATTCCACTTCGGTCATATCGTCATGAGCTTAGGCGAAGCCCTGCTCCGTAGAGTCATATCGTCGAGCTTAGGCGAAGCCCTGCGCCGGTGGAGCATCATCATCGCCACCACGCCGTCGTCTTGACGGAACTCATCCCCGACGCTTTGCTGGATCGAGTCCGGGATCGCCATCGAGCTGAACGTGTGCTGAACTCGGAGGTGCCGTGCGTTCGGTACTTGGATCGGTCGGATCGTGAAGCCGTACGACTACATCAACCGCGTTGTTATAACGCTTCCGCTTACGGTCTACGAGGGTACGTGGACATATACTCTCCCCTCTCGTTGCTATGCCATCACCATGATCTTGCGTGTGCGTAGGAATTTTTTTGAAATTACTACGTTCTCCAACAGCGGCATCTTCACTAGGAAGGCCGGAGAATTGATCTTTCATAACAAGATTCAACAAAGCAGAATTGATTTCACAAGATTTAGCATCATTAATAGGAGCAATCGGAGTGCTAAGGAAATCATTATTGTTGGTATTGGAAAAGTCACACAATTTGGTATTATCTTGAGCCATCGTGACAAGCAATCCAACACACAAGCACACAAGAGGCAAGCGAAAAAGAGAGGCGAACGGAAAAGAGAGGGCGAATAAAACGGCAAGGGTGAAGTGGGGGAGAGGAAAACGAGAGGCAAGTGGCAAATAATGTAATGCGAGGGACATGAGTTTGTGATGGGTACTTGGTATGTCTTGGCTTGAACGAAGATCTCCCCGGCAACGGCGCCAGAAATCCTTCTTGCTACCTCTAAAGCATTGCGGTTGGTTTTTCCTTGAAGAGGAAAGGGTGATGCAGCAAAGTAGCATAAGTATTTCCCGCAGTTTTTGAGAACCAAGGTATCAATCCAGTAGGAGGCTCCACAGAAGTCCCTCGTACCTACACAAACAAAAAAGAACCTCGCAACCAACGCGATAAAGAGGTTGTCAATCCCTTCACGGTAACTTGCAAAAGTGAGATCTGATAGAGATAATAAGATAAGATAAATATTTTTGGTATTTTTATGATATAGATTGGGAAGTAAAGATTGCAAATAAAAGTAGATTGGAAACTTATATGATAAAAGATAGACCCTGGGGCCATAGGTTTCACTAGTGGCTTCTCTCAAGATAGCATAAGTATTACAGTCAACAAATTACTGTCGAGCAATTGATAGAAAAGTGCATAGTTATGAGAATATCTAGGCATGATCACGTATATAGGCATCACGTCCGTGACAAGTAGCTCGAAACGATTCTGCATCTACTACTATTACTCCACACATCGACCGACTCCTGCCTGCATCTAGACTATTAAGTTCATGAAGAATAGAGTAATGCGTTAAGAAAGATGACATGATGTAGAGGGATAAACTCAAGCAATATGATATAAACCCCATCTTTTTATCCTCGATGGCAACAATACAATACGTGCCTTGCTGCCCCTGCTATCACTGGGAAAGGACACCACAAGATTGAACCCAAAGCTAAGCACTTCTCCCATTGCAAGAAAGATCAATCTAGTAGGCCAAACCAAACTGATAATTCGAAGAGACTTGCAAAGATAACCAATCATACATAAAAGAATTCAGAGGAGATTAAAATATTTCTCATAGATAAACTTGATCATAAACCCACAATTCATCGGATCTCAACAAGCACACCGCAAAAAGAGTTACAATAGATCTCCAAGAAGATCGAGGAGAACTATGTATTGAGATTCAAAGAGAGAGAAGAAGCCATCTAGCTAATAACTATGGACCCGAAGGTCGGTAAACTACTCACAACTCATCGAAGAGGCCTCGGAGATGATGTAGAGGCCCTCCATGGTCGATTCCCCCTCCGGCGGAGTACCGGCGAAGGCTCCAAGATGGGATCTCGCGGATACAGAAGGTTGCGGTGGTGGAAATAGTATTTTGTGGTGCTCCTGGATGTTTTCCGGGTACGGGAGTATATATAGGCGAAGGAGGTAGGTCAAGGGACCCACATGGGGCCCACAAGGGTGGGCGGCGTGCCCACCCCCCTAGGGCGTGCCCTCCTGCCTCATGGCAGCCTCGACTGCTTCTTGACGCCCACTCCAAGTCTCCTGGATTGTGTTTGTTCCAAAAAGATAGCTCCCAAAGGTTTCGTTCCGTTTGGACTCCGTTTGATATTCCTTTTCTGTGAAACACTGAAATAGGCAAAAAAACAGCAATTCGGACTGGGCCTCCGGTTAGTAGGTTAGTCCCAAAAATGATATAAAAGTGTAAAGTAAAGCCCGTAAACATCCAAAACGGGTAATATAATAGCATGGAACAATAAAAGATTATAGATATGTTGGAGACGTATCAAGCTCTGGGTGAAAGTTTAGCTCGACCTTGGTCGTTGCCTGCGTCCACGATTTCCTAGGATGTTGTTCCGTCCTTGGAGTGTGTCTGGATGTTTTTGTTCCCGTGAGAAGTAAAGTATAGTTGACCTTACCGGAGGAATTCACAGTGCTATTCCTTTGATCCCAAGAGGCTCGAAGGCAAATTTTCCAAAGGAATTCTATACCTGTAATGTTCGTTTGAAAATTCCTTTGGCTAAAAAGGGTTTCCCCACTTTATATTATAAAGCAACCAACACATACATAGAAGCAACCGATACAAACACATGCCACACACAGCCAAGACAAGATACACGAATGCCGAGCACCAACACACAACCTCAACGATTACCAAGCACCTACAACATGTGCAAAATCCTCCGCTTAGAGCCGATGGAGTCGACCACCACGAGCGATCGTCCCGGAAGATCTGTGGCGAACACGCCGGATCGAGTACTCCAAGAGGACGCCTGCAAGAAGGGCACGACCATGAACATCGTCACCGTCCGATTCATAGATCAAGTTGTCACCCAGAGCAAGATGGAAGGAGTGGGAGCACCACGACGGAGCCTGCAATGAGGAACATGATGTGAATGGACGGCGTCACCGTCGACTAGTGCACAAACTATGTAGGTTATGTACCCCGGTGCTACAACCCCTCCACCGCAACCCCGGTTAGCCAACCACCCACAGCCATGCCGCCCGAGCGGCCATGGTTGCATCCGGGCCGCCCAATCCGCCCACGACCAATGCACCTGCCACCTTCGGGGCCCCCGCCCCACCACCAGACCACCCCAAGAGCCACCAAAAGACATGGCTTTGCCTTTTTTTCAGAGCCAGGACCGCAACCACCTCCAGAACCGCCGGCGGCGAACCTCCCTCAAGAGGGGCCACGACCATACATAAGCCGGGGGAAGGGGGAGGTGGAGGACTGCCACATGGTCACGGCCGGCGATGATGCTCCCATCCCTCCTTGCCAGCTACCCCCTGAAACCATGTTTAGCCCTGCGCCGAAGGCCCATAACACTAGGAGAGCACCGGCCGCAAACCGATGTCGGAGAGGAAGGATGGAAGAGTTGCCACCGCCACCTAGAGGCACGAACAGGGGTGTCCTCCCGTGCGGAGCGTGTCCAACCAACCACCCAACCGGAGTAATCCTGACAGTCAATCTTGTATGACCCTAAACTAGTCAAGGTTAAAACAGAGGCTTACGTCACGTGAGAGCCGACTTATAGAAGGCAAGGACAAACTCACATGTCTTCTTGTTTGTACTCCAATATTTGACCCGCCGTACTCTTAACACTCAATTTCTACCACCCAAAACTAGTTAAGGTTAAAATGGCAGATTATGTCACGCGAGAGACGGCTTACGGGACGAAAGGCTATCATGCCAAGCTTCTATGAAGCAGGACATGAGCTTTAAAAGCCAGTCTTTTTTATTGTGCTTTAGCACCTGACTTTTATATATATATATATATATATATATATATATATATATATATATATATATATATATATATATATATATATATATATATATATATATATATATGAGGAATACATGTCTATATTCTTTGTTTCTGTCTTTACAAGAACTATATATTTTCGAACATATTTATATGCATACTATAACTCCCTAGATCAAAGAAGATCTGGGATAGCATTTCTCAAAATTGAGTTTATTATGGCTATGAGCCGCCAAGTGATTTTCTCAAGATTTTTCATGACCATGAGTCATTGGGTTATTAACCTGCCCTCGCCTTTAACTATAGGTCGCCAGTACAGGAATTCATAGACCGCTTCAAGGTTATATGGCGAAATATCAAGTAAGCACCTAACTTCACAGATGGTGCAAAGGAAGGATGCATATCAAATTCGTTCAAGCATACAAAGAAGCTTGGTCATATAGAGGTTGGGTCATCACTTCAATAACATCACGGAGGCATGAGAGGGAAGCCAATTGTTTTAACTCAAGCTATTACAAGGCTAAAGTTGAGCCCAATGGTTTTTTCAGACAAGTTTTCCAGGAGTTATATAAGTCCTTTGAGCCGGCCTCTGTGATGTCCGGGTTTGGGCCCTCCGGGTTAACACCTAGTTGCTGCCCTGTTGTTGAGGTTCCTGGTTCATCCTGAGACGGCTCTACGTTATTTTTGATCTGAAGATTGTCCGATGTCCAATGGATACTAGTTAAAGCCTCAAAGATTGCTTCATCATTGATGATACAATAAGGGTCGATATCAGAGGCAAAGATATGCTTACGCGTTTGAGGAGTCATATCTACAGCGTCGAATGACGGCGGCTTGCTCCATGTATTACTGCTGTCATAAGCCATCTGGTACTTCTGCAGATCCAGTTCTTGAGCAAGTTGACACGCCAATGGACGCATCTCTTTGATACACTTGGCAAAGTCTGATTCATTGAAGACAGACCCGTCATCCTTGTATTCCAGAAACCCGCCAGCCATCTCTTCAGGATCCAATTCCATTTGATAGGCCTTCGCCCGGCCTAACCTAGCCATTGCTCTGGCACGGGCGGTTGATTTCTTCAGTTCTTTGATTTGACCGGTCATTGTGGACAATTGATAAAATACTTCTTCGATGAGCTGTGTTGGTTTCTTGCCATTGGATACATCCACAAGTATATGAAGGCTGCCATCATATAATTTCTCTGTCAAAGTATAGATGGCTTTGAGCTTCACTAACAAGTTTTTTCCAAGGTTGGCACTCCCGAGACTGATACGTCTCCAACGTATCTATAATGTTTGATTGTTCCATGTTATTATATTACCCTTTTTGGATGTTTATGGGCTTTATTTTACACATTTATATCATTTTTGTGGACTAGCCTACTAACCGGAGGCCCAGCCCATATTGCTGTCTTTTTGCCTATTTCAGTATTTCAAAGAAAAGGAATATCAAATGGAGTTCAAACGGAATGAAACCTTCGGGAGCGTGATTTTTGGAACGAACGTGATCCAAAGGACTTGGAGTGCAAGTCAAGAAGCTTCCGAGGAAGCCACGAGATAGGAGCCCCCCCCTGTAGGGCGCGCCCCCTGTCTCGTGGGCCCCTCAGGCGGCCACCGACGTACTTCTTCCTCCTATATATACCTACGTACCCCGAAAGGCACCAGGAAACACAATTTCCACCGCCGTAACCTTCCGTATCCGTGAGATCTCATCTTGGAGCCTTCGCCGGCACTCTGCCGGAGGGGGAATCGACCATGGAGGGCTTCTACATCAACATCCTTTCCCCTCCGATGAGTTGTGAGTAGTTTACCACAGACCTACGGGTCCATAGTTATTATCTAGATGGCTTCTTCTCTCTTTTTGGATCTCAATACAATGTTCTCCCCCTCTCTTGTGGAGATCTGTTCGATGTAAACTCTTTTTGCGGTGTGTTTGTCGAGATCCGATGAATTGTGGGTTTATGATCAAGTTTATCTATGAATAATATTTGAATCTTCTCTGAATTCTTTTATGTATGATTGAGTTATCTTTGCAAGTCTCTTCGAATTATCAGTTTGGTTTGGCCTACTAGATTGATCTTTCTTGCCATGGGAGAAGTGTTTAGCTTTGGGTTCAATCTTGTGGTGTCCTAACCCAGTGACAGAAAGGGTTGCAAGGCACGTATTCTATTGTTGCCATCGAGGATAACAAGATGGGGTTTATATCATATTGCTTGAGTTTATCCCTCTACATCCTGTCATCTTGCTTAATACGTTACTCTGTTTTTATGAACTTAATACTCTAGATGCAGGCAGGAGTCGGTCGATGTGTGAAGTAATAGTAGTAGATGCAGTTAGGAGTCGGTCTACTTGTTATGGATGTGATGCCTATATACATGATCATGCCTAGATAATCTCATAACTATGTGCTTTTCTATCAATTGCTCGACAGTATTTTCTTCACCCACCGTAATACTTATGCTATCTTGAGAGAAGCCTCTAGTGAAACCTATGGCCCCCGGGTCTATCTCTTATCATATTTGCTTTCAATCTACTTTTATTTGCATCTTTACTTTTTGCATCTATATTATAAAATACCAAAAATATATTTATCTTATCATACTATCTTTATTAGATCTCACTTTACATGAAGTGGCCGTGAAGGATTGACAACCCTTTATTGTGTTGGTTGCGAGTTCTCAGTTTGCTTGTGTAGGTGCGTGGGACTTTTGAGGAGCCTCTTACTGGATTGATACCTTGGTTCTCAAAGCTGAGGGAAATACTTACGCTACACTTGCTGCATCACCCTCTCCTCTTCGAGGAAAACCAACGCAAGCTCAAGACGTAGCAGAGACCTGTTATACATTCAAGACAAGAGTAGCCAGGCGAGTTAGTCATCAAAGATTTTGAGCCGCCAGGTGAGTTAGAAATTTCAAGTCGCCACGCGAGTTTGTTTCAATTGATTGAAAGGTTTTTCTTACCAAATAGGGCGTTGTCATTCTTGAAATATATTGTTTTAAGACTGCCCATTCTTCAATCACCGGCTTAAGCTAGTTCTCAGCGTCTTCTCCATGCTTCAATAAAGCTGCCTTCTCAATTTCAAAGGCGAATCTTTCAGCATTAAGCTTTGCCTTCACTTTTTCTAAGTCCTCCAAAGAAGATTTCAAATTAGACTCGGCCTTGGCTTGTTCAGCTTGTTCAGATTCTAAGTTCTTCTTTAAATCGGCCAGGTTTGACTCACCCAGGATTAAAGCTTCCTGAAAAAGGATTATAAACAAGTATCATTCAATGTCTTCTAGGTTGATCAATTCAGCATTGAAAAGAGATGTTCTTCAAATACTCAAGCCCCAAACACATTGCAAGCAATATCCTTGGCACTTGGGGGCTAATGTATGTCATTCTTTTAAATCCATATTATAGAAGATCCGGCTCACCTCATGAGGTTAAGCCAGCCCTTGGGGGCTACATCTTGTTTTATTTGCCATAGTGACTAAAGAACTGGCTTATCACTTGCATGATAACCCGAGCCTTGGGGGCTACACTTTAGAATCTTCACATTTTACTTCAAGTCTTAAACATACTCAGTGACTTTCCTATGCTCAAGACTTGGGGTCTACATATTTCTTCTTCATCATGTTTAATAAGCCATTTTCAATATCCCGGCTTGTAGATACATAGTTTAAGTTGCCAGCATGAAGATCTTCAACACTGAGGTCTTTATAGCTGGGCAGATCAAGTTTGGGACTTCCCTTTTCCCAGCAAAGACGACTCTTATTTGGCCATGTGCTTGGTTAACACATGGAAGGTTTCAGGTGTTTTCTGACTCGCCCCAAGAATGGCAATATCATCGGTATTTTCTTCACGATGGATCTCTTCAGTTGGCTTGACAGGAATCGAAGAAGGAATAGGACTTGGCGGATCACAGTTATCCGCTGGGTTAGCATCAATGGCCATCTCTTCAGCGGCTGTTGCTTCCGTTTGTGTCGGCGGATCATCTTGATTGTTGCAAGGATTTTTAGGGTTTTTGGTATTGGCCTCAGGAGTTATCAGAACCTGCTCCTCCGACTCAAGAAATTCAGAGCCCTTGGAAGAGTCGCCAACTTTTCTTTTCTTGCTCTTGGCACTACAATAAATATGTCAACTTGTGACCTTCTCTTAGTGACCCTAGCTGAATTGGTTGTAAATCCACGGCCATTTCGCTTGGAATGGCTCAAACCCTGAAATTGCCTTACACCAAATGATCATAAAGCAGACAAGAGTAGTCGACGACCTTATTTCTACATGATTACGACCAATATAAATGGTCATGAGGTTGTGAACGTGGATGCATTGGTACTTAAGGTGTCGCTCATGGTGGGCTTGGGCCTCGGTGGAACGAGGCCACCTCTAAAATAAATCTGTGTGCCATGTAGGCCTCGGCCCATCTAGGAAGAAACGTGGGATGCCCTCATATTACTAAAAAAACATATATTCGGCCCAACAAAAATGGTAAAATAACTCTAAAAATGTTTTTCCTTATATAAAAATCTCGAAACCAATTAAACAATATAAAATTATAAGAATAGGAAAATAATGAACTCCTTTCTGAATCTTGCTATATGGTTTAGCAATTAGAAAAACTAAACGTGTAATTCAAAAAAATGTTAATGTTAATACGTATTTCAAAAATGTAATCATGTGTTTAAAAACTAAATGTGTGTATTTGAAAATGATAATCATAAATAATATTAGATATGTATAAAAACTTTCATGTGTATGCAAAATAGTCATCAGTACGTATATACGGAAATTTTACAATATATGTATGGAAAAGTAGATAACAAAACAAGATTTTCTAAAATGTTAATCCTGTATTTAAATGTTTCTAACCAATATCAACAATGTTTTATATGTACACAAGAATGTACAATGTGTAAAAATAAATATAGACATCAAAACTTATGTATGAAAAGATTTTTTTATTGGGAATATATAAAACTATGTTAATCATGTATTTGAAAAAAGTTAAACATATATAAACAATATGTACGATGTGTCTTAATTTACTTCTGAGCGGCTCGCCGGCTTTCTCCTAAGGAGTTTTTCGTTTTCTTTTTACAGTTGTCCATCTGTTCATTTTGATTGCTTATATTGACCAAGAGACTTGCGGTTTGTACAGAGCAAGTGAATGAATGAAGTGGCCATAATTCTTTCACAAAAAAATGCCGGGTTGTAAACAACAACTTGCTTTCTGATGGCTCGAGTGCTAAACAACAAGAGTCAAAGACATACATACACGTTATCGTTCTAGTAGATAGTCATGCGTGTGTCTCACCCAACGCGTTACATCGTCATCCCCCAGCAGCACGTACGGCGTCGATGCCTCACTTTTCGCCGGTAGTACTTGGTTCGTCCATGGACTGTAGCAGGCAAAGGTCAGCAGCAGCAACGATCCAACGACTAGACACGACTTCTTCAACGGCCAACCACGAGTATATTCTTCCTCTGAGAGCACCTAGATTCAATGGCAAATCTGGCACCCTAAACAATCGCACGGACGGCCTTTCATATTGGCTGCCGGACAACCACACTCATCAAATGCAAACCCTCAAATCCATATAAATTCATGCATGTCCATATCACATGTAAATAAACATTTGTTGGTAGCGAAAATAAGTAGTTCAAACATAAAATTTATTTGAAGTGCAAAATTCAAACATTTGCTTTCTTGCTCTTTTTGCCGAATAGTTTCTTTGGTTTTCATTTTAGGCCAACATAAGATCAATGGGTAGGTGTGTACCTGATGATCTCAATGATTTTAATGCATCAAAAGCTGATCTAAGTCTTGTTGTTTCGGTATGTGGTCCTTGTAGTCCTTGCAGAGTAGGCATGCTTCACATACCCTATCCTGCTGCAGAACTCTTCTCCCATTGATCAAGCCCTTCAAGTGCTCAACCTCCTGGTCCATTTCCTGTTCTCCCGGTACATTTCCTGTTGGATGTTGACAACCATCATAATCTTGACCTCTTCGTCCGAAACTGACGAATTGAGAACTCCATTCATCAACCTCTATGGGTCCATACTCCTTGTTCGATGAACCATCCGAATCCATCATTTCTCCTACAAAACAATCCCAAAAAATGGGTCGGACATTCTGTTGAACACATAGAAGTGCAATCCGAGAGTAGCTGAAGCATACTGTGGTGGCATCCGGGCCGGCGACGGTGTTCGTGCAGGCAAGAATGGAGGGGGGAGTCTTTTGGTGGAGCTGCCGGTGCTACAAGCTCGGTACGGTGGCGGAGCAAAGGTAGTGGTGGAGCTAGGGACGGGTCGGTGCGGACGAGGAAGAAGAGAGGAGAGGGGACAAATCAGCATGGTCGAAGGGGGATTTGGTGCAATTTGAGGTAGGGTTGACCTATCTGGTCCAACTTGAGGGACGCACCCAAGTGCCCCTGGCCTCCCCATATCTACCTCATATTTGGGCCGGATATGTGGGGTGCCGGTCAGCCCGGGCATTTGAGGCCAGGATGAGGCATCCACCTAGGTCTGGTTTTATGAACAGTCACTGACCAAGCCGTCTGTCCGGGCATGGGAGAGAGGGGGGTGGGGGAGTTGGGTTGGTGTGTCTAGCTGTAGATGGTCTGAGCCGCTTCCATCCACCATTCGTGAGGAGGGATTTTACTGTGCAATTTACTAGTCCTGTACGCTAATAATAGTATCGGATCATTTCTACCGTCCATGGCGTGGGCATTCTACGAAATCCATGTTAGTTATTTAATTTTCGTTTGTATTTTCGGAAGGGCAATTTAGTGGATACATTATTTTGCAAGCGGATGATGAACATTGAAATATTTAATATAGTACTAAAATGCTGTGCATATCATTCGACGCAGAGGCCAAAGGCATTTTCACATCTTTTTCGGAAAAAACAGACACAGTCTTCCCTCTTGGTTTTTTCGCATTAGCAAAACTAAAACTGGCCATGGCCACAAGCTTAGTTTCGCTTCATAGGTAAGCCAACTAGAGAAAGTCAATCAGCACAGACGTGCTAACCAACTAGATCTACACTCTTGGTGACTGCGTCTTAGAGAGCAATCAAGCCAGTTTTCTAATATGCATTACACCGAAACTTACTCGGCGGGTACGACCCAGGCTAATAATGTCTTTCACGCCTCTACCAGCGGCTTGATCACAAAATGGCAGAGTGCCAATGACTACGACCGTTGGATATATAACAGCACTCATTAGAGACAAAGCTATTCGAGGGTAAGTGGCCGGGCCGAGGTGCTTGATGAACGACAAAATCAGTCCTCCTAGATTAACGTTGACCAGATGTTGTCCAAAATTTTCCAGATACCTTCCATTTCTACGAGTAATTCATCACAACCAAAATTATTGTACAGTGTGGCAGTATGTTGCATTGCCTGTTTGGGTGGGAAGGTAGAACACTAGGTTGCGAGAAGGAGGATGACATATATAGAAGTAAACGATGCGTACATCTACCATCATAAAGGTAGCTCGACAACGTAGGTGAGATAAATTCTGAAATTTCAATCATTAGCATAGATACCAAATTGATTGTCTTAGAGTAAAAATATTTCGTTTATTACAATAGTACAAATTCAAACAATTTTGAAATATTTTTTATCAAAATTCCAAAAGAAAGAGACTTATTTTTTGTTCTACTCTTCCATTCTTCAATTTTCACACTTTTCTCTACTAAAAGGACTGCCTTTTTTTTATATTTTAATACATACTTCTCATTTTTTCTAGAATCTTCCATACTTTAAGTTTACAATGTGCACACATATTCTTACATTGTGATTTTTTGGACATAGTCCAGACGGAAGCGCTCAAACGTACGCGCTTACACTCACCCCTATGAATGCACACACGTAGACCCTACCCCTATGAGCACCTTCGAGAGACTGAGCCGACATATCATCTTGAGATTTACGAAGTCACCTTAGGCGTCTCGTCGTCGACAGGGAACGTCTGCTCCCATTGAAAGCGCACTGCCGGAAATCCTGAAATAAATCCGTGAATAATGGGAACACCAGGACTTGAACCTGGTGGGCTGAGGATACCACTTTCCCTCTAACCATCCAACCAAAGGTTGGTTCACATTTTTGTTTTGTTTTAAGGGTAAGGAAAAATCCACCTAAAGTCCATTTGTCTTTCAGATGGAGTAGTTATCTATTGTTATACATTTAACCTGATATCAGAGTTGTTACTATTCTGTAGCTAGCTATTAGATTTTCAATGATATGAATATTAGTAGAAAAAGGCCCATTTATCGCCGTTCATAAGGCTCATTTGTCCCGGTTCGGGAACCGGGGCTAAAGGGTCAGTACTAAAGTCCAAAACCTTTAGTCCCGAACCGGGACAAATGGGGCTCCACGTGGTCGGTGGGGCTTGCCCAGGCAGGGAGGGCTTTGGTCCCGGTTGGTAGCACCAATCGGGACAAAAAAGCATCCACATGTCAGCAGTTCAGGGGCTCGTGTTTTTGTTTTTTGTTTTTGGAAAGGGGGGAGGGGGGGGGGGGTGGTGGTTTTGGAGGTTTTGTAGGGTTAATTTAGGGGTTTCATATATTGTGTTAGCTAGCTAATAGAGAGAAGTGTCCTCTCTTATCTTCGTGCTTGGTTGATGCTACGTACTATACGTATAGAGAGGACTCGACACGCTAGCTAGTAAGCAAATGAAGCAAACATTAAGTACACAAGATAGTCATGAACATATACAAAGAGAAGTAATCGACCTCTCTTTCTCCGAGAGATTGGTCGAACAACAAGTTTTCATACATCTATCCAACGCTACTAGCTACATATATATAATATAAGATCTCTTACAATCGCTAGCATATGATGTCAAGTTCCACATGGTATTCTCCGTCTTTATCTATGACGTGGTCAAGAAAGAATCCTGCCAATTCATCTTGAATTGCTTTTATGCGATCTTGTGGTAGGAGTTCATCCCACAGCTGCCAAAGCTAATTTGAAGAAGGGGTCAATACATATCACCAGACCCCTATATCTGGGGACGTTTTCGCTCTATGGTTAAACCACTTGGCTGAAAATGACCCATGGGTAAATATGTATATGGCACGTGTATTATTTTGGTATATGGCTGTGTAGAAATGAGTGGTGTGCCCGGGTTTCGTTTCAAATTTTTTGAACGTGTGTGCACGTTGCGTTGGTTGGTTTAGTATTTTTGCCTGTTTATATATGGGCCAATTTCTATGTTGGGGTTCCTGCTCCGACACATTCTTTTTGCTTCGATGCTTCTTCCGGTTTTTAGTGGTCATTGGGTTGTCTTCTGGCCGCTGTTGGCCCAGTCGTCCCGTCCTTGTCTATATTCCTGCCGCTGTTGGCCCAAGTCGCTTTCTCGCTTCCTATTCTGGCCTGGTCGAATCCTTGCGTGGTTGTCTCCCTATGATCCACATGTAATTGCCTGCTTTACCGCCGTCGGTGCCGTTTTACCGTATTTATGGGTGCCGCTTTGATCGTATATTCTGGAGACGCTATCGCTTTCGATTGGTGCCGCTTGGGCCGTATAATCTAGAGATCTTGCCGCTAGGTGTTTCCTGATCGTTTTTTATTTCTCTTTTGACCTTCTGTCGATTATAAATAGGCATTCCTTTCTGTGATACTGTAATAATTCTGTGGGCTTTGCTTCCTCGCTTTCGTATACATTATTGGTTTCCCTGCTGCTTCCCGACACGATGGGCTCGCCGGGCTGTGGTGGTCCTCCGCCTCAAGGAGGAGCGTCGTGACACCTGCTGCTGCCCGGATGTGACCGCGCCATTAGGCCTCTGTCGTCGAAGATGGACGTGCCAAGGGAGGACGCGGGTGCGGGTGCAGGTGCAGCCATCCGCGTCCAGGAGCGAGGCACGCAAGGTCGGGCCACGTCACCGCGCCTTGAGGACATGCAGCGGGAGGCTGGGTCGTGGACGAACGCCATGGCCAGGCCTCACCGTTTTGTCGCTGCTGCCGTCGACGGTCATGTTGTGGGTGGAGTCCAACGACATCGCTGCTGGGTCGCGCTAGCTGCAACTGAGGGGGTCATCGACCATGGGGTGTCTCTGCCGCCTCCATCGCGTATTGATTGTGTGCCGATGGGGCGCCGTGGAGTCCGAGGGTCGCCGTGCCCTTTGCGCTGGAAGGCGCTGCCGCCACGTCCGTGTACGAGACCGATGGGCATGGACGGACCCAGGTATCATGGATCTCTTCCCTTCTCTGTTATGGGGTGTACTCCAACAACAACAAGTACGGCCGTGGAGGGGAGGACGGGGTATGATCCAGCGCTTCCAATTTGTTTCGGAGGACACACTAGTAGAAAAAGGGGCTTTCGTTCAGGCCTGGCAAGCCCATTAGTCCCGGTTCTGCCACGATCCGGGACCAATGGAGGCATTTGTCCCCGTTCGTGATCCCAAGGGGCCGACCGGGGCCTCGTGGGCATTGGTCCCGGCTCGTCTGGGCCCATTTGTCCCGGCTCTTGGCACGAACAGGGACCAATGGGCCTCGCTCCTGGCCCACAACCATTGGTCCCGGTTCGTGGCAGGAACCGGGACAGAAGGATGGCCTTTAGTCCCGGTTCCAGCTACGAACCGGGACAAATGAGTTGCCTGTATATACCCCATCGCCGGCGAGCAGAGCACTCCACAGTGCTCTGTTTTTTGCTGGCCGGCGAGGACGGGTATCTGGGTGCTCTAGCTCACCTCTTATGCATGTGAGGTGTTCGATGAAATGTCCGAGCCACACTAGTTAAGCTTTCTCCTCTCGAAGCTCGACATCCGAGCTCCATTTTTTCCGAGATTTGTCCAGGTTTAGCGGTCCGTCACGCCCCGTCCTCGTCTTCATCGCCGTCGATCGCCCGCGCCGATCTCGTCGCCGGCACCACCGTGGTGAGCCCCTTGTTCTTTTGTTCTTTCTGAAAGAAAATAAAATCTTACTTTAGATAGATACTTGTCTAATTTTCTTACTTTTGACACACATAATTATATATGATGCACGCAGATGAACCAACAATGGATGTACGGTGCCAGACACACCTCCGAGTACATTAAGGGCGTGCATAATTTTCTCGAAGTGGCTGAGGCAAACAAGCAGAATGGTTTTATGTGTTGTCCATGACCTAATTGTGGGAATACGAGGTCTTACTCTGACAAGAAAATCCTTCACAACCACCTGCTTTATAAGGGTTTCATGCCACACTATAACGTTTGGACGAAGCACGGAGAAATAGGGGTTGTGATGGAAGACAGCGAAGAAGAAGAGGACGATGACAACTATGTGCCCCCTGAATACGGTGATGCTGCAACGGGGGAAGTTGAAGATTAAGAAGAAGCTGATGATCAAGAGGAACCAGACGATGTGCCCAATGATGATCTCTGCCGGGTCATTGTTGATGCAAGGGAAAAGTGCGGAAGTGAAAAGGAGAAGCTGAAGTTCGATCACATGTTAGAGGATCACAAAAAGGGGTTGTACCCCAATTGCGAAGATGGCAACACAAAACTCGGTACCATACTATAATTGCTGTAGTGGAAGGCAGAGAATGCTGTACTTGACAAAGGATTTGAGAAGCTACTGAAAATATTGAAGAAGAAGCTTCCAAAGGATAACGAATTGCCCGACAGTACATATGCAGCAAAGAAGGTCGTATGCCCTCTAGGATTGGAGGTGCAGAAGATACATGCATGCCCTAATGACTGCATCCTCTACCGCGGTGCGTACAAGGATCTGAACGCATGCTCGGTATGCGGTGCATTGCGGTATAAGATCAGACGAGATGACCCTGGTGATGTTTAGGGCGAGCCCCGCAGGAAGAGGGTTCCTGCGTAGTTGATGTGGTATGCGCCTATAATACCACGGTTGAAGCGACTATTCAGAAACAAAGAGCATGCCAAGTTGATGCGATGGCACAGTGAGGACCGTAAGAAAGACGGGAAGTTGAGAGCACCCGCTGACGGGTCGCAGTGGAGAAAAATTGAGCGAAAGTACTGGGCTGAATTTGCAAGTGACCCAAGAAACGTATGGTTTGCTTTAAGTGCGGATGGCATTAATTCTTTCGGGGAGTAGAGCAGCAATCACAACACCTGGCCTGTGACTCTATGTATGTATAACCTTCCTCCTTGGATATGCATGAAGTGGAAGTTCATTATGATGCCAATTCTCATCCAAGGCCCTAAGCAACCCGACAACGACATTGATGTGTACCTAAGGCCATTAGTTGAAGAACTCTTACAGCTGTGAAATGGAACAGGTGTACATGCGTGGGATGAGCACATGGGGGAAGAATTTGACCTAAAGGCGTTGCTGTTCGTGACCATCAATGATTGGCCCGCTCTCAGTAACCTTTCAGGACAGACAAACAAGGGATACCACGCATGCACGCACTGTTTAGCTGACACCGAAAATATATACCTGGACAGATGCAGGAAGAATGTGTACCTGGGCCATCGTCGATTTCTCCCGACCAACCATCAATGTCGAAAGAAAGGCAAGCATTTCAAGGGCGATGCAGATCACCGGTAGAAGCCCGCCATGTGTACCGGTGATCACGTACTTGCTATGGTCTCTGATTTACAAGTAATATTGGAAAGGGTCCCGGCGGACTTGCTGTTCCGAATGACGCTAAAGGACGCGCACCCATGTGGAAGAAGAAATCTATATTTTGGAACGTACCCTACTGGAAAGAGCTAGAGGTAAGCTCTTCAATCGACGTGACGCACGTGGCGAAAAACCTTTGCGTCAACCCGTTAGGCTTCTTGGACGTGTATGGGAAGACAAAAGATAAACCTGAGGCACCGGAGGACCTGCAACGTTTGCAAGAAAAAGACGCCATGCCTACAAAGCAGTATGAAGATCCTGCCAGCTACGCTCTTACCAAAGAAGAGAAGAAAATCTTTTTTGAATGCCTGCTCAGTATGAAGGTCCTGACTGGCTTATCGTCAAATATAAAGGGAATAATAAATATTCCAGGGAAAAGTTCCAGAACCTAAAGTCTGCTGACTGCCACATGATTATGATGCAACTGCCTCCGGATGCATTGAGGAGGCTTCTACCGGAAAACGTCCGATTAGCCATTGTGAAGCTATGTGCATTCCTCAATGAAATCTCGCAGAAGTTGATCGAACCAGAAATCATACCAAGGCTAAGGAGTGATGTGGCGCAATGTCTTGTCAGTTTTGAGCTGGTGTTCCCACCATCCTTCTTCAATATCATGACGCACGTCCTAGTTCATCTAGTCGACGAGATTGTCATTCTTGGCCCCGTATTTCTACATAATATGTTCCCCTTTGAGAGGTTCATGGGAGTCCTAAAGAAATATATCAGTAACCATGCTAGGCCAGAAGGAAGCATCTCCATGGGCCATCAAACAGAGGATGTCATTGGGTTTTGTGTTGACTTCATTCCTGGCCTTAAGAAGATAGGTCTCCCTAAATCGCGGTATGATGGGAGACTGACTGGAAAAGGCACGCTAGGAGCGAACTCAATAATATGCAGGGACGGGCATTCTTAGTCTCAAGCGCACTACACAGTTCTACAGAACTCTACCTTGGTGACCCCGTAGGTCGATGAACACAAGAACAGTCTGCGCTCCAAACACCCGGAGAAGTGTGACGACTGGATTACATGTGAACACAGCAGGACTTTCAGCAGTTGGTTGGAAACACGTCTCAGAGGTGAACACTGTTTGTGATGAGCTGTACTCGTTGTCCAGGGGACCATCTTCGACTGTATTGACTTACAAAGGATACGAGATAAATGGGAATACATTTTACACGATCGCCCAAGATCAAAAGAGCACCAACCAAAACAGCCGTGTCCGCTTTGATGCAGCAACCGAGAGGGGAAAGGACACATATTATGGTTACATAATGGACATATGGGAACTTGACTACGGACATGATTTTAAGGTCCCTTTGTTTAAGAGCAAATGGGTCAATCTGTCAGGAGGCGGGGTACAGGTAGACCCACAGTATAGAATGGCAACAGCGGATTTGAACAATCTTGGGTGCACTGACGACCCGTTCGTCCTAGCCAATGATGTGGCACAGGTTATCACTACTAGGGAAAACCTTATACACAGAATGTTACCAGTAGCGTTGTACAAAATCATACGCTACTGCTACTTAGTAGCAGCGCACCTAAATAAATCGCGCTACTGCTATGACTTTAGCAGTAGCGCGTACTAGCAAAAAGCGCTGCTGCTATGTTTGATCTGGGCGCACATGGCTAGCCCAACCTAGCAGTAGCGCGTATACTGGCCCAGCGCTACTACTACTCTCCTTAGCTGTAGTGCGCTTACGTGTAAGACGCTACTACTAACGGAAATAAAATAAAGTGAAAAACAAGTAGAAAAGTAAATGAAAATGAAAAAAATAGAAAAAGAAGAAAGGAAAAAAATGTAAAGAAAAATAAAAGAAAAAAGGGAAAAAGGAGAAAGGAATAGCAGTAGCGGGTTTCAGGAAATGCGCCAGTAGCTAACTTAGCTAGAGCGTTTTCAAGCAGCTACTGCACACGCTTCACTTAGACAGCGCCCCGCCCCCTGCCACCACACTTCTTCCCAAATCCTCGCCCTCGCTTGCCGTCTCCCCAATTAGCCGTCGCCCCACTTCGCCGCCGTCTCCTGCCGGCATGGACGCCCGCAACCTCACCGTCTCCCCCCGAGGCCGTCGTCATCCTCACCGCCGCCCGAGGCCGCCCTCAGCCTCACCGCCGCCGCCCGAGGCCGCCCTCGATGTCACCGTCGGCGCCCACCACCTCACCGCTGCCCGAGCCCGCCCAGGACCGCCATTGCCCGTGCCCGAGCCCGCCCTCTCCGCCCCTGCCTCCGTCACCGAGCATCTCCCCGCCAACTTCTCTCCCCTCTCTATAAGTCCCCCACCCCTCCCCCCCACTTCTCTCTCTCTCTCTCTCTGCATTTTAGAGAAAAAATTAGTAGAGGAAAAGTTTGTTTATAGCAAAAAATTTAGTTTAGAGCAAAGGATGTTAAGTAGTAGATGTTAGAGCAAAAATTAGTTTAGAGCAAAAAATTTGGTTTACAACAAAAGTTAGTTAGGGTAGTAGGGTTTAATTAGGGTAGATACTGCTTGTATAGTATATAGTGATACCAGTAGATGTTAATTAGGTTAGGGCAATATTGGTACTAGTAGATGTTAATTAGGTGTTTTTCAGTCAGGGCACTAGAGTTTTGCTAGGTTAATAATGTTAGTAGTGCTGCTAGTATTAGTGGTACAGTAGGCTAATTAGGTGATGTTAAATGAATAACCTAAATGAATGAAATTAGTAGTTAACTGAATTTTTTTTCCATTCATCATTATAGAGCACTAAAGTTAACTGAATTTTGTTCTATTAGTAGTTAAATGAATTTTATTCTACACTTTGTTTTTGGATTAGCTTGTGAAATTTGGACATGTGGTTGCTCGTGTATATTTGGACATGTGTTGCGGTGTCGAAGAGGGATATTTGAACACTGTTTCCAGGGAATGATGCTGAGTGGCCTATGTTTTGCCGGAATGTTGATTCATTTCTGTTCGGGCAAATTTCAGGTTCTCGATTTGTCCACTTTTTAGCAAAGGTCATGCAGAAATTTTCCGTGAATTTCGGCATGACTTGTGCTGCAAACTAGGACATATCGAGTGGCCGGGATTTGCCGCACCAGGAAGGAGTCAACATTCCTAAAAAACAATAGGCCTTTTTATGTCATTATTCATTTTATTAGGTCTAGAATTAATTGACTAGATTTAATCATAGGAAACATGGCTAGCAACGATGAAGGACAGGGTTCTGGTGATTGCGACGACGTCTACCGGGCGGCAGACGAATTTTTTAGCCTTACCGACGATCAACCGATGTTGTTGCTGGGCCCACCGGTGGCATCGGGGACTGAGACCGACACGCAGACCGGTGCTGAGACTGAGACCGGCGCTGAGACTCAGACCGGCATCGAGACCGGCGCTGAGACTGAGACCGGTGCTGCCTCGGGGAGCGGAGCCGGTGTAGAACCGAAAGCAAAGAGGCAACGGCTTCCTAACAAACTCAGGACTACTAGACTGGTGGTCACGGAGGTGGACGACGACATTTTTGAGCCAAAGGCGCCTGAGGAAGCGGGTCGATGCTACGACAATCAAATAGGCTGCATCGTACGGACAACCGCCACCATCAACGATGAGAAACTACAGAAGATAGAAAATATGAGGAGCTCCCTCCTAAAGAAGTTTCGCCAGATATTCTTGTTCCCGGGCCGGAATGAGAAGGATTATGAAGATCCAGACGAGGACCCGACAATGAAAAAGATAAACAAACATGCCATGACCAAGTTTAGCGACGCGTTGGCCGACTGGAAAACTCGAGTGAAAGCAAGGATCATCGACAAGGAACCCAACTCCGAGATTGTAAAGGATAATCCCACAATCACGAAGAGCAGTTTCAAATATTCAAGGAGGCTTGCGAGGCCGAAGCTGCCAAAAAAAGTCTAAGTACATGAAGGGGCTTCAAGAGAGGAAGATTGGGAGCCACCACCTCGAAAGCCGTGGTTACGGCGGAAAGAGGTCCAAATGGGCCAACGAGGACGCGGAAGCCGCGAGTCTGGGCATCCCAGACCCCTTGGCGGATTTCACCGTCCCGCAGGAGCGTGACGTCCTGAGGGCCGGCACCGTTGGGACCCAGTGAAGAAGGTTTACGAGACAACACCGGTCATTACGGAGTTCATGAGAATGCTGGTAATTTTAGTTTCTGTTCAGTTCGACTGCACACGTTAGTAATATTTGTAAACGATCCTTGTGCCTTTTGCAGAAAGAGCATCACCGGATTGCGGCCGAAAGCGACTCGCCGTCTGAGGCATTGGCGAGGCCCAAGTGGGACACTCTATTCAACCGGGCGTTGAACATATTGAAACGACAACTGGTGGATACTCGACCATCGTATGGACGCGTGCACGGTGTCGGAGACGACACCACGTGGAAGAAGTACTACCGTGAGACCACGTAGGAGAGAAAGGAAAGACGGAGGTTAACTGAAGAAAACATCGACAAGAAGGTTGAGATTGCGGTTGAGAAGAAATCATCTCAGACAGTCGCAACAGCGGTAGTTGCCGCAAAACAGGTGGTTGCAGATTTGTCTACTTCCTTGGTTCCGGCCGTTTTCACTTGGACAAGGCAAAATCCAGAAAAAAATGCAGATGACTTTCCCCTTGCTGACTTCTTGGGAGCACCTGCTCCCGCACCGGCTCCCGCACCGGACGTGCTCGGCGGTGCTTCGTCTTTGGCTGAGCTCGACGCCCTCACGGTATCTGTCACACCGGCCCCCTTCAATATAAATGTATAATCTCCCGTTTTCGTTGCCTTTCAGATGTCTCACGTCACAGACTTTTCTTTGCAGGCCGACGAAACCCCGTGCACCATATTGTACACCATCGGCGACCAGAAGGTGGACGTGGGGAAGGCGACGATAATGGAGCCGAAGGAACCATTGTTCCACAGCCGGCCGATCCCCCCGAACGTCTTCAACGTTTCCGTGGCCAGTGTCGAACCGGGCCATGAGAATTTGCCTCCTCCAATACTACTGGTGGATGACAAGGAGACACCGCGACGGCTTGGTGATTGTTGCAATGGGTGGGTCCTGTTGTGGCCAAAGAGTCTGCTTCGTCTGGAGGCGGTCGGGAGCACACCCACGAGCACGCAGCCTCAGCATGGTATGAACATCAACACCCCACCTACCCAATTAGCGTCGGGTGTCGGGTTGGGTGATAGCTGACGGGGTAAGGAGGAGGTTCCATTAGTTGCTGATGACATCGCCATGGATGAGGATGAGGACGACGGTGGCGCTGAACAGTATGTCTATACTGGCGCCTCCTCAGGGTTTGAGCGTCATGAGTCGGTGCCTGAATTGCCGTCTCAACGTATTATGGACGACCTTCCGGTACTAAAAAAGTCTAGGAAGAGAGCGAGGAAAGGCAAAAAAGCTGATTCTATAATCCAGCCACCTCAGCAGCCTCGGCTTCAGGACCATATAGATATCCCTGATGCGGATAAATGGCATATCTCCGGTCAACCAATCCTACCTGCAACAGCTCTAGGGGTCAGATTCGGCGATCTAAGGAGACTTCATGACGGTGTGCTGCGGGTAGAGAAAGGCCTCATCGCCTCGAAAGATCCAGGATACCCACTCTACGTGGTTAACGTTCCGCGCCAAATGTCGTACGTCGACAGCTTCCCCGCGGATAAGTTCTTCCTCCGATTCGATTACATATTCGACATGTTTCATGTGAAGAAGCTGGATTTTACGTTTGTCCGCCTTTATGCCTTGCACATGAACTACATCATCGGTGTTGAGAAGATATCTCATATCTGTGTCGCTGACCCGTACTACATGCACGAGGGCTTCTTGGGAGTCTGCGCAGAGCACCGTGTATACGCGAGGGAATACATCGTCAATTTCATGCTCGCTAATAAGGACAAGGAGGTGATTCTCATGCCTTATCATCCCGTGTAAGTCATCCGCGCTACTATCCTTCCTTCGATTTCAATCATTCATTTGCACGGTGGAGGCTAATTAATTTGAGGTGTACTTAATTGGCGCAGCGGCGGGCGCGCCGTCCTCATCATCCTATACCTCCGATTCTCCCACGCTCTTTACTTGGACTCGTCGAAGAACATTCACAAAAAGGATTACACCCACATCAAGGATGTTCTCGACAGTGCTATGTTTTACTACCAAGCAAGGAGTGGAGAGGCCAGGACCAAGAAGAGAAGGGGCGGCAGGGTTGCCTTCGGCCATAAGACCGACTTTCTGCTGCATCCAGCAACCGAACGATTCTCTTAATGATGGATCCTATGTCCTACACCACATGCTGGAGTACAGACGGGATCACCAGTACCTTCGCATGTCACCTAGATCCGGTGATGCCCATATTCTGCAATGGGCAAAGAACGTAAGAGATATCGAGGATCATCGACTTCGAGCCGAGTTCTATCACATCCAGTGCGAACTTTCCCAAATCATCATGAAGGAGGTCTTCGGAAAAACAGGGATGTTCTACGAAGAAGGATAAATGTCGCGGGAAGATGTCCGAACACGGGTAGCCGCTCAGCGTCTCGACCTGAAACCTTTCACTAGGCTCGGGGACTATCTCCCTGACATGGATGGATGGAACGACATGTTGGAGTGATTGTCGATATATGACAATGTGTCCGTTTAGTCCATAATTTCTGTATGAAAAAACTTTGAGTTATGCACGGTGAAACTTTATTTGTGATGTAATTAAACCGTCCTCCTCCTCGACTAGCGAAAATCACTCTAGTTAGGGCATTTTGGGGTACGATGAACTTTGTTATTTATGATTACGATATGTTGTTTCTATTTTTGCCAAGTCTGTCTCTTTCTGATGCTCAACTATATATGTTGCATATCATCGACTGATGTGACGATGAATAAGTGCTACGCCAGGAGTATATATACGACAAGTGGCCGCAGTGTCAGGCCCAGGTGTACCGGTTTCCGGTTTCCGAGCGACAGGCAGTAGTTAGTTTAGGTTCACGCTAATGCGAGAGAGGGATACGAACTCATGTACTCAAAGTGATAGCTCTTCTCGCGTATATCATTGTTTAGATGGATGACGATGTATTTGCAAGTAATCGAAACTTGTATCGCTGTTTTCGAGATGATGACAAGAGACCACTTTGTGTTGGATGATGATTATGATGATGACATGATTTGGTGAGACTAATTGTATGTATATGCTATGATTACATTTGTATGTGTATGATATGCTAAAGATTATTGTATAAAGCCTATTCAAATACAAAACAAATAAAAAACAAATATGCAGGGAAAAAAACTAATAAAACTAGTAGTAGCGAGGGGGGAAATTTAGCAGTAGCGCCGCCTTACCAGTAGCGCTTCCCAGTAAACAGCGCTGCAGATAATATCAGCAGCACCCTTTTCTAAAGCGCGCTACAGCTACTCATGTATAGCAGTAGCGTAGGACAACAGGCGCTACTGCTATACGTTAGCTATATCGCCTTATTAGTAGCGCCGGTCCCCGCGCTACTGAGAGGCCCAAAACCCGCACTGCTGCTAGGCTTTTCCCTAGTAGTGTTATCTATGTGAAGGACATGTCTCCTAAACCGAGAAAAAGAAAAGATAAGGAAGCGAATACATCATACGATGAGCCAAAGCGCCACATAGTTCTTTCGGAAAAAAGGGACATCGTGGGAGTGGAGGGCAATACAGACATGTCTGAAGATTATGAGAAGTTTCATGAAATTCATCCCTTCAAAGTGAAGGCTGGCCCAAGCATCCTGATAAACGATGAAGATTATCCATGGTTACGGCACAATAAACAAAGCACACAAGCGAAAAAAAGTGAAGACTTTCTCTCCACAACTATTATGACGATACCATGCCACCTTTCAAGCTTTTCGTAGTTCATTTGAAATGCATGTTGTAACAGACGAGTTTCCGTATGAAATCCTGATACTTCGAAACAGATTGTTCGTTTTCTAGACGAAGTGCATCTAGTTTTTGCCGTAACCCTCTCTACTTTCTTGCACATGCTATGTGGGTGAAATGATGATACCGTGCCAAATTTCAACCTTTTCAGAGTTCATTTGTAGTGCTTTTCAATTTCATGGTCTTATAGCTCAAAATAATCAGTAAATGCATGGAAAATAATAAATGAAGTCAGAAAGGGTTGAAAATTGATGGTGTGGCTTTGAATGGTCCATTTTGAACACAGAAAAACTATGGAGTTCAAATAAGTTCAAAAAATGAAATCCCTTTGTAACAGATGAACTTTCGTCCGAAACCCTAATACTTCGAAAGAGATTCTCCGTTTTGTACACGAAGTGCATCTAGTTTTTGCCGTAACCCTCTCTACTTTCTTGCACATGCTATGTGGGTGAAATGATGATACCATGCCCACTTTCAACCTTTTCAGAGTTCATTTGTAGTGTTTTTCAATTTCATGGTCTTATAGCTCAAAATAATCAGTAAATACATGGAAAATAACAAATGAAGTCAAGAAGGGTTGAAAATTGATGATGTGGCTTTGAATGGTGCATTTTGAACACAGAAGAACTATGGAGTTCAAATAAGTTCTAAAAAATGAAATCCCTTTGTAATAGACGAGTTTCCGTATGAAATCCTGATACTTCGAAACAGATTGTCCGTTTTGTACACGAAGTGCATCCAGTTTTTTCCGTAACCCTCTCTACTTTCTTGCACATGCTATGTGGGTGAAATGGCGATACCATACCAACTTTCAACATTTTCAGAGTTCATTTGTAGTGCTTTTCAATTTCAGGGTCTTATAGCTCAAAATAATCAGTAAATGCATGGAAAATAACATATATCATAAAATAAAATAAATAAGTAATTAGAAACAGAATAGAATAAACTTTAATAAAATATATAAGTAGAAACAAAATAAAATAAACTTTAATAACATAAATAAAATTTATGAAACTAAAATTATCAATGTATTTTCTGTTCAAAACATTATAAGCAACCTCTAGTACTGTTGAAACTAAAATTATATAAAATTGATGCAACTAAAATTATCAAAGTTTTTCCTGTTCAAAATCATTTAAAGCAAAAAGAATTTTCATAAAGAAATTTTTGTTAGAAACTTTAATAGAAAAAAGAATTATCATAAAATAAAGTAAATAATTAATTAGAAAAAAATAAAATAAAATAAATAAGTATTTTGTTGTAAATAGAAACAAAATAAAATAAATAAAGTAAAAAATAAAAGAAATAAACTGGGAAAAAATAAAAAAGGCACCTACTGGGCCACCACGGCCTGAATACGACAAGAAACCCACCCATGGGCCAGGATTCAGGCCCGTAGAAAGCCCAAATAGGGCCATACGCAGATATAGTGTGTTTAAGCCCGAAAGCCTGCATTTGAGAGGAGCTCGAGAGGGCAGCGGGAGTGGGGCTTATAAACCACTCTCGACCTCCCTTAACTAGCGAGGTGGGACTAAACTTTCGTGCCGCGACGCGGGCAGCATAAGGCCTTTAGTCGCGGTCGGTGCCACCAACCGAGACTAAAGGTATGCATTGGTACCGGTTCATGGTACCAAGCAGAACCAATGCCCAACCTTTAGTCCCGGTTGGTCCCACCAACCGGGACCAAAGGTGTCTGCTTCCCGCCCTTTGGGCTGGTGAAAAGAGACATTTGGTCCCAGTTGGTGGCATTAAGCGTGACTAAAGGTGGGCATTGGTCCCGGTTTGTGGCACGAACCGGGACCAATGCTCTTTCTGTATAATCAACATTTGTGAAAATTTCGGTTCAGTTCTTCGATCCCGCCCATCTGCCTCGCCGTCGCCGTTGCCGCCAAGCTCCATCCCAGCACCCTCTCGACGCCGTCCCCGCTGCCCGACGCCGTCCCAAGACCGCCTCGACGCCGTCGCCGCCCGCCACCCCTGCCCCGGACGTGGCCGCCCTTTGCCCCGACCTCGCCGTCACCGCCCTCTGCTGCGCCTCGTCGTCGCCGCCCAGTGAGCCCCCTCCCTTCCCCCAGGCTGTTGCCCCTGCCTGCTCTGCTTGCCGCGCGCCGCCGCCACCGCCCCGACCTGGTCTGCTTTGCCACACCGCCGCCTGCCGCCTGCCTGCTCTCTAGTTTTTTTCATACACTTTTAATTTGTCCATTGATGTATGTATGTATATGTATATATATATATATATATATATATATATATATATATATATATATATATATATATATATATATATATATATATATATATATATATATATATATATATATCTGTGTATGTATATGTATATATATGCAGATGTATGTATGATCCATGGATGTGTATACATTGATGTATGATTTTTGGTCATAGATTTTTTGTCAATTTATGTATATATATGTTCATATATATATATATGTGCATATTTAGAAAAAAAATTGTGTTGCAAAAGTTACATTTAAGGTTAGTTGATTTAGTGCATTTTTGGTTATTAGTTCTACTGTTAGTGCATTTTAGGATAGTAGATTCTAGGTTAGTGGATCGGAGAGGAAAAAGTAAAATAATGAAAAGGAAGAAAAGAGGAAGAAGGAAGAAGGAAGAAGAAGAAAAAGAAGGAGAGGAAAAAGGAAAATAAGAAGAGGAAGACGGAGAAGAAGAGGAGAGTAAGAAGTGGAGAAATAAATAAGAAGAGGAAAAAAGAAGAAGAAAAATGAGGAGAAGAAGAAAGGAATAGAGGACAAGACTCTATTCCTTTCTTCTTCTCCTTTTTTTTCTTCTTTTTTTCTTCGACTTCTCCTCTATTCCTTTCTTCATCTCCTCTTTTTTCTTCGTCTTCCTCTTCTTATTTTTTATCGGGTATGTCGTTGTCGATATACCCCCTCCTCGATAACTTCGACATGAGGGGGGCCGATAAATAATAGAACTAGTTAAACTAGTTTATTTTTAGTAAGTACTATTTTATTTTATTTATAGTAAGTGCTTAGTAGTTGAACTAGTTGATTTAATAAAACTACTTTATTTTACTATAGAAGTAGTTTATTTTTAGTAAGTACTACTTTATTTTATTAATAGTAAGTGCTTAGTAGTTGATTTTATAAAACTACTTTATTTTACTATATATAGAAGTAGTTTATTTTTAGTAAGTACTAGTTTATTTTATTTATAGTAAGTGCTTAATTAGTAGTTGAACTAGTTGATTTAATAAAACTACTTTATTTTACTATAGAAGTAGTTTATTTTTAGCAAAATTAATAGAACTAGTTTATTTTTTTAGTTCAAGCAATTATTCCCGCATCGACGTTGATGATGCCTATCCCGCATCCTCGTCGTCTACTCGGCGGATGAGGCCGGCTTGATCAGAGGGGCCATGTCCGGGACTGGGCTCCGCCGCGCTGGTATTGGGAGGTGGTACCTTCTGGGGGGCGTAGGTTGGTGAGGAGCCAGCCCGTCGTTGACCCGATCCTTGTTTGGTGGTGGTCGCGTGGGCCAGTGACGGTGCCTAGGCTTTCGGACACCGCGGAGGTGGTACGTCACCGTGTCAGCAAGGAGGACGAGCACGCCCATTGCTACATGGTTGCGTTGGAGGGCAGGTTCGACAATACCTGGCATGTTGTTCAGGGATCTCACTGGAGCTATTATCCTGTGATGGTTCCTTCCCTTTGGGTGTCCATCACTCGCACCGATACCCGTCGGGCGCTACGGTTCTAGCTGTACTAGCGATGCTATATATAATAATGATAGTATTTGAGGTGTATCAGTGATAATATTCGACGATGTACGGATGGAAGAGATGATGTAGTTTTGCTTATAATTGAATGCATGCTAATTTGAATACAACTTCATTTTACGATTTGGTTTTGCTTATTGATAGCTCAAATTAGAAAACTACTCCTACTTCGAATGCTAAAATTGGAGAGCACTATGCAAGGCGTATGCATATGATTAGTTGATAGCTTATAGGGTTTCTGTTGTCGCGGAAATCTAGGAGCCCCCCTCCATCATCTCCGCCGTCGTCCCCGTCACCGACCCTCTCCGACCTCGAGGTGAGACCAGCCAAATCATTTTTTAGAAAGATAATTAAACGATATTTCGGGTTGACTTTAAGTCTGTCGAGTCTCCAGCATATATGAGAGGACAAAGAATCCCGACTGTTGTCGTGGGGTAGCTTCTCCTTCGTTCGCGTGTGCTAGACAATTTGGCATAATGCACTCGGGAACGAAAGGAGGAGCTACAATCACCGACGGTCACAAATGTCCGAGAGGAATCAGTGAGGGAGAGTTTCACCATATATATATGAGAGGACGAAGAATCCCGACTGTTGTCGTGGGGGTCGCTTCTCCTTCGTTCCCGTGTGCTAGACATTTTGGTGTATTGCACTCGGGGATGAATGGAGGAGCGACCATCACGAACGGTCGAATGTATACACCACGTGAGCTGAGAGTTTTCAAGAAAAGACTTGATAGACCGATAGTCAACCCGTGATGAATAATAATGATCTAACTTAGTTTTTGTAGTACATATATTTAGTTGCATAAGTTTAACCTTTGAGCGTAGGAAATGTCGTCATCGGATGACGAAAGCCTCCCGGGGGAGTGCGGCTGGTGCCACGACGGTCGAGGTTTGTGCGACAGGCCTCACATGGACGATGATCGGCGCTTTAGAATTAAGCTCGAGGAGACCTTCGATGTTGAAACGGTACGCAACGGCGACAAGTGTTTTTTCGTAATTAAGCATGACTTCAACTATGTCAACGTGTAACTTTCATCTTTTACAACTCGAGTATAGCTTATCACATGCCATGCAAGACGCTATGTCTTGGAGAGGATGGATTTTGAAGACCATGAAAATTTTGAAACGAATAAAATTCACCTAAGGACCCATCATGATGTGTATTTTGAAGTAAATCTGTATAATGTTGAGAGCGTAACCCATTTTGGTTGCAAAAATTGGGAAGAATTTTGCAAGATGTATGGTTTTGATGAGGGTATGCTTGTCACCATGAATCTTGGTGATCTTGACATCGACCAAGACAATATGGACATTTGGGTCATCTGGTCGGATTTTGTGCTGATCTTGAGAATTACAATATCTACAATCAAACTCCTCAACATTATGGTCAATATGTGCCAGTAGTGCACGTGTTGAACTACGGTAACTACCATGGAGATACCCTAGTAAGATTATTTACTATTACGACATCCGTGCATCTTTTGCATACTTCTAAAACTAGTACATCATTGCTAAATATGAAGTTATTACTATGTTTTTCAACAGAAAATCCCAGAGGATTGTTTGCCTCATTTGATGTATCAGAATGGCAGCGTTCGTGTTTTGAACATATATCCAGGTCATCCTACGAATCTCAACTGTCCATACCGGATTTCTAAAAAAAGTGGAGACATGCTAAACAGAGAATGGAAAAAATGTACGGACAGTCGTAAGGAGGTTCTTGGAAGCAAAAGGAAGCGTCGCGCAAGAATTGGAGACAGGATGATCTCCATTCTCCATAATGGAGAGTCAGTGTCTATATTGTTTTATGCTATTTTACCTTAAATAGGGTATTTAGGTCCTGCCTAATACCGATGATAATGTGCTAAGAACAATTAAGTAGGGTTGGTTCGATGACTATCAGGATGATGATCGTATAACTTGTTATTAATAATGAGTAGATGTTGTATGATGATGATTAGTAGGACTTGTTATTATGATGATGCATGATGCGAGCATGAAGAGTTATTATGTATCTGTGGGTGAAATGAACATGGATTGATTTGAAGTGAAGGCAACATGCATGTGGTGCATGTCGAAAGTAGTACAATCCAAACTTTATCAAGTTAGGATTAGTATTACTTTCGACATGCACCACATGTTGCCTCACTTCAATCTAAGTCATGTTTAGGCATAGCAGTATCAGTAGCACGGAGATGAGAGAGGACACATCTCTCTATTAGCTACCTGTAACAACCTAAATTAACCCCCAAAACCCTAAAACCACCTCCTTTAAAAAATACCAGCCCCTGAAATGCTGACGCGTGGAAGCTTATTGGTCCCGGTTGGTGCAACCAACCGGGACCAAAGGAACTCCTGCCTGGGCTCGCCGGAGCGGCCACGTGGAGGCCCATCTGTCCCAGTTAGTATAAGAATCGGGACTAAAGGCCTAGGGCATTAGTAACGACCTTTTAGTCCCGGATCCTCAACCGGGACAGATGAGCCTTATGAACCGGGACAAATGGCCTTTTTTCTACTAGTGACAAGGGATCCGTCGTGGTGCAGATTTGCCATTGTGGACAGATTCCTGGTTTCAAAATTCTGGTACGTGTACGCCTGTGTCGCTTCTTGGCCTTGATTTTTTGCTTCGTTTTTGTTGATTGACCCTAAAGTCTAAAGTTCCAAATGTCTACTTCTCTAGGTTCAGGAATTGCATATATAACGTGCTGTCCATCTACTGCATTTGCTTGGCTGCTCGTGGAGAGAACGACAAGTTCATCTATGTCTTGAAGGTACTTGAATTTCAGTTACCTGTTCTGTAGTAATTTTTTAGCTTGCTGCTGCCTCCTTACCTGTTCTCTTGCTAATACATGTTCTGCTTCTACAGTATTTTTTTTCTTGTAGTGAAGACAGAGAGTATTCTTCCTTGTAAGTCTCCAACTATGATATCTTGTCTCAGATCGATCTCCCTGTCCTGTTTGACGCCAACCTCCAGCTATGGGCTAAATGGTAATTCCCTCTCAGAAATCAGTTCTTTTTTCTGTTATAGCAGAATTAAGGGGCAGGAATCAGAGCATTTGGATTTGGCTGGACGGCAGATCATGCCTGCAACAGCACGACATACTTTTGTATTCTTAACTCAAATTTGTAATGTGGGTTCACTGATTTGTGTTAGTATTTGTTTCATTTATATATCTGTAGATAGAAAGCAGTCACAAACGTGTAAGATTTGGATTGTGCCATTTATGTACCATATTTTTGTTGTGCACTTGATCATATGTTTTAAATTTGTCCATGATTACCCAATAAATGGTTCTCTTTATGATGTTATTTGGTATTATTGTGTATAATGTTTAGTTGTAAGGGGCACTGTAAAGTAGTACTACTCGGACTAAGGCATACTCCTACTTAATGTGCTCAACAAAAAACTGTAACATGCAGACATTAGCAATTGAGGAAATGATGGTATACGTGGTATAGTAGTATTGTTTGAGAATATAGGATGCTTGGGAAAAGAAAAGAAAAAAAGATCCCTTTAATACTATGCATGCAAGCTTAGAAAGAAACAAAAGAAACCTAGGCAAAGCAGCAGGAGAAAAGATCTCTTCATTAATACGCATGCAAATGAGAAGAAAAAAAGAACCAAAACTACACTACAACCATGTGATCTCTTAACCAGTACGCACGGAAAAGAAAAAAAATCAAAATTGTCCATGCTATAACCACGTGGCCACCCCACATAGTCACCTCGGTACTTAATACCATGCACGTAGTCACGTCGCTTTGAAATTCACGTTCAACCAAAATATGCAGCTGTCAGGGACAAAAGCGGCAAACAGACCCATGTACACGCGGCAAACACCTATTTATTCGGTCAAGATCCAAAGAGGGAAATGAAAGATGCTTGGTGACTCCAATAATTTCGAGATAAGTATTAGGTTTTGGATAGTATTTGCTCTCTTTTTATATAATCTGTAAACAAGAGAGATTAGCATGTTGTTGTTTATCATCACTTGGGCATTCAGTTCATTATTTTTTTATGTTTTTTAAGAAATTGAAGCAGAAAATAAATACCTTTGCCTTTTCTAACTTGTGTAAAAGCGTGAAGATATGGTACTAGGTTTTGAAAGTGAAGGCAGACAAATATAAGTTCACGCAGAATAGAAAAACTAACACACTGGCGTACCAGCCAAGTGCGGCCACCACTGAAATAAATATTAATTGAAAGAACAAATGTACACAAAAATTTATATACTACATAAAAAATTCAATGAAATCGACCAAACCCAAACTTAGCATGTGATACAAAAAAGTACTTCCCTTGTGTAACATGTATCGGCTACTTCATGCAATAAAACATTCTATTTTCAAACACCTTAGCATCCAAAATATCTTTGTGTTCTAAAAAAATATCACATTCAAAATTTATGTGAGTTTACAGACACAATAAAGCAACAAATGAAATGAACAAGTAGCAACCAACCAATTACGAAAGGATTAGCAATAAGACTTTTTGAGGACATGTGAAGGATTTTGACACAGTGTCACATGCACTATTTCGCATCCTTTGTCAAGATTAATAAATAAGAAAACACATTAAGAAGAAAATGTTTAACCACAACAAGATGCGGTGCTCCGCCACACGGGTATGCCACTTTACCACTTCATCACGGGCACTAATCCTGCAAGAAGCTAAACCAGGATTGTCTAATCTAGCAATAATATTTTTTTTTGCTTTCATCTTATTGTAGTAGAGTCGTACCACGTTTTGTTAAGAATACTTTAGGCGCTCTTAGGAATGTATCAACACGTATTTCTCTGTTTAGTAACATGCAACATCCATGATGGCAATAAATATGCTTCTTTCCATCTTATTTCCTACATCCACTATTTTACATGCAATAATCGATCATTTTAAAGTAGTAACACTTATTATAAAAAATAAACAAAATCTATATAGTCACAGCGTATCGACGGGCACGGCGTGCCGCCGCGCAAGGATAAGCTAGTATATGAATGAAACTCAACACAAATGATGGTAATAAAATAAAATTGTGAATATTATTGCTTACACACTTCATAATCTTCTTTAAAGTAGCCCCGCTTAGAGGTTGTCGCGTTGTAGATGTACTCGCAAATGTAGTATCCATAAAAATTATTCCCGCCTTCCTGTCACAACCACTTTACGAGAAATAGAGGTCAATCAAACTGATAATCAAGCATTATAAATGGTATTGATGAAACTAGCTAGAATCAATGGGAGATGCGCGGAACTAGCTAGTAGTACTTACTTTCGGGTTTGTAAATCTCAGCTTCCCCGGCAGTCCCGGAGCTTCTGCGGTGAACACTTTCCAAACCCTGCGAGACAAAGCAAATAATTATTACTTGATATCAGGAAATGAACAAAGTTGTCGATATGGTGTGATAATGATTGATTGAACTTACTTCTCGAGCATTTCAGTCATGGCCGCATACTCCTTGGGATCTTTTCGTCTTGAGTCTAAGATGGTTACTAGTCCCTGCTCAAGCTTAATCTCTAGGAGAATAAAGTGGAAGCTGCGCACGCATGCATAACTCATCAGCTACATTACTATAACCTAGAGTAATAAGGGAAACCTGTTTTCATTTTGTATATGGTTAATATCGAGCTATGAGAGTATCAACCACAACTTAGTTCAGAACATCACATAATAAGGAAGATTTTGGGAAAAAATCAATAGGTTTGATGAACTAGTGTTTTGATGAGCTAACACTGTTTTAGAAGACGTCTACCAGTCGTGTGCTGTAGTCTGTTAGTTGTTGACATATGGCTAGCGCTTATCCTCGATTGACTATAGACATCTAGGGTTGCCACTTCTTAGTTTCTCTTTACCATTTAGCTCATTATTGTAATATGAAGGTAGGGCTCGCAATTGTACACATCTATTCTCTCCGGAAATGTAAATAATAAAGCAAAAATGGCATGGACTACAACTTGTGTATGTTTCACATCTACTATATGTGTTTTTTTTCGAAACGGAGGCATAAGATTTGCCTCATCTATTAAATAAGGAGAGAATAGAGTTTAGAGTTTTACAGGACACCCCATACAAGCGACATGACAATTACTCACATACAATGATAGTCCCTAGCTTCTTGGCGCCGGCAGTAACCCATAACTTTGCCTCACCAATGATGGTTTGGAGGAGAATAGGCGGTGGCGCAAATTTTTGCCGAAATACCCTAGCATTTCGCTTGCTCCAAATGGTCCAAGAGGTGAGCATGACGAGAGGACATGGCATGCCAATTGGTTTCGGTCATCGGTGCGCTTGACCCACCACTCCTTGACGGATTCATCAAGATGCCAATCAGGAATGTTGACGTGAGGTAGCCCAAGCTTCTCGATGATAGATCTCCAAAGCCTAAGAGTGTAACGACACTTGAAGAAGAGGTGTGGCCCCGTTTCTTGCTCTCTCTTGCATAGTGGACAAAGACCACAATTGACCCAACCACGCTTCTCCAATCGATCGGCGGTCCAAATTCGGTCTTGCAGGGCAAGCCACGCAAAGAATTTTACCTTAGGGGGTGCCCAAGCCTTCCAAACCATACGGTCCATGGGAGAGAGAGTCAATCCAAGGAACAGAGCCTTGTACGCAGTGGCCGCCGAGTAGATCCCATTGTTCGCATGTTTCCAAGTAATGTCGTCTTCGGCTTGGTCGTCAAGGAGGAAGTCATGAACAAGCATCCAAAGAGTGAAGAATTCGCTAATGTGGCGAATGGAGATAACAGTATTTGGATACTATATGTGTGTGTGTTATTGGGAAGAAGCTCCACCAGGACGCACGATGAGGAGAAGATGACTTGGAAGCCTAGATCTATAAAGCCAAAACCATCTCACTGGGATGATCATCCACACAGCACAAAGGACCTTCCATGCTACGAAGAACCCTGCATCGAATTTCACGAGATTGTAAGGTACAGATCATCCTTGCAAAATCAGCCCATATAGATTGTTTTTTCTTAAAAAATTCCATGTCTAGATTGGATCTCGTTATTGAGCATTTGATCCACTGGATGCAAAATTTCCCCATCCACTGTCTGTCAAATCCAAGGCTAGTGGAAGTGGTAGACGGTGCACGACACGTTGTGGTTGTACATACCCGCACATGGACATTTCCCTAAAATAAATATTTTCAGGTCGAACAACAATAAGAAAGTCTTCAGTCACAAACAAGTTGGGTAGGCTAGAGTTGAAACCCATATGATATCAAAACCAAGTCATGCACCCCTTCCCTGGCTAAATTCTTTCAAGTCCCATCCAACTAAAAGAAATACTTCTGTATGGAAAATTTAGAGCACGAACGTGAGGAAATAGCTATAGATTAATTACCAGTAATTAATTACCTGTGTGTAGTACCCTTGCGGCAGCTGGGAGATGAAGTTGTGTGCGTTGGCGGCCATGGAGGCGGCGGTGACCTCCTCTGGCGTGGTTTCCTCCTTGCCAAATAGTATGTTCTCCATGATGGTCGTGGCAAAGAGCGCCGGCTGCTGGCTGACAAGCCCCATCTGGGCGCGCAGCCACTTGTGCCGCAGCCGCCGGATGTCGATGCCGTCCAGGGCCACCTCGCCGGCCGACGGGTCGTAGAAGTAGAACCCTCTCTATCAACGCCACCACTGTGGACTTGCCGGACCCGCTGCTGCCCACAAGTGCAGCTGTGCGCCCCGCCGGCACGCAGAGGTTGAAGCTTGCGAAGATTGTGCTATCTGGCCGCGACGGGTAGCAGAACTCCACGTTCTTGAACTCCACCTTGCCGGCAACGTTGTGGAGTTCCTCCCCTGTGTCGCTGCCCGAGTCGATCTTGGGCACCCGCCGGATCACCTCCAGCACCGTTTCCCCCGCTGCACTTGCCTCCGACAGGTACTTGAGGTTCGACAGCCCCGACCCCAGCGCCCTGCGTCAACCTCAAGCATTATGGTTGTCGCTAATGGCGGAAGCAAAAATCATGTCATGCAAGGACTAGAAAACAACTAATTAGTGTTACATACAGGCCTCCAACGACGGCCGCGGCGGAGACCGCGGAGACAGTGCCACCCTGGTAGACATGGTACATGACGAGGCGGCTGCCGTGCCAGACGCTGAAGGCCCAGATGGTGAAGGTGATGCCGGTGCTGCCGACGGCGATGCCCTTGGCGAGCCCTTGTTGGATCCCGAGCCGTGCCGACTCCCTGAGCGCCGCTGAGACGTGCGCCATGGTGGCACGCTCCGCTGCGAAGGAGCACACTGTGCGCACGGAGGAGATGGCCTGCACAGTGATGGCGCCCGGGCGCGTGTACTGCTCCCTGATCTGCCGCGCGAGGATGCGGCCGTACATGAACCCCGGGACGACGTGGAGAAGGATAGAAGGCAGGGTCAGCAGGGTGAGCCGCCACACTAGCACAAAGCCGGCGGCGTAGCTGCCGAGGAAGGTGGCGGCGTTCATCACCAGGTTGGGCACCTTCTCGCTCAGCACATCCTGCACCACAAGGCTGTCGTTGGAGACACTGGCAATCACGTCTACCGTGGACCCCACCTTGAGGTCCATGTACTCAACGTCCTGCCGGAGCACCACTCCCAGGTAGCGTGCACGCATCCGCGACGCCTGCCGCTCCGCCGTCCGTGACCAGCAATACCCCTCTGCCTAGTATAGTTACTGATTTTGCTCCGCCAGCATCCAAATAAAATGAAATATTCTCAGTCTCACACTCACCTAGGAACGCCATGACCTAGCTGCCCAGCGCCAAGAAGACAAGGTTCCTCGCCTTCTGTTCATCGCTTGTCAAAGCTGCTACGTTTTAACAATGGGCACTGGTGTGTATCATGTATGTAGAATTAGTTGATGCGTACCTCGTCCATCTTCGGGCTCAACTCCTGGAGGTGGTCTGGGCCGCTGCTGCCGAGGTCATTGATGATAAAGCCGGTGAT
Organism: Aegilops longissima; assembly: GCA_021605205.1. Lineage (NCBI taxonomy): Eukaryota > Viridiplantae > Streptophyta > Magnoliopsida > Poales > Poaceae > Aegilops > Aegilops longissima. The sequence continues at coordinate 46,866,554 of CM038682.1, forward strand.
GAGTAGCTTCACCGGTGTCGAGAAGCCATCACCAATGGCGCCCACCAGGCCCACCGCCATCAGCGCCATGTCCATGGCATCCGCGTGCATGAACACTGACATGACCGCTGCCTTCTTGGCGCTTGCTGCGCCACCCATGTTGTGTGAACCTGCCAGCCCCTAGCTCGCTACATGGTTTGGCTTGCTTTCTATCTGTTGATCAAGCCGCAACAAAGTTAATTTACTCAATAGTTAGTACATCAAGAGCCGTCCAAATTCTAAATTCAAAGCTTTGCTGAATGATTGCAAGAGCACATTAGTAGTAGTTAGTACAAAGTAAGCAGGGAGCCGGATCCCCTGACGTACGGCCCCCTGCCGTTGGGCCGCTGACAGGTGGGTCCGGGCCCACACGTCAGTGTGTGGGCCGTACGTCAGAGGAGCCACGTCCAGTAAGCAGTCCACCTAACGACTTGCCGTCCGCATATATATACTCTTTCTACCGTAGCTAGTCTTGAAGACTTAACGTCCGCATATAAATACTACGATTGAGGAGCTATCCTGAAGACTTGGAGGGTGTTTGGATCACTAGAGACTAGAGACTAGAGACTAGTAGTAGTCATTTTTAGTCAGTAAACCTCCAAACACCCCTGACTAGTGGGTGACTAAAACTAGTTTAGTCCTTAGTCACCCCACCCCCAACTTTTACTGACTAGAGACTAGTAGTAGTCACCTTTAGTCAGTAAACCTCCAAACACCCCTGACTTTTACTGACTAAAGTCCCCCTCTCTCTCCTCTAATTGGTATTGCACAAGAGACATTTAATACTGAGACATTTAATGCTGACTAGTAGTAGTCACCTTCCAAACAGGGCCTGACTAAAAACTTCTAGTCTGACTACTACTAGTCACATGACTAGAGAGTATCCAAACACCCTCTTGAGCTAAGCAAGAGGTCTTATCTATTACTCTAGTAGCCGTAATAAATTTGAACTATTATTGGTGTTTCTATACTACGAGGGAGGAGTTGTGATCGCTGTGGGGGGCACTAGGTGACTCAGTTTTACTGTTTTCAATGTCATTTATTTTTTCAGTAATACCGATAGTAACTGCAGGGCCAGTGGTTCAGCTTTGATGCCATCTCTTACGAAACAAGAAAGAAACCCTGATGCTTTCCTTGGCTCCATCCACAAGCGGCAGCCGTCCAACCTTCCGCATCTAATCCATGCTATCCCGCATGCTCCAAACAGATGATGATGTCTCAATTGCCACTCGAGGTAGTGCCTGTCCAAGGTTATGTGATTTGGATTGGTGCAACAGCGAGAGGATCCAACGAAGAAGGTTGACCATCATGTGCCAATATTTGAGTATGACGTGCAAATGCGGTCGACAGAATGCACAGCTAACGTGCCTCCGGTCTCATGCGCTCTGTGGCTGCGACGTCCTTGTATGACCGCTAATTACGGAAACATGCTTGGACACTAAAACGTTGATCACGAGACACTATCCTTGGGCCTCTCGTGATCAAAGCTTCAATTCATGTCCCTATTTATGCAATATGGAATAATCAATGTAATTTCTAGATGTCAATGATTTTGCAACCGCGGATGCATTATTTGTTTTGGCAAAGTTAGCTTTTGCGTTGTTTGGATGTCATCAAGGCACCATACCATTAATAGGAAGTCATTCTGTCATGGGGATTCGTTTGCATTATACTGTTTTATTAGTTTGTTTGCATTATATTCTTATTTGTATGATACAAGGGTTGCGATTGCGTACCATATTTTGTTTTGTTAATTGTACACGATAAGACGGGCCAAGTGTGCCTTCTGATGCATGAACTGAAAGCTCAAAACAGTGCTGTGCAGGCTGCTTTTTATCTGGAGTGTTAGCCTGTTAGAGGATGTGTGATATAGTTGCTCTCTAGCAACTACAGCAGTTCTTCAGCAGGTGTGTCAGTTTCCTCTTCTAACCCTTGCAGAATATGGGAAGACTTTCCAAGATTGCATCTATGGTCTCTGCTTCATGGTTCTCTAGAGTACTAACAAACATCTGGAGCTCTAAGACTATCTAGTGGCTAGTTTCTGTCAATGTTTTGTTGGATACGACCTGCATGTTCTGGTGTTGCTGCAATGTGCGAATAAGGTCTCTGTCTAACTGTGTTGGAAGTGCCAGTACTCTAGCAGCTGCTGCTTTTTCATACATAAACTTTTGCATGCTACTCCCTCCATTCCAAAATACTTGTCGTGGTGCTTGAGCTATAATCACAACAAGTTCCCCTCAAAACGAAACAAAAAATGCACGACAAGTATTTGGAAACGGAGTGATTAGTATGTTTCCATTGTTCCTATTGGTCTCTATTCACAAATTTCATGTTTGATACTCCCTCGGTTCAACTTTATGGTGCGCGTAAGGTTTTTGCCCATATTCCGCACTGTAGTGCGCAGTTGCTTGTTTCGACAAAAGTAGCTATGTGGCTGGACATGGGCGTGAGACAATGTCCTCTGCATTCAGTAGTGTGTGTGGCTGAGATGCTTTGCACACTGGTCTCGACAGAGTTGGTGGAGGGCTATAATGGCCCCATGGACATGCGCCAGCGCATGCATTGATATCGCCGCTCAACAAAGCATGCACTAGAGAGTCGAAGAATTTGAGACCTCCAAGGAAACAAGTCACGAGCAAATCCTCCTGCGGAAAAAGAGGGTGATCTCTTTTAACCAAAGAAACCCAATGTTCCCGCCTATTCCTTTATTCATCCACAGAAGAGGTTTGTTGTACTGAATAGAAGTGTTTTTCCTAACCTCTTGTATATGCTATCTAGCACATAGAAGTTAATGTATATATATCAACAAGTAGCACTGGAAATGCATTTGGAAAATACCAACGTACCTCAATGCAAATTACACATAAAAATAGAAAGAAGAATGAGAAATTCTGAAGCCTAGAAAAATAAGTTTCATCCTCGTTGTTGTTTTTTTCATTTTCTTTTTTGAAAAAAAAGGCTTAGTTGGATTGTGGATGATGTTGGCTGATCGAGTCACCGGTCCGTGGAAGGTCGCCTGGAGGGTACAGCACAGCGTTGCCACATAAGGCAACATGCGGAAAATTCGACCGTAGTGCCCGTGCACTGAGAGCAACTCAAGACCCATTTCGTTCGCGGGCGTCCGTTTGGGTCGGCGCGGATACAGAAGTTGGCCCAATGTGCCGACCCAAATGGATGCGTGTCCGTTTTTCACCTGCTGGCGACCCATTTCCGGTTCATTTTTGAGCCGGATTTGCGTCGACGCGGATATGAGACAGACGCGCGCGCGCTCGCCTCTCCTCCCTCAGGCCCGCTGGTCGGTGGCACATTGGCATCTCTCAATCCAACAGCAAACCGTCGCCCGCCTCCTTCATCGTGACGCCGCCGCCCTTTTTCCGGTGACTCTGCCAGCTGCCGGCGCCACAACATCCGGTCAGCAACGCCGCCAAATCTCACGTTGCCCGCCATCGCCGTCTTGCCGCGGGGGAACCGACAGCTTCCCAACCCCGCTCCCCGATGACGAGGAGGAGATATTGGCTGCCGTATTGGTCCATCACCACCTCAATAGCCAGCGGCCGTTGTTCTGTGGCTCCATTTTAGGCCACCTTCCGGCGTTGAATCACAACCGAGAGAGCGGGCATCTCCTTCTTTAGAAGGACTACTTTGATACAACAAATCCGTTGTTCAAATATTAGTGATTTCGCCGTCGTTTTTATATGAGTAGACATCTTTTCAACCATATTAGAGAGGGGGTCACTGGTGGAAAAACAGGCTTCCGTCCAGCCCCATAAGTCGCGAAGCTGTAGGAACCGCGACTAATGGGACCTTTAGTCGCGGTTCTGGAGGTGAACCGCGACCAAAGGCCTGCCAGCCTGCTCGGTGGCCAGCTGGTGCATCGTAAGGGGCTTTAGTCGCGGTTGGCCAGGACAACCGCGACTAAAGGCCTTCGGGCACCTTTAGTCACGGTTTGCCAGGCCAACCGCAACTAAAGCCCCTCCCCTATATATACCCATCCAGCAGCCAACACTTAGCCATTTGGAGCCATTCTCTTCACAAGTGGGTGTAGGTTTGCTTTTGGTTCCTCTTATGCACATAAGGTGTTTGATGAAATGCCCCAAGAGCATGAAACAAACATGACATGAAGTGTTGGAGCCACACTCTTCGATCATGTTAGCAACTTGATGAACCTTTGATGTGTCAATATGCATGTGTGTAGTTCATTGTTTAATTTATATTGTTTGTAGCTAGTTAGTTTTACAAATGCATGATGGTTAATTATATATTTTATATTATAATAATGCAGATGAATCGGCAATGGATATACGGTAACCGACTCTCCGGCGAGTTCACTACGGGTTTGAAAGATTTCCTCGTAGTGGCTAATGCGAACAAGCGGGGGGATTTTGTTATCTGTCCATGTGTTATCTGTAAGAATGAGAAGGGTTACTCTTCCTCAAGAGTTGTTCACATGCATCTGCTTGAAGGGTTTCATGCCAAGCTATAATTGTTGGACCAAGCATGGAGAAAGAGGGTTATAATGGAAGAAGATGAAGAAGGGATGATTTCATCGATGAAAGCTATCTTGCTCATTTCGGTGATACTTTCATGGAGGATGCTGAAGGTGAAGGGAAGGTGAAGAAGAGGCACGTGATGATCCCGTTGATGATCTTGGTCGGACCATTGCTGATGCACGGAGACGCTGCTAAACTGAAAAGGAGAGGAGAATTTGGATCGCATGTTAGAGGATCACGAAAGGCGCTGTACCCGGATGCGATGATGGTCTGAAAAAGCTGGGCTGCACAATCGGATTTGCTGAAATGGAAGGCAGAGGCAGGTGTAGCTGACTCGGCATTTGAAAACTTGCTGAAAATGTTGAAGAATATGTTTCCAAAGGATAACGAGTTGCCCGCCAAGACGTCTGAAGCAAAGAAGGTTGTCTGCCCTCTAGGTTTAGAGGTTCGAAGATACATGCATGCATCAACGATCGCATCCTCTACCGCTGTGAATACGAGAATTTGAATGAATGCCCGGTATGCACGTGCATTGCGTTATAAGATCGAGGCGATGACCACGGTGACGATGTTGAGGGCCGAAACCCAGGAAGAGGGTTCCGCCAAGGTGATGTGGTATGCTCCTATAATACCACGGTTGAAACGTCTGCTCAGGAACAAAGAGCATGCCAAGTTGTTGCGATGGCACAAAGAGGACCGTAAGTCGACGGGAGTTGAGACACACCGCAGATGGAACGCAATGGAGAAAGATCGACAGATGGTTCAAAGATTTTGCAGCCGACGCAAGGAACATAAGATTTGCTCTAAGCACGGATGGCATGAATCCTTTTGGCGAGCAGAGCTCCAGCCATAGCACCTGGCGAGCGCCCTCTCACGCCGATTGATGAAGAAGGAGTCCCAAGTATGCTAGTTATCGGGATGCCAGCGGGGATTCATCCGCTGCTCCGGCGTGAGGTCGAGGTAGTAGTGGTTCGTGATGGCCGCCCGTGCAGCAGCACCGAGGGACGGAGGGACTGCACGCCGCCGCTTAGGCTCCAGCCGGTGGGGACGCGTAGCCCGGTGGACAAGGGTAGTTCGAGGCGCAAAGCTCCTCCACCTGCTGGTAGGTTAGAGTGGTGCGGTGGAAGCCATGAGAGAGTGATGAGAGATTGTAGAGATGTGATAATGCTGGCCAAGCCGGGCTACATATATGTAGTGAGAAATGGCGGGAAAATGGGAGCGGGAAGACATGAGGCGGGAAGAAAGTGGCGGGAAGAAAGAGGCGGAAGACAGGGAAGATATGGCGGGAAGAAGAGGAATCCAGAGAAGTCATCTAACCTTTAGTCCCGCTGGTTGGTGCAACCGGGACTAAAGGTTAGACAGACGCGTGGGTAGCGCCGACGCCTCTGTCGGAGGAACAAGACAAAGCAGAAGCGGCGCCGTGCCTATAAAAGGAGCATCGACACGCCAAGATAGAGGCGTGAAGAAACCGGCGGGAAGACATAGGCGGAAAGAATCAAGGGAAGATCGGCCGGAAGAACTTGTGGGAAGACAGAGGCGGCCGGAAGAACTTCTCTGAATTTTTGATATATTATTTGTATTTTAGAATTTTAAATCAATTAGTTCTATTTTTCTGAATTTTTGATATATTATTTGTATTTTTAACATATTGAATTGAATTAGTTTTATTTTGACATATTATTTGTATTTGCCTCGTAGGGTTTGAAGACGGTTCGTAGATACAAAGGACGAGAACTTTATATGCATTAAATTATGTATGGAAACTTGTTCAAAATTGTATATGGTCATCCGATGATATGGAATATATATTGTATATTCCTCTTGAATTCTTTTGGTTCTAATTTCAAATTTGTTTGAAATTGTACATTCATATGCATGTATGTAGTACCGTAGAATATGTGAAACTCCTTCAAAATTAAAATAAAGCACAAAAGAAATAAAACAATACAAATTAAACAGAAAACAATACAAATTAAAAAGAAAACAATACAAATTAAACAGAAAACAGGTTTGGGGGGCTAAAACCCTAAACTCATGGCCTTTAGTCGCGGTTGGCCAGACCAACCGCGATTAAAATGAGGGCCTTAATCGCTGGTCGCTGCACCAACCGCGACTAAAGGTGGGGCGCGGAACGCAAAAAACTCGCTAAAACCCTTTAGTCGCGGTTGGGCAGGCAACCCGCGACTAAAGGGTTCCTTTAGTCGCGGGCCTCGCCGCCAACCGCGACTAAAGGGGGGGCTATAAATACAACGCCCGATCGATTCTCGTCTTCTCCGATCGGTTCGTCTCGCCAGCGCCGACGCCGCCCTTGCCGTCGCCCTCGCCCGTCGCGCCCGACTGCCCGTCCCGCTTCTCCTTCGCCGGTCCTCCCCACAGACGCCGCCGCCCTCTCCTTGGTGAGCTCCCCATCGGCCCCGTCCGCCGCCTCCCGCCCCCCTCCGAACGCTGCGCCCGCCCGTCCGTCGCCGCCGCTACGCCTCAGATGGCGGCGCCGCGTCATGCGTTCCCCTGACGTCCCGGCTATGCTGCCCGGACCGGCCACTTCCTCCGCCTGCCGCCTGTTCGGCCGGCGCCATCGCTGCCCTTGGCCGGGAGCTCGTGCCCGCTCCCCCTCGCCTCGGCAGAGCTCGGCCTCGGCATGGGCACCACACCCGCTGCCGCTAGCGCCGGGCGCCGTTAAGGCCCCCGCCCACGACAATTGGGGCCCACGCCTAGAAACGATTTAAAAAAAGGAGAGAAGAGAATTTAGAAAATAAATAAATAAATATATTAATTAATTAATCAGTTAATTAAATTAATTAACTTAATTAATTGTGTTTAGTAAACCTAATTAAATAACTAATCTAACTAATCTGTTAATTAATCTAATTAACTTGGTTAATTAGTTAACAGACAATGACATGTGGGACCGAGTGGTCTGCTGACTAGTCAAAGTCCACAGTTGACTGCTGATGTCATGCTGGCATCATGATGACATGATAAAATGATTTTCGATTTAATTAATTCTGTTAATTCTAAAATGATATAAAACTTTAAAATTAATATAAAATAATCCGTAACTTCGGATGAAAATACTTTGTACATGAAAGTTGCTCGAACGATGAGGCGGATCCGGATCGCAGCCCGCTCGTCCGCCACACATCCCTAGCATAGCAAACACGTAACTTTCCTCCGGTTCATCTCGTCTAAAACGCGAATCACCGGGATACTTTCCGGATGTTTCCCCCTTTCGCCGGTACGACCTACTGCCGCGTTAGGGCACACCTAGCACCGCGTATTGCCAGGTTACGCTTTGTGATGCTTTGATTGCTCTGTTATTTATTGTGTTCCCCCTCCGTTACTTCTTTCCGGTAGACCCCGAGACTGCCGGCGACCCCAAGTTCGACTACGGAGTTGACGACCCCAAGGTCGGCTAATGGAGCACCCGTCTCGCGCTCTACCGCGACACCCTCTCCCACCCCTTCCTCGCCCCCTCCTTTTGGCACCGCCCTTTCGCCACCGCCACCTCCACCGCCCCCCTTCTTCACTTAATTAATTTGTTTTTACTACATGTTTTCAGGGCTGACATAATGGCGGACGATAGAGCTGACCCGATTATGGACAACTATGATCCGGACGGTGAAGCACATATGTTCGGCATCATAAACGGCGATATTCAATATGTGCCGACCGGAGAAGAAGAAGATGATATCTCTTCTTATCTGAACCTTGACGGTGAAGATGAAGGGCGCCACAAGAAGATGATGTCAAGAAACGCCGATAAACGACGATCTTCAAATGGAAGTAGCAACCACCTCCGCGCCGAGGTATATATATACATTGAGCCTATGGTGATACAAACTAACTGATTTGAATAAATATGTGTACTAACGCGCGACTCTCTTTCTTATTTTAGCCCTCGGCGGATCGTCAAACAATCGAGTACGCCGTCAAAGCGTGGCGCAACCAAGACGATGAAACAAGGAGAAACATGCACCATCGAGGTTGTCGACAAGGCAACCGCAGGTCACTGGAGCCCCGCAAGAACGCCACCAAGTTTGTCAGCCAATGCGGAGCCATTGTTAGAGACAACGCCTCGATCACCGCCCAGAGTGGAATGAGCCAAAGAAGGCACGAATTGATGGTTTCACTTTTGTCGATAAGAGAACAAAAAAGATTGCTTCAAGAAGCTTATGGAACATTTCGCTCTACCTCCGAATACAACAAATTCGATGAGGAGGGTAACAAGATTGAGGAAAACAAGGAGAGGAGGAGGCTAGTCAAACAGTTCGCTCTTCATAAGATGGCCGACGATTCGGAAATTCAAGCAAAATCTAGCCCGTGACTTTGTCAAGCAGAACAAGACTCGGATTTCAAAGGACAATATGAGGAACTGAAACATGATTGGCCAGAATTTGTGAAGCAAAAGAAATCGGAGCAGTTCATTCAAATATCGAAAAAAAATAAGGAAAATGCGGCTAAGAAGGAGTACAATCATGTTATGGGGCCAGGAGGGTATCGCATTTGGGTGCCTAGGTTGGAGAAGATGGAGAACGAGATGAGGGTGCGAGGAATCCGTCCAGCACGGAGGATGGGACCCAAGGGCCAAAAGCTGGTGGTACGGGCATGGGGGAACGCTGAACCCGGAGACAGGGGAGTGTGTTTACCGGGCAAATTAATTAAACCCACCCAAGCCCTTATTGACGCAATGAAGGATGCTCAACAGGGAAGATCAAGTTCAACAGAGAGAACGACGCTACTGACAAAAGCCCTCGAATCCTGAACACGGAGGACGTACGAGGCATGGGGCACATTCCGTGGAAAATAGGGTTCCCCGAACGATGACCCGTCACGGTTACGTAAGTCGTAAGAGAAAGATGGATCGGGAAGCAGATGTTGTGGCGTGGTTGGCATCGGAAATGGATGTGATGAAGAAAACCATGAGTGTACTAGTAGCGAAAGAGATGCAGCTCGGTGCAGCATGAAGATCATCCAGCGGATCTCGGAAGCCAGCAGCGGAGAAGCAGCGTGGCTTCCACGGAGGCCCCACCGGCTGGTGCAGATGCACCGACGATCGAAATTACTGCACCGGAGCCTCGGTGGTCGAAATTACTGCACCGGAGCCTCGGTGGTCGAAATTACTGCACCGGAGCCTCCTCGCTACCCCGTGGGCGATATAAAGGAGATGAAAGAATGTCATCTGATTATCCTATCGGGAACATGTCCATGAAGGTAGCCATCGGCAGTGCTTTACCATGTTTACTCGAGCACTCCACCACAACAACCCCATTCAAGATGGCTATGCTCGTGTCACGGTGGAGGACATAGTCCAAGGGTTTGAGGACCTGGAGATTGACATTGCTACACCAAGGGGAGAAAAGACTTGAGATGTCAAGCGCCATTTCATTCTATGGCAAAAGAAGTTTATCAAGTTTCAGCGAGGCGCCAAGGACAACAAGTCCACCCCTCACGGTGGTGGTGGTGGCGGTGGCGGTGGTGGTGGTGGTGGTGGTGGTGGCGGTTCACCTACACCTCCGCCACGTAGCCGACGCCGCCCCAGTCCACAACGTCCGGCGGGTGATCATCCGCCGCCCCAGTCCTCGTCCGGGGGTGATCGACGCCGCCCCAATCCACCTACGGCAAAGAGGCGAAGCAGTCCTGGATTATTAACCCGGACCCTTATGTACCTAAGACCACAAAGGTACGGAGCCATCATCAAGCCTCTCCCCACAAGGCCTTGGGAACGAGTGCCGAGAAGTCGACGAGCCGCTGCTGCTGATTTGGAGAAATGGAAGGCGGACTGCAAGAAGAAAAGAGAGCCCGAGCCCAAGCCAGTATTTTCGATAAGCAAAAGAAGTGGGCTAAGTCATTTTGAGCACACCGTCCCAAGCCGCCAAGAATCTGCCTAACGACTATGAACGTGAACTGCAGGCAGGCACTCATGTTCAAGGAGAACAAAGAGCGGGAGAAGGCCGAAAGTAAAGAAAGCGGGAAACAAGTTGCCCAGCTCGGGGAACAAAGTAAACAATCGATTGCCCCGCTTATAGTGGAAGCCTTCTGTCCGGATGACCCCGAGATCATACAAGCTGCGGCAACACATGGATTGACTGTAACGAAAGCGAGAACAAGCGCCAACTTAGGTATTACTCTTCGTGAACTGTTAGGCCTTGATGAGGCGCCAGTGAAGGAGGTAGTAATTACATATGTCAAGAATGGGCCTCTCGTCGAGCCTGCGCAGGAAAAGGATCTACCTGACCAAATGAAAGGTCTGCTGAATTGGTACAAGGGTTACATAAAAAATAAAAACGCCAAAGAATATATTTATGCGGAAGTTAGACATGAGCATCACTTCAAACATTACTATGTACAAATTGCACTGAGTGAATTGTTCCAGCTTTTCAATCTGCGCGAGCTCGACAAATCTATCATCGGTTGCTACGCTCGTAAGTGATTTATTAATTTCTACCCCATCTCGCTCATATTGCCTGCACTATATATATGTCCTAACTATATTGTTGTGTCCGCTATTATACATGCAGAATGAAGATTAAGGAATGCAGAGTAAGGAACATCCATGATGTTGGGTTCATTGACCCACACATCGTTAATGGACATGTGTTGGAGCGTCACCCCGCCGACGTGGAGGCAGACCTGTGGCAGTTTCTTACAAAGCAGGATCTCAAAAGTGATATTCTATTTCCTTACCATTTTGGGTGAGTATTTCTGTCTTGAGCACATTCTCTTTGTTTACTCCATGCATGGTATGTGGCGGCTAATCGATGAGTTATGCATGACGATCTGTGCATGTATCGTGTCCCCAGGTTCCACCGGATTCTGCTAGTAATTAAAGTTAACACCTCGAATGTCTCGCCCACGACTCTCTGAATATGGATCCAAAGCTTTGGGGCGACATGAGAAGAATGCTGCAGAAGTAATTATTTTCATTCATTTGCGCCTATATCGATCGGCCTATTTCGTTCATTTCCTAATATCAAGTAACTAATAACTCTCTTGTTCATTTAATTTTCTTTGCCTCGTAGGGTTTGGAGACGGTTCGTAGATACAAAGGTCGGTGAATTCAAAAAAGAGCTAGAATTCAAAAGGTTAAAGCCTAAGAATGCTGGGGATATTCAGCCACCGTTGACCAATCTATGTGGATACTATGTCTGTGAGATGATCCGGAGATACACCTCTGAGCGGGTTCCGAGTGATACCAATGCTCAGAGGAATAACCTCCGTGGATGCTTAGTCCGAAGCTCGCTTCCGACCACTTCAAGAGGAACTAGCTGGATGGTTCAGCAGGAAGTCCTCCATCCTAAAGGAGAACACTATTACGAGGACGAGAACTTTATATGGATTAAATCATGTATGGAAACTTGTTCAAAATTGTATATGGTCATCCGATGATATTGAATATATATTGTATATTCCTCTTGAATTCTTTTGGTTCTAATTTCAAATTTATTTGAAATTGTACATTCATATGCATGTATGTAGTACCGTAGAATATATGAAACTCCTTCAAAATTAAAATAAAGCACAAAAGAAATAAAACAATACAAATTAAACAGAAAACAGGTTTAGGGGGGCTAAACCCTAAACCTGCGGGCGGCCTTTAGTCGCGGTTGGCGAAGAACCGCGACTAAAGGTCCTCCGCCTGACGGCCGCTGGCGCCCACGTGGACGGGCCGTTAGTCGCGGTTCTTAAGCAGCCGCGACTAAAGGTGGGGGGCTTTAGTCGCGCTTATTTGGTCGCGGTTGCGCAACCGCGACTAATGGCAGTTGCGAACCGCGACCAAAGGCCTTTTTTCCACCAGTGGGTGGTCGGCTACGATGACTATTTCGAGTGCAAAGAGGATGTTGCTGGAAAGATTGGTTTCTCCTCTTATCAGAAATGCACTTCCGCCATCCGACTGCTTGCATACGATGTGCCCGGTGATCTCATTGACGAGTACGTCCGTATGAGCGAGTCTACATGCCTAGACTCCATGTATAAGTTCTGCAAAGCTGTTATTGCTGTGTTTAGCCCTGAGTACTTGAGGGAGCCGACTCCTAAAGATACATGCCTATACCGATAGTAACTGCAGGGCCAGTGGTTCAACTTGGATGCCATCTCCTAAGAAAACTGAAACAAACCCTGATGCTTTCCTTGGCTCCATCCGCAAGCGGCAGCCGGCCAACCTGCCGCTTTCCATCCATGCTATCCCGCATGCTCCAACCGGATGATGATGCCTCAAATGCCACACGCACTCCAATTGCGGCGCTCATCACGCCCCTATCCCTATCCGCACGGCCATGCACACTCTCACCGCTTGCTCTGCCGCTTCCCCGCCACGCCGCCCCCGCGCCACCATGCCGCCGCACCGCCAAGGAACTTCGGGCAACCGCGGCGTCCGCTAGCGCCCCTCCGGCATCTACTATGCCGAGATCCGGTCCAGCGACATCCTGCTCGGCCTCGGCACGTTCGAGACCGCGCACGAGACCGTCTGCGCGTACGACGCGGCGGCGTGACGTCTACACGCGCGAGCAGGCGCGGGCCGTCGCCCCTCCTCCTCGTCTTATCACGGACCAGGACCGTGCGGAGCACCGTCGGCGGCAGCGCCGCCTCCTCATCGCCGAGGAGGACGAGCGAGCCATGGCGGAGTGGCGCCAGCGCCACCCGGAGGACGTCGCCAACGTAGTCCAAAGTGTTTGTGCGAGAGCGCGCATGCTGCATTTTTGCACGCTGCTGGAGCTACGAGCGCGCGCTGCATTTTGCCGCGGCTGTTGGAGCTAGCGCTGCCAGCTGCGCCAAACCAGACGATGGGCGCGCTGCAAACTGGTTTTTAGCGCGCCGCATGTTGGACGGCTGTTGGAGATGCTCTAGCGTGCCTCCAATCCCGCTAAAGGGTCAGCAAGAGTGTCAGCTTGGTTATTCCATGTAAGCTCATACCGCTACGTTCTCCCCAGAATTTGCGTACGGTGCACGCAGCGTGCAAACTTAGAGAGGCTTAAGCATGGTGTCTCGTGATCAAAGTTTCCATTGTTGTCTCTATTGTTTATGCAATATAGAGTTATAGACCCAACCGTAATTTCTACTAGATGTTAATGATTCTGGAACCACCAATGCATGTTTGTTTAGGTGAAGTATAGTAGTAAGCTTTGTGTTGTTTGGCTGTCATCAGAGGCACCTAACTATTAATAGGAATTTGTCCCCTCACGGGAATTCGTTTGCATTTTTTTAGTTTTTTTTGCATTATATTCTTATTTGTATGATGTAACGGTCGCAATTTTGTACAATTTTTTTTTTGCTAATCACAAGAGGTGTGCCTTGTGCTGCATGAACTGAAAGCTGTAAATAGTTCTCTGCAGGCTGCTCTTTATGCAGAGTGTTAGGGGATGTGTGATATACTGTTGACCGGTTCCGAGGTCTCGACAGCGGCAACACGCTGTATCGTCTCCGTCTTAAAGGCGTCGTCGTGAAGCCCAGGTTCCTCTGGGACGCCGCGCTGTCATCGGCGAACAGTTTCAGATCCTGCCGCGGAGCTCCCTAGACTTTGGCATGCACGGAGTAACTTACCTCCTATTCTTTACACGGATCCTCGTTGGTTCCTCTCCTGATCCTTGTTTTCTGCAGGCAGGTTCGGGCTCCACGAGCCGGAGCGGGAGGGCAGGGGGTCCTCTCCGGCGGGAACTTGGTGTGAGCGGCGAAACGAGGTCCGGTGGTTTCCCCTTAGCGGTGAGTCTTCTTCCTTGTTGGTAGTCTAGGTTTCTTAGTGGAAGGGTGTGGTTTCTCCTATTTTCATGTGTTTTTCTTTGATTTTCTTTGTAAGAGGATCTCCTCATCACCATGTATTGGTTTGGCTGTGTTCCCTTAGTGGTAGGAGTCGGAAGCCTTTTTGGGTATATACTGTTGCTCTCCAGCAACTAGTTCTTCGGTAAGTGTGTTTCCTCTTCCATCTTCTGCATAATATGAAAATATTTCTAATATTGTGATTGTATATATGTAGTCTGCTCCATGGCTCTCTACAGTACTAACAAAGACTTGGAGCTCTAGGACCTGCTTGTGGTTGGTTTCTGCCAGTGTTGTATTAGACACGAGACCTGCATCTACATGTCTCTATCTCATTGGCTTCGAAAAGACAGTACTCTAGCAGCTGCCGCTTTTTGATACATAAACTTTTGCATGCTAGTATGTTTCCATAATTCCTGTTGGTCTCTATCATCCATAGACATCATGTTTGATATCTGATTTGAGACCTTCAAGGAAACAGCTCATGAGAAAATTCTCATACAGGAAAGGGTGAGCTCTTTTAACAAGAAAACACAAAGTTCAAATTCCTGTATTCAGCAACCGAGTTTTGCTGTACTAAATGGAAGTGTTTTCCTAACCTTGTATAGACTATCTAGCACACAGAAGATTCACTAGAAGTTAATGTATAAATATGAACAAGTAGAGTGAAACTGCTGCATTTGGTAAATGCAAATAGACATCAATGCAAATTACATATAATAATGAGAAAGAAAATTGAAAATTATGAAGCCTAGAAAAATACTTTTCACCCCAATAACCATCAATGTGTCTTCGGACAACGTGTGGAGGTGTGTCTCTGTCGGGTCTCGCGGGATTCAGTCAGTGTTGGTCTTAAGTGGATTCGTTCGTCGCTTGTCTTTGTTTGGATGTTTACATGTTTGATCCTTTCGATCTTCGACTTTCTTCATTGGCTACAGTTGGTGCTCTGGTGCGCTGGTCTTACGGGACCTTAGCACGATGACTTCTCGACTCTCTAGTATAGTAAGGTTTGCCCGGCTCTAGCAAGGGAGGGGTGATGATGGCGGCGCACCTTCGGCTCGCTCCAGTGCATGTAGTTATCGCTAGGTGGTCCACAGACCTAGTTGTAATTTTTATTACCTCTGGTGTTCTTTGTACTGCCATGGTTAAGGTTGAATAGATTGGAGGTTTCTCAAGCAAAAAAAGAGGAAAAACAAATCACTCCATCATGCACAACGGTATGAAAATCTTGATTTTTAAAGGCACTTTTGCTTTTCAGATATGGATAGATCGGGAGTAGCAATTTCTAGTTGATAAGGGTGTCTGAACTCAAGGATAAGGCTTAGTCACCTAGGGGCACAGCGAAGTGCTCTTTAGTGGAAGAAACACTTCAATATTCAGACAGAAGTTGAGATCTATGGTCAATATGGACCATTGACTTATGAAATGTTGCATTCTGACTTCAATTCTGAATTCTTCAGTTGAACATCAGAATTCTTCAGTTGATATAATATTTCATTCATACTGAGGGTGCGCAACCCAACCGGCTCCCTCAATATTGGTAACCAATGTTATTCGAACAATCGTGGAACTGATGTACCAAGGTCTTACCAACATGATTTTGTTGGACTCTAATAACTGGCGAACGTTCGCCAGGGAGAATGGCACACGCGAACGTTATAGATGCCATTTTTAGCTCTGAGGGGGTGGCAGTTTCTTCAGAGTGACATGTCAGTTTTTTCAGAGAAGACTTTTTCGTTTAATAACTTGTTTCCGATTGATTTTTCTTCACAACTAAAACTGCCATCAAATGAAGTTCGCTTGCCACCCCTCTCGTAGCGAACGGCAGCTGGGTAACACTAACGTTTTGGTCTGCCATAGACACAAGAAGGATAGGTGGAAGTTTCAGCCAGGATTTGTTTTCACATATACACAGCTGATGACTAGTCAAGACAGAACTGCGCTAACTATCACTCATATTTTAGCTAACATATTCCTGTTTCATTTTATTTTAGTGAATGATGGTGAGGTTAACACCATGTGTCATTTTGTGGTGCACGCTGCTGCTGTCCGGGCAGGCAACGTGGACGATATCAGAGTTGTCGGCACATCCTAAGTGGAAACAAGCTAGTTTTGTCCCTGGCTGTTGCGACCTCTGGCGCTGGAACGATGAAGGATGCTCTCGGCATGTTGCCCAAAGACGTGTGCCCGGCCTCCCACGAAAGTGTAAATCACAGAACACTCTACACGGTTATTAATACTATTCCTCTACCTCTCATTCCTAGATGTGAGTCGAGTATAAATAGTGACAGCTAGCGTAGAAGAAATAGACGTGGTACAGAAACAAACCTCATAGGTCTCACTTAATAGGCAGACAGATAGCAATACATCAAGCTGAACAACTTTGTGACTGTAAGGATAAAACTATGGGCGAAAGACGTTTTTGTGGATAGATATATAATGTGAGATAGAAGGCCATGGGTGGGGGCCGACAGGTTAAACTCATCATCAATAAAACATGTACTCACATGGGAGTTGAGATGGTCCAGTAATGTTAATAGACAAGTACGAATATACTAGAGTAAAATGCATCATAAGTTCTAAAACTTTTCAAGGTGTGCCAGTTTAGTCATAAAACATTAAAACTGTAGCTTTTGGTCCCAAAACATAGTTTGTTCATCTCATGTCCTAAGCTCTCGTAGCGGCTGTCACTAGTAGAAAACAGGGCTTTGATTCGGGCCTGGCCAGCCCATTAGTTCCGGTTCTTCACGAACCGGGACCCATGGGGGGCATTAGACCCGGTTCGTGAGCCCAGGGGGCTGACGGGGGCCTCGTGGGCATTGGTCCTGGTTCGCCGGGATCTATTTGTTCCGGTTATAGGCACGAACCGGGACCAATGGACCGCGCTCCTGGCCCATAGCCATTGGTACCGGTTCGTGCCTAGAACCGGTATAGAAGAGGGGGGTTAGTTCCGGTTCCTGCCACGAACCGGGACAAATAAGTTGCCTATATATACCCCATCGCCGCAGCAGAGCACTCCACAGTGCTCTGTTTTTTGCTGGCCGGCGAGGGGGAGGGCATTGGGTGCTCTAGCTCACCTCCTATGCACACGAGGTGTTCGATGAAATGCCCGGGCCACACTAGTTAAGCTTTCTCCTCTCGAAGCTCGACCTCGGAGCTCCATTTTTCCCGAGATTTGTCTAGGTTTAGCGGTCCGTCACACCCCGTCCCCGTTTTCACCGCCGTTGATTGCCTGCGCCGATCTCGTCGCCGGCACCACCGTGGTGAGCCTCTTGTTCTTATGTTCTTTCTGATTTTCTTACTTTAGATAGATACTTGTCTGATTTTCTTACTTTAGATAGATACTTGCCTGATTTTCTTACTTTTGACACACATAATTATATAAATGCACGCATATGAACCGACAATGGATGTACGATGACAGACACACCTCCGAGTACATTAAGGGCGTGCATAATTTTCTCGATGTGGCTGAGGCAAACAAGAAAAATGGTTTTATGTGTTGTCCATGCCCTAAATGTGGGAATACGAAGTCTTACTCTGACCAAAAAATCCTTCACACCCACCTGCTTTACAAGGGTTTCATGCCACATTATAATGTTTGGACGAGGCACAGAGAAATAGGGGTTAGGATGGAAGACGCGAAGAGGAAGAGGACGATCACAACTATGTGCCCCTGAATACGGTAATGTTGCAACGGGGGGAGCTGGTGAAGATCAAGAGGAACCAGACGATGTGCCCGATGATGCTGCAGAAGATCAAGAGGAACCAGACGATGTGCCCGATGATGATGATCTCCGCCGGGTCATTGTCGATGCAAGCACGCAATGCGAAAGTCAAAATGAGAAGTTGAAGTTCTATCGCATGTTAGAGGATCAGAAAAAAAGGGTTGGACCCCAATTGCGAAGATGGCAACACAAAGCTCGGTACCATACTGGAATTGCTGCAGTAGAAGGCAGAGAATGTTGTGCCTGACAAAGGATTTGAGAAACTACTAAAAATATTGAAGAAGAAGCTTCCAAAGGATAACGAATTGCCCGACAGTACGTACGCAGCAAAGAAGGTCGTATGCCCTCTAGGATTGGAGGTGCAGAAGATACATGCATGCCCTAATGACTGCATCCTCTACTGTGGTGCGTACGAGAATTTGAACGCATACCCGATATGCGGTGCATTGCGCTATAAGATCAGACGAGATGACCCTGGTGATACTGACGGCGAGCCCCGCGGGAAGAAGGTTCCTGCGAAGGTGATGTGGTATGCTCCTATAATACCACGGTTGAAACGACTGTTAAGAAACAAAGAGCATGCCAAGTTGATACGATGGCACAGTGAGGATCGTAAGAAAGACGGGAAGTTGAGAGCACCTACTGACGGGTCGCAGTGGAGAAAAATCGAGAGAGAGTACTGGGCTGACTTTGCACGTGACCCAAGGAACAGATGGTTTGGTTTATGCGCGGATGGCATTAATCCTTTCGGGGAGCAGAGCAGCAATAACAACACCTAGCCCGTGACTCTATGTATGTATAACCTTCCTCCTTGGATGTGCATGGAGCGTAAGTTCATTATGATGCCAGTTCTCATCCAAGGCCCTAAGCAACCCGGAAACGACATTGATGTGTACCTAAGGCCATTAGTTGAAGAAGTTTTACAGCTGTGGAATGGAAACGGTGTACGTACGAGGAATTTTAACCTGCACGCGTTGCTGTTTGTAACCATCAACAATTGGCCCGCTTTTAGTAACCTTTGAGTAAACAAGGGATACCACGCATGCATGCACTGTTTAGCTAACACCGAAATTATATACCTGGAAAAATGCAGGAAGAATGTGTACCTGCGCCATCGTCGATTTCTTCCGACCAACCATCAATGTCGAAAGAAAGGCAAGCATTTCAAAGGCGAGGCAGATCACCGGAAGAAGCCCGCCATGCGTACCGGTGATCACGTACTTGCTATGGTCAATGATTTACACGTAATCTTTGGAAAGGGTCCCGCCGGAGTAGCTGTTCCGAATGACGCTGAGGGACACGCACCCATGTGGAAGAAGAAATCTATATTTTGGGACCTACCCTACTGGAAAGACCTAGAGGTCTGCTCTTCGATCGACGTGATGCGCGTGGTGAAGAACCTTTGCGTGAACCTACTAGGCTTCTTGGGCGTCTATGGGAAGACAAAAGATATATCTGAGGCATGGGAGGACCTGCAACATTTGCACGAAAAAGACGACATGCATGCCTCCAAAGCAGTATGAAGGTTCTGCCAGCTAAGCTCTTACCAAAAAAGAGAAGGAAATCTTCTTTGAATGCCTGCTTAGTATGAAGGTCCCGACTGGCTTCTCGTCGAATATAAAGGGAATAATAAATATGCCAGAGAAAAAGTTCCAGAACCTAAAGTCTCATGATTGTAACGTGATTATGACGCAACTACTTCCGGTTGCATTGAGGGGGCTTCTACCGAAAAACATCCGATTAGCCATTGTGAAGTTATGTGCATTCCTCAATGCAATCTCTCAGAAGGTGATCAATCCAGAAATTATAACAAGGCTAAGGAGTAATGTGGTGCAATGTCTTGTCAGTTTCAAGCAGGTGTTCCCACCATCCTTCTTCAATATTATGACGCACGTCCTAGTTCGTCTAGTCGACGAGATTGTCATTCTGGGCCCCGTATTTCTACACAATATGTACCCCTTTGAGAGGTTCATGGGAGTCCTAAAGAAATATGTCTGTAAACGCGCTAGGCCAGAAGGAAGCATCTCCACGGTCCATCAAAAAGAGGATGTCATTAGGTTTTGTTGACTTCATTCCTGGCCTTAAGAAGATAAGTCTCCCTAAATCGCGGTATGAGGGGAGACTGACTAGAAAAGGCACGCTTGGAGGGGACTCAATAATATGCAGGGACGGATATTCTTGGTCTCAAGCACACACACAGTTCTACAGAACTCTACCTTAGTGATCCCGTATGTCGATGAACACAAGAACAGACTGCGCTCCAAACACCCGGAGCAGTGCGACGAATAAATTACATGTGAACACATCAGGACTTTCATCGGTTGGTTGGAAACACGTCTCAGAGGTGACAACACTGTTTGTGATGAGCTGTACTCGTTGTCATGGGGGCCATCCACTAGTAGAAAAATGTGCTTTCGTTCGGCCCTGGCCAGCCCATTAGTCCTGGTTCTGCCACGAACCTGGACCAATGGAGGCATTTGTCCCGGTTCGTGAGCCCAGGGGGCCGGCCGGGGCCTCGTGGGCATTGGTCCCGGTTCGTCTGGGCCCATTTGTCCCGGCTCTTGGTACGAACCGGGACCAATGGGCCTCGCTCCTGGCCCACAACCATTGGTCCCGGTTCGTGGTAGAAACCGGGACAGAAGGATGGCCTTTAGTCCCGGTTCCAGCCACGAACCGGGACAAATGAGTTGCCTATATATACCCCATCGTCGGCGAGCAGAGCACTCCATAGTACTCTGTTTTTTGCTGGCCAGCGAGGAAGGGCATTTGGGTGCTCTAGCTCACCTCTTATGCATGTGAGGTGTTCGATGAAATGCCCGAGCCACACTAGTTAAGCTTTCTCCTCTCGAAGCTCGACCTCCGAGCTCCATTTTTTCTGAGATTTGTCTAGGTTTAGCGTTCCGTCACGCCCCGTCCTAGTCTTCACCGCCGTCGATCGCCCGCGCCGATCTCGTCGCCGGCACCACCGTGGTGAGCCTCTTGTTCTTATCTTCTTTCTGAAAGAAAAAAAATCTTACTTTAGATAGATACTTGTCTAATTTTCTTACTTTTGACACACATAATTATATATAATGCACACAGATGAACCGGCAATGGATGTACGGTGAAAGACATACCTCTGAGTACATTAAGGGCGTGCATAATTTTCTCGAAGTGGCCGAGGCAAAAAAGTAGAATAGTTTTATCTGTTGTCCATGCCCTAATTGTGGGAATACGAGGTCTTACTCTGACAAGAAAATCCTTCACACCCACCTGCTTTATAAGGGTTTCATGCCACACTATAATGTTTGGACGAAGCATGGAGAAATAGGGGTTATGATGGAAGACAGCGAAGTAGAAGAGGACGATGACAACTATGTGCCCCCTGAATACGGTGATGCTGCAACAGGGGAAGCTGAAGATCAAGAAGAAGCTGAAGATCCAGAGGAACCAGACGATGTGCCCGATGATGATCTCCGCCGGGTCATTGTTAATGCAAGGGAAAAGTGCGAAAGTGAAAAGGAGAAGCTGAAGTTCGATCGCATGTTAGAGGATCACAAAAAGGGTTGTACCCCAATTGCGAAGATGGCAACACAAAGCTCGGTACCGTGCATTAGAATTGCTGCAGTGGAAGGCAGAGAATGCAGTGCTCGACAAAGGATTTGAGAAGCTACTGAAAATATTGAAGAAGAAGCTTCCAAAGGATAACGAATTGCCCGACAAGATGCGACGCAGCAAAGAAGGTCGTATGCCCTCTAGGATTGGAGGTGGAGAAGATACATGCATGCCCTAATGACTGCATCCTCTACCGCGGTGTGTACAAGGATTTGAACGCATGCCCGGTATGCGGTGCATTGCGGTATAAGATCAGACGAGATGACCCTGGTGATGTTGAGGGCGAGCCCCGCAAGAAGAGGGTTCCTGCGAAGGTGATGTGGTATGCTCCTATAATACCACGGTTGAAATGACTGTTCAGAAACAAAGAGCATGCCAAGTTGATGCGATGGCACAGTGAGGACTGTAAGAAAGACGGGAAGTTGAGAGCACCCGGCCCGCTGACGTGTCGCAGTGGAGAAAAATTGAGAGAAAGTTCTGGGCTGAGTTTGCAAGTGACCCAAGGAACGTATGGTTTGCTTTAAGCGCGGATGGCATTAATCCTTTCTGGGAGCAGAGCAGCAATCACAACACCTGGCACATGACTCTATGTATGTATAACCTTCCTCCTTGGATGTGCATGAAGCGAAAGTTTATTATGATGCCAATTCTCATCCAAGGCTCTAAGCAACCCGGCAACGACATTGATGTGTACCTAAGGCCATTAGTTGAAGAACTCTTACAGCTGTTGAATGGAACAGGTGTACGTGCGTGGGATGAGCACATGGGGGAAGAATTTGACCTAAAAGTGTTGCTGTTCGTGACCATCAATGATTGGCTCGCTCTCAGTAACCTTTCAGGATACAGACAAACAAGGGATACCACGCATGCACGCACTGTTTAGCTGACACCAAAAGTATATACCTGGACAGATGCAGGAAGAATGTGTACCTGGGCCATCGTCGAGTTCTCCCGACCAACCATCAATGTCGAAAGAAAGGCAAGCATTTCAAAGGTGAGGTAGATCATCGGAAGAAGCTCGCCATGCGTACCGGTGATCACGTACTTGCTATGGTCTCTAATTTACATGTAATATTTGGAAAGGGTCCCAGCGGACTAGCTGTTCCAAATGACGCTAAGGGACGCGCACCCATGTGGAAGAAGAAATCTATATTTTGGGACCTACCCTACTGGAAAGAGCTAGAGGTACGCTCTTCAATCGACGTGATGCACGTGACGAAGAACCTTTGCGTGAACTTGTTAGGATTCTTGGGCGTGTATGGGAAGACAAAAGATACACCTGAGGCAAGGGAGGACCTTCAACGTTTGCACGAAAAAGACGGCATGCCTCCAAAGTAGTACGAAGGTCCTGCCAGCTACGCTCTTACCAAAGAAGAGAAGGAAATCTTTTTTAAATGCCCGCTTAGTATGTAGGTCCCGACTGGCTTCTCGTCGAATATAATGGGACTAATAAATATTTCAAAGAAAAAGTTCCAGAACCTGAAGTCTCATGATTGCCACGTGATTATGACGCAACTGCCTCCGGTTGCATTGAGGCGGTTTCTACCGAAAAACGGCCGATTAGCCATTGTGAAGCTATGTGCATTCCTCAATGCAATCTCTCAGAAGGTGATCGATCGAGAAATCATACCAAGGCTAAGGAGTGATGTGGTGCAATGTCTTGTCAGTTTCGAGCTGGTGTTCCCACCATCCTTCTTCAATACCATGACGCACGTCCTAGTTCATCTAGTCGGCGAGATTGTCATTCTGGGCCCCGTATTTCTACACAATATGTTCCCCTTTTAGAGGTTCATGGGAGTCCTAAAGAAATATGTCCGTAACCATGCTAGGCCAGAGGGAAGCATCTCCATGGGCCATCAAGCAGAGGATGTCATTGGGTTTTGTGTTGACTTCATTCCTCACCTTAAGAAGATAGGTCTCCCTAAAACGTGGCATGATGGGAGACTGACTGGAAAAGGCACGCTAGGAGCGGACTCAATAATATGCAGGGACGGGCATTCTTGGTCTCAAGCACACTACACAGTTCTACAGAACTCTACCTTGGTGACCCCGTATGTCGATGAGGCCAACCCTCAATTACCAAGTTCTTACTATCTAACCTAGCTTTTTTCCATTCGCCATGATAGCAGTTTGTTTTAACAAGTAGTAGGAATGCGTGCTGATGTGCCAAATCTCCTCGTGCTCACAAAAAAAAGATTCTAAGGAATAAAAAAAAAGGGCAAGTGCTTGCTTGGTAGGCCAACAGCCCTGTGAACCGGGCGGGGCACTCGGCTTTACTCAAGTTAGCTTCGGCTATTTCAAGTGCCTTTTGAGCTTCTTCCGGATCAATATCACTACCCAGTTCCGCATCATTTCCTAAAATGATGATCTCATTATTAACTATTCTCGCAAAACCGCTCCACAGAACCACAAGAACAGCCTGCGCTCCAAACACCCGGAGCAGTGTGACGACTGGATTACATGTGAACACATCAAGAGTTTCAGCAGTTGGATGGAAACACGTCTCAGAGGTGACACCACTGTTTGTGATGAGCCGTACTCGTTGTCCAGAGGACCATCTTCGACTGTATTGAATTACAAAGGATACGAGATAAATGGGAATACATTTTACACGATCGCCCAAGATCAAAAGAGCACCAACCAAAACAGTCGTGTCCGCTTTGATGCAGCAAACGAGAGGGGAAAGGACACATATTATGGTTACATAATGGACATATGGGAACTTGACTACGGACATGATTTTATGGTCCCTTTGTTTAAGTGCAAATGGGTCAATCTGTCGAGAGGCGGGTGCAGGTAGACCCACAATGACGGAATGACAACAAGGATCTGAACAATCTTGGGTACACTGACGAACCGTTCGTCCTAGCCAATGATGTGGCATAGGTTATCTATGTGAAGGACATGTCTACCAAACCGAGAAAAAGAAAAGATAAGGAAGCGAATACATCATATGATGAGCCAAAGCGCCACATAGTTCTTTCAGGAAAAAGGGACATAGTGGGAGTGGAGGGCAGGACAGACATGTCTGAAGATTATGAAAAGTTTCATGAAATTCCTCCCTTCAAAGTCAAGGCTGACCCAAGCATCCTGATAAACGATGAAGATTATCCATGGTTACGGTGCAATAAGCAAAGAACACAAGCAAAAAAAAGTGAATACTTTCTCTATACAACTATGATGATGATACCATGCCAACTCTCAACCTTTTCATAGTTCATTTGAAATGCCTGTTGTAACATACGAGTTTCCGAATGAAATCTTGATACTTCGAAACAGATTATCCGTTTTGTACACGAAGTGCATCCATGTCCGTATGAAATCCTGATACCGGGTGTGCTATGTGGGTGAAATGATGATACCATGCCAACTTTCAACCTTTTCAGAGTTCATTTGTAGTGCTTTTAAATTTCATGGTTTTATAGCTCAAAATAATCAATAAATGCATGGAAAATAACAAATGAAGTCAGAAAGGGTTGAAAATTGATGATGTGGCTTTTAATGGTGCATTTTGAACACAGAAAAACTATGGAGTTCAAATAAGTTCAAAAAAATAAAATCCCTTTGTAACAGATGAGCTTTCGTCCGGAACCCCGATACTTCGAAAGAGATTGCCACCAGTACAAATAGGGCCTTTAGTCCCGGTTCATAAGGGCCTTTAGTCCCGGTTCTAGAGCCGGGACTAAAGGGTCGTTACTAAAGCTTCCCCCTTTAGTCCCGGTTCTTACGAACCGGGACTAAAGGCAAATCACGTGGCCGCTGCTCGAGGTTCACTTTAGTCCCGGTTGGTAACACCAACCGGTACTAAAGGAAATTTATGATTTTTTTGAAAATTTTCTTTTTTATTTTTTTTGAATTTTTTTGATTTTTTATTTTCAAATTTCTGATGTATTTTAACCTCTAATCTCTAATCACCCTCATCACTGCTCAATTTAACCTCTAATCTCTAATCACCCCTCGTCATTCCAAATCATCTAACTTCCCGGACGATCACCCATCTCACTACTACAGCCTGAGCATGCTTAACTTCCGGGTTCTATTCTCCCTCGTTTCCAAGTCTGCACTTGTTGTTTTCCTGACAATAGTAAGATGTCAATCCTATTAACTCTCAGGAATTTAGCTTGAGCATGAAGTCACACATTTCACTGTTTGAGTTTGAAATTATTGTTCTAAAAAACAATAATTATTTAGTTACACTGATATTTCTCGAATAAGTAGTTTGACCACAGTTTGACCAGATTTGACCAAAATTCAAAAACACTGAAATAATTATTTAGTAACACTAATATTTCTTGAATAAGTAGTTTGACCATTGTTTGACCACAGTTTGACCAGATTTGACCAAATTCAAAAAACGGTAATAATAATTTAGTAACACTAATATTCTTGAATAATTATTTAGTAACACTAATACTTCTTGAATAAGTAGTTTGACCATAGTTTGACCAGATTTAACAAAAAATTTAAAAAAATAAAAAAACTGAAATTTGAGCATAACTTTTTTTTCCTTTTAGAATTTGAGGATTCTAAAAATTTGCAAACTGGCCGTAGGCTGTCAAAATCAGATGCGGATTTTCGTGCTGAACATTTTGATATATTATACATTTTTTCTGACATAGTATGCAAAAGTTATAGCCGTTTTACATTTTCCCTACACTTTTTGCAAAACATGTCCAAATTTAAGTTTTAAAATTTTCCTAACTAGTAGATGTAGTAACATAACTACATCCCGAAGGATTTTAATTTTTGAATTTTTTATCATTTTATTTTGATTTTTACAAAACTGAAAAGGCGATCCAGGGGGGCTACAATTTGAAAATGGGACCTTTAGTACCGGTTCGTGCCACGAACCGGTACTAATGCCTAAAACCTCATTAGTACCGGTTTGTGGCACGAACCGGTACTAAAGGTCTAACCTTTAGTACCGGTTCGTGCCACGAACCGGTACTAATGAGCATCGCACCCATTAGTACCGGTTCGTGGCACCAACCGGGACTAAAGGTCCCATTTGAACCGGGACTAATTCTTTGCCGCATGAACCGGGACCAATGCTCACATTAGTCCCGGTTCATGACTGAACCGGGAATAATGGGCTAACCCGGCCTGGACCAAAGCCATGTTTTCTACTAGTGTGCCCGTTTTGTACACGAACTGCATCTAGTTTTTGTCGTAACCCTCTCAACTTTCTTGCACATGCTATGTGGGTGAAATGATGATACCATGCCAATTTTCAGCCTTTTCGGAGTTCTTTTGAAATGCTTTTCAATTTCCGGGTCTTATAGCTCAAAAAAGCAGTAAATGCATGAAAAATAATAAAATGCATAAAACTATAATATTTGTTATGATGAACTAAAGAATTAAAATCAATTAAAATATTCTGTTATGATGAACTATAATAAAACTATAATATTCTTCAATAGCAAAAAGAATCAACTAAAAAGCTTTTATAAAAATATAATAGCAAAAGGAATCAGCTAAAAAGCTTATATAAACCTCTAGTATTTTTGAAACTAAAATTATATAAAATTTATGCAACTTATATTAACAAAGTATTTTTTGTTCAAAACATTAATTGCATTTATTTTTATAGTAAATTTATTCATAAAACTAGTGATTCACATATATTTTAAAAAATTCAAAGTTTAAAACTAATGGCACTAACAGAAAGTTTATAATTTTTGTGACCTAAAAGCAAAATGAAATCACTAAAAAACTATTGGACATCCACGGCCTGAATACGACTAGAAACCCTACAATGGGCCAGGATTAAGGCCCGCAGAAGGCCCAATAGGCCCAACAGGCATTGCAAAGTAGAGATTAGGCCCGTAAGCCTGCAATAGAGACGAGCTCTAGTCGGTGGCGGGAGCGCAGCTTATAAACCACTCCGAGCCCCTCCCAACTAGCGAGGTGGGACTAAACTTCCCACCGCACCGTGCCAGCACAAGGCCTATGGTCCCGGTTCGTGCCACCAACCGGGACCATAGGTGGGCATTCGTATCGGTTCGTGGCACCAACCGGTAACAATGCCCACCTATGGTCCCGGTTGGTGGCACCAACCGGGACCATAGGCCTCAGTTTCCCGCCCATTGGGCTGCCGGAAAGAGACCTTTGGTCCCGGTTCGTGCCACCAACCGAGACCATAGGTTTGCATTGGTACCGGTTGGTGCCATGAACCGGTACCATTGGTTTTGCTATATAAGGTAGCACTTGTGAAAATTTCGCCAACTACTCCCATTCCCCCCGACGCCGCCAGTTGGTCCTCGTCGTCGTCGCCGCCGCCGCCTCGAGCCCCTGCCCGACACCGTCGACGCGCCTGACCCGCCGTCGTCGTCGTCCTCGCCGTCGCCGTTGCCGTCGCCGCCCCCGAGCCACTCCTCACCGAGGCATCGCCTCGCGCGCGCGTAACCCCTCCCCCACGAACCCGCCGTCCTTGTCGCCGTCATTGTCGCCGGCCTCGTCGTCGTCCTCGTCACCGGCCTCGTCGCCGTCCTGCCTCGAGCCCCCAGTGAGCCCCTTCCCATCGTGATCCGTTAGTGCATTTTTAGCATTTTTTTCATAGTTTTTTGTTCATAGTCTTTTTTTTCATAGTTTTTTGTTCATAGCATATTTAGGATGTATAGTTTTTTTTGTTCATAGTTTTTTATTCATAGCATTTTTAGGCTGTATAGTTTCATTTTAGGTTATTAGTTCTACTGTTAGTGCATTTAAAGTTAGTTTATTTTTAGTTGAACTAGTTGATTAATTAATAAAACTACTTTATTTTACTATATATAGAAGTAGTTTATTTTTCGTAAGTACTACTTTATTTTGTTCATAGTAAGTGCTTAGTAGTTGAACTAGTTGATTTAGTAAAACAACTTTATTTTACTATATATAGAAGTAGTTTATTTTTAGTAAGTACTACTTTATTTTATTTATAGTAAGTGCTTAATTAGTAGTTGAACTAGCTGATTTAATAAAACTACTTTATTTTACTATAGAAGTAGTTTATTTTTTGCAAGGAAATTAATAGAACTAATTTATTTTTTTAGTTAAAGCAATTATTCCTGCATCGACGTCGACGATGCCTATCCCGCATCCTCGTCGTCGACTCGGCGGAGGAGGCCGGCTTGATCAGAGGGGCCATGTCCGGGACTGGGCTCCGCCGGGCTGGTTTTGGGAGGTGCTACTTTCCGGGGGGCGTAGGTTGGTGAGGAGCCAGCACGTCATTGACCCGATCCTTGTTTGGTGGCGGTCGCTTGGGCCAGTGATGGTGCCGAGGCTTCCGGACACCGCGGAGGTGGTACGTCACCGTGTCAGCGAGGAGGACGAGCACGTCTGTCGCTACATGGTTGCGTTGGAGGGCAGGTTCGACAATACCTGCAGGTTCTTCAGGGATCTCTCTGGAGCGATCCTGTGATGGTTCCTTCTCTTTGGGTGTCCACCGCCCACGCCGATACCCGTCGGGCGCTACGGTTCTAGCTGTACTGGCGATGCTATATGTATGATAGTATTCGAGGTGTATAAGTGATAATATTCGACGATATACGGACGCATGGAGATGATGTAGTTTTGCTTATAATTGAATGCATCCTTATTTGAATACTACTTTATTTTGCGATTTGATTTTTCTTATTGAATGCTCAAATTGGAAAACTACTCGTACTTTGAATGCTAAAATTGGAGAGCACTATGCAAGGCGTATGCATATGATTAGTTGATAGCTTATAGGGTTTTTGTTTTTGCAGAAATCTAGGAGCCCCCGGCCCCTCCATCATCCCCGCCGTCGTACCCGTCACCGACCCCCTCCGACCTCGAGGTGAGACCAGCCAAATCCTCTTTTAGAAAGATAATTAAACGATATGTTGGGTTGACTTTAAGTCTATCGAGTCTCCACCATATATGAGAGGACGAAGAATCCGGACTGTTGTCGTGGGGTAGCTTCTCCGTCGTTCCTGTGTGCTGGACAATTTGGTGTAATGCACTCGGGAACGAAAGGAGGAGCTACCATCACCGACGGTCACAAATGTCAGAGAGGAATCAGTGAGGGAGAGTTTCACCAAATATATATGAGAGGACAAAGAATCCTGACTGTTGTCGTGGGGATCGCTTCTCCTTCGTTCCCGTGTGCTAGACATTTTGGTGTAATGCACTCGGGGACGAATGGAGGAGCGACCATCACCAACGGTCGAATGTATACACCACGTGAGCTGATAGTTTTCAAGAAAAGACTCAAAAGACCGATAGTCAACCCGTGTTGAATAATAATGATCTAATTTAGTTTTTGTAGTACATATATTTAATTGTACAAGTTTAATCTTTGAATTATGAGAGTAGGAAATGTTGTCATCGGATGAGAAAGTCTCCCGGGGGAGTGCGGCTCGTGCCACGACGATCGAGGTTTGTGCGACAGGCCTCACCTGGACGATGATCGGCGCTTCAGCATTAAGCTCGAGGAGACCTTCGATGTTGAAACGGTACGCAACGGCAACAAGTGTTTTTTTCGTTATTAAGCATGACTTCAACTATTTCAACGTGTAATTTTCATCTTTTAAAAGTCGAGTATAGCTTATCCCATGCCACGCAAGACGCTATGTCTTGGAGAGGATGGATTTTGAAGACCATGAAAATTTTGAAACGAAGAAAATTCACCTAAGGACCCATCATGATGTGGATTTTGAAGTAAATCTGTATAATGATGAGAGCGTAACCCATTTTGGTTAAAAAAATTGGAAAGCCTTTTGCAAGATGTATGGTTTTGATGAGGGTATGCTTGTCACCATGGATCTTGGTGATCCTGACATCGACCAAGACAATATGGACATTTGGGTCCTTTGTTGATAGACCTCCAGTTCTACCGCTCTGTGAGTTTCTCAAACATAGTTAATTAATAACTAATTTATATTGTTTATTTCGAAATAGTTGACAACTTATTTCCATTGACAGCTTCTTTTGATTGTTCAAACAATGTGCGAAACATGGTAGACAAAACCCACTACACCGATGGCTCTGAGTTAACTTATCAGGAGAAAAATCATCTGGTTGGATTTTGTACTGATCTTGAGAATTACAATATCTACAATCAAACTCCTCAACATTATCGTCAATACGTGCCACTAGTGCACCTGTTGAACTACGGTAACTACCATGGAGATACCTGGTAAGATTTTTTACTATTACGACATCCGTGCATCTTTTGCAAACTTCTAAAACTAGTACATCATTGCTAACTATGAAGTTATTACTATGTTTTTCAACAGAGAATCTCAGAGGATTGTGTGCCTCATTTGATGTATGAGAATGGCAGTCTTCATGTTTTGAACATATATCCAGGTCATCCTACGAATCTCAACTGTCCATACCGGATTTCTAAAATAAGTGGAGACATGCTAATCAGAGAATGGAAAAAATGTATGGACAGTCATAACACTAGTAGAAAAAGGGTCAAACGTGAAGCACATTAGTGCCGGTTTGTATTAGAGCCGGCACAAATGTATACATTAGTGCCGGTTCCAACGGCTAGCCTTTAGCACCGGTTCGTGGCTAACCTTTAGCACCGGTTCGTGCCACGAACCGGTACTAATGAGTGTGGTGGCAGGATGTTGTCGGTCTGGGCCCCTCCAGCACCTTTAGTACCGGTTCGTGCCACGAACCGTACTATAGGTCCTCCTGCATATAAACCCTTCGTCCAGCTCGCTCTGTTCTTCCCCTTTCCCTCTCCTCTCCTCTCTGTTCTTCCTCTTCTCCCTCGAGCTCATCACACATTTTGCCCAAAATTTGTCAAGATTTGAAGGCCCCATCCATTCAAGTGATCACAAAGGTTAGCAACTTTGTCCTTTCAACTCTCATTGCTAGATTAGCTCTTGCATTGGTTCATATAGTTATTAATTTGTGAGTTTAGTAATTTGGGAGGAAATATATATATGTGCTAGTATTTGATTTATATGCAATTTGAGGTCAAAATAACACTTAGTTTGCATATGTAGGTGTGGTTTACTTAGTGCCTTCTAAATCTCTCTCAGAACCACCGTCCGATCGCCCTGCACCGTCCTGTCGCTGGCACCACCTTGTGGTGAGCCTCTTGTTCATGAAATTTTATATAAAAATTGATGTTTGTGTGATTTGGATATATAGTTACTCGTATAATAATTATCTTACCCGTCGTTGTTTGTTATACATAGTGCCATGGTTTTGATATCCGTCCCGTCGGCCCTCGTCCTTGTTATGATTCGGTGTGGTATATTCTCTTTAAAACTATTTGTTGCATTTCGTGTTGATGACAAATTATGCCCATCAAGTTGACATAGATATTTTTATCTAGGTGGTATGTGAACCGGAAATTCCAACCGACCCTATTGTCGAGAGGTTAAATTTAGTTGAAAGAGAAAACGAGTACTTGAAAGAAAAATTGAAAAGAATTGAGGGGGAGAAGATGGAATTGGAGTTGCATGTTGCCGATGTCGTCGATGATCACAAGATCAAGATGGAGAAAATGCGCTTGAAGATTAGAAAGATTAGAAAATATGCCATCGATAGTGAGGCTTGGTATCATTATGCTGTTGGATCAATTGTTACCTTAGTTGCGATCTTGATCACATTTGTTGTTGCATTTAAATGCTTTAGCTAGAGAGTTATTTGTTTGTTGCATTTAAGTGTTGTATGAACTTTATGTATGAACTTGTATTAATTTGGTCTATTCGGTGTTGTGTAATGAAGATGAGCCGCAATGGATGTACGATGACCGATGCTCTCCCAGTTCGTTGAGGGCGTGCATACTTTTCTGCTTGCGGCTGAGGCAAACAAGCGGGCGGATGGTTTTATGCCTTGTACATGTGCTGGCTGTAAGAATGGTCGCAATTACTCTACGTCAAGAACCATTCACGTCCACCTGTTTGAGTCCGGTTTCATGCCCCACTATAATGTTTGGACCAAGCACGGAGAAAGAGGGGTTATGATGAAAGACTATGAAGAAGAAGAAGATGACGACAGCTATCCCGGCCATGGGTTCCCTGAATACGATGATACAACAATGGGGGAAGAAGCTGAGCCGGTAATGCGGGAAGAAGTTGGGCCGGCAATGCGGGAAGAAGCTGAAGAAGAGGCATCAGATGAGCCCGTTGATGATCTAGGTCGGGCCATTGCTGATGCAAAGAGAAACTGCACAAGTGATTTGGAGAAGAAGAAGTTGCAGCGCATGTTAGAGGATCACAAAAAATTGTTGTACCCGAATTGCGTAGGTGACAAGAAAAAGCTGGGCACCACACTGGAATTGCTGCAATGGAAGGCAGAGAATGGTGTATCTGACAAGGGATTTGGAAAGTTGCTGGTAATGATAAAGGATATGCTTCCAAAGGACAACGAATTGCCCGAGAGTACGTACGAAACAAAGAAGGCTGTCTGCCCTCTAGGGTTAGAGGTGCAGAAGATACATGCATGCCCTAATGATTGCATCCTCTACCGCGGTGAGTACGAGGATTTGAACGCTTGCCCGGTATGTGGTGCATTGCGCTATAAGATTAGCCGCGATGAGCATGGTGATGTCGAGGGCGAGCACCCCAGGAAGAAGATTCCTGCCAAGGTGATGTGGTATTCTCCTATAATACCACGGCTGATACGTTTGTTCCAAAACAAAGAGCATGCCAAGGCGATGCGATGGCACAGAGAAGACCGTAAGAAAGACGGAAAGTTGAGAGTACCAGCTTATGGGTCGCAGTGGAGAAAAATCGAAAGAAAGTACGGGAAGGAGTTTGCAGATGACGCAAGGAGCGTATGGTTTGGTCTAAGCGCAGATGGCATTAATCCTTTTAGGGAGCAGAGCAGCAACCATAGCACCTGGCATGTTACTCTATGTTTGTATAACCTTCCTCCTTGGTTGTGCATGAAGCGGAAGTTCGTTATGATGCCAGTGCTCATCCAAGGCCCTAAGCAACCCGGCAACGACATTGATGTGTACCTAAGGCCATTAGTTGAAGAACTCTTACAACTGTGGAATGGAACAGGTGTACGTGCGTGGGATGAGAACATGGGGGAAGAATTTGACCTAAAGGCGTTGTTGTTCGTGACCATCAATGATTGGCCTGCTCTCAGTAACCTTTCAGGACAGACAAACAAGGGATACCGCGGATGCACGCACTGTTTGGATGATAACGACAGATATATTTGAATAGTTGTATGAAGAATGTGTACAGGACATCGCCGATTTCTTCCGAGCAGGCATCCCGTAAGAAAGAAAGGAAAGCATTTCAAAGGTGAGGCGGATCACGGACGAAGCCTTGCCACCGCATCGGTGCTGATGTACATGATATGGTCAAGGATTTGAAGGTGATATTTGGAAAGGGTCCTGGCGGACAACCTGTTCCAAAGGACGCTGACGGACGCGCACCCATGTGGAAGAATAAATATATATTTTGGGACCTGCCATATTGGAAAGAGCTAGAGGTCCGCTCCGCAATCGACGTGATGCACGTGACGAAGAATCTTTGCGTGACCCTGCTTGGCTTCTTGGGCGTGTATGGGAAGACAAAAGATACACCTGAGGCACGGGAGGACCAGCAACGTATGCACGGAGAAGACGGCATATATCAGGGTCATGCAAGCTAGGCTCTTACCAAAGAAGAGAAGGAAATCTTCTTTGAATGCCTGCTCAGATTAAGGTACCGTCGGCTTCTAAATCGAATATAAAGGGAATAATAAACATGGCAGAGAAAAGTTCCGAACCTAAAGTCTCATGACTGCCACGTGATTATGACGCAACTGCTTCCGGTTGCAT
This sequence comes from Aegilops longissima, assembly GCA_021605205.1. Taxonomy (NCBI): domain Eukaryota; kingdom Viridiplantae; phylum Streptophyta; class Magnoliopsida; order Poales; family Poaceae; genus Aegilops; species Aegilops longissima. The sequence continues at coordinate 46,900,882 of CM038682.1, forward strand.
TGAGGGGCTTTACCGAAAACGCTCGATTAGCCATTGTGAAGCTATGTGCATTTCTCAATGCAATCTCTCGAAGGTAATCGCTCCAGAAATCATACCAAGGTTACGAATGATTTGGTGCAATGTCTTGTCAGTTTCGAGTTGGTGTTCCCACCATCCTTCTTCAACATCATGACGCACGTCCTAGTTCACCTATCTTGAAGAGATTAACGTTTTGGGTCCTGTATTTCTACACAATATGTTCCCCTTTGAGAGGTTCATGGGAGTCTTAAAGAAATATGTTCATAACCGTGCTAGGCCAGAAGGAAGCATCTCCAAGGGCCATCAAAATGAGGAGGTCATTGAGTTTTGTATTGACTTTATTCCTGACCTTAAGCCGATTGGTGTTCCTGAATCGCGGCATAAGGGCAGACTGGATGGAAAAGGCACGCTAGGAGGGGAACAAATAATATGTATGGACGGACAATCTCTCACTGAAGCACACTACACAGTTCTACATAATTCCGCCTTGGTGGCTCCGTATATGGATGAACACAAGAATTGGCTACGCTCCAAACACCCGGAGCGGTCGGATGACTGGATTACACGTGAACAAACCAGGAGTTTCGCCAGCTGGTTGCAGACACGTACCATGCATGACACCTCTATTGAAGATGACCTGTACTTGCTATCCCAGTTACCATCTTCGAATATAATGACTTTCAAAGGGTACGAGATAAATGGTAATACATTTTACACGATCGCCCACGATAAGAAGAGCACCAACCAAAACAGTGGTGTCCGCTTTGATCCAGAAACCAAGACGGGAAAGGAAACATATTATGGTTATATACAGGACATATGGGAACTTTACTATCGACGTGGTTTAAAGGTCCCTTTGTTTCGGTGCAAATGGGTCAATATGACACGAGGCGGGGTAACGGAAGACCCGCAGTACGGAATGACAACAGTGGATCTCAACAATCTTGCATATGCAGACGAACCATTCGTCCTAGCCAATGATGTGGCACAGGTTTTCTATGTGAAGGACATGTCTACCAAGCCAAGAAAAAGAAAAGATAAGGAAGCGAATGCATCGTACGATGAGCCAAAGCGGCACATAGTTCTTTCTGGGAAGAGAAACATCGTGGGAGTGGATGACAAGACAGACAAGTCAGAAGATTATGAAAAGTTTGATGAAATTTCTCCATTCACAGTGAATATTGACCCGAGCATCCCGTTAAATGATGAAGATTTTCCATGGTTACGGTGCAAAGGGACACACGCGAAGAAAAAGTTTCACACCCAAAGATCTGGGATGTGATCGGCTTCACTATCATCACTTTCTTCTATGTTTCACACCCAGAGGGGAATCTCTGTAATAGTTAGGGTAGTTATGTGTTTTGGCATTTGAAACGCGAAGAAATTTTATGTGCAAACAAATTCTTTCATGTCTTTACTAATTTTTAAAGTTAAATTATTCACAAACTAGTGATTCACACTAATTTCAAATAATTCAAAATTTAAACTATTCAAATTTGAAAACTACGGGCACTAACAGAATGTTTGTAATTTTTTGTACCTAAAGCAAAAATATTCACAAAGAAACTCTAAATACACAAAAATAAACACAAAAAATAAATAAAGCAAAAAAAAGCCCGCCTACTAGGTCGTAGCGGCCTGCATACGACTAGAAACCCAACCTGTGTTGGGCAAGGATGCAGGCCCGCAAAGGCCAAGTGGGCCAACAGGGCAGCAAAGAACACGTAGGCCCAGTAGGCCTGCTTTGGAGAAGAGCTCGAGAGAGCGACCGCACGGGGGTTTATAAACCAGTGCGGTCGCCCCTCGGCTAGCGAGGTGGGACTAAACTTGCCAAGACCGCACTGCGCCAACCACACCCTTTAGTACCGGTGGTGGCACAAACCGGTACTAAAGGGGGCCTTTAGTACCGGTTTGTGCCACCACCCGGTACTAAAGGGGGTCGCTTCCCGCTGCTTGGGCTGGCCAAAACAGACCTTTAGTACGGTTGGTGGCTCCAACCGTACTAAAGGTGCCTTCTATATATACAACACTTGAAAAATTTCATTCTCCTCTGTTTCTTCCTCTGTTTCCCCATTGAACCGCCCGCCCGATCGATCGACGCCACACCGACCCGTCGCTGTCGCCGCCCGTCCCCCTCGCCGCCCCTGTCCCGTCCCGTCGCCGCCCTCGTCTCCGTCGCCGCCTGGCCCTTCCCGTCGCGCCGTCCCTGCGTCGCCGCCCACACACGCCCTGCCCGTCGCTGCCCCGGCCGTCGCCTCGCCGTCGTCGCGCCCCCTGTGAGCTCTCCCCTCTAACCCCTCTCCTCGCCTCAAGGCCACCATGGGCGCCGCCCCTCCCCGAGCCCATACACACACACACAAGCATGATGAACACACACACACATACACGTATATATTTAATTAGTTTAGATTTTGTATGTTTAATTAGTTTAGATTTTTTAGATTATTGTTTTTCACCAGTATATATGTATGAATGCATGTTAGATGGATATAATTAGTGTTTAATTAGTATGGAATTTTTTTATATAATGTTGTTTTTCTGTTTTTTAATGGATGTATAGAAATTGTTTTTTATGTTTTTAGTGTTAGATGCTTAATTAGTATGAAATAGTATATAGATTTTTGAAATAGTAGAAATGTTATAAATTTTAGTTATCAAAATCCAATCATTAAAAAAATATTATTTTTTGCGGGCATATAGCTAGTATTTGTTATCGATGATGCCCGGCCCGCATCCTTGTCGTCGACCTGCCCGCGACGACGTCCAGCCGGCCCATGTCCGGGACTGGGCTCCGCCGGGCTGGCACTGGGAGGTACTGCCTGGAGGGGCGCGCCGCTTGATGAGGAACCCGGCCCCGGGTCCCGTCGTCGACCCTGATATCGTTTGGTGGCGTTCGCGTGGGCCAGTCTCGGTGCGGAGGGACCCGGCCCCGCCGGAGGAGGTACGTCGCCGTGTCAGGGAGGAGGACGAGCACGTCCATCGCTACATGGTTGCGTTAGAGGGCGGCAGGTTCTCCAATACCTGGCAGTATCTTCAGGGATCTCACATCAGCTATGGTCCTATGAGGGTTCCTTCTCTTTGGGTGTCCACCGCCTGCGACGCAGGAACCACGAGTGTCCTAGATTCTTCTGTAGTATTCGATCTTTAATTAGCTAGCCAGTGATGTACTATTCAATATTATATATTATTCGAGACGATATATTCGAGATTGTATCTATTATTCTAGACAAAGTATTCGAGATTATATCTATTATTCGAGACGATGTAATTTGAATACTAAATTGTTTTATATTTCTTTTGAATTAGTTAAATAAAAGCTATGGCGACAATACCGACAGAGAGGAGAACAGACCATGTTCGATATGATACGCGGCCGATGATAATCAGAATGAAGAAGATTATGACGGCTCCGAATTTCTAAACAACACCGGAGAGGGTGATATGATATTCGATCGCGACGACCGAATTGATGAAGTCATGAACTACGATTATGACGATGACGAAGAACATGTTGATCCTGAAACAACAAAGACCGGCGAGGTATATATATTTATATAAGCAGGTTTCTGGTGATCATCACATGTTTTAAATGACTTGAAGATATATTAACGAATCGATCTTTGTTCTTTCAGCCATCCGGGTCGAGCAAATCTTCAGGCAAAAGGACGAAACGAGGCCCGAACAAAAAGTTGAAGGAGGGCGTAAAGTACAATATCGAGGCAGTCAGACCTAATGGCGAACCATTAGCGCCTAAGAAGATTGCGGACAAGTTCATTCGTCAGTGCGGAGTTCTTGTGAAGGACCAACTCCCGATCTCCCTTCAAGAATGGAGAGAGCCAGCAAAAGACAAAGGACAAAAAGGCAAAGAGGACGCTGCTCCACGTCCAGATGTTACTTTTGTCGACAAGAATCAAAAAGATCTGCTTTGGGATACTCTCATGGAACATTTCACCCTACCAGATCATTTCACAGAAGCAGATGTGCAGAAAGTCAAGGACGCCGCTCTTAGGAAGATGGCGGTTGCATTCAAGAACCACAAGAATCGTGAATGGTTCAAGTACGTCAAGGGATGAAGGAAGACTCCAGTATTCGAGGGAACACTAGAGAACCAACGTGCTCATTGGGACGATTTCGTGAAATTCAAGGATTCAGAATTAGCTAAGGAACGGTCGAGAATAAACAAGAAGAATGTCGAAAAAAGGATAAGTTCCATAAGCTGGGGCCAGGTGGCTATGCGGTTGCAATGCCTAAGTGGGATAAGTCTGAGAAAGAGATGGAGGATGTAGGTGTCACTCCGGTTACTAAGAGCTGGCCCCCCAGGTGCAGGACTTGGTTCTATGTGCATGGGGGGGAGTTGGACCCGAAGACAGGCAAAGTTTCAACGAAGGCATGTCTGAACGGAGCCGACGATGCGATACTTGTTGCAATAGAAGAGGCACGATCGGGGGTGTTCTAGCCCAACAGAGAGAACGACGAGCTTACGCGTGCCCTGGGAAATCCTGAACACCCGGGAAGAACACGAGGCAAGGGCGCTATTCCGTGGTATGAGGGGTTTTCAGACTAGAACAACAAATACAGAACCCGTGCGAGAAAGAAGATTGCGGAGGAGAAGAAGAGGAAGATGGAGGAGGAGCAGAGGAAGCGGGACTATGAACGCCTTCAAGGCCTAGAAGCAAGTCAAGTGGAATTGGCAGTCAAATTCCAGCGGCAGCAGGAGCAGATCGACTCAGTTAGCCAGCAAAGGGGGTCTCAGCGGCTGCAGCAGCTAGCGGATGATCCAGCATTGGATAGCACCGCCCCATCCATGCAGAGAAGCAGCGTGGGTTCCGCCCCGGACGACGCAATGCTGGGTAGATACCCCGTGGATGACATCACGGAGAACACTAGCTGCGAGCTACATGTCAAAATGAAGAACATATCCATGAAGGTGGCGGACGGAGAAGCTTTTCCAGTTACCCCCAAAGCAACCTACCATTGCATCCCGATTCCAGAGGGCTATGCTCGTGTCATGGTTGACGAGGTGGTGCAGCCATATTCGGGGCTAGAGCTTGACATTCCTGGAGGTGAGGACGGCGCTTTCGGAGACGCCAACCATCGTATCATCCTATGGAAAAAGGATTGCATCATCTTTCGAAGGCCACCGACACCGCGTCATCTGACTCCTCGTCGAAGTCCGCCACCGAGTCAGCAGTCTCCCGCTCCTGCAAGTCCACCAAGTCCGGCAAAGTGTCAGGCCACTCCTCCTCCTCCAAGTCCGCCACAGCGTCAGACGTCCACTCCTCCTCCAAGTCCGGCACAACCTCAGGCCACTCCTCCTCCAAGTCCGCACATCTTGAGCGCCTCCTCCTCGTCCAACTCAGCCCGTCACCGGGCGTCTCCGCCGCCTCAGCAATCGCAGAAGAGACACCCCGCAGCTATGGTGCGTAGCGGTACGAGTCGAGGTAGTACAGGAAGTACAGGCGGAGGCAAGCGATATAAATATGGTCCAAGCCTCACGCCTCTTCCGCAGAGGTCTTATGACAGGTCCGAGGAGGAAATCGCAGCCATATCGAAGTCCGAGGTGGAAGCCCATTTTGCACCGAAACCGCCACCGCCGCCAAGGGAGAAAGTGCCTAAGGAATCGATTGACCACTTCATTCGTATGGCTCAACCACCAGCTCCCAAGCCTGTTGACACAGACTATGAGCACCACATCAGGAAGTTAAATCGAGCACGCCTCGTAAGGAGGCGAGCTCGGATCGAGCAAACAAGAAGCAGCTTGTCAAAAATGCGGAAAACCATTCCCAGCTGGGAGAACAGGCGGCGAATCGATCCCTCGCTTGTTGTGCCAACAACACGTGACAGTACGCGCGCCCAATATTATTGTGGGCAAACAGTTTACGTTCCTGAGGTGGGCAATGTGATAATAACGGAGGACCATATAATGCAGGCTGAAGTTCTCAAAATCACTGTTGGACAACTCCTCGAGATCGAGCCCATGCCTATGCTTAGAGAGGATGAAATAAAACGGAAATATGTCCGGGGCCAACCTTTGGTCCATCCAGACAAGGTCAAGAACCTCCCAACGAGAATGTATGAATTGCATCAATGGTACATGAACATTACCAAGATTTCCGATCGAGTGTCCTTCATGGTGAATGTCAAGGAGGAGCATTACTTCCATGAGAAAGCTTTGTCCGTTGAGTATTCTGAACTGTTTCAGTTATACAATCAAGACGCACTCGACAAATCTATCGTCGTTGCTATTATCTGTAAGTGATTTCTTTCTGTAATTTAAGTCTCAAGCTAGCTGTACTGATCCTTTTGATCAATCATTACCTGTAATTATCCTCACTATATTCTTTTCTGTGGTATTATATGCAGGATGAAGATATATGAAATGAGAAAAGGTGGACGCTTTGGCATCGGGTTCATTGACCCAAACACCGTTAATGAATACACATGGAATCTAAATCCACGTTATCAAAAGGACGTAGAGGACAACATGCTAGAGTTCTTGAAGCGCCTCAAATACAATGAAGATATACTACTTCCTTACAACTTCCAGTGAGTCACACTGTCTTGTACTACAAATTCTCTGTTTTAGCCTACTAGCTAGCTACATGTTTTTGCTTTACATATGCCCGCTTAATTAAGACATGCAAACGTGTGTGCATGCAGATATCACTGGGTCTTGTGTATCATTAAAGTTGACGCCGGAACAGTTGAAATACTGGACTCACTACTCACAGAAAAAACTGACTATAACATCTTGTTGGGATAGTCAACAGGTAATTTCAATCATTATTAACTATATATCTCGGCCTATTTAGTTCGTCATTTTTCATGATATGAACTATTTAATAACCCCTTTATTCATTTTCTTTGTCGGCGGGCAGGGCTTGGGCAAGGTTCATCAGCGTGACCCCAGCTGGAGAATGGAAACAAAAGATTAAATGGTTTCGACCCAAGGTAAGTAATTAAGTAGTACAAGCTAGCTAGCTAGCTGCCATCTCTTTAATTATCATGCTTGATTAATTATTATCTGATCAAATTCCATTCTCGTAAAGGCCCTGAAGCAGGCGCAGGGGTCTGATCTGTGCGCATTCTGCGTTTGCGAGAACATTCGCATGATGGCGTCCGAAAGGAGCAGATCTCAAAGACAGGAATGGGTACGCTTGTCAAAACACTATTTACAATTTTTACACCATTATCGATATCTAGTCACACAATTAATACACATGCATATTGATCTCTTTCTTAACAGTTCACAGAGGTGCGGGAGAAGCTCCTAGAAACGGAGCGCGTAGAAGCACTTCAAGAGGAAATAGCGGGATTTTTGCTCGACCAGGTCATAAATCCGAAGGGAGAATACTATTACCCGCTACCGCCCCCATCGTGCTCCGAAGGCACCAATTAGGCTAATGCCACTGGCTCCGAAGGCAACATGCATATGTAGGAGAAATTGTATATAGCTATACATGTGTGTATGTGTGAATTAATTAATATGATGGTTTGTGAGACATTGATGATATATATATATATATATATATATATATATATATATATATATATATATATATATATATATATATATATATATATATAACGTGTACAATGTGTAGTATTGTAAAATACCAGCAAGCGAAAAAGAATTAAATTGATAACACAAATTTAATTGAAAAATAAAAATAAAACAAAACCCACAAACATGTAGTACGGTTGGTGTTACCAACCGGTACTAAAACTCCGGCCCCGGAGCTGGCTCGTGCCACGTGGTTGGCCTTTAGCACCGGTTCGTGCTTAACCAGTACTAAAGGGGGGGCTTTAGTGACCACACTTTAGTGCGGTTGTGGAACCGCACTAAAGACCTCTGAACAGTGCTATTGCCCGGTTCTGCACTAGTGTAAGGAGGTTCTTGGAAGGAAAAGGAAGCGCCGCGCAAGAATTGGAGACAGGATGATCTCCATTCTCTATAATGGAGAGTCAGGGTCTATATTGTTTTATGCTATTTTACATTAAATAGGGTATTTAAGTCCTGCATAATACTGATGATCATGTGCTAAGAACAATTAAGTAGGGGTTGTTCGATGACTATCAGGATGATGATCGTATGACTTGTTATTAATAACGAGTAAAAGTTGTATGATGATGATTAGTAGGACTTGTTATTATGATGATGCATGATGCGAGCACTAAGAGTTATTATATATCTGTGGGTGAAATGAACATGGATTGGATTGAAGTGAAGCCAACATGCATGTGGTGCATGTCGAAAGTAGTACAATCCAAACTTGATCAAGTTAGGATGATTATTACTTTCGACATGCACCACATGTTGCCTCACTTCAATCTAAGTCATGTTTAGAAATAGCAGTATAGCAGTAGCACGGAGATAAGAAATGACACATCTCTCTATTAGCTACCTATAACAACCTAAATTAACCCCCAAAACCCCTAAACCACCTCCTTTAAAAAAAAAACAGCCCCTGAAATGCTGACGCGTGGAAGCTTATTGGTCCCGGTTGGTGCTACCAACCGGGACCAGAGGCCCTCCTGCTTGGGCTCACCGGAGTGGCCACGTGGAGGCCCATCTGCGCCGGTTGGTATAAAAACCGGGACTAAAGGCCTAGGGCATTAGTAATGACCCTTTAGTCCCAGTTCCACAACCGGGACAGATAAATAGGAATACATTTTATGAACCGGGACAAATGGCCCTTTTTTTACTAGTGATCTTCGACTGTATTGACTTACAAAGGATACGAGATAAATGGGAATACATTTTACACGATCGCCCAAGATCAAAAGAGCACCAACCAAAACAGCGGTGTCCGCTTTGATGCAGCAACCGAGAGGGGAAAGGACACATATTATGGTTACATAGTGGACATATGGGAAGTTGACTACGGACATGATTTTAAGGTCCCTTTGTTTAAGTGCAAATGGATCAATCAGTCGGGAGGCGGGGTATAGGTAGACCCACAGTACAGAATGAGAACAGGGGATCTGAACAATCTTGGGTACACTGACGAACCGATCGTCCTAAACAATGATGTGGCACAGGTTATCTATGTAAAGGACATGTCTATCAAATCGATAAAAAAAAGATAAGGAAGCGAATACATCATACGATGAGCCAAAGCACCATATAGTTCTTTCAGGAAAAGGGGACATCGTGGGAGTGGAGGGCAAGTCAGACATGTCCGAAGATTATGAAAATTTTCATGAAATTCTTACCTTCAAACTCAAGGCTGACCCAATCATCCTGATAAATGATGAAGATTATCCATGGTTACGGCGCAATAAGGAAAGGACACAAGCAAAGAAAAACTGAAGACTTTCTCTCCACAACTATTATGATGATACCATGCGAACTTTCAACCTTTTCATAGTTCATTTGAAATGTCTGTTGTAACAGACGAGTTTCGGTATGAAATTCTGATACTTCGAAAGTGATTGTCCGTTTTGTACACGAAGTGCATCCAGTTTTTGCCGTAACCCTCTCAAAACTCTTGCACATGCTATGTGGATGAAATGATGATACCATGCCAACTTTCAACCTTTTCAGAGTTCATTTGAAATGCTTTTCAATTTTAGGGTCTTATAGTATAGTATGACACTATGTTGCATTGCCTGTTTGGGTAGGAAGGTGGATCACTAGGTCAGTGGCATGCCAGAAGGAGGAAGACCTATATAGGAGTTAATGGTACGTATATCCATGAATTCTGAAACTTCAACCTTTATGGTACGTACTGAATCAATTGTCTTTCTGTCAAATATTTCATTTATTTCAACAGTAAACACATATTGAAATAGGTTACATAAATTTTGTCAAAATTTCATATAAATGTAAATAACAATTCCGGTCCATTGGTCGTATAGATACCGAAACCACTGAAAATCATTAAATTCATCTATATCTCCACTGAATTCAACTAGATTCTTGCAAGGATAAGCAAGTGGCGGGACACATCGACATAAATCCTTAGTTCCATCTGATTATCTGAATGTGCTAAAAGCTCAACATTATGGCGCAAGGATCATATAATAACAGAGAAAACACAGAAAACGCAAGTATAAAGTGCACCATGGCGCAAGGATCAATCATGAAAGCATAGTCGTGGTTAGGGGATGCAGCACCAATTAAGTTATAAGCCCATGCATGGGGCATGGAGATGTCTAGATGAGACCGGTGATCATCGAAAGGGAACAACAACGACGTGGCGGACGGGCGCTGCTATAGCCTACGTTGAGTTCTAGTTGTTTGTTTTTAATGAAAAAAATTCAAAAATGTACATTCAGTTTATATTGAAATCATCCGGTTTGCTGCAATCCGATTTTAAATGCATGCAGCTAGCTTTAGATGGCCGGCTCTCATAACAGTGCCCACGGACTGATGGACCGGTCCACAGACAGACACCGTGTCTGGTTAAGGATCAACATTGGCGATGCACTTAGTTATCGACAAAGATACTTGCGACTATAATCCTTTCACCAAAGATTGCAGGGTTCCTCTAACCCGGCCACACAAAAACTTGCTATTGACAGGCTTGAGTGCTAAAGGAAGAGCCAAAGACAAAAGACGTTAGCGCTCTTGTTGATTGTCTTTGGTCCTGCGTTTGTCTTACCAAGTGTGTTTACATGTTCATTAATTTCACATGTGATCGTGTGTGCCTCGAGAACGTCTGCACTTTGTAAACAACCTACATCATAGCCTCTTAAAATATTTTTAAATGTTAACCACATACTCTACTAGTCATGTAATGGCATTATGCACAGTTTCATAAATTTTAGACAATATTCATATTTTCTGAAAAATCATATTGTTTCATAAGTTTTGTGTTTCCATTTTCACATACACATATTTGAAAATACCAAACTTTTATTTCATAACACCTAAATATATGGTACTGGCTTATTAGGATCTTTCTTCCAGTCTTTGGAAATTTTTAATTGTTCTTCTGGTTCAAATTTTAATTACATCCAACAAAAATATATATTTTATTAATAAAATTATTAAATTATGAAAATAATGAAACTGCAAAGTTCAAACAATTTTTCATAGAATATATAAAAATAGCAACCTAAAATATAAGAAAATACATGAAACCAGAATACACATATATACCAATGGTGGGCCTACCCAAGTGCCCGCCACTCATAAGGCTTGCCCCACACGGCTATGGTGGGCCAAATTGGTACTCCCTCCGTTCCAAAATAGATGACTCAACTTTGTACTAACTTTACTAAAGTTAGTACAAAGTTGAGTCATTTATTTTGAAACGGAGGGATTAGCTACTAGAGGCTGGGGCAGCACCTGAGGATGGCCTGTGCGCACTTATCTTGTGTTGGCACATTCTACTGCTAAGTTTGGTCCTAGTCTCACTCATGTACATCAATATGGGTGTATGGTATAACATTAGGATCTATTATTAGCAGATCGATCAAACATACAAATACTATACTATTTCAGTTTAGAATCATCATATGCAATCGTACATCTAATGAGCATATGTAGGACTCAACCATGGATCATAAATGCGCGAGATATGCATTACAATTAATCGAAAGACGAAGACAAGCTGACATGAAGTGCTTCAGTTGGATGAAGAAAGGGACCGCATGAGGCCATGACTTGGCCCTGTTAGAAGCCCCCTGTACGAATCACAAGAGACGACCAGTAGCAGTGCGATCTGGATACTCAAGTCTGGAATTATTTGTAGCATTGTCATTGGACCTCATACGCTTATATTCACATAAATCCGAATGAAGCTGCATCAAGAAATAAATTTCAGAAATTGGAGGGCAGAAATGAGAAGCAGCAACATTATCTTAAGAAAATAATACTACATGTTACATATAGTAATATTTCCCTGAAGCCTAATGGTACGAACAAATCAAAGTCCTTGGATTTGGCAGTGTAGCTTAAAGATAGAAAATGCAAATTAACTATGATGTCACTGCTAAAGAAGCATAAATAGCAACCAATGTCTAATGAAAAATCAGAACAGAAGGAATTATTTTCAGAATGTAGAAATCACCTACATACATTTCTTTTTTTGCTATATCAGTTGGTGAAAGCATTCTTGCATATGTCAAAAGTAGTACTCTCTCCGTCCGAAAATAAGTGTCTCAAGCTTAGTACTTTGTAACAGCCACTTACGACACTAACAACGACACGACAGTCGGAAGATCATATCAGGAAATATAACCATGATGAAGGGTTGGACCTCTATTCTGGATTGCTCTTAAAAGCTATGAATGATAATATGGTATTTACAAAGGTTGCCTAGATTTTAACAGAAAAATGGTACTGCTAATATCCCAAATTAAAAATGGGATAATCCGCTAGTGCCAAGTCATAAATAACCAGTCTTTCCTGTTTTTATCAAGTAAACTGCAAATCTAGCATGAAGAGAATTGACTGTTTAACGGTGTACACCTAATAGTCCTCAGATTAAGCACACCATTTTTCATCGATGAATATGGAATTGAAACCCGATTACTCAAACCAGAATACTCGTTGAGATAAAATGCATTCCATGCAAAAAAAGGAACATCTGAATCATTACTGGTGCAAGATGAAAACTATAGAAGAACATGCTTCACATAGTAAAAACTGACAGCGCATCGGGATCAATAATTCCAGCCCACTATGTCCAAGAATATAGGGTAATCATTATATTCTGAACCATTTATTTGCCATACCAATGCACTAATGCTTTAGTGTTGATCTTTGTATTCTGAATGTTGGGAAAGCATTACAGCCAATTGAGTCTCGAGGATTCAGAGTTCACATGCTATAAACTTGATATCCAATCGTAAAAGAATCAATGTGAGACCAAATATAAACATTGCCTCCATATCTGGTGAGTAGTACAAGGTGGGGTTGAAAGCAGATAATATCCATAGCATCAAGATTCACCAATAGCCCTACCTTCAAAGGGTCTGTACAAAAACGTAATCAAAGTGCAACCAAATGAAATCCCATGTAATTAGCAAACATCGAATATCTATAATGCAGGGAATTTTAATGTATTAAGTAAACATTATACAAAATAAAGGCAAGGTCTCCATGGTAGATAGAACCAATTCTGAAATTAGACCGAAAATTAGAAGAACCATGGAAAACTCGCGGAAGTGAATTGCCTTCACACTTGAGATCCATTCTCCAGCCTTATTTTTGTGCTATTTGTGAAATTCCAGTTGTGCTTTCATTGTAGACCGGGCAACTTCTAGTAGGATGTAAACAAATAAAGTGATTGAATATCAAAAGCATGAATGGACCACAAGTCATGAAAAATTAAAATTGGAGGACCGACATGTTCACGAGCTATGGAAAAATGTTCTTCACCAAAATTTTACTGCATCTTATTTCCTTTTCTGTTTCTCATCTTATTTCCTTTTCTGTTTCTTTCATAAACCTGCAAAATTGTGACAATTATGACACTCGGGAAAATGTTAGAGAAACAAAAGGATTGAAGAGATATGGAAATGAACCCCCCTGCCTGCTTCTGCTTCTGCCTGCTTGTCCTCAAGTCACCCACGGGCGCCAAGAACTGAATACTAAAACAATCCATGGTCATCCCAAGGACCAATAAGATCTTAAATTGTTACATGGTCGACACACACACATGCAGATGCCCCAGATCCTATACACGAGGATGGGGAGAAGGAGAAACAAGAAGCACCTAGAGCCGAGCTTAATTTAATTAGTTGTTTGGTTCGTGTTCTTCTGTCTCCACATGAACCATTGATGTGTCTACTGTAGCCTGCAAGGGAAGGCCACGAGAATCTGCTTTCCCACATGCACACTTGACGAACAAAGCCATGATGCATGCATCTGAAGAACAAAGCCTGCCACACACGCACCATTTGGCATGGCATCCTCCCATCCGAACAAGTGACAACAAAACATTGCTAGCATCGTGAAATCCAATATATTAGAAACAAGTACATAAGCAACAACATCGATCGGGTATATGCATACTGTCGTATGTAGTAAAGGTGCCATGATGATTACCACCACGGTAGTTTGTACGGTCTAGAACATGTATATGGACTGATTGTGAGGGTACAAGAAAAGGAGTACAATGGGTCCTTGTACACCAAAGTATCTACCTACATCTAATTAAATTCATATATCCGGTGAAGTGTGTAAGGGTGAATCAAATGTGGAACAACGGAGCTGCTCGATCGAGTATTTACCAAGCCCAATTAATACCAACAATGTTCAATGGCTTTGCAGTTCTGAAATTGGTCACAACCATCTTCAATGAGGAGAAAATCTCAAAATTAATTGAAGAAAACTTGCATAACCATTAGTACTACGAGTACCTCTACTGATTGTTAGCAACCTCTGAGATTATCCTAATAAAATCTCACCCAAGCAATTCCGTTGAACTCGCATAGAGAAGAACCGCCTTTTTCAGTGATTTTGCTGGCATGGAAACTAATACATAATTCAGTTTGCATGCATTTACTAAAAGTGAAATGTCTAAGAGATGAATTTTCTCAATGGTGCTACTCATAGAGAATCTAATGCAGAATCCATTATCCAGACTAATTTTTCACGGTCAGTATTTTGGTTAATAGTGCCTAATTAATTACTGTCGAACTATCAGTTGAGTTGGAGGAGATGATTACAAATAACGGCCTATTTAGCAATCGCCTCCCACCCAGATTAATCAGACTTTGCACAATCAAAAGGAATTTATGAGAAATATAATTGACAAGTATCCTCACAAACAGATATGCGCATCACTGATTCACACAACCATAAATATACCCATAAGACCAATATAGCAATCACATAAGTAGGCATGCTACATAATAATTTGTTCTAGTCTCTATCTTTCCCTAAACCGAGAGAGAGAGATGGCCTTGCCTGATTGTATTTCTTACTCGGGGAGAGAGGGGGAGGGGAGGAGGCGGCTGCCAAGGAAGGATGAGACAGTGCCGGCACCCCCGGCGACTCCCGGCCCTTTGCGCAGCTCCCGGCAGCGATATAGCACCGCGAACGGCTTTCTCCCGGTGGCGCGGCCAGATCGCGGAACAGGTGGAGCTCACGGGGTCGCGGAGGAATAGGACCGGCGTGCGGCGGCAGCGACGATGGAGAGGGAGCGGGGGTGTGGAGGCATCGGGCTGGAAAAAGGATGAAGCCGAATCCAGGTTGTCATTCCCTTTGCCTACCGGAGGTCGTCGACGAGAGGATGGCAAAGGCAGCAGGTTAGCTTCATGGGGAAGGAGGAGCGGAAGGAGACATGTTGGCTTCGTAGGGAGGCAAGGAAAGGGAGGAGGTGACAGGGAGAGAAGGGAATGGGAGAAGGCGGCGGTACCCTAGCCGCCACTTGAGGTGGAGAAGATGAGAGAGATGTGGAGACGAGCGAGTTTTACCTGGGAGGGAGGTGCTATCTGGATGCGTTTTCCTCTCTCTTTCTCGCTACTGTAGCAATCCGATAAAAATGGACAGGTGTACCACGCCAACTGGCGCTCCTTGTGCGTAGCTTATTGTTTTGGATTAGCAGTGGCGGGCATCTCAAGTAGCACGTCATTGTTTCTCAAACTACGAGAGGTGGACATGCTTGAGGGTACCCGCCACCAAGGTTTTGGTTACCGGTCAAAATTTCAAGATTTCCCATGGTTACAGCGTATTTCCGTGCCCCTCGGTAAATCCCCATACCGAGCAAAAAATACCATTTTTTGATTTTTTTTTATTTAAATGCTCGATTTATAGTAAAGTACATAAGATCTAATTATTGCCATGAGAGTTGGTTCTGACGTGTTGGTAGCAACCTAGTTCCAGATTTGAGAGGTCTTTGGTTCGAGTGTTCGTTCATTCACTTATTTGAATTCAAAAATCGACTATAAAATTTCGTTCGAAATATGCTCGGTATTTCTCGGTAACCGTGGTAACCACGTTTACCAGTCCCCTTCGGTAAAGTTTCCTCATTCGGTAACCAAAATCTTGCCTGCCACTAGTAATTTTGGACCACAGATAATCTTAGCCCAAACTACCAACGGTAGGTGCAACAATGGGACCGTCACTGATAACGTAATTCTAGTGATGGGAGTTATTTTGCATTGGCCACTAGTATTTGGCTGGATTAAAAGTGTTGAGTCTTTCAGCCTTCCCGTCACTTGATTGACCTCACCAATAAGCATTTTCCTACTAGGAAGTCCAAAACACTAAGGAGGACCATCGAGGCCACCGCCCGCCTACTACGCTCCTTACTCTATCTGATCCAGCCTCCTTCTGTAGAAAGTTGACATCCGCCACTGTCCAGCTCTTGTACACCAAGAATGGAGTGGCTGGGGGAGGACAAAACCCATTGCAAAGCTTTGAGAGCATTGCCTAATTACTGACCCTCTCCTCCTCAACAAAAACATCAAGGAGAACTAATGTCACCACATAAATATGACGTGAGAATTCTTATTGCATACCCTAGTATGATTGACAACTATTTCATATCATCGCGCACGCGTGCACACACACACACATAGATATTCATGATTATTGTAGCACACTAGCAATATCCAAGATCATTTAGTTATGTGGAAAGCCCTACATGATTGCCCGTGGCAACCCATTAAATTTTGCAGAGACTTACTATAATTCATGGGCAATAGAAGTACCACAATCATTGATTCATACATCAATGCTCCATGATGCGGCACCACAATCATTGAGTCATACACCAGACCACTATGCTTGCTGGGTACTATAAGTGTCAGTGCCTCTAACCAAGCTTTTCATGCTCCAAGTGCAACTACAAACACTATTGGAAGTAGCACCATCTCCCCTTCCTTTATGTACTACTTGATGATGTGCATGCAAGATTGTGTGTGTTTTGGTAAATACGTTGTGGGATTGGAAGGTGTTAGGAACATTGTGTTAGGCACAAATCTTCATGTGTACACGAACTTGATGGTACCTCCCCCTGTAATCCATTTCGCGGGTGGACAGGTAGCTAAACTCTCTATCCAATCTCTAAAGTGTTTGCTTATGTAGTTGATATGGGGCCATTGTAATTTGACTATTGTAGCTAATGCGAAGGCTCATGTTGAGTAACATGTGCTTCAAACTGCCTCCACCTATCAGTTCCTTGTTGGAGGGAATAGTTTATTTAGTTAGAGGAATGATCTAGCAATGCAACCAAGTCCCTCAAAGGGCCTTCTTTTGTTAGAGGGAATTCAACTCGAAATAGATGAGTGTGTAATGAATTACCAACTAACCTCATTTGAAAAAAAATTAGTTTGAAACATTTAATCGTGCATTAATTGTCATCACATAGCCTACTTCGAAAGAATCCCCAGTGATTGTACCATTCGAATATTCTTAATTAAATATTTATAGGCCCATTAAGTAAAAAAAATGAAGGTTGTGTAGATTAGGAAAGACTAGTGAACAAGATTAGGGGTGAAGGATATTAGGAGCGTGACATGCATATTAAAGTATAGTAGTGACATGTAGATCTACTCATCCATGATTTGTGAAACAAATAACGTACAATACGAAAGGCGTATCGAACAGTGAGATGAAGCTACTCATCAACAGGAAATTTGAAACGGGCAACCATGGGCCATGAATTTGTCGAATTTCGTACAAAAAGACTTCAAACATGAACACAAAATTCAACATGTATAGTGAACAAAACTACGATGGGGTCACATGAATGTGTAGAAGAGAACAGGTTAAGGCCTCCTTTGGTTCATAGCATAGGAATTTCGTAGG
Organism: Aegilops longissima; assembly: GCA_021605205.1. Classification (NCBI taxonomy): domain Eukaryota; kingdom Viridiplantae; phylum Streptophyta; class Magnoliopsida; order Poales; family Poaceae; genus Aegilops; species Aegilops longissima. The sequence goes on from CM038682.1 coordinate 46,918,613, forward strand.
AATAGGAAAAGTATAGGAAATGAGGTGGCATGCATCTGAAATCCTATAAATGCTCGGACTATAGGAATAGGAAATAAAATGTCATTTGGTTTACGGGATAGGAACACACATAGGAAACATAAAGAAATAATGTCATTTGGTTCATGGTTAATAATAATGTGAACAATAATATATACAAATTGCACATATAGACCCTGCCAGCATAGTATATTGTCATGTAACTGGAGTATGACTGAGCAACTAGTGCAGGCAATCATCAACTCATTATACAGGCTAGTGCAGACAATTAAAATACAAATTGGGTGCTAGTGCATGGAGTCTGAATACACAATACAATATATACTAGTGCAAGCATTCGGTCTCCAAAATTACAAACCGAGCAATCAGATTGGAGGCTGGACTTGGTACTCGTGATACGGACACACAAATCCCTATGAGTCTATGACATTCGAAATTAACCATCTACCTCCACCGATTAGCACTAGATCTAAATAAGAGAAGAGAAGGCAAGATGGATCCAGAGACAGAAGGCAAGTTGGATTCAAACCTGAAGAGATTTGTGGCAGATGGAGGGTGCTGCTGGATTCTGTAGGCTTGCCGGTCGGCAGTAGATGCTCTCCAGCTTGTCGGTGGTCGTCGCCCGTCGACTGGATGTGGCCGCGTCCCTCGCCCGCCGGCGTCGCTGCCGGGGAGCTATGCCATTCGGTGCGAGGAGGGAGGGCTGGACACAGATTTGATTAGCGAAAACAGCAGGGGACAGTTATCCGCGCGCATGTCGTTCGCCACAGGAAATTTTCCATCAGCTCGGACCTAATGTTTCTGACCCTGTGAAATCTGAAGGAAAGGAACAAATCCTGTACGGGAATAGGATTCAATTCCTGTAAATCAAAGGCCTCCAAAGGAATTTTTCCTACAACAATTCTATCCTACAAGATTCCTATGAAATTCCTATAAACCAAAGACAGCCTAAGTGAAGAATATTCAGGAGGTGATGAAAGGAAAATATCTACAAACAACATACACACACGTACCGCCAGAGCCACCACGTGCGCTCTCCGGCCTGGCTCTGGAGAACGGCCGATTTGAGCATTCGTCATCAGCCAGGCCCAACGGTGCTTTGAGCAGCATACCATGCAGGCTCAACATTTATGGCACACAACCAAAAAAATGCAGTTAACCAAACAAGCCTAGATATCGAACCAACCTGTGATTGGATGGTTTGGAGGATAGTGATATCTCCAGTCCACCAGGGTATAAGTCACCGGTGCTTGTATTTTTTTAGTTCAGGCCTTCTGCCAATGTGCATTTCGTGAGAGGAGATATTTCATCTACTACAAACGCATCTGTAGCAATTTCGTCAATCACAAGATGATGTGCCAGTTCAGTCTAATGAAGATTCTCATAGGACTAGAGTGTGTGTATGCATTTATAGGGATGAGTGTATGTGTGTATGTATAAGGGTATGTGTCGGTACTGTGTTAAAGAAAATGCACGCGCTCACACACGTGATGACACGCGAGTCCTTCTTGATCGGTAGAAGCAAAAGGGGGCATAACAATGGAAAAGTCACATACCTCAGCGATGCACGGATTAAGTGGTGCAGTTTCCATCTTGCTAATAGGCATGGGTACGTGTCGCCCTTCGATCCATCGGCATGCTGTATTGAGTCAAACACATGCGAGTGCATTCGAGTCAACAACGGCAACGGCTGTCGGTATGGCCTCTGCAGGTACAGTTTTTTTTTCTTTTTTGAAAGGAATATCTTGTATTCCACTTAAACTTGGTGCACCATATCGGTGATCACCAGACCAGAAACAAAGTCTGAAGCTAATAGGTTCACAAACTGCTTTGCGAAGCAGGTGGACATAGTGGAACGAGACGAATTGTGCTAAGCAATTTTGCAAGCGGCATCCTGTTTCTAGGACAGGACACATTACCTTATCCTTCCCCGCCTTGTCCTTCGCATTGGCGTCATGCTTCCCGGGAGTCCCTCTTCCTGGGCAAAGAGCAAGACGGTTAGCGGACCAACGCTGACGTTGTAGTAGACGCAGTAGGAGGGGGTCTTGAAGCTGCACTTTCACCAACTGTCTAGAACCGGAGCTCTCCGTTGTTGTCACATTAGCATAGAATCTATGTTAATATCGGGTGGAAATCTACTGATGTCACATGGGAGGAATGCCCAAGAAATGTTTGTAATGCACCGGCCCGCTGCAAAAATGAGGGATTTAGGTATCACGCCTCAATACTAACATGGTCAAGTGAAACATAAGTCAATATAAAACCAGTCATGTCATCAATATGTGCACATGATTAGCGATTAATGCTTCAAGGTTGGTTTCCTACAATTATATCAACCAACTGTATGCTAAACCAATATGTTCAAGCTCAATCTGACTAAACTTGTCTATATCCAATCAACAATCATGTGTATCCAAAAAAGAGAAACAACAAAAGAACACAGTTATTGGGTCACACAGTAATAAAAAAATCAAACTAAATCCGTCATCAATTTCTGTCTGCCCAAAGAAGAGACCATTTTAGCTTCTGATGACTTCAACCCATTAGACTCCATAATCATCAACAGTACTTACTTGCAATTTTGTTACTGGACAACCACTACAAATGATGGCCTGATACAATATTATTACAGATTGCATTGAACAATAAAATATTGGAACTAAACGTACAGTGAGGCTTAATTAGATCTTCAATTGGGCTCTTTACATTTAAGAGATCAGTTTTCTAAGGAGCTCCAAAAGCTAGACACTTGCTAAAAAAGAGGTAATGATGTTCCCCTTTTACACTAAAAAATTGAAGAGCATCATCTTATTTGCAAGACTGTCACTTGCGTATGCCCATATCTAACTGAAATATGCAGTGCAAATATTTGGGATTTTTGGTGTGAACATGTAATAGCTTACTAAGATCTAGAAAGATACGAGACCACATGAATGGACTAGACAAACTCACAGGTCAACAGGTTATCTATGTGCCTCCTATATATTATCTTTCTAAATCTGATGCATCCACATCTGATCCAAAGGTCCAGTAACATGCATAGGAGAGTAACTCAAGTTTGCAATGATCTCTTGCCCCAATCAAAGAGCAAAAGTTTACATTCCAGTTTTAATAGTAGGCAGTGAAATGCACCAAAAAAGCCAGAACATGCAGCAAATAAGGAAAATAAGAATTACTAATGAGAAACACATATAGAAAAAGTAGAAGAAAATACTTCAATAGCGTTCCATAGTCGAACAGTTCCATCAGAAAATGATGTAGCCAACTGAGTCGAATTCTGTCTGAATCTTATGTCGGTTACAATGTTTGTATGCTCTTCTCGTTTAGCATCTAAGTTAAAATTATCCATATTCCAGAGGAAACCTACAGTATCATAGAAACATCACATGTAAGAAAATATGAAATGTTCAAGCGTGTCCAACACCACACACTCACTCATAATTTCCCCACGAAGCAAAGCTCGCAAGCTCACTGTCGATGTACCAACCAGGCAAGCTCACACAGCTAGCTGGTCGTGCCAGCAGCCTGCCAAGTGCATGTGCATGCCCATCACGCCCCTCCTCCAACACAACTCAATCGCCCACAACACCGGCGTCGGTAAGCACACCATGCCCCTCCTCCAACATGACTAAGTCGCCCAAACAACATACCAGTGTCAGCCACAACATATCAAATGCGTTTGAGTACAACAATGGTCCATTTTCATATCAGGTCCGGGTTATGAACCCTAGGAGGACTTGGCCATAAGGTAATAACATCAAGGCGACCTTTCGTAAACATCAGATGATGCACACAACCCTTCGGGGTTTTCTGTTTAACAACATAATATTAATATTGTAGTTAGCAATGTAGTTTAGCTTTAGAAGAATGTATCCAAAAGATGCATTGATGTCGTAATAGTAAAAAATCTTACCATGCCAGCTCCATGGATGGTACCGTAGTTCAACACGTGCACGAGTGGCACGTATTGACCATAATGTGCAGTAGTTTCATAATTTATATTGAAATACTCAACATCAATAATAAATGAAATAAGATGATATTTCTCCTCATAACGTAGTCCAGAGCCATCAGTGTAGTAGGTTTTGTCTACTATCTTTCGTACATCATTTGAAGAATGGAAATAAGCTATCAATGGAAATAAGTCGTCAATGACTTATAAATAAACAATATAAATTACTTAACAAATTTATTTCACAAACTCACAAAAAGGTAGAACTGGAAGCGACTCGACATCCACCCAAATGTCGATATTATCGGCAATGTCATCTTCGGGCCGAAGGTCAAACGTGATTTGCATGTCCTCCTTAAATTCATAGGCCTTGCAAAATCATCTCCAAGTTGAGCTACCGAAATACGAGCTATTTGGTGCATTAAATAGCCTATCCAAAAAATTGAAACCATGCTTGGTCCTAAGGTGAGCACTCTTCGTCTCTGTTCTCTCCATATCTTCAAAACCTATCTTTTCTAGGACATACGGTATTGGATGACATGGGATGTACTATATATTTCAATTGGAAAAAATGGAAAATTACACATTCAAGAAAAAATTCACAAGTCATGCATAATTACGGAAAAGTACTTGTCGTCGTTATGTACCGTAAAAATATCGGAAGTCTCCTTCAGCAAGATGGTGAAGTACCTACCGTTTTGCAGATAAGGCATCCTGTCGCACATACTCCGGTCGTCTTCGCAGTAGTCGCACTCAGGAATCATGTCGTCGTCAGACATTTGCTGTGTTCATAAGTCGAAGATTAAAACTCGATGGCAAATAATAGGAACTCAACACAAAGATCATTATTACTCATCATGGTTTGACTTTACTCATCATGGTTTGACTTTCAGTCTGTCGAGCCTTTCCTTGAAAACTCTCATCTCACGTGGTGTATATGGTGGGCACTCCCTCTATGATATATTCGACCGATGGGATGGTCGCTCCTCCCTTCGTCCCTGAGTGCATTACACCAAAATCTCTAGCACACGGGAACGAAGGAGAAGCAACCCCCACGACAACAGCCAGGATTCTTCCTCTCTGACATTTGCGACCGTCGTTGATGGAAGCTCCTTCGTTCATTTGAAAGTACATTATTCCAAAATGTCTAGAACCTTCAAATGAAGAAGAAGCTCCCCTCGCGACAACAGTCGGGATTCGTCTTCTCTCCTATGTGGTGGACACTCTCCCTCTTTGAATTTTCGACCATGGGTGATGGTTGCTACTCCTCCTCCCCCTAGTGCATAAAAAAGTTCTAGCCCAAGGAGAAGAAGGAGAAGCGACCCCCACGACAACAGCCGCATTCTTCTTCTCTCATATATAGTGGAAACTCTCCCTCACTTATTTTCTGACTGCCATGTACTGAGCCCCGACAGACTTAAAGTCAACCTGATATTTCATTTAATTATCTTTCCGGCAAATCCAAGGCACTCGATATTTCCTACATACTAGCACGAGTCACGCTAAAATTCATAGAAAAATACGGCATGACCTTTGCTAAAATAGGATTGAGCGTCTGAAATTTGACGGAACGGAATTGAATCAACACTCCAGAAAAACATAGACCACTCGGATTTCCCCTGCGATACAAAGATGTTCACACACATACAATGGTTCATTGAGAAAAACATTTCAACATATCTTATAACACGAACATTTCATTTGGACAAGAAGCATAACTGAATACCCTAGTTCTACTCTATTCAACACCGAGGAGAAGAGAAGGAGGGGGTGGACTTTTAGCTCACCGACTTGGGTGTATAGGAAGTAGAGGTAGCTCCAACGACAATCACTCCAGGGAGACGCGACACTACAAAGCATGCATATTCTACCGAGTTAACATTTTACATCATCAAACCTCACATAGCATTCTTTGATGACAAAGTGATAATGACATAAAAATAATTAAATTGTCCAATACATCACTGTATTGAAAAATAAAATTACTAAATTTTTTTTTACCTAAATTGTCCAATAAATTTTTATATCTAAATTTTCGATTATCAAATTTGTTTACTAAAAAATTATGTACCTAAATTTTCTTACTAAAAATTTCTATTACAATTACTAAAACCTTTTATATTTAGAAAACCTATTCACTAGTTTTCTATTCTATTCAAAAGACCATTCTACGTACCTATCTACATTCTACAAACAATATTTTACCTATCTATTCTATTAGCAAAAACTCCATTCAACCTATATTTTCTATTTTATTCTATTCTTAATACCTACATTCTATTCATATAAGCTACATATGTTCTATTTTATTCAAAAAACATAGATGGGTGAGGGAGCAAGGGCGGAGGGAGGAAGGGAGGGAGGGAGGAAGGAGGGCGGAAGGGAGGGAGAGTGCAGAAGGGAGAGAGGAAGGAGAGAGGGAGGAGGCCGGAATGGGAAAGGGAGGGAGGAGAGAGGAGAGAGGGAGGGAGGATGCTGGCGGGCGACGAGGAGGAGGGAGGAGGGCGACTAGCGGAGGAGCGAGGAGGGCGTGGACGGCGGGCGGCCAGAGGAGGGAGGAGGGCGGCAAGATGAGGGAGGGAGATAGCTCGGGGGCGACGATGAGCGACGAAGGCGGCAGAGAGGGCGAGCGAGAGTGTGAGGGGAGAGTGAAGGCCAGAGGTAGTGGAACGGGCCTGGAAGAAGAAGATATGGCTCTTTTAGGAGTAGCACGGAACACAAAAACACGCTACTACTAAGCGAGTTATCTGTAGCGAGGATAAGGAAACCACGCTACTAGTAAGTGGGGCGGGGAGCTAGGCCCGGGCTGGCCTCAGTAGCAGTGTTGGTTAAATCACCGCGCAACTGCTATTGGGCTTAGTTGTAGTGTGGTCCGGCCACCCACGCTGCTACTATGGCCAGCTCGTAGGGCACTACGGAGCCCACTTAGCAGCAGCACCTGTTATGGATGGCCCGCTACTGGTAGGAAATACCTTTAGCGCGTGTGCAATACAGGCGCTACTGCTAATTATCAGTAGCGTGGTTTCCTGTCCCGCGCTACTACTGAGCATTTACTTATAGCCATTTTTCTAGTAGTGAATGCATGATTAGTAAACCAAATTGCTGTGCGTATGATGAATGTGCGTACAATTTTCGTATGACGTGATGTCACCCATCCACGAAATTCATCCAACGGCTCCTGACGACTATCGTACGGAAACACAAACTACGTCATACGCGTACCAGGGCTCATTAGCAAATCGATACTTTGATACAAGAGGGAGGGAGGGCAACTCGAATGAATAAAATACACCAGCCAACGTCCTCTTTCCCGACTTTCTACTGCACATGGTCAGATCATATCATCTGTAGTAATACCTAGACTAAGGGCCAGTTCCTATGGCAGGATAACAAATAAGTCGTCTCTCTTATTCAATAGGGCTTTAAAACTAGTTATGGATTAACTTATTTAGAAGTCCCAAAAAATTTAGGAGACCGTTTATTTTTTTTAAGCCACCAAAAAAAACTGGCCCTAGATGTGATACCTAGTGCTGCAACCGGAATACAAGCAGCGGCCGGTCTCTATGGGGAACAGAACCGGAAATAGAGACTGTGCACGGATCCCCAAAGCATTAGCACGGCCTGAATAACGTCCGACCTAGTGCCGAGCCTCTATTGATCATTGTCGCTAGTTATCTAAATATGCAAGCTGTCCACGTCATCAGGTTTGCCACCTCACTAACAACTCCAATTAGATGAAGGCATGTCATCCTAGGGCCCACTTCCCTCCCCCTCCATGAATCTAAAGCGGTACCTATTAAAAACAACGATAAAGCTATTTTACTGTCGGCAGGAGTTTTGCAAGAGATCCGCCCGATGCGCACGCCTGGGTATCGAACTGTTATCCCGCGATCCATGCACTTGCCTTTTTACCAGGTTATTGGGCCCTACTTTTTACTGTGTGGAGAAAAAGAAAGGCGAGGGAAGTAGGATCGAAGCCACAACCTATTGGAATAGGGTGCAACAATCTAACCAACTCACCCACAATTACTTGTTGTTAATAGTATCCAGATCTTTCTTATATGATCAGTTGGGTATTTTTTTACCACATTGGATGTGACGTGAGAAAGTGTTTTTTTCAACCAAATTTTCTTTCCCTTGTTTGAACATTTTATTTCCCTTTTTCTATTTAGAAGACATTAAACTTTTTCTAGATTAAAAGTCTCAGCGTGATGGTTGGAGTAACCATTTTGTATGTCCCGGTAATTTTATCGGTAAACATCATGATAACTTAATGTACTCCCTCCATTTACTTATACAAGACCACTATGGAATATACGTTTTGCATCAATACAAGGCCATCAACAGTAACCGAGGAAAGAATTAATGATATTTCCTCATAATAGCAACCTGTTTAATACTTGCATGCATGCAATCATAATAACACTAGCTACTTCCTCCACTCAGTTTTCTTGCATGCATGTTGCGTATTAACGATTCCAATAAACGAAAAGAAAAGTTGTCTTGTAAAGTATGCATTAAATTTTACCTTGGTACCTGTAATTTGAGTTTGTGACCTTATATATAAAAATGGAGGGAGTACTATAAACGCGATAACTTAGATAGCACAACTATGGTAATTTTTACCTGAAAAAAGTCATCGAAACATATCAGCATGAGCACAGGCTTGGTATGTTCTGTGTGAGCATGGTAATTTACGCATCAACACCTGATAATTTACGTCCAAACACTCTGGTAACTTTGGTGGGGGTGGGGGTTGTAGTTATACACCCCCGAAAACTTCTATGGGAATGGTATGATAATTTATGAATCATAGTCCTGATAACTTATGTGCAACACGTTTATTACTTTTGACCCAGGAAATTAAAGTTGAAGAAATATGTGCCCGGTCATTTTTGTGTGAATTACATGGTAAATTACGCAAATGCGGACCCGATGATAACTTGCATATAAAGGCGTTGATAATTTTGATCCCGATAATTCATGTGTAAATAACATGGTAATATATGCACAATTGGGTTGATAACTTACTTAGTCCAGGTGTGATAACTTTTGACCGGGAGGGCGGACTTGTTGAAAAACACACTTCAGTAACTTGTGTGTTGAATATCATGATAACATACACACAACAGAGTTGATAACTTAGTTAGCCCAGGCGTTGTCGAAACATATCAATATGAGATCTAGTTTCTAATCGTCGCAATAAATCCTTTTATGTGAAAATGATTTTTTATCGGAACTACGGTTTGAGTTACGAAACATTTTTAGTTTTTTGACTTTTGGATGGAATCTTCCATGTGATTAGCACTTTTCGTCCTTTAGGGCATGCTGAATGTGCATGTGGGGAGGAGGTCGAAGAAACTATTTTTTTATGTCTCGATATATTCTGTGTAAACAACATAATAACTTATGCTCAACTGGCATGATAACTTGCATAGCACATGTGTAATAACTTTTTACCCGAGAAAAAAGTCATCGGAACATACCAATATGGGATCTAGTTTTAAAGATCTCGTTGCGACAAGTCTTTTATGTGAAAACAATTTTTCGATCAGAGCGATGATTTGAACTACTCCCTCCATTCCCTTATATATGGCCATAGACTCAAATTACAGATACCAAGGTAAAATTTAATGACTGTTTTGCAAGTCAATTATTCTTTTCGTTAACCGGAATCATTAATACGCCCGCATGCATGCAAAGAAGGAATGGGAAGGATGTAGCACAGTGTCATTATGACTAAATGCATGAAAGTATTAAACAAGTTGGTAGTACGAGGAAACATCATTAATTTTTGCATCGATTTACTGTTAGTGGCCTTGTATAGATGCAAATTGTATTTTTCATAGTGGCCTTGTATAAGGGAATGGAGGGAGTACAAAACATTTTGACGTTCAAAATAGGGAGAATCTAGGATGACACCAGCATTTTGTCATCTAGTGCATGCATGCATGTGCATATGGGAAGAAAGGTTGAAAAACATTTTTCATGTCCGCTAATTTCTATGAAAACAACTTGGTAACTTAAGTGTTGCAGACGTGATAACTTACGTACTACATGCCTGGTAACTTTTGACCTTAAAAAAATGTCGTTGGAACATGTCGACATGGGATCTAGTTTTGAAGGTCTCGTCACGACGAATATTTTATGTAAATATAGTTTTTCAATCTGACAGACGGTTTGGGCTACAAAACATTTTAAATTTTTTGTTTTAAAAAAGAATCTGTTGACGTCATCATTTTTATTTTTTCTGCATGCATGTAATTAAGTAAACCTGATGAACACGACATATAGTAAAGGAAACAACACCGAAGCTAGTAGTATCTGCATGTGTGCATGCATGCGTTCGGATATGTCGCTTAATTTCAGTACGGTAGGAAATTAGCACGGTCATAAAAACAAACCTAGACTTCGGTTACGAACCATCTCACCGTGTGGCTTATCTTCTGTTTGGGCCCGCAAGCACAAGAAGTCCATCTACGTATTTGCATTGTTCATCTTCATGAAATCAGGTTCCTTTTAATCTCCCGCATAACCACCTCCATGCAAAAAAGGCAGACGAAACGGGTCGTCTGCATAGCCCGCACTATCTCATGGCTCTTAGACTTCTCCATAAAACAAATCCAGTAATTGATTTCTCCTTTAAGTACCTCATGGAGGATATAGCTCTCCGAGGGAGCGGAGCTGCCCCATCACATCGTCGCGTGCGAAATTACACAGAGCGCTCGGCAGCTAGCCATGGTCGTGCGAACCAGCCTTGAGGCCATGCACTAGCCACGCCCAGGCCATCGCCAACATCGATTGATGATAGTAAAGCAGATGCCGCCTCTGTCCTTCCCTAAGCCACCGACAACGCCACATGTTGCCGGGTCCTAATGGCCGAAGTTGGCTAAGGTTGCTCGCCTGGACGTCGTGATGCCCTAGCATGTGCTGCGCATTCAACGGCCTGCGGGAATTTTTGTCAAAAAAGACTATCTGCCGAATCAAATTGTCAGAAAAGACCACCTCTAAAATAAATTAACAGAAAGAACAGCTGCACCGTGGCGGCAGGTGCGGCTGCGAACACGTGTCACCTGCCACCACAGAGGCCGGCGGCAGGCCCTGCCGCCAGAGGAGCAGGCGGCAGCCCGGGCTTAACAATTTCTTTCGTCCGCGCGCGTGCTACAACAGAACGGACGGAAGTGATGGGCCCTGCCGCCATACTGCCAGACGGCAGCTACTGCTGTTGCGTGCGCGCCGTGATAGGCCAGGTTGGCCATGCCGCCATGGCACGTGGCTGCAGCCGCTGACACCGATTCAATACAGATGGCCGGATGGACGGGATGCTTTAATCTAAGCTGACTCAAGTTCTCGAATGCTGCTTGACTTCCATCCGCCCATATGCGTGCATGCATGGCGTTGAGGCACTAAACAGAAGCCAAATGCTTCAATGCGCCTCTCGCACTCGCCCCGTCCGGTCCGCCTGATAACACGTAGAGGCTGCCGCCTCTGGCTGTGGCGGCGGGGCCCACCTAGCCTGTCGCGCTGCGCTGGCAAGTGGCTGCCGCTCGCAGTGTGGCGGCAGGGCCCATCATTTTGATCCGTTTCATTGCATCTATTACGCGGATGAAAAAACCTGTTACACTCCTGCTGCCGCCTGCGCCTGTGGCGGCAGGGACAGCCTCCAGCGCGTGTGGCGGTAGGTGCCATGTGTCGGCTGGCGCACCTGCTGCCACGACGTAGCTGGTCCTTTCTATCAATTCGTTTTAGGGGCAGTCTTTTCTGGCAATTTGTCTTCGTAAGTGGTCTTTTTTGATAAAAAATCGGCCTGCCAAGGAGTCTCCGCGCACGGCGACGGCAGCACATACCTCCCCTTACCACCGCTTGACCCTCATCCGAACGTGGTAGCTAGGCCAGTAGCCGTCCAGTGGGTGTGCCGCTCCTCATACGCCAACTGCGTCCGATCCGGTCTGTTGGCCGCAGTAGGATAGAATCCTCTCTGGTCGACTGTTAGTGGAGACGAACGAACAGGTGAGTGGAGAGAAAAGGATGGGAGACGAAATATCTGTACAGCTTATCATGTTCTCTGTCCCCAGTTCCCTATCTGACCACCCCAGCTTGCAACAGTAGGAAATTGATGCCTGTCGTGTCCAGTTGAGCAGATGAGATATCAAATGAGCATTTCCCGTGGCCTCTATAACAACTAGCAAGTAAGGATTCATCGACTTTTACTTCTTTTTGTGGATCCAAACCATGATGTCTTTATTGTATACTAACATGATTTTTCTGCCGCAGATAACTCCACCGTGCTTGATGTACCGGACACATTGCTTGATCACACTCATTGTATTTACCTTTTCCCTAATGGCTTATAATATTTTTCTTGAGAAAACGTGAAAAACATTATGGGTGAGCTGAATCGATCAGACCAAGCTACGTCATTTAAGCAGATGTTTTGCCAGATCGTCTTTTGGTTAATCATCTCATGCACATATCAACAAAAAAAATCATCAGTGGACCTTCTTTCTTTTCTTTCGTAATGTGCCTCTCAAACATTTACACTGTACTTTTTCCTTTTCTTTTTTAATACTATTCCCGCTGCAACGCGCGGGGAATTAGCTAGTTTACATGACGAATCGGTATAGGATACTAGTCCTCCACGGCATCCAACTCACGTACTAATGAGGCCAGACGTTGGTTTATTTCCAACAGAATTCACATCTGTTATTTAATTTTCATTTGAACTATGTTCGTAAGGGAAATTTTGTTGTTACATTTTTTTGAACTCAGATGATAAACTTTGAAATACTAAATAAAAGGGTGAGTGCATCTCTAGAAGTAGAGGCCGAGGGCCTTCACCTCATTTCAAAAAGAATAAAAAAATACACGACACGCTCTTGTCTCCTTGTTGTTTCCGCGAGCAAAATTAACTGACCATGGCCCACAAGCCCAGTTTCGCATCCTAGGTAAAGCCGGCTATACAGAAGGATGAATCAACCAAGACGTACTAATCAGCTAGCTCTATACTCTCGGCGACTTCACATCGGAAAGCAATGAATCTAGCTTCGTAATATGCATCACGCCCAAAAGTCCTCGGCGGGCATGGCCCGGACTAATAATGTCTTTCAGGACTTTGCCGGCCGCTTCATCATAACAATAAGGAAGACTGCCAGTAACTATTCTAAGATGAAATAAAGCATTCATGAGTGGCGACGCTATTTGAGGTGGGGTGCTAGCAGGATCAAAATATTAAGCAGCCGAGCAGGCATGCTTGATGAAGCCGCAAATGTGATTGTGCTAGCTTGAGGTTGGCTAGATATTGTCAAAATAATTCCCGATACCTTCCATTTCCATAACTCACAAACGAACATATAGTACTGTATGTTGCATTGCCTGTTTGGGTGGGAAGGTGGAACGCTAGGTTATATAATGATATGTACATCTACCATCATAATGTAGCGCGATAACTTAGGTGTGCAAATTCTGAAATTTTAGTCTGTACAGTACATACCAAATTGATTGGCTTTAAGTCAAAATATTAAAGTTCTTACACCAGTACACAGATATTCAAAAAAATTATCAAAGTTTCAAAATATTTAGTTGGATTTCAATTATATTTACATAAAATTTCCGGTCCATTGGTCGATATGGAAACCCAAACCACCGACAATTGTTGAATTCAACTATATTTCTATTGAGTTTCTCTAAATTTAGTACAAGGATAAACAAGTGAAGAGACACGGACATACATCCATAGCTCCATCCCATTATTCGAACATGGCAAAAGCTCGACTAATACAAAGACAAGATGACACAAAATACCAGAATCACCGTCATCGCCTAGTGCTAGGTCGTTTATCGAGCGACTGTTGTCAGGCAAATTTACAAAGACACCTTTTGTCTAGTGCTTCATAAAAATATGCACTGCAAATATCCAGCAATGGATAAAGAACCAACACTGGGCAAAGATCCAGGTGGCTTCTCGTCGCAAACTTGTCAAAGGTAGCCTTTGCCGAGTGTTTTCCAGAAAATACTCGGCAATTATTTCCTCGATCGTTTCTGCCTTTCAATTATTTTTAAATTATCTACTTTTTTATTTTCCTGTAGTTTTTTGTCCTTTCGTTCGCTTTTCTCGGTATATTATGAATATAATTCAAATTGGAACCATTGGTACATGACAAATTTGGCACAAAAAAAGGTTGAATAATAAAAAAAAATTCTCTTGATCCTAGGTTCAGAGTTTACACTCTATAAACGAAAAAGAATTACAAACATGGGTGCAAGAATCGACCGGTACTTGGATCTTATTGTTTTTATAATTATGAAAAATGCAAAAAAAAAACTGAAAAACATTATACTTTGCATGGTGTCATCTTATGAAGCACAAATGTTGTGGTAAAATTTTGGCCGACCAGTACTATTTTAACCTGTAGTAGTGTACTAGTGTACATGAGATTGTAGATGAATTTAAATATATAGGAGAAAGATGCTTTTGTAGAGATACATAATTTTTTGTGTGGTAGGTACTAGGTGGGGGACATCAATATTGATATATATTTCTTTCTTTCAGGATGACTTCAGTTTTTTCTTTTCTTTTTTCATGTATGCCAATTAGTTCGACATCAATGCGTGCCTCAGCCTGCCTTCTTTGAACAATCATGACATATGGACGTGTGCATCAACCGGGGTGATCCTCCTTTGAAAATACGGGAGATCATGGTCCCGTTCCTAATAGGCACGTATTGATCAACAATAATATCCGAGATGGTGTAGAGGGAGATGCTTTGATGAAGATGTAATGGCAGTGTGTATGATAAGAAGTAATATATTCTCAAGTTATCAAATCTTGCACACATATAGTTAATATGGTCGATCCCTATACAGTACTAGTTCAACAACTTATTGTGCATGGTTGTGAGAAATAATTATGCCTTCCTAGTAGATATATGAATACATACCATGTGGCATGCACACAGTTCTCTCTTATCGAGTATCTCTTGAGGTTGAGTCTCTCAGCACCTCCTTTAGTATCATGATTTCTTCGCACTAATTTTCTCGATGTTGCGTAAGAAGACACAATGGTGCGGTCTAGTACACTTACCTTTACTAGACTTATGCATGTGTAACTGGTCTAGCAGCAAACATGTCTAGGAGATTGTGGAGCAACAAAGATCCTATATTTGACTTTGTTAACTAGATATTTACTTGTGAAGTTAGAGGATGGTATATGCAGATAGAGCGACGGAGCGGTGAAGGTTATGTGATATATACTTTTGGGTCATGGGTTAGTTGAGATGTGATACTGCAAAGTCGCCCATGAAAGGTGAACACCACATGACAATTGAGATGATGCGCCTGAAGGGGTGATACGCAGAAATAGTATGATGTAAGAGATGTCTCCTGATAGTATTGTAGACGTTCTCAGTAAGCTAGCTCGGCGATCACTCAAATCGCGGTACTTCATAAATTAATTGGTTGTATTCTAAATGAAAACGCTTGACGCTGATGTTTCCAACCCAAACACAATTTCACTCACGGACTGTGATGCACATAAAATTTAGTGTGAGAAACTGAACATGTTTTATTAGTGAGTTTTATACTCTCTACTACATACTTGAATTTGTTTAAGAAACAATTGGTGGTGGTAAGTACTTGCCCTTTCCATCTAGAGATGTGTCAAACCTGTTGGACCCCATTTTTAATGTCTTCATGTTTCTTTATTTTTTACTCTACTTACACTGTAGGTGGTCCCATTGGATATGACATGTGGCTGTGGGGCGTCATATCAGATGGAGCTATTATGGCCTCCTCAATCTTTTCAAGAGTTTTACACAATTTCAAAGTCAAAACATTAATAGACCATTATCTAGCATTTAATTTGAAGGTGACACTTAAGAATGATACATAGATAAGCTTGTCGAGGTATCTGCCCAGTCATCATGTTTATGAGCTGTTTAATTAGTACTACTCATAGTGGTACTCCCTCCATCTCAGTTTACAAGTCCTGCGCGTATACCTAGGTTGTTAATTTTATCACCCTAATATAAACTATATGACACAAAAATTATACTGTTTGAAAATAGAACATATGAAGTTTATATTGGTATATTTTTTGTAATATTTGACTTGCATTAAGTTGGTCAAATTGACGACCTAGGGCTATGCGCACGTCTTGTAAACTGAGAGAAAGGGAGTATATAAGAAATGAACCTTACAAAAAATATATAGAAATCAGATGACTTGTGAAGCGAGCAGAGAAGGTCGAGTAGAGCTCCCGGCTGGACAGTAAGCGGGAGGCAAGGCCTCACTAGTAGATAAAGGGGCTTTTGTCCCGGTTGGTAAGGCCCTTTAGTCCCGGTTTTTGAACCGGGACTAAAGGGTCGTTACTAATGCCTCTCCCTAAAGGCCGCAGCCATGTGGAGCTCAAATTTTACGAATTTTTTTTTGAATTTTTTTTATTTTCAAATTTCTGAATTATTTTAACCTCTAATCTCTAATCACCACCCCTCATCACTGCTCAATTTATCCTCTAATCTCTAATCACCCCTCATCATTCCTAATCATCTAACTTCCCGAACGGTCATCCATCCTCCCACTCCTACAGCCTGAGCACGCTTAACTTTCAGGTTCTATTCTCCCTCGTTTCCAAGTCTACACGTGTTGTTTTGCTGACAATAGTAAGATGTCAATCCTATTAACCCTCAGGAATTTTGCGTGAGCATGAAGTGACACATTTCACTGTTTGAGTTTGAAACTATTGTTTTAAAAAACAATAATTATGTAGTAACACTAATATTTTTTGAATAATTAGTTCGACCATAGTTTGACCACAGTTTGACCAGATTTGACCAAAATTCAAAATAACTGAAATAATTATTTAGTAACACTAATATTCTAGAATAATTAGTTTGACCATTGGTTGACCATAGTTTGAATTTTTTTCGATTTTTTCCACTCTAGATCTTAAAAGCCCCGTAACTTTTTTTCTGTTAGGTTTTTGAGGATTTTAACTTTTCGAGTAGATGATTTTTCATATAAAAAACTTTTTCATCCGAGTCAGTATGCAAAAGTTATGCCCATTTTACTAAATTCTAGAGAGATTTTACAAATAAAATCGAAATTCACATTTGCAAATTTCCCCAACAACTAGACCACATATCACATGGGGAACTTTTATTTTTATTTTTTGACATTTTAATCATTTTCTTTTATTTTTTTGAAAACTAAAAAGCTGATCCAAAGGGGGGGTGGAGTTTGAAAATGTGACCTTTAGTACCGGTTCATGCAATGAACCGGTACTATTGCCTCAAACCCCATTAGTACCGGTTGGTGGCTCGAACCGGGACTAAAGGTCTAACCTTTAGTCCCGGTTGGTGCCACGAACCGGTACTAATGGGCATCGCACCCTTTAGTCCCGGTTCATGGCACCAATCGGGACTAAAAGGTCCAGACGAACCGGGACAAATGGCTCACGTGGCCCCTGGGCGCACGAACCGGGACTAATGCCCCCATTAGTCCCGGTTCTAAACTGAACCGGGAATAATGGGCTAACCCGGGGTGGTCCAAAGCCCTCTTTTCTACTAATGCCTGGACGGCTCACTCCTGTGTTCCACGTGAGCAACTGCTTCTACTTCATAATCCCATTCTTACATCTCGCCAGCCATCAGTAGATAATTTATCATTTTCATTAGCTGACACTACCCTTTGGAGATATCTGGCACGAGTTTTGATTGACTGCTGAGCCTAAAAGTCATGAGCAAGGAGTTGAGGACTACATCTTCGGCACGTGAACTGATCGAGTCGTTGCCTTTCTTGTGTGGATTGGGTAAGTATTTTAGAAAATTCAAAAATTATGCTGCTCTGAACTACCAGATATTTTATAATCTTTAAAAATGCAGATGAATAAGAGATATTGTGGAAAACAATGGAACACGGTATAATTCTAGAATACCATGAAATTCAGCAACCATTGGAGAGCCAATCAGTAAATAATCAAACACATCACTCTCACTCATATCGTTCCTGCTTTCCCACCGTGTGCCAGTCGGACTAGGCGTCCACGGCTCCTTCACCCCTCCTAGCTCACGTACGTGTATATACATCAATCAGCATGTATGGGGAAGAACGTGCAAACCATGACCTCAGAGACACAGCCAAGACAGAGCACAGAGAGAAAGAACTGAAAGTCTCCTAGGATTAATTTTTTTACACTTCTCTATGTGTTAAGATCGCCGGGTTCCAGTCAGCGCTCTTGTCGATGGTCATTGGTCATGCGTACGTCACAACCGCCCATGGGGTGGGCATTCTAGGGAATTTACGTTAGTTATTTAATTTTCATTTGTATTTCGTAAGGGTACTTTTGTTCTTAAACTTTTCTCAACCCGGATGGTGAACTTTGAGATATTTAATATTCCTTTTGACCCATATATAAAGTTATAAAGTCACTGGCATTAATATGGATCGGATGGAGTAAAAGATTGTTGTCGGGGAAACGACACCTATGGGATCACGTGGATCCCTTCTAACGTTGGCAGGGAGAGAGGAGTGCACAAAGAGCAGATCTAGCGATCAACACGATGAGTTTTTATCCAGGTTCGGGCCGCTGAGAAGCGTAAAACCCTAATCCCTTTTCTGGGTGTATATTGAGTGTTCTTGAGCTTCGGCTATTTGCTACGTGTGCAAGCTGGACCGGAGAGTTCAAAAAGTCCGAATCCTTTTTCAGTAGGCCGTGGACCTCCTTTTATACGTCTAATGGTCGCCACAGTGGCACGCAGAGGTGTAAAGTAGCTACAGTGTACATGCTTATCACTGACGTCTTAGGACAAACGCATTAATGTGTTGCTTACGTGCCCTCCAACTTTATCGGGGACGGGAATAGAGCCCGTCCCGTCCGTTGCCGCCTCACCCCTTCTTGACACACATCCATGCTAACGAGGCATGCAATGCCAAGCTGGCTGGCTAGCCACTGCGCTGGAACGGTGGCAGGATCTTCACGAAAATCTGCATGCCACCACACAGGTGCTTGCCAGGCTGGCAGGTCAGTCGCTGCGCTGGAGTGGTGGCGGGGCGGCGGAGCCTTGTCGTGCGCGAGTCTTGTCGTGGCCTCGAAAACGTCCCCGGCAAGGATCTTGCCAGGGCCTCGCAGACGTCCCCGGCAAGGATTTTGCTAGGAACTTTGCCTTCTTGTTTTCACGAAGAGTTGCATGCCACCAGTCTTCACAAAGATCTGCATGCCACAACGCATGCTCCCCTGGGCCTTGGTCTTGTCAATGCTTCGCGAGCTGTCCCGACAAGGATCTTGCCGGGGCTTCGCGAGCAGCCCCGGCAAGGATCTTGCCGGGGGTCTGTTTGTCTCCTGCTCTCTGGTTACTGGCTTGGACGCCATTTTGGTCGTCTTGTATTTCGCCTCCAGCTGCCCCAGTCAGGCCTTGCCGCGGGTGTGGCTGCAACTGCCCGTGCACAAGTAAGTGGTACCAAAGGGCTCAAACTTTAGTACACCGACAATTGTGCACATCACTCAATGTATAGGTCCAAGACATTCACCTCTTTTTAAAAAAACACAACGATCAAAACGAAACTAACCATGTCCCACAAGATCAGTAAATTTACTTCATAGATAAACCGACTAGAGTTTGCATTGTTTGTATATGTTTGTTTGTTTAATGATTCCATTTAAGAATATAAGTTTAAATATGCAAAGGTATTTAGAAGGGTCAGCCAGACTCTGCCAAGATGTGCTAATAATCAGCTTGCTCTGTACTCTCGGCGACTTGGCATAAGAGGGGAATCAAACCAGTTTTGTAGTATGCATCATGCCCGAAAGTAAGCGTTGACCTCTGCCGGCAGCTTGACAACAAAATGGCAGACTGCCAATAACTATTATCCTCAGATAAAAAAAAGCACTCGTGAGTGACGAAGCTATTCAGGTGCTATGTCGATCAAGGGATCCAATGGCCGAGCAGGCATTCTAGATGAAATCACAAATGTGATCGTCCTAGCTGGAGGTTGGATAGACATTGTCAGAAAAAAAAAGACAGTACCTCCCATTTATATGAGTAAATTTATCACAACCAAACACATACTGCCTCTGTTCCTAAATATAGACTATTAGTTTTCTGAGACAATGCCGTAATGTAGTGAGTAGTTCGAGTCCAGCCCAATTCTAGACAAAACTAACCCTCCGCCAACCCACCCAATGCATCGCCAACTTCCCTTGTTTATTTCCTCTCCTACACATGTGATGGGACAGAGCCAGATGATGGGAGGGAACAATAGTTTTACTCCAATTTTGTAGTCTACTGACGCATTGGGCACATGGTGTCTGGTACAAATCGATAGGGGGCTTTGTCGTCCAAAATATAACGCCATCACATGCATTGGTATGTGGGCTTCTCTCTGTGCGAACTAGACTTAAATGGAGAGAGTAGTATGGTATGACAGTATGTTGCATGGCCTGTTTGGGTAGGATGGTGGATCACTAGGTTAGTGGCATGCGAGAAGGAGGAAGACCTATATAGGAGTTATTGGTACGTGTATCCAAGAATTCTGAAATTTCAGCCTTTATGGTACATATAGAATCAATTGCCTTTGTGTAAAAATATTTCATTTATTACAATAGTAGACACATATTGATATAAGTTACAAATATGTTGTCAAAATTGCAAATAAATTTAAATAACAATCCCGGTCCATGGTTGGTATAGAAACTGAAACCATTGAAAATCATTAAATTCAACAATATCTCCACTGAATTCAGCTAGTTTCTTGCAAAGATAAGCAAGTGGAGAGACACATGGACATACATCCATAGTTCCATCTGATTAACTGAATGTGGTAGAAGCTCGACTAGTATACAGACATGATAACACACCACATAGGAATAAAATAGGCTGGTCTTCTTACAAAATTTTGGGGGGCTCCACCTATATGCTTATTTGATTTAAAAAACAGAATAATATGATGTATGTGGGAACTCTGATAAGAAAAACCACTGACCCCATTTATATTGAATACCGGATAAAAAAAACTTGATAAACTGACCCTGTTTATGAGCAAAACAGGGTGAAGAACTATACAGTAAAACAGAAAACATAGAAGATGCAATTACAGAGGACAACATGGCACAAGGATCAATCACGAAAGCAAAACATTGTTTAGGGATGCAGCACTGGTTATGTTATAAGCATATACGTGGCTCATGGAAATGGCGAGATGAGCCCGGTGATAGCCAGAAGTAAACAAGGATGACGTGCCAGACGGGCGCCGCCATAGGCTAGGTTTAGTTCCGGTTGTTTTTCTTAATGAAAAATGTAAAGAACGTAATGAATATCCTTCAGTTTATGAAAATCATCCGGTTTGCATGAATGTCATTCGGTTTGTTGAAATCTGATTTGAAATATATGCGACTAGATTAAGATGGCCGGCTCTCGTATGTGTCCATGGACTGATGGACCAGTCCGCAGACGGATACGGTGTTTGTTTTGAGGATCAACATTCGAGATGCCCTTAGTTATCGACAAAGAAACTTGCATCTATAATCCTCCGACAAAAAATTCTTGGGTTCCTCTCACTGGGTCACACGAGAACTTGCATGTTGACATGATCGAGTACTAAAGAAGAGCCAAAGACAAAACAGGTTAGTGCTCTTGTCGATGGTCATTTATCATGCGTTTGTCTCACCCCGTGTGTGTACATGTTCATTAATTTCATCCCGCAAAAAACAAAAAGAAAAAAAACATGTTCATTAATTTCACATGCGACCGTGTGGGTGCCTCGAGACCGTTTGCACTTTAGAAACAACCTACATCGTAGCCTTTCAAAATATTTTTAAAATTTTAACCAAATACTCTACAAGTCATGTAATGACATCATGCAAAGTCATAACTTTTAGAAAATATTAAAATTTTCTAAAAATCATATTGTTTCATAAGTCTGGGTGTTTCAATTTTTCCATACTCATATTTGAAAATGCCAAACTTTTATTTCATAACACCAAAATATATATTAATTAAGATATTTAGGATATTTCTTCCACTCTTTGGAAATTTTTAATTTTACCTATATTTCAAATATAATTACTATATATATATATATTAATAAAATGACTAAATTATAAAAATAATAAAACCTGTAAAGTTCAAACCATTTTTCATATAATATCATAAAAACAGCACACTAAAAAATATAAGAAAAGACATGAAACAAAAATACATATATATTCTACCAATGGCGGGCCTCCCTAAGTGCCCGCCACTCGTAAGGCTTTCCCCACGGCTATGGTGGGCCAAATTGATAGCTATATTAACAGTGGTGGGCATCTCTAGCGGCATGTCACTTTTCTCAAATGACAAGTGGAGGACATGCTTGGGGGTACTCGCTACTTAGTAATTTTCGCCCAAGGATAATCTGGGCCCAAACTACCAACGGCAGGTGGAACAGTGAGCCCATCACGGATAACGTAATTCTAGTGGCAGGAGTTGTTTTGCATCCACCAATAGTATTTGGCCAGATTACCAGTGATGGGTCTCTGAACCTTCCCGTCACTTGATTTACATCACCCATACAAATTTTCGAAATAGCGAGTCGACAATGTCAAGGAGGACCATGGTGGCCAGCACCCACCTACCACGCTCCCTACTCTATCTGATTCAGCCTTCTTTTGCAAAAAGTTGACATCTCTCACCGTCCAACTCTTATAGACTAAGAATGGAGTGGCTGGGGGGGCATTGCAAAGCTTTGGGAATGTTGCCTAATGACCCTCCCCTCCTCAACGATGGTGATGTCGTTAGGAAGGGGGCCGCCGAGGGCAGTTTCAAAAAGAATATGCAATGGAAAAGTTAGTCATATCTCTGTCACCTTGTGAAAATGGGAAAGAGTGAAGTTGAATCTCACATTTTCTTCTTTTGTCACATAATGTTGCCTTTTGCATTCACCCTTAGTAACGCTAGTAATCATAGTTTTGTGTTGAGAACTCATGTCGCCACATAAGTATGACCTAATAATTTTTATTGTATATCCTGGTATGATTGACAACTATTTCACATCATCGCACACGTGCACACACACATAGATACATTTTCATGACCATTTTAGCACACTAGCAATGTCCAAGATCATTTAGTTATGTTAAAAAGCCCTAAATGATTTCCGTGTGGCAACCCATTCAATTTTGCATAGAGTTAATAACATTCACGGGCAATAGAAGTACCACAATAATTTATTCATACAACAATGCTCCATGATGTTACACCAGACCACTACGCTAGTTGGGTACTATAAGTGTCAGTGCTTCTAACCGAGCTTTTCATGCTCGAAGTGCCACTACAAACACTATTGCAAGTTGCACCATTTCCCCTTCCTTTGTATACGACTTCATGATGTGCATGCTATACAGTGAGTGTTTTGGTAGATATGTTGTGGGATTGGAAGATGTTAGGAACATTGTATTCGGCACAAACCTTCATGTGTACACGAACTAGAGGGTACCTCCCCCCTGAGATCCATTTCATGGGTGGTCGGGCAGCTAAACGCTCCATCCCATCTCTAAGGCGTCTACTTTAGCAGCTCATCCTGCGGCATAATAATTTAACTATGGGCTACTGGGCAGGCTTATATTGAGTAACATGTGCTTCAAACTGCCGCCAACTATCATTTCCTTGTTGGATGTAATAGTTTTGTTCAGCGAGAGGAATGATCTGGCAATACAACCATATCCCAGAAAGGGCCTTCTTTTGTTATAGGGAAACCATATCGAAATAGATAAGTTTCTAATGAATTGCCAACCAGCCTCATTTGAAAGAAGTTCAGTTTGAAACATATAATCATGCAATAATTGTAATGAAATAAGCTACTTCGAAAGAATTCCCACTGACTGTACCATTCGAATATTCTTAATAAAATATGTATGGGACCATTAAATAAAAAATTGAAGGTTGTGTACATTAGGAAAGACTAGTGAACAAGATTAGGAGTGAAGGAGATTAGGTGTGTCACATGCATATTACAGTACAATAGTGACATGTAGATCTACTCAACTACGATCTGTGAAACAAAAACGTACAACATGAAAGCCATATAAAACAACGAGGTGAAGCTACTCGTCAAAAGGAAATTCCAAACCGTCGACCATGGGCCATGAATTTAGTTTGTTGAATTTCTTCCAAAAAGGCTTCAAAAATGAAGACAAAATTCAACATGTACAGTGAACGAAACTACGGTCGGATTGCCTAAATGGAATTCAAACATCAAGGATCATTTTTTTCATGTACAACTCATCTTGAATCGAAGCACATATGTGTAGAAGAGAACATACTGAGTGAAAATGATTCAGGAGGTGATTAAAGGAAAATATGTACAAACAACGTACACACATGTACCGCCAGAGCCACGCATGTGCTCTCTCGTGCCTGGCCCTAGAGAACGGTTGATTTGAGCAGTCGTCCTCAGCCAGGCCCCAATGGTGCTTCGAGTAGCATGCCATGCAGGACCAACATTTTTTGCGTACAACCAAGCAAAATGCAGTTAGGCAAACAAGCCGCAGATATCAAACCAACTTGTGGTTGGACGGTTAGGAGGATAGTGACACCGGTGCTAGTTTTTTATTCGATTTATTTCACAGCTTATGCTCGATGCATGTTTGGCGGGAGGAGATGTTCCGTGTACTATGAAGGCATCTGTGGCCACCAGGGCCGTCTCTAGAAATTCGTGGCCCCGGTGTGAAATGAAAATTGGGGCCCTGGAATTTCTAGAATACATGTTTTTTGTAATAGAAAAATGAATAAATTCAAACACTACATACATTATAGGCTTGTCGAGATGCTAAAAAAAAGACTGAACCTGAATTTTAAACTAGCAACTATCTTGAAATCTTGGTATGTGACAACATGATCAACTAACCTACTATATATCTTCCCTAAATAATTTGATGAATGGACTGATGCATCTGCACACACTATACTCACTAATATAATTATTCAACAGACTAAATTAGTCTAAATTAAATAGGGATAAGGTTTGAGAGCACCTGGTGGACAGATCGTTGATGCCCTCACCTTGCTATCGGCCATAGCTGTTTCGGAACTGCTTTGCAGACGATGAATATGTGCACGACCATTGCACGATCACTACTAGGAAAACTGCTATAGATGGGAATGACACTAATGGCGCACCAGAAAGATGGTGCGTCATTAGTATATACTAATGGCGCACCACCATCTGATGCGCCATTAGAGTCTAAACTACTAATGGCGCACCATGCTTTGGGTGCGCCATTAGTATCAAAAAAAAAAATTTAACTAGTGCGCCTGTCCAAACATACTAATGGCGCATCCTGCCCAAGTGCGCCATTAGTAGTTGTAACTACTAATGACGCACCAGGGAGTGGGTGCGCCATTAGTATAGAATTTTTTTTTTTTGAACTAGTGTGCCTATCCAAACATACTAATGGCGCATCCTGCCAAAGTGCGCCATTAGTAGTTGTAACTACTAATGGCGCACCAGGCAGTGGGTGCGCCATTAGTATAGAATTTTTTTTTTGAACTAGTGCGCCTATCCAAACATACTAATGGCGCATCCTGCTTAAGTGCGCCATTAGTAGTGGTAACTACTAATGGCGCACCATGCAAGAGGTGCGCCATTAGTAAGTGGGCAGCAACAAGATATTTGGGACAACCTCTCCTACCCACACACTCACTTTCTCCCCACTTCATTCTCTCCACCTCCTCCTTGTCTCGGGTGCCTCCTCTTTTTCACCTCATTTCCACCATAGATTCATTCAAATTAAGTGGTTAAATTACCTTGTTTTAATAGGTAAGTAAGGGGGGAAGCTATATTTAGGTTGTTCTCCTTACAACAATGTGCACATGCACTTTTTACGGCCTAGCTAGATCTATGTATGTTCGTGGTGTTGCATATGTTTGTGGTGTTGCATATGTGTTTGTGTTTGGAGGTGTACGGTATTTGAAATGCGATAGTTGCCAATATTTTGCGGAATGTTGATTCATTTCCGTTTAGCGAGAATTTTGGCATTAAGCATTCTTTTGGTCCTATTTTTAGGGAAAGTCATGCCAAATTTTGTTTGGTTCTAAAATATCGTTTTGCTCTACCCATGCGCGACCATGGTCCGCACGATGACCGAAGGCATCGTGAATAGGTTTTTGAGGTCCGCGAAGGCGAGATGCTTCAAAAGAACGAGACGGAGATAAGATGTCCGTGTCGAAGATGCAAGCTGAAGAGCCTTATTGCGGACCCGGATTCCGGCAGGTGCGGGACCACCTGCTGTTGCGTGGTTTCATGGATGGCTATCGGTGGCAAGGTGATGAAGATGACTACGAAGTCGCCCATGCGGGCGGGCAAGAAATGAGGAAGGGCAGCAAGACAACCACCGCGCTCGGGCGGGCGAGAAGACGAAGAATCCCGGGAGATGATCACGACTGTGATGTTGTACACAGTCATCATGTAGAAGATGCAGGACATGATGATGAGGAAGATGCGGAGCAGGCGACGGGCATGATCATGAAGATGATGATGCCGCGGAGCGACGACGCTGGACCATCGTTGGGCTGGGTGCAGGACCCTCATATTCAAGAGCTGCTTCTCAAGCGACGGATAACGCAAGAGGTGCCGCCGAGAGAAAGCCAAGATGGATCAACTTGAGTTAGACGCGTTACTCCATTGTATGAAGGATGCAGGCCCGAGGATACCCGCTGAAAGTAACGCCATGGCCCCGGAGATGAAGGTAAAACACAAAATGACCGACGATGCTTCGACGAGAACATGTCATTCGCACGAACGTCTTCCCAAGGGGAACAAGTGCCCGACCAGTTTGGAGGAGGCGAAGAAAATCGTGTGTCCTCTGGATTTACCGCACGTGAAATACCATGTGTGCATGAACAATTGCATCATTTATCGGGACGAGCACGCGGAGTCTACCATATGTCCGTGTCGGCGCCACTCGATACAAGAAGAGGAAGAAAGCTCCTCGAAAAGTGGTGTGGTACTTTCCGATCACTCCTCGTCTGCAGCGCTATTTCGCGGACCCTAAGGTAGCAAAGCTCCTGCGTTGGCACGCGGATAGGGAGGAGAAGAAGCGGGAATCAGATGACGCAAATGATCCGGAGATAGATAAAAAAGACAAGATGCTGAGTCACCCTAAGGATGCGAGCCAGTGGCAAGCGTTGAACTTCGAAGACTCGGAATTTGGGAACGATCCAAGGAACATCGTGCTGGGCGCGAGCACCGATGGAGTCAATCCGTTTGGCAGCCAGAGAAGCACACATAGCACCTGGCCTGTGTTTGTGTGGATGTACAACCTTCCCCCCTGGTTGTGCATGAAGAGGAAGTACATTCACATGAGTATGCTAATTGAAGGGCCGAAACAACCAGGGAACGACATCAATCTGTATCTGGGGCTGCTGAAAGAGGAGCTTGACACGCTGTGGAAAACGCCAGCCAATACGTGGGACGCCGCAGAGAAAGAATATTTCCCTATGAGAGCCGCACTGCTCACGACGGTGCACGACTATCTCGGTTACGGATATGCCGCGGGGCAGGTAGTCCACGGATTTTCTGGATGCGTAAGGTGCATGGATGACACAAACGTATCGCCAGCTAGATAGAGATCCTGGGTCTTCGAAAACCGTGTTCATGGGACATCGAAGGTGGCTTCGCGACGATGACCCGTGGAGGAAACGCAAGGATCTGTTCGATGGTGAAACCGAACCCAAAACGCCGTGTACGAGGAGCGGCGAGGAAATAGACAAGCTGTTGAAAAATTGGAAAGACTGCCCACTGCCGGGAAAGAAGCAAAAGGCGCCAGAGCCGGGAAAGAAGCGAAAGGCGCCAGAGCCGCTGCTGAAGGTATGGAAAACGAGGTCTGTTTTCGGGACTTGCCGTCTCGGAAGATCCACCGTGTGCCTCACAGCCTTGATGTCATGCATATCACGAAGAACGTGTGCGAGTCTGCTTGGTACCCTGCTCAACATGCCGAGAGGACCAAAGATGGGCCGAAAGCAAGGGCAGACTTGAAATCAATGGGCATCGTGCAGGAGCTTCACGCTATATATGATGATGATGATGATGATGATGAGGCGAAGCAGGACACGAAAAGTCGTCGCAAAGGCAAAAGGCCAAGAAGACCGGAAATGACTACCCTCCCGCGTGCTTCACTCTAAGTCGAGGAGATCGAGCAGTTTTCACCTGCCTCCTAGGAGTAAAACTTCCTTACGGTTACGCGGGGAAGATAAGCAGATACCTAGACCCAGCGAAGCAGAAGTTCAGCGGGATGAAGTCTCACGACTGTCACGTGCTGATGACGCAGATACTTCCAGTTGCAATCCAGGGATCATGGACGCGCACGTCCGTGAAACGCTATTTGGCCTATGCAACTTCTTCGACGTCATCTCTCGGAAGTCGATTGGCGTGAGGCAACTCAGAAGGCTACAGGAAGAGATCGTGGTGATACTATGCGAGCTTGAGATGTACTTCCCGCCCGCATTCTTCGACGTTATGGTGCATCTGCTGGTCCATATAGTGGAGGATATCATCCAACTCGGGCCGACGTTCCTGCACAGCATGATGCCGTTCGAAAGGATGAATGGTGTCATCAAAGGATACGTTCGCAACATGTCACGCCCGAAGGAAGCATAGCCGGGGCTTTTCGATCAAGAGTGCATCTCCTACTGCACGAATTATCTAGGCATCGAGAACCCCGTTGGTTTGCCCGTCAACAGGCACCTCAGCAGGCTCGCTGGATGGGGTCACCGTGAGGGCCGCCGCGAAATGCATGTCGACTTCGAGGGTCGACTCGCCGACTTTAAAAGAGCAAACCTAGTCGCGCTACAACAGATAGACGTGGTCGATCCTTGGGTGGTAGAGCACAAAACCTTTATTAAAAAGACGTACAATGACCGAGGCCAACAGAGGACGGACGGAGATACACTCAAAGAGCACAACTCATGTTTCACGCGTTGGTTCAAGCATAAGCTTCTGTCTTACCCTTTACATGAGGATTCTTCCGTGGAAGAACAACTCATATTCGCCTTGTCACAGGGCACCGAGCACAACCTGATGACCTATGAGGCGTACGATATCAACGGCTACACATTCTACACCGAGGCCAAGGACATGAAGAGCGATGGTTATCGAACTCCGGGTAACGATGGAATCCTACACCGTAACGACAAGGACAGATACTACGGAAGGATCGAGGAGATCTGGGAGCTGAGCTACGCTGGAGAGAAGGTCCCGATGTTCCGTGTCAGATGGGCCAAGAACGTCATAAAAGAAGACCGGTATTTCACCACCATGGTTATACCCAAAGCCAAATCCAAGACCATGGGCATAAGCGTCACCGCTAAAAATGAGCCATGGGTACTGGCTTCCCAAGTGGACCAATGCTTCTTCATTACCGACCCACCAAAGCCCGGTCGTGTTGTCGTGAGGAGAGGCAAAGGAAGATCATCGGAATGGATGGAGTAGCCAATGAGCAAGACTTCGACAAGCACGGCGACCGAGGATCGAACATGACGACGATGATGAAGTAGCAGCATACACCACAAGAAGAAGCAGGACCACCCTACCTAAAGGACGTCCGCTCCACGTAAGAACTCCATTTCGAAAAAGAAGGGCAAGAAGATTGTGAACAGATAGCTAGCTAAGATCGATTGTATTTAAATCGTAGCCTTCATTTCTCGATTGTATTTCATGGGTACTTTTTGAACTATCATGAATATTTTTAAATTTCATGGACACTCGATCTCGATCCCCTCCATCTCGATCGCTATCCCACCTCGCCAGATCCGCCCCCCTCGCCGAGAGCACCCCAGTCCACCGGCCGCCACGAACCCCCGCACCTCGATTCCCCTACTCAACCGCCGCCGACCCCCCCGCACCCGCGTGCTGCCTTATAAAAAAATAAGTATCAAACAGCTTTTTAAATGCTACTGTCTTATAAAAAAATATTACTGTTATTATTTAAACAAGTTTGAACATATTTAAACATAAATAAGTATCAAACAGCTTTTTAAATGCTAAAAAAATTTGTGGAGCCTGGGAGTCGAACCCAGGACCTCCTGGTGTGAGAACTGGCTGCTGACCAGTCGAGCTAGTAGAGTGGGCTTGACATGGATAGGTTCTGGTACTACATAACCTTTTGGCTCGAGTTGAAATAAAAAAAATACTAATGGCGCACCACGGTGAGGTGCGCCATTAGTATTGTGGCCCCCCTTCGCCCGATCCCCCCTTCGCCCGATCCCCCTTCGCCCGATCCCCCTCGCCAGTTCTCTCCCTCTCGATCCACCGCGCCCCCGCTGCCCTCGCCTCGCCTCACCTCGCCTCTCCTCCCTCGCCTTCCTCTCCCTCGCCCGCCTCCCTCGACGCCACCGTCCCCACCACCTCGACGCTGCCCGCCGCCTCGGCGACCCGCCGCCCCGGACGCCGCCCAGCGCCGCCTCGACCCGCCCGACCCGCCGCCCGGACGCCGCCCCGACGCCGCCCCGACCCCGCCGCCCGGACGCTGCCCCTTCTGGTCAGTTGCTTCTTGATGCTTGAGGTGACTCTCTGGACGGACATCCACACTGAGTTGGACAGCTCACTCTCAAAACCAGTGGCCATCTAATTTTGCCGTGCTGTATTTCATCTGGTTTCTTAGAGCAAAATTGCCAAAGCCCCAGTTCCATTGCTAAGAATGAAACAAGCAGGTTTTTTTCAGTGTTATTTACAGCTCCAGACTGAGTTTGGTGTTCTGAAGCTTTAATTTGCCAAGCAAATCCAAAAGAGGAAAAACTGCAGAAATGCAGCAACATCTATATATTGTCTTCCAGTTCCAGATCGAGATAGGATAGGATAGGAGCGCGCATCTTGGGCCTGCCTGTGCAAATTGCAAAAATACTGTTTGGTGTGCATCAACAGCTCTGTCACGATATGTTGGTTCATGCCGCTGCTATGCTATGAGATGTTTCAGCTGTGCTGTGGACCAACTGTTAGCTATATATGTAGTGATTGTTATCGATATGCAAACTATTGTAGTAAGATGATGCATGGTTTTAGATCCTTGTTCTCTCGAGCATTTTCTGTGGATGTTTCCCAGCTCTCCTAAGCAGCTATTTTTTGTTGTGATGCATGATGTGTTCAAGGGTATTATGATGGATGGCTGGCCTTGGTTCAATTTTTTCTGCAGAATAGAAAGTTGGGTGGCACTATGTCTTACCTGTAGCAAATAAATGAGCCAAGCCCAGCACCGCACATAGTTTTTCTATTTCAAAATGGTCTAAATGTATATGCATTTTGGAATCCATGCTAAAAATATTTTAAAAATGCAAAATTTAGTCAATATAGGTTTTAAATCAGTGTTCTCGTATTTTATAAAATGTTGATTAAATCCAGAAAAGTAATGTTTACATGTTTTCTCTGAATTTTTTAAAATGTTTACATATATTTTAAAAGGTTCACATCTTTAAGAAATATTAAAACATTATCACATAATGTTCACTTTATCATGTATTTCAAAAATATGTTCACTCTTTATCAAATAATGTTCACTTAATTAAAATGTTTCTAGCTATTTAAAAATATTAACCATAATTTATTTAAAATTAATAATGCCTGTACTCCCAGCCTGTGCATCGTTTGATGCATAAACCCAGCTAGTTCATTTATCCTCTCTACAAGTACTGACGAAAATCATTGGGCTTCATTTACAGCGGGGTTAAGCTATATACGTCATTGTGCACCATTGTCACGAATTGAGCATTGTTTTTATTACGATGGGACTTGGGCTTGGTTCATTGCAGGGCATTAGTCGACATGGTAAATAGCACCCACTGATTCGTATGCTGCGTGGTGGTTCTTGTTTAAATTTGTACTGTTTCTGTCAGTTTCCTAGTGCAAATTGTGGAACAATTTTTTCTTTTTTGCCGGCTGTAGAGTTTGCTAACATTTTCTTCTTCTTTTTTGCGGCGGCCAGGAAGACGTCATCTACTTACTGGCGGTGATCGTGAATTCTCACACCTTTACATTGAAGACAGTCTCTATTTTGAAGGAGTTGCATTGAGGACAATCCCCACAGCCACAGGTCTGAGCTATGTGCTGTCTTCTTGGACTTGCATTGAATTTACTTGTGAAATTGCTGCTAGGAGCCATGCAGCTGTGTGGTTTTAATAGTTGGATAGCACCAAGCTCTGGGTTTTGTTCGGTACACTCTGAGATGTAGATGCCTGAAAGATAAACATGTTGTTTGTCTACAAAAAAAACTTAATTACTATTATGGGCTAGTGATGATCATATGCACTAGTTACTAGTAGATGCTTTTTTATCCTCAGATTGGCGTCTAGTGTTCATAGAAATATATGATTATCTTTGTTGTATAAACTGACTGGCTGCCAAGTTACAACTTACTGGTGAAAGTTCATTTTTTTTATCAGTGGCATATGAGTGGCAGAAAAGTGGCTAGCCTCGTCTGCATATATGAGCATATAGATCAACAAAAAATAAACCCATTCGGCAAGAACATTTATGCACCTATTTACTAGAAGAATGAATAAATGAATGTCAGGGCTAGAGATCATTACTGTTTTTGCATGCAGTTTTTCCTTCTGAAATGTGTTTTTCTTCTTCTTCCTGTTTTGAGTAGTTTGCGTAAGTTTTCTGAAATGATGATGTATTTTTCTTAATTCAGCGAACCGTGATATGGACTTAGAAGAAGAAACTGTCTCCTGATTGCAGTTGATTAATTAGTATATATGTTGTAGACTTGTAGCATACCTACCTCTATATGGTTTTATATTTCAACTTGATTTCTGAATATTCCAAACCACACGCGAAGTCCTTTCTTACAAGAAGAAGTTTCTCTTCATAACAGTGAACAAAACTACTGTCAATCAGCTCAGTTCTAGTGCTGTTGGATTTTTTTTAATTGGCTTCTTGCAGTTTTGAAAATTCAGTTTATTCGGTTACTGAAAATTCAGTTAATTCAGTTAGGCACACAAATTTCAGAACTTTTGTGTGCCCTAGTACTTGGTGTTTGTAGAAAACCAGGAGTGTCAATGGGACTAGAATTCACTTGTTCTTATATGGGTTTGTAAAACTTGTTCATGTACTGAACTACTAATGCCTTGTAATGCTCTGAATTACTTGTGATGCCTCTGAATTACTTGTGATCACATTGAGAAAGACTTGTAAAGATGATGATCATCTTTAACAGAAAACAATTTATGATGATTTTGCTAGTTTGCTGGGTTTTGTCTCCGACCATCGTGTCGTGATGATTTTGCAGGTACCCCGAGAGGCCCTTGAGTTTGCCGGAATGTCGATTAACTTCCGTTCCGGCAAATTCGGGTACTCCATATGTCCTATTTTCAGCAAAGGTCATGCTGAAATTTTCCGTGAATTTTAGCATGACTTTGCTAAAAATAGGACATATGGGGTACTTGTGACTAATGCATGGGCCGGGTATCTTAGTAGTTAGTAGGATCAAGTGCCCGGCGTATTTGTGACTAATGCATGGCTTTTAGGGTGCCTCGGTGTCGATAAAAACCGAAATGATGAAAAGTTAGGCTTTTAGGGTGCCTCGGCGTCGAAAAACCCTCAATGATAAAAGCTTAGATTTTAGGATGCCTCGGTGTCGACAAACCCTAAATGATGAGACCATGATCTTGTTCCTTGACAATAACCAACTTTTTGACCAAACATTGTTTCTATTTAGAGAGAAACATGGCCCACAACGATGAGGCCGGGGGTTCGGGCGGCAAGGCATTCTGGGAGCTGTCCCAGGAGATGGAGGAACAACCTCACTTGTATGAGGCCGCCGCCTTCCCCACCGATCCTGAGACCACGGATGGTGCCGCCGAGGATGAACACACTGATGCCACCACTGATGGTGCCACCGAGGATGCCACCACTGATGATGGCGGCGCACGCACAGATGGCAGCCAGCTGAAGAGGCAACGGAAGGACCGGCGCACGATCGTGCTCCGCACCCTCAAGGAGGAAGTTACTGAAGTGGACTCCAACGGGAATCCAACGGCGCCCGAACGAATAGTCAAGGGGTACTCGCTTCAGCTCGGGTGCATTGTCCGGAGCACCGTCTCGATCAACACCGAGAACCTGAGGCATCCCGACCGAGGAATTTGCAACCTCCTCTTCACGGCTGCACGAACGATACAAGTTCCCCGCTGAATTTGAAAACACAAGCCTCAAAGGGAATAAAGTGAACAATGCTGCCCTCACGAAGATGAGCAAGGCCCTGTCTACTTGGAAAAGCAATGTGAAGAGAATGATCGAGAAAGGTGAGAGTTATCAGAAGATCAAGGAGAAAATCCTTCGATCACCAAGATGACTACAACGACTTCAAGATCAATTGCTCGAGCACCGCAAGCTCCCAATCAAGTGAGTGGGGAAACAAATGCGGAGTTGAACATAGGGAACACGCACTTTCGGTCCCGGCGGTTACAGAGTGGCGGAGCCTATATGGGACAAGGAGGAGGCGGACCGTGCGAGCAAGGCCTACCGCCCTCTTCGATACATACGGTGACAAGCGGACCAGGAACTTTGTCGGGGCCCGGTACAAGAAGGACCCGAAAACAAAGGAGCTTACCACGGATCCAAGACCAGGCAACTTGAGCTTGTTCTGTAAGGAATACACCCGCGTAATTAGCTCCATATGGTTGCATTCTAATTAATGAAGCCGAATTTCTAAATGGTTCACATTCCTTCCGCAGCGACCGAAAGCAGGTAGCGTGGGGTCGACTCAGAGCAACCCTTGGGACACCACTCTAAATAGGGGGTTGAATGTAATGAAGAACAAGGATAAGCTCAGTAAGCCGACGTCAGCTCGTCGTGTGGCCGGCAAAGGCTTGTCGACAAAATGGGGGTCATACTATACCGCTGGTGTGCAGAAGGAGAAAAAGACCAGCTCGGAAAGCCAGGCGCGAGAGGTTCAAGAACTCAAGGCACAGGTGGCGCGGATTCCGGAGATTGTCCAAGAGCAAGTGGAACAACGACTCGGAGCGACGATCACCGCCCTTGTGCCTACCTTGATCTCGGGGTTGAGTGCGTGGATTGCAGGCGGCCAACAGGGGCCGCCCCCGATTCCTAGCTTCACGGCCAGCAACACGCATAATGCGATGGCTGGGCCATTGGTGCCTCCGGCGGAGGCGGCATTGGTGTCTCCGACGCCGGCACGGGAGCTTAATGCACCCGGGTGTACGCCGGCCGGAACCTCTGCAGCAAGCGGCCCCTCCGTCAACTGCACGCCCGCCGTTGGCGGTGCCTCGACATTAGCCGAGCTCGACGCCATCATCACGGTAACTAATTAAGCCTCTCTCGGCCGAGGACTTCATCTCCTTGCCTTTGACTGGGCATCCCTGACGCCCTACATGTTTTCGCAGGGCGCCGCCGACGTTCCGTGCACTCTCCTCCACTTCGTGAACAACGAGTTGGTCGATGTCGCCAAGGGCAAAATCGTTCAACCGGGCAACCCCTTGTTCCACGGTACCCAGATGCCACCCAACTTGTTTAGGGTTCAACTGGTTTGGGTGCTGCCAGGCTGCGACGACTTGTTACCTCTGAATCGACCCGTCGGGGCCGACGATGATGACGTGATGACCCTCAGCGCCTGCCTGAGCTGGCCCCTGCTTTGGCCGAAGAGCCAGATTCGTTTGGGGGCGGGGGACACCACCCCAAAGACAACACCGCCCGGTCGTGCGGCGCCAAGTCGGCCCCATGGCAAGACCGCCGTACGGTGCGGACATCCCTATGCCATCGATCCAAACATGCATATGGCACAGGATCAGAATGACGACGACGACGACTATGATACATTTGGCAACGTCGATCAGTACTTTGCCGAGCATGGGTACGATGGCGACTTCATGGGGCCTCCTTCTCAAGAACCAAACCCAACAAAAGACGTGTGCGATCTAGCTCGTACAGCGGAGAAGCCAAGTTGCAACAGCGCCGTCTGGCGTTCAGCTCTCAAGAGACGCCTCCAGCTGCCGACTTCACCGAGCCTCCAGATAGGCGAGGTGCGAAATATTATCAGCCCCAACACACTCAAGAAGGCGGTCTGTGAGCAAAACTCGGTCCCATTACAGGAGAAGAAGAAGGCACGCAAAAGAAAGACTAAGAAGGGTGCGAGCCAGCCGGCACCGAGTACGATCCGTGCTCAGGACGGGCCACCTTCACCGCAGGATATCTCGAGGAGGGTGCATGTGGCGGGTAGGGCGATGCTACCGACAAATATGCTCAATACTGCAACCGGTGCTATGCGGAGTCTGCATGACAGTGTTCTTTCTTTGGAGAAGCGGCGTCTCGGGAGAAGGATGTGGCATACCGGTTTTCGCGCCAAGGTGCCGAGGGCAAGGGCTTTGTGGATAACTCCATCGGGCGTCGATCGTCCTGCGTTTGATGACATCCACGCTATGTTGAACCTTCATCCGCTGCACTACACCTTCGTTCGGCTATTTTCGCTGAGTATGGAGATGCGGATCATTCGCGACAAGACCCCGGACATCGTGATAGTCGACCCCTTCTACATGCGTGCCAAGATCTTGGGCAGGGCTGGGGACCGGCAAGTCGCGAGTTCTTACCTCGAAGGCGTCATTCTCGCAAACCAAGATAAGGATAACTTCCTCGTGCCTTACTTTCCCGAGTAAGTCCTCCCCTCAACCGGCCCATAACATATGAATTCTTACATTTCGATCGTTTTTCTTTTAACATTTCGTGTTTTCTGCAGTGACACACGTTGCACGCTCATCCTCCTAAGCCCCAAATATTCCATGGCCACGTATTTCGACCCGGACCGTCAGTCGAACGTAGACTACACAAATGTCAAGAAGGTTCTTTATGATGTTTTCCCGGCTCGCCAAATCTGGAGGCACCTTCACCAGGCCTATTCGTAAATCACGGCAAGCACGTGTTCTCCCACAATACGACGCTCGCTGCGTCAAGCAGCCGCTGGCGGTCGAAGGGTGCCTACTACGCCATCCATCACATGCGGCGATCGTGCGGGACCATCATCAACTTCGCTACCGAGTAAACTCCAAGATTGGGCCGCGAGTGTGTCAGCAATCCAGGACGCGGACCTCCGACAAGAATTCTTTCGCATCCAGTCGGAGTTTGCGGAAATCATCCATCAAGATGTCCTTCGTACCTCGGGGCAGTTCTACCTCAGAAATCAACCGTCCAACAGTGACATCGACACAATGCTACAAATGCAGGATGACAACGCCCGTTCTTTCATGACTCCCACGATAGACGGCGGCTTCATCCACGCTCCGGTCCCTTGAGTCGAGTTGTCTAGTTCTGAAACATCGATTGGCTCATGTTGTAATTAAACTTTAATGAACTTGTAGTATGTCTCTTTGGTTTCGAGAGTCGTTCAACTTAGATGTAATCGATGCTATTAATGTCTTGCTTTTCTCTTCCGATCGTTCTGTTGCATACTTATATATTGCTTATGTATTGTCTGTGAATTGGTACTAACGTTTCGTTTGGCTAGTGCATAGCGATGCCGACGTATGTCGTGTACAAGGGTAAGGTTCCCGGAGTCTACGATGACTGGGAGGAGTGTCGGAGACAGGTTCACCGATTCAGCGGTAACAGTTACAAAGGGTACACCACTAGGGCCGAGGCCGAATCTAGATACGCCCGCTATCTAGCGGGAGAGGGGAGGGAGCGTTGGAGGAACCGGATGAAGACGAGTTTCATCGTGATGACCGCAGCTCTCTTCTATGTGATGGTAGTTTAGATGATCGATATCGACTTGTAATGCGAAGATAAACTCGCTACTCGCGGTCTCGAGACTTGTAATATAATGTTCTATCTTTGTTCGGTCTTTTCAATTCGGAGACTAATATGATGAATTGTATTCGGAGACTAATATGATAAATTGTATTCAAAGACTAATCTTCTATTGTATTTGATGAATCTATTGTTGATGTGTGATGTCTATATTTTGTCAAATTATACATTTTGTAACCTGTGCAAAAAACAGAAAATAAAAAAAATAAAAAAACCCTAATATTCATACTAATGGCGCATCACATGACAGTGCGCCATTAGTATGACAGTGCATATTAATGGCGCATCACTGGGTAGTGCGCCATTAGTATGCTGCGGTTACTAATGGCGCATCCAGAGGTGGTGCGCCATTAGTATGCCAAAGCACCTGGGTATACATGCCCCCTGGGAGGCATACTAATGGCGCACCCTCGCATATACTAATGGCGCACCAGGTGGTGCGCCATTAGTATACCAGATACTAGATGCGCCATTAGTAAAAATTACTAATGGCGTGCTATCAATGGTGCACCAGTGATGCGCCATTAATGGCCATATTAGATGCGTCATTAGTAGTGGTATTTCTAGTAGTGGATGAGCATCTAGCGGTCTGCTGCGTGCTGTTGCCATGCAATGGATGGAGCTGATTGCATCATCGTGCACACATCGTCTGCATATTGTCGTGTGTATAGCAGTGCTCTAGCTGTTTCTACTTGTGCGGGTTTTCTTTTTCAGAACACCCAAAAGTTTTGCGCATGCGTCATTATATTAATATTTCAGATTAGGAAATAGAATTTACAGGATGGTGTCATAGCGAAGTAAAACTAGCAGTCCGGCATAACTGGACGCCCTACACTGCCGAAACTTGGCATT
The DNA here is from genome assembly GCA_021605205.1 of Aegilops longissima. Lineage (NCBI taxonomy): Eukaryota > Viridiplantae > Streptophyta > Magnoliopsida > Poales > Poaceae > Aegilops > Aegilops longissima. Next base: position 46,957,209 of record CM038682.1, read on the forward strand.
TAGCAACCTCTCGAAGAAGCCTGCCAGATTGAATCACCCAAACGACTATTCACCAATCTCCATGACCCTTTTAATAGCAGAAGAGAGGACCAGAGCTGTGCATCGAATCCAATTGTTCCAAAAACCAAAACGCTGCATAATTTCAACAATGAACTTCCATCCATCAGAGTCGAAGCAGGAGCTATATAAAGTTTGAGCATCAGAGAAGGCACCTTCTTCCGATGCCGCGCGCAGGCGGCTTGCTGTACCATAAGGAAATTCTTCATGCGAGCACTGCTATGGGAAAATATTCTGTAGAGCTTAGGCTCAGGGCAGGAAAGGAAGCGATCAAACGAGACAACCCCGCTAGCCTCCATCTCCGTGCGGCGGCACCGCACTTCCATCAGATCGTCCCGGGAATATCGATGAATCGATCGGGAGAGGCGCGCTATGTGGATCGGGACTCGAAAAGCTCAGGAGAGCCTTGGGCCCGTGCTAGCTGTGAAAAACGGCCCAAAACGGAAAATATACTAGATATCACTCCAAAATCAGGGGCCCATGGAATTGCAGGGCCCTGTGCTGGACGACCCTGGTGGCCACTTCTTCAATCTCAATATATTGTGCAGGCTCAGTCTATCGAAATGCTCATAGAAGTACAGCCTTTGTATATGCATTCATAGGGATGAATATATGTGTGTATGTATGAGCGTATGCATTATTACTATACTAAAATAAGCAAGCGCGCACACGTGACAATGGCCGAGTCCTTCTAGATCGATAGAAGCAAAGCAGAAGCAAAAGGGAGCAACAATGGAAAAGTCACATCCGTAAGCGATGCACGGATCAAGTGCTGCAGTCTCCATCTTCCGGATAGGCATCGGTACGTGCCACCCTCGATCCATCGGCGAGTCAAACACAAGGGAGGGCGTCCGAGTCAACAGCCGCAACGGCGGTCGGTATGGTCTCCACACGCACTGCTTGATCGTGGTAGTTGACCGTGTGCTATGTTTCGTTCGCACCTTTCCTGTGAGCTGCAAATAGGAGTATTTACTACTTTTGTCGACAGCAACATGTTTCTCTTCCGGGAATATTCGAGCTACTAGTACGCCGTGTGCTTGCTAGTACTACCGATGGATGGAAAATAAAAAGAAATGAGGTCTGAGCTTCGGAGAGTGTCTTTATGATGTACGGTGTCCTTTCTAGTCACTTTGGTGATAGAGTTGTCGACTCTCATCTGGTGAGTGGTCTCGGGACCAAGGTGTGTGCATTGCATTGGTTGTATGTTGGAGCGGTTGCTCCAGGTAGTGTTGTAGGGTGTCAACTTCAGTCTCTTGGGTGATGGAGTCGTCGGCTCGTATGGGACACATCCTTCGGGGGCAGTTTTTCTCATTAACTTGTCAATTCTCTTCATCTATATGAAAAGTCAGACTTCCTGGCTGTTGCTAAAGAAAACCCTCCACCAACCTTTACTTGTGTGTATAATGTCTTCCTTATATATATGAGAGTCTATATACACATGTGTATATAGAAGGGCCCAATACTTCGGACTGAGATCCAGTGCCTTTATCAAGTGAAGTCACGCTGCAACTTTACCCTTCTAATCTCCATCTGATCCACATCCTACGGTCCAGATCACACAAGGGGAAAGGCTCTCAACACTTAGCAGTTTTCAGCATAGCAGCAAACATCAATACAGATTAGCTGCAAACAACGATGCAGTGGCACTTGAACTTTTGAACAGATTGAAACCCAAAAAATAAAGAACTGCAGATACTCATGAGCAGACTATAAAACAAAATTTGGCCTGGTTATACAGTAGTGCATTATGCAATTAAAGTGGAATAAATCAATTGCAGTTGACACTAAATTCAGTAGAACTTGATATTAAAAGGCTGCAGCGCATAATATCCGAATGCTACAGCAATAAGTGTCAATGTTGAGTAATCATCTACACAAAAGAAGGCCATTTCACTTATACATTTAGGCCAAAAGAGACTATCGCAACCCCCAAAATACTATTGTTAGCACTGTCCAAAATACTACCTAACAACTTTGAAGATACTAGATCATATCATCATAAAGATATGATCGTCAACTCGTGAAGTTGTCAAGAGCTCGGTAAAGCTGTCAATTGCATCATATTCTTAACGCTTCTCACTATTTTCTTTCACCTGCACTTGCACTTCAGGTTGCGGACTATTTCCATTGTTCTCCACTTGCACTTGAGGTTGCGCACTATTTTTTTTCTTTTGTTGTTGTTGTTGCTGCCAATAAAAATGAAAACTTATTTTGTTAGTACAGGAATGAATAACAACTCATATTACATACATACTACACCTTACCTTTGCTCCTTTTTTTGTCGTTGCCGCTGATTTAGTTGGCTTTCGTCCTTTGTGTAACTTATCAAACCAAGTTGGCTTTCTCCTCAAATTTTTAGATGAAACCCCCTTTTTCTTCAGTCGTGCAGATTCCTCCCCCCTTCATCTTCCTCTTCCACCTCCCCTTCATCTTTCTCATCATCCTTGACTGGAGATAAATGTTTGACAACATTCATCATAATGTGAAAGGTGCACAGTCCGTGATATGATTCCGTGAATACTTTCTCTATAGCTTTTCCCATAGCTACATCTTGATCCGTATAAATAGTTCTAGGTTGTCGTCCATTATGTGCAGCTAGAAAAGTCTCAAATAGCCATATAAATGAGTCCTTCGTTTCATCAAACAGCAAGGCGGCACCAAAAATAGTGGTTTCTCTGAACTGATTGAGCCCAAGAAAAACACCAAATGGCCTATACTCTTTATTTGTGCCAAAAGTAGTGTCAAAAGTGACAACATCACTAAAATGTGCATAGTCAAGGATCATTTTAGCATCAGCCCAGAATATGTTGGTTATATCCTCCTCACAATCCAACTGTAGTACATATTGGAATGATGGATTGTCAGCAATTTTTTCATGAAAACATTTCAACATACTTCCAGCTTGTCCAAAAGCCAACTCCCTCTGTCGCTTAGTTCACAAATGATTTTTTTGGTCACGGAAAGTATATCCAAGGTTAATCGGTCCACCAACCTGACGAGAAGCAAACTCATGTGCAGCTTGTGGCATAATGCCGGAATCATCAGCGGTTTCAATTTCAAAAGCTTGTTGTTCTGAAATCTTTCTTTGGGATATCATCGAGTGGCGGGTTTGTGGCAATTGAAGCAAGTGGTTGTGTTCAAGCACAACCTCAGTTACTTCATAATTTCCGGCCTCTCGATCCAATTGGAAACACACATACGAGCTTGGCAATTGGTTCTTGTTTCAGCTCTAAAACGCTTTGGCGCTGTCTCAGTTAGCCCTTTTCTTCGATGACCCTCGTTGGAACAAACAAATCTGCATGAACCAACCTGACCATCAAGTCTGCTTTTGTTTGTGTATCTCTTTCTCACATCAAAGCCGGTGTGACCCCCATATGCATTCCAAAATGCCCAAGCCTCATCTACACTTCTGAGCCTCATACCAACTTGAGGTATCCCCTTGCCAATTTTTGCCATCCCACAACACTGAAAATTGTGAGGTACAACAGAGTTCTCAATTTTCAGAGCAAAGCACTCATGCTGACTTCAGTTACTCACGCCTGGAAAAAGTTCAGTTAGTGACAAAGAGTTCAGTTAGTACGCTGGAGATGTCGTTTTACTTGCATATCAAAAATAAATCAGTTTCAGTTTAGTAAAGTTAGTTAAAATATGACTAACAAAAATCAGCTTTACTTAGGTACTGAACCTGTACATGAGCTGAACCTGTACATGAGCCTGATCTAATCAGCTTGCTTAGGTACTGAATCTGTACATGAGCCTGATTGGTAATCAGTTTGCTTATGTACTGAGCCTGATCGGTACGAGTATCTGGACCTATACATGTACTGAACCTGTACACCCGGCCAATCGGCCATACCAAACCTCATGTTCTACATACAGATACAGAACTGGCCAGCAGGGACATGTAAAATTACCTCTGCGGGCGTGACGCTGAGGCGATTTCTCTCCTTCAATGGCGGCAGCGATGGACTTCTCCTCGGCGGAATGAGCGCGCAGTGGTGGCGTGTCCCCCCTCCTCTCCTCCGGCGGCGGCCGCCCCTCCTCTCCTCCAGCGACGGCGCGACCTGACCCTCCTCCTCTCCTCCGGTGGCGGCCGCCCCGCCTCTCCTACAGCGACGGTGCGGCCAGCTCCCCGTACTCCGCCGCCGCGTCGCTTCGATTCCTCTCTGATGCGGCGGCGTGGAGACGATCCCTTTTTTGCTTCCTCTCCGACAGCTCGGCGCCGCGGGAGAGTTCCGGACGTGACACGTAAGCCCGCGAATCCCCAATTTCCTGCCCGCCCCTTGCCCAAACTGCAAAATCCTGAAGTTTTTGCCTGTCTCATGTTGACCGTTGGATGCGTTTTGGATGGAGATTAGATGGCTAAAGTTGCAGCGTGACTTAGAGACATCAATGTTACCAGAAAAATGAGTAGCAAGCACGGAAATAGAGCAGAGAAGAGGACAAAAGAAGCATTGAATACAGGCACAAACACGTAGGATTTAGAGACATCAGGACAAAGGCAATCCATAATTTGCGAATCAAACTTCCCACAATGTTAGCATGAGCTAGTAGACATGAATCCGGATGCTAATGGGTACTTGTTGAAACTACCGTTTGCTGATAACTGGCACATGTTTTGATTGACTGCTGAGCTTAAAAGTCATCAGAAAGGATTTGAGGACTATATGTTTGGCGCATGAACTGAGTGTGTCGTTGCCATCCACGTGTGGATTGTGTAAGTATCTTAGGAAATTCCAAAATTATGTTGTTATGAAACTACCAAGTATTTTATTATTTTTTTAATGCTGACCAATAAGAGATATTGGGAGAAACAATGGAGCTCGGTAAAATTTTAGGAACCATGAAATTCAGCAATCGGAGAGCAAATAAGTTTTATACTTATTTATTTAGTATCAATATTTTTAATGAACTATTTTTTTATAAAATCATTGGAGAAGACCATGATGCCAATGTAACCCAGCCCCACACGGTTCGATGACACCTTCGACCGCTTGGTGGCTCAGGGAAGAAGAACATCCAAACCTGAGCTCACACCTACATGCAAGAGAAAGGAGAGAGAGCAAGAACAGAAAGAAATAATTGTTTTGCTACAGAAGACAGACCATGCTTGCTTGGAGCTTCGGTTGAAGCGCACAGCTCGGCTCATCATGAACAAGATCCTAGCTTTCTCGATCCTCAGCTCGTCACCCACAGAGATCGCGGGTGTGGGTGCGCCACGCGCCTGTCCTGGCGGAGCGGCTGTGCCGGCAAGCAAAAACTTGCTCTTTCACCATAGATTGCCGGGTTGTTCTCACCGTGCCAAACAAAGACATGCTTGTTGATAGGCTCGAGTGCTATACAAAAGAGTCATAGAACCGACACATTAGCATTCTTGTCAATAGGCATGTGTATCTATCACCCAACACGTATACATCGTCATCCTCTAGCAGCAAGTATTTTTATCCATTTCTCCGACAAGTATTTCGGACGGAGGGAGTAGTTGGGAAAGATTTGACTCCACCACATGGCAACCTGCATCACCTGGATTGATGAATACCATGTTCACGTAAAATAGATAACGCCGTGAGTTCCTAATGTGTTGACACATGAGGGCATCGTATGGATCCGTTCCTTTGTTAGTACAACATATATTGGGATCTGCTAAGATTGGCACACTATTCGGCCTGTTGAGAACAACTGGCAGGGGACTTTAGGGTCGATTCAGCAATTAGTACTTGTGTAAATTATTATCTCGACGTTGAATTGTCAGTTTTGGTGTTGTTTATGAATAATTGATGCACTTGGATTGGACGCCGTTCACACTGCGAGCTACACCACCGACGCCTCTCCAGCAACGTACATTTTGGAGACTGGCGTACGTTGACGCTCTCGTCGATCTTCTCCTGGAACCAATTTACTTCTGCGTTGCACGGAGCATGCATGTCACCACGCGTACATTACTTCGTGATTTCCTCTCGGAGTTAACCTAACGATCGCCTTGCAAACCTTCTATCCTGGCCGAGCAAGCGCATGCTCCACGATGAAGATTCATAATCATTTTATTTATTCGCCATGTGTGCCTGCACCAGAGCCCAAGGCGCGCGGTTATCAACCGAAAGCACATGGAATGAAATAATTTTGCATCTGCTAGATGTAGATTAATGTATATATATGCCACGATGTATTCCATTCAGGTCGTTCTCCGGCGCACAACATGGAACGTGCATGTGGTCTTATTCCATCGGTCGCCTTCAAGTTTGCAAAAACTCTTACCGTTTTGTGAGGTTGCACCGACATTCTTTTATAGAGAAATTAAAAGGCTTTTACAGGTTGCGCTAGTATATACGTTGTCCCTGCCTCTTTGGCGGTTGAAATCGAACCCGGCCATATATCTCAAACTTGTGACGATCAACATGCTCATACAATACTGATTAGATATATCAAATGTCGGTATGTATTATTCTTTTTTCTCTTTTTCTCTCTATCTCGACCAATCATATGAATATGACCGGACATATAAGAAAGAAAATGGAAAGCATGGCTGCATGCACGAGCAAATAGGGACTCAGAACAAACACACCTGGACACTGTCCGGAGTCTGGACACACACGCGCAAGTAGCCCCCAATCAATCGCCTCACGAACCTTGAACCATGGCCGAGCAAGCGCACGCGTGCTCCATGATGAATATTCACAATCATTTGTATGTATTTGCCATGCGTACGTGCCTGCACCTGAGTTGAAGGCGCTAGAAAGAATTGATCAGTTGCCAAAAGAATTGATCATATGCCTGCTTGTATCATCAAAAGGGTCAGGTCCTTCTCTACCGCTAGACAAGGAACGTGCATGTGGTCGTATTCCATCGATCGGCTTCATGTTTTCAATGCTACAACTCTTATAATTTTGTTAGCAGGTTGCACCGACCATTTTTATAGAAAAGGCTTTTTACAGGTTGCATTGGTATATACCTAACGCTCTTATATTTTTTTACAGAGGAAGTCTTTCCTCCATTTCAGCCACAAGTAATATGGGACAGAGGTAATACATACCTAGTCCCTGCATTCCTTGCGGTTGAAATCGAACCCGGCCGTATATCTCTGCCTAATGTGCTTGCAACAGTACTGATTAGATATTGATGTACTTAATTAGTGACCGTGATCTGTCCAGCCCAGTTTTCACCCTAAGTAACCTACTCCCCTATGCTTCTGGCCGGTGCTACCGCCTATAAATAACGGCAAGATGAAGCGACCTAGGATATATGTCTCTCATACACACAACTAATTAAGCTAGAAGCAACCTCTGGGTCGATCAGCTAGCTAGGGTGTTACTTTCTCCGTCCAAAAAAACTTGTCCAAACTTGTCTCTCAAATGATTGTATCTAGCATTAACTTCATGCTAGATACATCTATTTGAGGGACAAGTTTTTTCGGATGAAGGGAATACGTCATAGCCGCAGGATCCGCGACGATGGCCAGGAAGCAATGAAGCTGGCGCTTGTGCTACTGCTGGTGGTGACGGCGGCGGCGGCGGTGGCAGTGCCCACGGGCTGCCACAGCCTGAGAACGATGAAGTTGTACTGCAAACTCATTCTGCAGCACGGACCCGACCCCCATTTCGTTCGCGGGTGCTGCGCGGATTTTGCCCGGAGCTGCGTGTGCGAGCTCCTCGGCAGCGGCGGCATCTCGGACGCCGTCCGGAAGGTCATCTCTACCAAGTGCCGCCACGTCTGCCACTAGATATGGAGGGGGAGCCGGCCGGCCAGGACGTAAGTTGAAACTGTGACGCACCTGGCCAGCAGCTGGCTGACGTATCCATGCTCTAGTGTCGAACTTTTCGTACTACCTCTTTCTCAGTTTACACGGCGTGTGCGTACTTCTAGATCGCCAATTTAACTAACCTAATACAAGTCATATATTACAAAAAATATATCAATATAAACTTTAGATGTTCTATTTTCAAACGATATAACTTTTGTGTTCTATAATTTATATTAGGATGATAAAATTGGCAACCTAGGTATACACGTAGGACTTGTAAACTGAAACGGAGGTAGTAGGTTAGTTCGGCCTTGCGCTTTGTGTAACTTATTCGTGTAATATAGGTTGTGCTGTGTTGAGTACTCTTCGGTTTTTTACTTGCCATTGAATCGATGTACTCCATCGTGTGCGTGTGTGCGTATATGCTGGCACTAGCGCGCCTGCTGCGTCTGTGATTAAACCAGCTATAGTGCTGCTATAGTTTTACGGTCGGGATATCAAACGACCTCCGAATGCGACAAACTTTGGCAGGCGGTCTACCCACAATATAACAAGACTGCACGCCAACTGTCAACTCATTCCGAGAATGTTTTATTACCACTCAAAAAATATTTTAACAATGCCGTGGGCACGTGCAAGTGTGGTTGGACTTAGAATGGACAACGAAAGCAACTGAAAGAAGCGGCAACTACAAATGGATGCAAATTTTATGATAACATGTGGATGCAATGCGCATGATTCTATGATGAAATGCAACAAGCCAAATAAATCGCACAGCGACAACGAAAATAGATGGAAGACATTTGGAGCGTCGGTCTCAGGGTGTCACAATGTGCCATTATGGAGGGAACAATTTTTTTTAAAGTTGCCATCGGACCATGCCAATTTCTATAATGCATGTGTCTTTTGGCATTGTACCATGGCAACTTAAAAATATATCGCCATGGAAACTTAAATCACATGCTAGCTAGTACTTTAAAGCATGACATTTGTATGTTTTGAAGCATACTCCTTCCGTTCCATAATTTGAACCAAGACCACGACAAGAATTATGGAAGGGAGGGAGTATCTATTTTGCTATTTATGGCATGGCAATTATATTGTTTAGATCATGAGAACCATTTCACTTTACAACATTTTTCAATTTTGCCTGATCTTTAGAGACAATTTTAAAACTTCGTTGCCATGGCAACTTGATTTCTATTGCCATGTCAACTTAACATACGTAGCCTTGAACTGGATCATGGCAATTTCATGTAATTTTATTTTAGACTACTATGCAATGTTTGCTGTGTAGGTTATTTATTCCGTCTTGGACCATGTCAAATTCATGCAGGGCTCCTCTTCTTTAGTTACTATGCGAATTTGTAATTAAAAATTCTCATTTTTTCTGTGGTGGACCATGTCAAATTCATGTAGGGTTCTTCTTTTTTAATTACTATGCGAATTTGTCATATAGAAATTCTCATTCTGGCTTGGCACGTGCTGGTCGCAGGAACAATGCAAATAAGAGGCGTGGCTGGTAATCTTATTCTCGCTTTGCCTGAAAACTGCAAGCGGAAGAGAATGACAGTGAGGAGAGAGCAGAATTACTATCTCTGTGTGCAGAATTGTAGTAGGAGTTCGATCTTATAACCAGTAGAAAGAAATGTCATGCGAAATAAAACAAAGAACAAACAAGTAAATTCTCCACCAAACTTCAGTTGTGCTTGCAATGCTTTACCTATATATATAAGTATACATCCGCGTGAGCAGATAGCAAGGTTCAGTAATTCATCCAAACACTTTGATATTTCCTCCTCCATTTATTTGACTTGTTAAGACACTAATACATGGGAGCACACACAAAGAGAAATTAATGAGAGCAGAATCGAATACAATGCACAAATAGGAATGAGAGACGTCAGGAGAGAAACAATTTTTAATTTGCCAAGGTAAATCTATATGAGATTTAACTAACGCATGTCTAAGTGCTCTAACGTCAGATTCGTGCTTGATGATTCTTGCTTGCCTCGTCTGCTGACTCGTGAAAACTGTCTGGGACGATTATGTCGCAGGCTATCATGCCCTATGTTTTCCGCATGGGCTTTTTTGGAAAAATATCTGTGTGGGCAGTGTTTTTGTCCGTGCTTTAGCAGCAAGGCATCCATGCCAGATCGAAACTCGTCACCAGACTCATCTTCAGCACATGATCCATGCCGAGAGGTTGTTCACGGCCCTCGATTCTGTGAGGCGCCGCTGTACAGCTATGGTATGTCGGTGCTCACCACCGGCACGATCAACAGGCCGGTCTCTGGCACCGACGGGCATGACAAAGCCGGCAGTGCCTAACAAGCCATACGCTCAGAAGAAGCAGAGTTTTTTCTCAGGCTAGCTGACGGCCGAAAGGCGGGTTCGTTTTGAGCTTGCCTTTGACGGCCTCAATTGCTTCGACACTGTCGTTGGGTACTAAGCATATCGTTTGATAGTTTTTTGATCTGCATAGATCTCGGACAAGTGATAGTTTTTTTATTCATTTTCGATTGTACTGTTCGACTGGTGCATAAGCTTCAGTACAAATAAAAGGAATTTAAAGAGGTCATATACTAGTATCAGTTTATGGCTTCGGTTCCATGTTTATGTAGATCAATCAGTCAGTCTGGCGTAGGAACAAACAAAGCAATTAAGAGGTGTTACAGGTAGGCACCACGACGTTGAACATCTTCTCCCGACTCTGCTTTCCAGTGCATGTTCAGTCCATGCCTGAAAATAGTAGAAGAGGAAGAGAATGACCGTGAGGAGTGAAACAGAATAGCCAAGAGCCGTTTGGCAAAAGAATAGCCACACCTTGCTTAACAATGTTCGACAGAAACAGAGCGTATATTACCGGCAACGCTGCGGCACCGGGCGGCGTCATTTTCTAGAGCAGCAATTGGCTTGTTGACACTGCTCTAGATCTCACTCTCCCATGGCCCGTGCTCAACGTCGCCTCCTCATCACATATGTTGTAGTTCCTCAATCACGCCTCCTTAGTCGCATTTGGTGTGTCTGCTCAACACTTTCCTCCCTGCTGCCTATGACTTATAACCTGTTTTGTCGTGCATGAAAATAACACTAATGGATATATTGGATTTTTTTAATAATATTTATATATAAATTATTTCATTCTGAGCTACGGTTGAATTTCTGTGAATTTTTGAAGTTTAGGTCATTTTCTGCAATTTCCAAATATTTCTAAAATAAGAATAATCCGGAAAAGGTTTATTGCGTCATGCTTGCGTCAGCAAGTCAACAACGTCGGTCCAGGTCAAACGGGTTGGAAACGTCGCTCCAGCGACCATTTGGATGGCGAACAGGCTCTACGTGCAGCTGGGCAAGCGCCGCATCCAGCAGTGCAAACCGGAGGAGCTGGGGTTGAGCAAGCTCACCAGAATCGAACTCATGGCAGCGGCTGGAGTTCGGGCAACGAAGGCAACGACGCTGCAGTGCACGAGAGGACTAGCCGGTGGTGGTTATGGGATTCTCGGAGCGTACTGAGCACGATGGAGTTCTCGGAGCGAGCGGCGCTCGCTCTAGCCACAATGGCTTCATGAACGGTGACGATGAGCTCTCCGCTCAGATGGCTAACACGGCTATGGGACGAGAATGAGCGCGGAGAGCCGGGGAAAATACGACAGAGCTCCCAGTGGAGTCGAAGTGGAGCTCTGCAGGCTCGGGGAGGCGACGGAGACGGTGAATCAACGGGGGCGGTCATCGGATGCAAAGGATGAGCACGACGGCGTAGACGGTGGTGCATTGCGTCTGGCGGCGTGGCTCGGTGGAGAGGAGTGGGGCAGTGCCGCGAAGCTTCCGGACACGACGGAGAGGCGAGGCAGCAAGGTTTGTGCTATAGAAGCCAAACAGTGAATGCATGCAATCAAATGGGCCAAACTCTTCCCGCACGGACCTGGTTGAGGCGTACGCGGACAACCAAACACGTCCTTAGCGTTGATGTTGATAGTCACCGGGGTATCTATGCAGAGCCGCGTCATTCGTCTTCACCACGACAATAAGTTTTAAGTTATTGACTAATTACTCTTTTTTGCACCACGACATCAATAAACAGTGCACCAAGAATTATCCTAACAAAACTCGGACAGTATCTGAATAACCCCATAACTGCTAACCAAAACAATATCCCAAATAAAACGATAAAGCAAGCCCGAATAATTTGAAACAGTAAAACAAGTGAAACGGAACGACATGTGAATTAACCTGGAACAGTTAGTTAATAGTAACCTAGGGCAATACACCCAAATAACGAAACAACAAAAATGGTAAATCAGCAATATGCGTTCTCATGAACAGTAATCTTGAAGAAAATACAAAAAATACTTCTTCTTCCTCGAACTGGAAGGGTAAAACCAGTGACACGGAACAACACCTGAATAAACCAAAAACATTAAGCCATCCAAACCGTAAACCAAAACAATACCTGAATTATAACCGCAAACAATACACCCGAAAATAAACCGGAACAATAAAAACAGTAAATCAGCACTATGCATTCATGTGAATAGTAGTCTAGAACAAATATCAAAAAAATCCTTAGAAAACTGAGACTCCTTCTCCCTCGGTGCATTCACCTACGCAAGATGAATAGTCATGTTCTTGCCATTGTCTATGTCGGCCATCGTTTTTTTTTACTTATGAAAGGGGAAAATATGTGCTTATGGAAAAATACTAATAGGCCAGCAGGTTTACTTAATTTGTTAAATCATTTAATGTATATTGCGTGCATACACATATCATGGGGTAACGATAGAATTCAGGTTCTCCTTTTAATTTTATTTTCTCACATAATACATGTTTTCTGGCATATTTTGAAAAAATACAGTCGGAATCGGTCATGGGCATGGCGTGTGCCGTGCTTCTTCAGTCTAGTAATGTATTTCACGCCACTAGCAGTAGCATCTTAACAAAATGGCAGACTGCCAAAAACTACTGTCCTCGGATAGAAAAAGGCACTCATGAGAGACAAAGCTGTTCGAGGTGCCATGGTGAAAACATTCATGGATCCCGTGGCAGGGGAGATGTGCCTGATGAAACCACAAAACATGTCCTCCTAGCTTACGATTGACCGGAAGTTGTCCAAAATTCTCCGGATACCTTCCATTTCCATGACTAATTCACCACAACCAAACTTACAGTATAGTATGGCAGTATAATGCATTGTCTGTTTGGGTGGGAAGGTAGAACACTTGGTAGTGGCATGTTAGAAGGAGGAAGGCATATATAAAAGTTAACGGAACGTACATCTACCATGATAATGGTAGCCGAAAAGGAAACGGCAGAGGGCTAGCAGGCCATGATGATGCGTGGGCTCTCTTATGGGCCCTTTTCTTTTCTTATTTCATACTCTCCATGCCAAGTACATATATTTATCCAATCTTATCACTAATTACTCGTAGCTTTCTAAGTATTTGTCGATCGTTAGGGGGCTGTCTCCGCCACTGTCGAAAACGTAGGTGAGACAAATTCTGCAATTTTAGTCATCACCGTTGATACCAAATTGATTGTCTTGAGTCAAAATATTTCAATTATAAAATAGTCGACACAAATTCAAATAATTTTATATACTTTTATAATTGAAAAATAAAGAAACTTATTTTTTGTTCTAGAATCTTCCATACTTCTATTACTATCTAACTTTTCACTACAAAAAGGATTATTTTCTTCCTAATTTTACTATTGGCAAGGCATACTATGCACAACATATAGACACTTGCCATTTGTTCTAGAATCTTCCATACTTTAAGTTTACAAGTTTCTTCCGACTAATCCTCACGAGTACCAAGCGAATAGGGTTTGCCTGCCTCCTGCCAGCGCTTCCGCCCATCTGCCTCATTTCGTGTGGCCTTAGGGCCATGGAGGTATGGTGGATCCCAACCCTCGCCGGCGGGAAGGATCGTGCTTTCTTTTTAGGTGTTTTTTTGATTTTATCTAGGGTTTGTTTCCAGCTCAGGAATACGGTTTCCTGAAGATGGAATAAGGTTCTACCTGTCTAGTCCCCGTCCCGGTGGCATGTCTCTGGTGGATCTCATGACATTCATTCGGTGTTTATCTTCGATTAGTATGCTTGGATCGGTTCTTTGAACGTCTGTATACGTGTGTCTAAATATTGGATTCTTTCTATCTGCAGTTCTCCTCATCGGCGATGGTTGTTGTTCGGATGCGCTGGTCCTTTGAGGCGTTAGCATGACAAGTTCCAGACTGTATACTACAACAAGGTTTGCCTGACGACGTCGAGGGAGGGATGATGACGGCGGCGCGCCTTCAGCTCGTACCAGTGCTTGTAGTCGTTGCTTGGTGGTCCATAGAAATGGATGTAATTTATTTTGCCTCTGGTGCACTTTGGACTACGAGGATGTTTGATGAATAAATTGAAGGTTTGCCCGAAAAAAAGTTTACAAGTTTATTCTCCAAAATAATTGTCATATATTTTTACATTGTGATTATTGTTTTTGTTCAAGGCTAAGCAACATCTTCCTAATGTCCATTTGCCTTTCATATGGAGTACTTACTTATTTTTATACATTTAACATGAGTGCAGATATATCAGAGTCATGAATATTCTGTAGCTATTTAACTTTCAAATATATGAATGATAGGAATCAAATCCACATCTTATACTTGATGCACATGTGACTTCGAATTTACATGTTAGTCTATTGTAATATGACGTATCAATATTCGATCATACTTTGGTTATCTCAACTCTCACGCAGAAGGCACATGTAGAATTTAGTTTGAAAGGAAGGCCTTCATGGAAAACGTTATTAAAACTCAAATAACGCTTACATATTCCGCTGAAAATTTGGACGTGTATCCACCTATAAAGGAGTGTTCGCGCACCCCCATTCAGCTAGAGTAATCACCTGCTAATAATGCCATGTCACTACTATTATTGTTCCTAATCTCACTTTGATTCAAATCTCGTTCAAATTAAAATTCAAAATATCTTCAATGTCAAAACTAAAATGTTCTAAACGTGACAAATAATTCATAGTTAATTATGGTGGAGATATCACATTTTTATAAAGTACTGAAAAGCCCTAAAATAACTAAAACAGCAGATAAAACAATTAACTAAATGATTTTTTTAATTATAAACTATTTTATTTAAATCGCAAAATAATTTTGGCAGTGGTATATTTAGTAATAATAATTTAGGTACTATTTTTGTATTTTATAAAACTAAAATAAATTGGAAAATAAAAGAAAACAGTAAAAGAACAATAAATAAAATAAAATAACTCCCCCCACACTGGGCCTCGGCCCAGCTGGCCGGCCAAGGCCCGCCTGCCTCCCCCTCGCTATTCACAAGGGGGGTCGTGGGCACGATCGATGACCGCCACAGCTACAGCCATCGTCGTGTTGCCCATCCGGCACACCCCCCCTCTCCTATTTAGCCGGCCCCATCACCGAAAACCCTAGCTGTCTCCCCCACTCCCCCCTCGCGCCCCTCTCCTCCTGCCGCTCACAATAGCCCAACGCCGCCGCCGCCAGCGCCATTCGCCGTCGGCCATCGTTCCCGACTCCTCCTCACCGAACGACGGAGGTAGTCGGTATCTTCCATGCTAAGCGGGTTATTCTCAGGTTGAGTGTTTATTCACTCGCCATCGCACGAGAAAAGGGCGGTAATAGGGATGCCCAGTCCCAAACTACAAAAAGAATTGATCTCTCAAATAATCAAACAGAAACTCCCAATGGATTCACAAGCTTTACTTTATCGCTTGGGAACCGCCACTAGCGTGCTTAGCATGGAAGATGTTGATAACTAGTAGTCGTGAAGTAAATGAGAAGGGTGCGTGTCTCAAAATATGATTTACCTTTGTTTTAAAACTTGAGCTATGGCACCTCTGTAAATCACTGCTTCCCTCTGCGAAGGGACTATCTATTTACTTTTTATGTTGTGTCACCAGCTTCTAAAATAAGCGTCAGAACCTGAGAGCACTGCTGTCATGCTAATGCATTGTGTGTAGCTAATGTTGGGTGCATGATGACTGGATCTTTTCTACCGTTAATTACAATGCTTAGTCGATGCTTGAACTTTGGAGGGGCTCTGCATTTATGTTTTGGGGTCTCAGAAAGGGCTAGCGAAATACCATTATTGTCATATTATATCATGGTTGTTTTGATAAGTTGTTACCGTTTGAGATATCTTATTATCGCTCGCTAGCTGACTATGTCATTGATATGAGTTAATATAATTTTTAAGAGTTATTGCCGACATTGTTAGTTATAATTCTGGCTAAAAACATGGGTGATGTTTAAGCTTATTTATGTAAACAAGAGCAAAAGAGTTCATAAAAGTTTTTCTTTTTCACTTTTAGTTTGTCAGTTGAATTGCTTGACGACAAGCAAAGGTTTAAGCTTGGGGGAGTTGATACATCTCTAACGTATCTACTTTTCCTAACGTTTTTCCTCTTGTTTTTGACTCTAATTTGCATGATTTTAATGAAACTAACCCCGGACTGACGTTGTTTTCAGCAGAACTACCATGGTGTTGTTTTTGTGCAGAAATGAAGGTTCTCGGCATGGAACAAAACTTTGCAGGATTTTTTATATCAAAAAAGAGAATTTCTGGAGACAAGAACCATCGAGGGGGCACTGGTGGGCACAACCCACCAGGGCGCCCCCTTCCAAGCGCGCCAAGGTGGGTTGTCCCCACCTGGTGGCCCTGCAGACCCTGAAACCTACGCTATAAAATTACATTTTCCAGAGAAAATCAGGGAGAAAAAATTATCGCGTTCCACGAGATGGAGCCGCCATCACCTCTTGTTCTTCATCGGGAGGCCAGATCTTGAGTCCGTTTGGGGCTCCGGAGAGGGGGATCTTCGTTCTTTGTCATCACAAACCCTTCTCCATCGCCAATTCCATGATGCTCGCTGGTCGGTAATTCCTTCGTAGGCTCACTGGTCGTTGAGGAGTTGGATGAGATTCATCATGTAATCGAGTTAGCTTTGTCAGGGCTTGATCCCTAGTATCCACTATGTTCTGAGATTGATGTTGCTATGACTTTGCCATGCTTAATGCTTGTCATTTTGGGCCCGGGTGCTATGATTTCAGATCTGAACCGTTTACGTTATCACCATTTTATACATGTTCTAGATCCGATCTTGCAAGTTATATTCAATTACTACGTGTTATGATCCGGCAACCCCGGAGTAACAATAGTCGGGACCACTCCCGGTGATGACCGTAGTTTGAGGAGTTCATGTATTCACCATGTGTTAATGCTTTGTTCCGGTTCTCTATTAAAAGGAGGCCTTAATATCTCTTAGTTTCCAATAGGACCACGCTGTTACGGGAGGTAGGACAATAGATGTCATGCAAGTTCTTTCCATAAGCACGTATGACTATTTACGGAATACATGCCTACATTATATTTATGAACTGGAGCTAGTGTTGTATCGCCCTAGGTTATGACTGTCGTATGATGAATATCATTCAACAAATTACCGATCCAATGCCTACAAAATTTATCCTATATTGTTTCTGCTAAGTTACTACTGCTATTGTTACTGTTGCACTTGCTACAAAATCACTGTTATCACCATTACCATTACTATTACTACTGCTACTATTATCAAAACTATCATACTACTTTGCTACTGATCACTTTTCTGCAGATAATTAATCTCCAGGTGTGGTTGGATTGACACCTCAGCTGCTAATACTTACAAATATTCTTTGGCTCCCCTTGTGTCGAATCTATAAATTTGGGTTGAATAATCTACCCTCGAAAACTGTTGTGATCCCCTGTACTTGTGGGTTATCGCAGGCATCACTTGGTCATATACCAAATGGAGTGGCACTTCCGGCCCATCCGGCCCTACAAGCCCAACCCGAGCTAAATTCTCTGGATTAAGCTTGGTAAAACGGGTCTTGACCATCACCCAAGCCTCCCGCACTCCTTCTTGACAGGCAGATATCTTACATAGCTCAAAGCGGCATCGAGCTCCTTTAAATCGGTTAGCCAGCTCGACCATCCCATCCGGAGCAACCTCATCTAGCCATAACACCCAGACGATGCTCTTCATGGCTTTCCGAGCCCGCTCATGCACAGTGGACAGTTCCTTTAGCAGGTTCCCTTCGAATGAGCTGGCCTCCTCTTCAGGACACCCGGTTAGGAGAACTAACAGGAGATGTGGTTGTGACGCCCCCGATTCAATCGTACACTAATCATACACGCAAACGTGTACGATCAAGATCAGGGACTCACGGGAAGATAACAAAACACAACTCTAAAATAAAATAAGTCATACAAGCATCATAATACAAGCCAGGGGCCTCGAGGGCTCGAATACAAGTGCTCGATCATAGACGAGTCAGCGGAAGCAACAATATCTGAGTACAAACATAAGTTAAACAAGTTGCCATAAGATGGCTAACACAAACTGGGATACAGATCGAAAGAGGCGGAGGCCTCCTACCTGGGATCCTCCTAAACTACTCCTGGTCGTCGTCAGCGGCCTGCACGTAGTAGTAGGCACCTCCAGTGTAGTAAGAGTCATCGTCGACGGTGGCGTCTGGCTCCTGGGCTCCAGCATCTGGTTGTGGCAACCAGGTAGAATGGAAAGGGGGAAAGAGGGAGAAAAGTGATGACCCACAAGTATAGGGGATCTATCGTAGTCCTTTCGGTAAGTAAGAGTGTCGAACCCAACGAGGAGCAGAAGGAAATGATAAGCGGTTTTCAATAAGGTATTCTCTGCAAGCACTGAAATTATAGGTAACAGATAGTTTTGTGATAATATAATTGGTAACGAGCAACAAGTAAAAAAAGTAAATAAAGTGCAGCAAGGTGGCCCAATCCTTTTTGTAGCAAAGGACAATCCTGGACAAACTCTTATATGGAGAAAAGCGCTCCCGAGGACACATGGGAATTATCGTCAAGCTAGTTTTCATCACGTTCATATGATTCGCGTTCGTACTTTGATAATTTGATATGTGGGTGGACCGGTGCTTGGGTGCTGCCCTTACTTGGACAATCATCCAACTTATGATTAATCTCTATTGCAAGCATCCACAACTACAACAAAAGTATTAAGGTAAACCTAACCATAGCATGAAACATATGGATCCAAATCAGCCCCTTACGAAGCAACACATAAACTAGGGTTTAAGCTTCTGTCACTCTAGCAACCCATCATCTACTTATTACTTCCCAATGCCTTCCTCTAGGCCCAAATAATGTTGAAGTGTTATGTAGTCGACGTTCACATAACACCAATAGAGGATAGACAACATACATGTCATCAAAACATCGAACGAATACCAAATTCACATGACTACTAATAGCAAGACTTCTCCGATGTCATCAGGAACAAACATAACTACTCACAAAGCATATTCATGTTCATAATCATAGGGGTATTAATATGCATAAAGGATCTGAACATATGATCTTCCACCAAATAAACCAACTAGCATCAACTACAAGGAGTAATCAACACTACTAGCAACCTCACGGTACCAATCCCGACTTAGAGACAAGAATTGGGTACAAGAGATGAACTAGGGTTTGAGAGGAGATGGTGCTGGTGAAGATGTTGATGGAGATTGCCCGCTCCCGATGAGAGGAGCGTTGGTGATAACGATGGCGATGATTTCCCCCTCCTGGAGGGAAGTGTCCCCGGCAGAACAGCTCTGCCGGAGCCCTAGATTGCTTCCGCCAAGGTTCCGCCTTGCGGCGGCGGAGTCTCGTCCCGAAAGCTTGCAAATGATTTTTCTTCAGACGAAGGACTTCATATACCAGAAGATGGGCATCGGAGAGCCAACAGGGGGCCCACGAGGCAGGGGGGCGCGCCCAGGGGGGTAGGGCGCGCCCCCACCCTCGTGGACTGGTGGAGGCCCCCCTGATGTAGATTCCTCTTACGGTATTTTTTATTATTTCCAAAAATAACTTTCGTGGAATTTCAGGACTTTTGGAGTTGTGCATAATAGCTCTCTAATATTTGCTCGTTTTCCAGCCCAGAATTCCGGCTGTCGGCATTCTCCCTCCTTATGTAAACCTTGTAAAATAAGAGAGAATAGGCATAAGTATTGTGGCATAATGTGTAATAACAGCCCATAATGTAATAAATATCGATATAAAAGCATGATGCAAAATGGACGTATCAACTCCCCCAAGCTTAGACCTTGCTTGTCCTCAAGCGGAAGCCGATAACGATAAATATGTCCACATGTTTAGAGATAGAGGTGTCGATGACATGAGGGCATCATGCTCATTCTTATAACAGCACCATATATGGATATTGTCATATGATTTCTTATGCTCAAGTAATAATCTATTCACAATGCAAAGTATGAATCAGAAACTTTATTGAGAACTAACAAACTATAATCTCAGTCATTGAGGCAATTGCGATTTATCATAACATCAGAAACAGTCTATGTCAGAGCTTTCTAGCAAGTCCACATACTCAACTATCGTTTAGTCTTTCATAATTGCTAACACTCACGCAATACTTGTGGTTACGAGGTTTTAATCGGACACAGAGAAAGATAGGGGCTTATAGTTTCGCCTCCCAACCTTTTACCTCAAGGGTAATGTCAACAATAATAGTTCATGCCAACTTATATCCAATTAGATATATATATATATCAGGATCTTTCCAACACACTGTGCTTGCCAAAGGTTAAAATATTAAAAGGAAAGGTGAAGATCACCATGACTCTTGCATAAGGTAAAAGATAATAGTAAAATATAGGCCCTTGAAGAGGGAAGAAAAAAGTTGTCATGCGCTTTTATGGTTGGATGCACAAAATCTTAATGCGAAAGAACATCACTTTATATTGCCACTTGTGATATAGACCTTTATTATGCACTCCGTCGCTTTTATTTCTTCCACATCACAAGATCGTATAAAGCTTATTTCCTCCACACCAATCAATCATACATATTTAGAGAGCACTTTTTATTGCTTGCGCTGATGACAACTTACTTGAAGGATCTTACTCAATCCATAGGTAGTATCTCTACTTGGTGCAAAACTAGGTGGACTCTCATGGCAAAACTGGGTTTAAGGGTATTTGGAAGCACAAGTAGTATCTCTACTTGGTGCAAATAATTTGGTTAGCATGAGGGGGAAATGCAAGCTCACGATGTTGGATGATCCATGACAATATAATTTATCTCAGATATAAGAAAACATAACCCATTACGTCGTCTTCCTTGTCCAACATGAACTCTTTAGCATGTCATATTTTAATGAGTGCCCCCAATCATAAAAGATATCCAAGATAGTATATTTATATGTGAAACCTCTCTTTCTTTATTACTTCCTATTAATTGCAACAATGACCAAAGCTATGTTTGCCAACTCTCAACAACTTTTAATCATCATACTCTTTATATGTGAAGTCATTACTCTGCATAAGATCAATATATGATCTCTTTTTATTCTTTAATTTTCTTTTATTCACTCAAGATCATGGCAAAATAATCAAGCCCTTGACTCAACACTAATCTTTATTATATAGCTCAAGGACTCGATTATATAGAGGGATCATGCGTAAAGCAAAACTCAAAACTAGATCATGCCAAAACTTTATTCTACTAGATCAAGATACTACTAAAAGGATCGAACTAAGAAAAACGGCAAAGATAGGAGTGTGATGGTGATACGATACCGGGGAATCTCCCCCAAGCTTGGCAGTTGCCAAGGGGAGTGCCCATACCCGTGTCATTATGTCTCCTTTGCTGGTGAAGGGGTTGTTGATGATGCAGGCTTGTCGTCCATCTTCCAAGGCATAGGCTCACCATCATAGAAGGATGATCGAGTCTCCGGGATCCTTAAATCTGCAGCCAAACTCATCCTCTTGAATCTATATTCATACTCACAGTTTTGATTTTGCAGGTCATAGATTTGGGCTTGGAGGTGCTCGATCTTCTCGTGGAGCTTGAAGATGGCCTCCCCAATGTCCTTGGCATCTAGCTTGTGGTTGTTGGTGAACTCCGTGATCATTATGTGATTGGAGTCAAGTCCATGCTCCACCATCTCCTGGCACTTGAAAACTTGTTGCTCCATTGCCTCGAGCCTTGCATCCACGCTTCCGGTCCTCCTGGGTCCCTCAACATCGCGGATGTGCAGCAACCCATCACGCATCTCAATGGTTTGAGGGTGTTGCAGCACCTCCGCGAGGTAGGGGTTGATGACTGAGGGAGTCCTGGACTAGGGGGTGTCCGGATAGCCGAACTATCATCTTTGGCCGGACTCCTGGACTATGAAGATACAAGATTTAAGACTTCGTCCCGTGTCCGGATGGGACTTTCCTTGGCGTGGAAGGCAAGCTTGGCGATACGGATATGTAGATCTCCTACCATTATAACCGACTCTGTGTAACCCTAACCCTATCCGGTGTCTATATAAACCAGAGGGTTTTAGTCCGTAGGACGAACAACAATCATACCATAGGCTAGCTTCTAGGGTTTAGCCTCTCTGATCTCGTGGTAGATTTACTCTTGTACTACCCATATCATCAATATCAATCAAGCAGGAGTAGGGTATTACCTCCATCGAGAGGGCCCGAACCTGGGTAAAAACATCGTGTCCCTTGTCTCCTGTTACCATCCGCCTAGACGCACAGTTCGGGACCCCCTACCCGAGATCCGCCGGTTTTGACACCGACATTGGTGCTTTCATTAAGAGTTCCTCTGTGTCGTCACCTATAGGCCCGATGGCTCCTTCAATCATCAACAACGACGCAGTCCAGGGTGAGACTTTTCTCCCCGGACAGATCTTCGTATTCGGCGGCTTTGCACTGCAGGCCAATTCGCTAGGCCATCTGGAGCAGATCGAAAGCTATGCCCCTGGCCATCATGTCAGATTTGGAAGCTTGAACTATACGGCCGATGTCCGCGGAGATTTGATCTTCGACGGATTCGAGCCACAGCCGAGCGTCCCGCACTGTCTTGATGGGTACGATCTAGCTCTGCCGCCGAACAGTGCCCTGGTGGCCGCACCAGCGCCCGCTCCGACCCTTAATACGGAGCCGGTTTCGCCGATCGAGGACAGTTGGTTGGACACCGCCTCGGGGGCTGAAATCTCTACGGCGATTGAGCCGAACACCATCCATGTCCTTTGCGAAGCTCGTGACTCCCAGGTGCCGGACTCCTTTCTGGACTCCGAACCTCCCGCGCCTCTACCAGTCAAATACGACTGGGCGCCGGTTATGGAGTTCACCGCCACGGACATCTTTCAGCACTCGCCCTTTGGCAATATCCTGAACTCATTAAAGTATCTCTCTTTGTCAGGGGAGCCCTGGCCGAACTATGGTCAGGAAGGTTGGGATTAGGACGACGAAGAAATTCAACGCCCACCCACCACCCACTTTGTAGCCACTGTCGATGATTTAACCGACATGCTCGACTTCGACTCCGAAGACATCGACGGTATGGACGACGGTGCCGGAGACGATCAAGAGCCAGCGCCCACGGGGCACTGGAAGGCCACCTCGTCATATGACATATACATGGTGGACATCCCAAAAGATGGGAATGGCGATGGAATGGCGGAGGATGACCCCTCCAAGAAACAACCCAAGCGCCAACGTCAGCGGCGCCGCTCTAAATCCCGCCACAGTAAAAACGGCAATTCCCGCACGGGAGACAATAATACCCCGGACAGTGCCGAAGACGACCCCCTCCAGCAGGACTCAGCGCAGGAGGAGGGAGAAGCAAGTCCGCACGACAGTGCGGCAGAAAGAGAGGTAGAGGACGATAATTATGCGCCCCCCTTCGAAGACGAGGCAAGCCTCGACGACGACGAATTCGTCGTGCCAGAGGACCCCGTCAAACAAGAGCGTTTTAAACGCAGGCTCATGTCCACGCAAGCAGCCTCAAGAAAAAGCAGCAACAGCTTAAAGCTGACCAAGACCTGCTAGCTGACAGATGGACTGAAGTCCTTGCAGCCGAAGAGTATGAACTCGAACGCCCCTCTAAAAGCTACCCCAAACGCAGGTCGTTGCCTCGAGCAGAGGAGGAAGCACCCACGTCACCAGCGCACGACATGGCAGACCAGCCACCCCATGGCCGCGACAGAGAAGCCTCTCGGCCCTCCGCTCAAGCCACGCCCCGACGCCGCTCAAAAAGTACCAAGGCACGGGAAAACGCGCCGGACTTGCGAGATATATTGGAGGATAAGGCAAAGCATACAAGATCGATCTACAGATCGCGTGGGCGCCCAACGACTCGGGATGATTACCGTCACGCCGGATACAGCAAACCCGGCCGGGCCGAACACAGTAGACAAAGCTCATATGAGCTACGTCGTGATATAGCCCAATACAGAGGCGCCGCACACCCACTATGCTTCACAGATGAAGTAATGGATCATCAGATCCCTGAGGGCTTCAAACCCGTAAACATCGAATCATATGATGGTACCACAGATCCTGCGGTCTGGATCGAGGACTATCTCCTCCATATCCACATGGCCCGCGGTGATGATCTACATGCCATCAAATACCTCCCACTCAAGCTTAAAGGACCAGCTCGGCATTGGCTCAACAGCTTGCCAGCAGAGTCAATCGGTTGTTGGGAGGACCTGGAATCCGCATTCCTTGATAACTTCCAGGGCACATATGTGCGACCACCAGACGCCGATGACCTTAGCCATATAATTCAGCAGCCAGAAGAATCGGCCAGACAATTCTGGATGCGGTTCCTAACAAAGAAAAATCAGATCGTCGACTGTTCGGATGTAGAGGCACTAGCAGCCTTCAAACACAACATCCGCAACGAGTGGCTAGCCCGGCACCTAGGACAGGAAAAGCCGAAATCCATGGCAGCCCTCACCACACTCATGAGCCGCTTTTGCGCGGGAGAGGACAGCTGGCTAGCTAGAAGCAACAACTTGGCCAAACACCCTGGTAGTTCGGATACCAAGGACAGCAATGGCAGGTCGCGTCGCAACAAGCATAAACGCCGCATTAACGGTGATAATGCTGAAGATACGACAGTAAATGCCGGATTCAGAGGCTCTAAACCCGGTCAGCGGAAGAAGCCATTCAAAAGAAATACCCAGGGCCCGTCCAACTTGGACCGAATACTCGATCGCTTGTGCCAGATACATGGCACCCCCGAAAAACCAGCCAACCACACCAACAGGGATTGTTGGGTGTTCAAGCAAGCAGGCAAGCTAAGCGCCGAAAACAACGACAAGGGGCTGCATAGCGATGACGAGGAAGAGCCCCGGCCGCCGAACAATAGAGGACAGAAGGGCTTTCCCACACAAGTGCGGACGGTGAACATGATATACGCAACCCACATACCCAAAAGGGAGCAGAAGCGCGCACTAAGGGACGTATACGCGATGGAGCCAGTCGCCCCGAAGTTCAACCCATGGTCTTCCTGCCCGATCACCTTCGATCGAAGGGACCACCCCACTAGCATCCGTCACGGCGGTTTCGCCGCATTGGTTCTTGACCCAATTATTGACGGATTTCACCTCACCAGAGTCCTGATGGACGGCGGCAGAAGCCTGAACCTGATTTATCAGGATACAGTGCGCAAAATGGGCATAGACCCGTCAAGGATCAAACCCACAAAGACGACCTTTAAAGGCGTCATTCCAGGTGTAGAGGCCAACTGCACAGGCTCCGTTACACTTGAAGTGGTCTTCGGATCCCCGGATAACTTCCGGAGTGAGGAGTTAATCTTCGACATAGTCCCGTTCCGCAGCGGCTATCACGCACTGCTCGGACGAACCGCATTCGCAAAATTCAATGCGGTGCCGCACTACGCGTACCTCAAACTCAAGATGCCAGGCCCTCGAGGCGTAATCACGGTCAATGGAAACACCGAACGCTCCCTCCGAACGGAGGAGCATACGGCCGCCCTTGCGGCAGAAGTGCAGAACAGCCTCTTAAGGCAATTCTCCAGTCCGGCCAATAAACAATCGGACACTGTCAAGCGCGCCCGGAGTAACCTACAGCAAGACCGCCTGGCATGTTCCAAACAAGCGTAGTAATGCAGCCCCAACCCCAGCCCTCGCGAACTCGCGAAGCCAGTACTACGCACACGTAATTGCGCTCTGAAGCACCATGGGCATAGGGGACGGGCCACGACCACGGCACGCCCAGAATGCGGCTAGACCGCACTAGGGGCTCCCGTTTGTGTCATTCCTTTTTTCTTTTCTTCCTTTTACTTTCAGGACTCTGTTCTCCAGAAGCCCTGTCCGGCATTCGCGCCGAATACACGATGCAACAGCCAGGGAAGCAGAAAACTGCGTCGAGTGTCCAGGTGGTCTCTATTACGAGCAGTATACCTGTTTTACATACCACACCGCAAACTTACCCCTGGAAGGGGGACATGTCAAAAGTCCCGTACCTTGCTTATCGCACAATTTGTATCGTTCTGCTTTTATTTGCAGTTTCTTTTGAATAACCAATATATAGCTCTTGCCTATTATTGCATTCTTTCCCATTATATATGTTCATTTATGACATTGCGCAACCGTACAATTTGGTACGGCCAATACACCAGGGGCTTATGTACCCCAAAAACATGGTGTGACAAGTCCGAACACATTCACAAGTGCCGCACCCCGAACTTATAGCATTATATGCATCGGCTCCGAATCATGTCTTGGGTCAATAGTTGGGTTTGCCCGGCTCCCATGTTTTGGTACCTTACGTTCCGTTATATCGGCTAAGGTAGCGCTGGGAGAACCACTGCGATTGTGCCCCGGTTGAGCTGGGTTGAGCACCTCAATGGAGAAAGCTAAAACTGACCGTCATGATAAGGCGAGAGCCGGTCGCTGTTCGAGAGGTTTCTTCGAGTCCCTAAATACTTATGCCGCTTAGAGCGAGGAACCGGCATTGTCCGGCCAAGGCGTGGATAGCGCCCCGAACTCGGTCTTCCGAATACTAGGGGCTTCGCCGAAATTTAAAATTATAGAATTCTATGGCTAAGTGAGAGTGTTCAAGCATTATAGTCCAGTTGCCTGGTTCGTTGCGTTGAGAGCCTCCCTCGAAGGACCCAAGAATGGGAACAAGAGCGCTCAAGTTTATCCCGAACACCCCAGCACTCGTGGCATGGGGGCTGAAGCCAACGACTCGCCATCTCTCAAATTTGATAAACGGCCGCACAGAAGGTAATATTTTAAATTCAAAAGCGTTGCTTAGCGCATATGAAAAAGTTTTCAGCGTACAGGATAACAAATGCGAGTCTACTCAAATATTACATCTTTGGAGCATTCACCCGCTATAAGACGGGCACCCTTCAGGACGCCCTCATAATACTTCTCGGGCTTGCGATGTTCTTTGCCCGGCGGCGGCCTGTCCGTCACCAGCTTCTCTGCGTCCAGCTTGCCCCAGTGCACCTTGGCACGGGCAAGGGCCCTACGGGCACCTTCAATACAGACGGAGCGCTTGATGACTTCGATCCATGGACAGGCATCCACCAGCCGCCGCACTAGCCCGAAGTAGCTCCTAGGCATGGCCTCATTTGGCCACAGCCGAGCTATAAGGCCCTTCATGGCCTGTTCGGCGACCTTGTGGAGCTCGACCAATTGCTTCAGTTGGTCGCTCAAGGGCACCGGGTGTTCGGCCTCAGCATACTGAGACTAAAACACCTTTTCCGTCGAGCTCCCTTCTTCGGCTCGGTAGAAAGCGGCGGCATCAGAGACACTCCGCGGCAGATCTGCGAACGCTCCTGGAGAGCTCTGGATTCGGGTAAGTACTAGATAATTGACTTTTACATTCTTGCTCTGCATAAAGAATGCCTTACCCGCCGCGATCTTCTTTATTGCCTCAATCTCCTGGAGGGCTTTTTGGGCCTCCACCTTAGCAGCTTTGGCACTCTCAAGAGCCGAGGCAAGCTCGGACTCTCGGGTCTTCGAGTCACGCTCCAAACCCTCATGTTTTTCCAGGAGAGCCTGGAGCTCTTGCCGTACCTCCGCCAGCTGCGCCTCCCCCTTCTCTCGCTCGGTGTGCTCCGCGGCCGCTTTGTTTTCGGCCACGGACACCGCCTCCTTCAGGGTCGCCACCTCGCTCGTGGCCCCTGCAGTACCCATGTTATTCCTGTTATCTTTTGCAACCACATTTTTTAAATTCCATAAGGTATTACTTACCTTCCTTGTCCTCGAGCTGCTTCTTGGCTTGGCCGAGCTCGTTCTCGGACCGCTCGAGGCTCTCCTTCAATGCATTGACCTCCGCAGTCAGTGCGGCAGAGGTCAGCAGGGCAGCCTGCATTCCCATATTGACATAATTATGTTAGACTCCTGCGTATATCTTTTTAGATCCTCAGTCCGGCTTTTCTTTCCGAACACCGAACTAAGCATCAGGGGCGGTAATCTTCTTACATATATTGAAAACTTACCTCAAAGCCTGTTAGAAGGCCGTTGCAGGCTTCAGTCAGCCCGCTCTTGGCGGACTGAACTTTCTGGATCACCACACTCATAACAGTGCAGTGCTCCTCCTCGATGGAGGCGCTGTTAAGCGCCTCCAGTAAGCTATCCGGTGCCTCCGGTTGGACGGAAGACACCGGCGTCTTACCCTTCTTACGAAGGGGCCGCTTGCCGGACTTTGGAACCTCTGAAGGTTCCAGTATGGAGTCCGGACAAGGGTCGGGCTTAGAGCCCCTGGGGATCTCGCTCCCCTCGCGCCTGGAGTCCGGGAGGCTGCCTTGCGGCGCCTCCTGCGCCACCTCCTCTCGACCAGGCCCCCCTTGGGGCCCCACCTCGGCTTCGTCAGCAGCGTGAGGTGAGGAGGCGGCCGGAAGTGAAGTACTCTCCACTTCCGACGAATTCAGGGACCCGCTCGACGAAGCGGCGAGCTCGTCCTTGGGCGGGCTGCATGATTGTTCGGCATTAGAGAACACTATGCAATGAAAAAAAGCCATGGGTATCCGGACACTTACGATCTCGCCAGGGGCTTGGCCCTTGTTGGCCACTCCTCCTCGTCGTTGTCGGCGTTGGCGGAGAAGTCCGGAGGAAGGGTCCTTCCCTTCTTGGACCCTCCGGCCTCCCCAGTTGAGGCGGCCTTCCTTTTCTTCTCTCCCCCCACTGGGGGAGAGGCTTCTTTTTCCTCCTCCTCTTCCTCAGAGCAGGATTCCGCCTCAGGATTGTCGGGCGATGAGTCCGACAGCACATGGCGCCGGGAGCTCGGCTCGTCATCCCGACGGAGTGGAGCCGGCAAGCAGGCGATCGAGAAGACGCAGCAGGAGGGGAAGGTGGAGCAGATTATGCCCGAGCTTGACAGCCCCAATTCTTCGAGTCCATAATTTACTTTTCACTTCCGAGCGGCTCGCTGGCTGTCTCCTAGGATTATTATTTTTACACTTCTCCAGGTGTTAAGATCGCCGGGTTCCAGTCAGCGCTCTTGTCGATGGTCATTGGTCATGCGTATGTCACAACCGCCCATGGGGTGGGCATTCTAGGGAATTCACGTTAGTTATTTAATTTTCATCTATATTTCGTAAGGGTAATTTTGTTCTTAAACTTTTCTGAACCCGGATGGTGAACTTTGAGATATTTAATATTCCCTTTGACCCATATATAAATTTATAAAGTCACTGACATTAATATGGATCGGATGGAGTAAAAGATTGTTGTCGGGGAAACGACACCTATAAGATCACGTGGATCCCTTCTAAGGTTGGCGGGGAGAGAGGAGTGCACAAAGAGCAGATCTAGCGACCAACACGATGAGTTTTTACCCAGGTTCGGACCGCTGAGAAGCGTAAAACCCTAATCCCTCTTTTGGGTGTATATTGAGTGTTCTTGAGCTTCGGGTATCTGCTACACGTGCAAGCTGGGCCGGAGAGTTCAAAAAGTCTGAATCCTTTTTCAATAGGCCGTGGACCTCCTTCTATACGTCCAAGGGTCGCCACAGTGGCACGCAGAGGTGTAAAGTAGCTACACTGTACATGTTTATCACTGACGTCTTAGGACAAACGCATTAATGCGTTGCTTACGTGCCCTCCAACTTTATCGGGGACGGGAATAGAGCCCGTCCCGTCCGTTGCCGCCTCACCCCGTCTTGACACACATCCATGCTACCGAGGCATGCAATGCTAAGCTGGCTGGCTAGCCACTGCGCTGGAACGGTGGCAGGATCTTCATGAAAATCTGCATGCCACCACGCAGGTGCTTGCCAGGCTGGCAGGTCAGTCGCTGCACTGGAGCGGTGGCGGGGCGGCGGAGCCTTGTCGTGCGCGAGTCTTGCCGTGGCCTCGAAAACGTCCCCGGCAAGGATCTTGCCAGGGCCTCACAGACGTCCCCGGCAAGGATTTTGCTAGGAACTTTGCCTTCTTGTTTTCACGAAGAGTTGCATGCCACCAGTCTTCACAAAGATCTGCATGCCACTACGCATGCTCCCCTGGGCCTTGGTCTTGACGTTGTCAGAGCTCTCAACATCAAGGATGGTGGTCTTGTCAATGCTTTGCGAGCCGTCCCAACAAGGATCTTGCCGGGGCTTCGCGAGCAGCCCCGACAAGGATCTTGCCGGGGGTCAGTTTGTCTCCTGCTCTTTGGTTACTGGCTTGGACGCTGTTTTGGTCGTCTTGTATTTTGCCTCCAGCTGCCCCAGTCAGGCCTTGTTGCGGGTTTGGCTGCAACTGCCCGTGCACAAGTAAGGGATACCAAAGGGCTCAAACTTTAGTACACCGACAATTGTGCACATCACTCAATGTATAGGTCCAAGACATTCACCTCTTTTTAAAAAAAAAACAGAACGATCAAAACGAAACTAACCATGTCCCACAAGATCAGTAAATTTACTTCATAGATAAACCGACTAGAGTTTGCATTGTTTGTATATGTTTGTTTGTTTAATGATTCCGTTTGAGGATATAAGTTTAAATATGCAAAGGTATTTAGAAGGGTCTGCCAGACTCTGCCAAGATGTGCTAATAATCAGCTTGCTCTGTACTCTCGGCGACTTGGCATAAGAGGGGAATGAAACCAGTTTTGTAGTATGCATCATGCCCGAAAGTAAGCGTTGACCGGGCCCCCGCTAATAATGTCCTCAGGCCTCTGCCGGCAGCTTGACAACAAAATGGCAGACTGCCAATAAGTATTATCCTCAGATAAAAAAAAAGCACTCGTGAGTGACGAAGCTATTCAGGTGCTATGTCGATCAAGGGATCCAATGGCCGAGCAGGCATTCTAGATGAAATCACGAATGTGATCGTCCTAGCTGGAGGTCGGATAGACATTGTCAGAAAAAAAAAGACAATACCTCCCATTTATATGAGTAAATTTATCACAACCAAACACATACTGCCTCTGTTCCTAAATATAGAGTATTAGTTTTCTGAGACAATGCCGTAATGTAGTGAGTAGTTCGAGTCCAGCCCAATTCTAGACAAAACTAACCCTCCGCCAACCCACCAAATGCATCGCCTACTTCCCTTGTTTATTTCCTCTCCTACACATGTGATGGGACAGAGCCAGATGATGGGAGGGAACAGTAGTTTTACTCCAATTTTGTAGTCTGCTGACGCATTGGGCACATGGTGTCTGGTACAAATCGATAGGGGGCTTTGTCGTCCAAAATATAACGCCATCACATGCATTGGTATGTGGGCTTCTCTCTGTGCGCACTAGACTTAAATGGAGAGAGTAGTATGGTACGACAGTATGTTGCATGGCCTGTTTGGGTAGGATGGTGGATCACTAGGTTAGTGGCATGCGAGAAGGAGGAAGACCTATATAGGAGTTAATGGTACGTCTATGCAAGAATTCAGAAATTTCAGCCTTTATGGTACATACAGAATCAATTGCCTTTGTGTAAAAATATTTCATTTATTACAATAGTAAACACATATTGATATAAGTTACAAATATTTTGTCAAAATTGCAAATAAATTTAAATAACAATTCCGGTCCATTGGTTGGTATAGAAACTGAAACCATTGAAAATCATTAAATTCAACAATATCTCCACTGAATTCAGCTAGTTTCTTGCAAGGATAAGCAAGTGGAGAGACACATGGACATACATCCATAGTTCCATCTGATTATCTGAATGTGGTAGAAGCTCGACTAATATACAGACATGATAACACACCACTTAGGAATAAAATAGGCTGGTCTTTCTTACAAAAATTTGGGGGGCTCCCACCTATATACTTATTTGATTTAAAAAACAGAATAATCTGATGTATGTGGGAACTCTGATAAGAAAAACCATTGACCCCATTTATATTGAATACCAGATAAAAAAACCTTATAAACTGACCCTGTTTATGAGGAAAACAGGGTGAAGAACTATACAGTAAAACAGAAAACATAGAAGATGCAATTACAGAGGACAACATGGCACAAGGATCAATCACGAAAGCAAAACATTGTTTAGGGATGCAGCACTGGTTATGTTATAAGCATATATGTGGCTCATGGAAATGGCGAGATGAGCCCGGTGATCGCCAGAAGTAAACAAGAATGACGTGCCAGACGGGCGCCGCCATAGGCTAGGTTTAGTTCCGGTTGTTTTTCTTAATGAAAACTGTCAAAAATGTAATGAATATCCTTCAGTTTATGAAAATCATCCGGTTTGCATGAATGTCATTCGGTTTGTTGAAATCTGATTTGAAATATATGCGACTAGATTAAGATGGCCGGCCCTCGTATGTGTCCATGGACTGATGGACCAGCCCGCAGACGGATACGGCGTTTGTTTTGAGGATCAGCATTGGAGATGCCCTTAGTTATCGACAAAGAAACTTTTATCTATAATCCTTCGACAAAAGATTCTTGGGTTCCTCTCACTGGATCACACGAGAACTTGCATGTTGACATGATCGAGTACTAAACGAAGAGCCAAAGACAAAACAGGTTAGCGCTCTTGTCGATGGTCATTTGTCATGCGTTTGTCTCACCCCGCGTGTGTACATGTTCATTAATTTCATCCCGCAAAAAAGAAAAAGAAAAAAACATGTTCATTAATTTCACATGCGACCGTGTGGGTGCCTCGAGACCGTTTGCACTTTAGAAACAACCTACATCGTAGCCTTTCAAAATATTTTTAAAATTTTAACCACATACTCTACATGTCATGTAATGACACCATGCAAAGTCATAACTTTTAGAAAATATTAAAATTTTCTAAAAATCATATTGTTTCATAAGTCTGGGTGTTTCAATTTTTCCATACTCATATTTGAAAATGCCAAACTTTTATTTCATAACACCAAAATATATATTAATTAAGATATTTAGGATATTTCTTCCACTCTTTGGAAATTTTTAATTTTACTTATATTTCAAATTTAATTACGATATATATATATATATTAATAAAATGACTAAATTATAAAAAATAATGAAACTTGGAAAGGTCAAACCATTTTTCATATAATATCATAAAAACAGCACACTAAAAATATAAGAAAAGACATGAAACAAAAATACATATATATTCTACCAATGGCGGGCCTCCCTAAGTGCATGCCCGCCACTCGTAAGGCTTTCCCCACGGCTATGGTGGGCCAAATTGATAGCTATATTAAGTGGTGGGCATCTCTAGCGGCATGTCACTTTTCTCAAATGACAAGTGGAGGACATGCTTGGGGATACTCGCTACTTAGTAATTTTCGCCCAAGGATAATCTGGGCCCAAACTACCAACGGCAGGTGGAACAGTGAGCCCATCACGGATAACGTAATTCTAGTGGCAGGAGTTGTTTTGCATCCACCAATAGTATTTGGCCAGATTACCAGTGATGGGTCTCTGAACCTTCCTGTCACTTGATTTACATCACCCATACAAATTTTCCAAATAGCGAGTCGACAATGTCAAGGAGGACCATGGTGGCCAGCACCCACCTACCACACTCCCTACTCTATCTGATTCAGCCTTCTTTTGCAAAAAGTTGACACCTGTCACCGTCCAACTCTTGTAGACTAAGAATGGAGTGGCTGGTGGGGGGGACCCATTGCAAAGCTTTGGGAACGTTGTCTAATGACCCTCCTCTCGTCAACGATGGTGATGTCGTTTGGAAGGGGGCCGCCGAGGGCAGTTTCAAAAACAATATGCAATGGAAAAGTTAGTCATATCTCTCTCACCTTGTGAAAATGGGAAAGAGTGAAGTTGAATCTCACATTTGCTTCTTTTGTCACATAATGTTGCCTTTTGCATTCACCCTTAGTAACGCTAGTAATCATAGTTTTGTGTTGAGAACTCATGTCGCCACATAAGTATGACCTAAGAATTTTTATTGTATATCCTGGTATGATTGACAACTATTTCACATCATCGCACACGTGCACACACACATAGATACATTTTCATGACCATTTTAGCATACTAGCAATGTCCAAGATCATTTAGTTATGTTAAAAAGCCCTAAATGATTGCCGTGTGGCAACCCATTCAATTTTGCATAGAGTTAATAACATTCACGGGCAATAGAAGTACCACAATAATTGATTCATACAACAATGCTCCATGATGTTACACCAGACCACTACGCTAGTTGGGTACTATAAGTGTCAGTGCTTCCAACCGAGCTTTTCATGCTCGAAGTGCCACTACAAACACTATTGCAAGTTGCACCATTTCCCCTTCCTTTGTATACGACTTCATGATGTGCATGCTATACAGTGACTGTTTTGGTAGATATGTTGTGGGATTGGAAGATGTTAGGAACATTGTATTCGGCACAAACCTTCATGTGTACACGAACTAGAGGGTACCTCCCCCCTGAGATCCATTTCATGGGTGGTCGGGCAGCTAAACGCTCCATCCCATCTCTAAGGCGTCTACTTTAGCAGCTCATCCTGCGGCATAATAATTTAACTATGGGCTACTGGGCAGGCTTATATTGAGTAACATGTACTTCAAACTGCCGCCGACTATCATTTCCTTGTTGGATGTAATAGTTTTGTTCAGCGAGAGGAATGATCTGGCAATACAACCATATCCCAGAAAGGGCCTTCCTTTGTTAGAGGGAAACCATATCGAAATAGATAAGTGTGTAATGAATTGCCAACTAGCCTCATTTGAAAGAAGTTCAGTTTGAAACATATAATCATGCAATAATTGTAATGAAATAAGCTACTTCGAAAGAATTCCCACTGACTGTACCATTCGAATATTCTTAATTAAATATGTATGAGACCATTAAATAAAAATTTGAAGGTTGTGTACATTAGGAAAGACTAGTGAACAAGATTAGGAGTGAAGGAGATTAGGTGTGTCACATGCATATTAAAGTACAGTAGTGACATGTAGATCTACTCAACTACGATCTGTGAAACAAAAACGTACAACATGAAAGTCATATAAAACAACGAGGTGAAGCTACTCGTCAAAAAGAAATTCGAAACCGTCGACCATGGGCCATGAATTTAATTTGTTGAATTTCTTCCAAAAAGCCTTCAAAAATGAACACAAAATTCAACATGTACAGTGAAAAAAACTACGGTCAGATTGCCTAAATGGAATTCAAACATCAAGGATCATTTTTTTCATGTACAACTCATCTCGAATCGAAGCACATATGTGTAGAAGAGAACATACTGAGTGAAAATGATTCAGGAGGTGATTAAAGGAAAATATGTACAAACAACGTACACACATGTACCGCCAGAGCCACGCATGTGCGCTCTCGGGCCTGGCCCTAGAGAACGGTTGATTTGAGCAGTCGTCCTCGGCCAGGCCCCAATGGTGCTTCGAGTAGCATGCCATGCAGGACCAACATGTTTTGTGTACAACCAAGCAAAATGCAGTTAGGCAAACAAGCCGCAGATATCAAACCAACTTGTGGTTGTACGGTTAGGAGGATAGTGACACCGGTGCTAGTTTTTTATTTGATTTATTTCACAGCTTATGCTCGATGCATGTTTGGCGGGAGGAGATGTTCCGTGTACTATGAAGGCATCTGTGGCCACCAGGGCCGTCTATAGAAATTCGTGGCCCCGGTGCGAAATGAAAATTGAGGCCCTGGAATTTCTAGAATACATGTTTTTTGTAATAGAAAAATGAATAAATTCAAATACTACATACATTATAGGCTTGTCGAGATGCTAAAAAAAAGACTGAACCTGAATTTTAAACTAGCAACTATCTTGAAATCTTGGTATGTGACAACATGATCAACTAACCTACTATATATCTTCCCTAAATAATTTGATGAATGGACTGATGCATCTGCACACACTATACTCACTAATATAATTATTCAACAGACTAAATTAGTCTAAATTAAATAGGGATTAGGTTTGAGAACACCTGGTGGACAGATCGTTGATGCCCTCACCTTGCAATCGGCCATAGCTGTTTCGGAACTGCTTTGCAGATGATGAATATGTGCACGACCATTGCACGATGAGCATCTAGCGGTCTGCTGCGTGCTGTTGCCATGCAATGGATGGAGCTGATTGCATCGTCGTGCACACATCATCTGCATATTGTCGTGTATATAGCAGTGCTCTAGCTGTTTCTACTTGTGCGGGTTTTCTTTTTCACAACACCCAAAAGTTTTGCGCGTGCGTCATTATATTAAGATTTCAGATTAGGAAATAGAATTTACAGGATGGTGTCATAGCGAAGTAAAACTAGCAGTCCGGCATAACTGGACGCCCTACACTGCCGAAACTTGGCATTTAGCAACCTCTCGAAGAAGCCTGCCAGATTGAATCACCCAAACGTCTATTCACCAATCACCATGACCCTTTTAATAGCAGAAGAGAGGACCAGAGCTGTGCATCGAATCCAATTGTTCCGAAAACCAAAACGCTGCATAATTTCAACAATGAACATCCATCCATCAGAGTCGAAGCAGGAGCTATATGAAGTTTAGCATCAGAGAAGGCACCTTCTTCCTATGGGAAAATATTCTGTAGAGCTTAGGCTCAGGGTAGGAAACGAAGCGATCAAACGAGACAACCCCGCTAGCCTCCATCTCCGTGCGGCGGCACCGCACTTCCATCAGATCGTCCCGGGAATATCGATGGATCGATCGGGAGAGGCGCGCTATGTGGATCGGGACTCGAAAAGGCTCATTCGGGAAATTGAGGAACATGCCTTGCTCGGGAGAGCCCTGGGCCCGTGCTAGCTGTGAAAAACAGCCCAAAACGGAAAATATACTAGATATCACTCCAAAATCGGGGGCCCATGGAATTGCAGGGCCCTGTGCTGGACGGCCCTGGTGGCCACTTCTTCAATCTCAATATATTGTGCAGGCTAGTCTATCGAAATGCTCATAGAAGTACAGTCTTTGTATATGCATTCATAGGGATGAATATATGCGTGTATGTATGAGCGTACGCGTTATTACTATACTAAAATAAAACAAGCGCGCGCACACGTGACAATGGCCGAGTCCTTCTAGATCGATAGAAGCAAAGCAGAGGCAAAAGGGAGCAACAATGGAAAAGTCACATTCGTAAGCGATGCACGGATCAAGTGCTGCAGTCTCCATCTTCCGGATAGGCATCGGTACGTGCCACCCTCGATCCATCGGTGAGTCAAACACAAGGGAGGGCGTCCGAGTCAACAGCGGCAACGGTGGTCGGTATGGTCTCCACTCGCACTGCTTGATCGTGGTAGTTGACCGTGTGCTATGTTTCGTTCGCACTTTTCCTGTGAGCTGCAAATAGGAGTATTTACTACTTTTGTCGACAGCAACATCTTTCTCTTCCGGGAATATTCGAGCTACTAGTATGCCGTGTGCTTGCTAGTACTACCGATGGATGAAAAAAGAACGAAATGAGGTCTGAGCTATCTTTTTAAAAACACTCCTGATGAGCTATCTTAAAAAAAACGAAATGAGGTCTGAGCCTATATTAACTTGTCAAGCAGTTTTTCTCATTAACTTGTCAATTCTCTTCATCTATATGAAAAGTCAGACTTCCTGACTGTTGCTAAAGAAAACACTCCACCAACCTTTACTTGTGTGTATAATGTCTTCCTTACATATATGAGAGTCTATATACACATGAGTATATAGAAGGGCCCAATACTTCATGCACACTTTCATATTTCCTCGTTCTTCTGACTGACATGTTACCAGAAAAATGAGTAGCAAGCACAGAAATAGAGCAGATAAGAGGACAAAAGAAGCATTGAATACAGGCACAAACACGTAGGATTTAGAGACATCAGGACAAAGGCAATCCATAATTTGCGAATCAAACTTCCCACAATGTTAGCATGAGCTAGTAGACATGAATCCGGATGCTAATGGGTACTTGTTGAAACTACCGTTTGCTGATAACTGGCACATGTTTTGATTGACTGCTGAGCTCAAAAGTCATCAGAAAGGATTTGAGGAATATATGTTTGGCGCATGAACTGAGTGTGTCGTTGCCATCCACGTGTGGATTGTGTAAGTATCTTAGGAAATTCCAAAATTATGTTGTTATAAAACTACCAAGTATTTTTTTTAATGCAGACCAATAAGAGATATTGGGAGAAACAATGGAGCTCGGTAAAATTTTAGGAACCATGAAATTCAACAATCGGAGAGCAAATAAGTTTTATACTTATTTTATTTAGTATCAATATTTTTAATGAACTGTTTTTTTTTATAAAATCATTGGAGAAGACCATGATGCCAATGTAACCCAGCCCCACGCGGTTCAATGACACCTTCGACCGCTTGGTGGCTCGGGGAAGAAGAACATCCAAACCTGAGCTCACACCTACATGCAAGAGAAAGCAGAGAGAGCAAGAACAGAAAGAAATAATTGTTTTGCTATAGAAGACAGACCATGCTTGCTTGGAGCTTCGGTTGAAGCGCACAGCTCGGCTCATCATGAACAAGATCCTAGCTTTCTCGATCCTCAGCTCGTCACCCACAGAGATCGCGGGTGTGGGTGCGCCACGCGCCTGTCCTGGCGGAGCGGCTGTGCCGGCAAGCAAAAACTTGCTCTTTCACCATAGATTGCTGGGTTGTTCTCACCGTGCCAAACAAAGACATGCTTGTTGATAGGCTCGAGTGCTATACAAAAGAGTGATAGAACCGACACGTTAGCATTCTTGTCAATAGTCATGTGTTTCTATCACCCAACACGTATACATCGTCATCCTCTAGCAGCAAGTATTTTTATCCATTTCTACGACAAGTATTTCGGACGGAAGGAGTAGTTGGGAAAGATTTGACTCCACCACATGGCAACCTGCATCACCTGGATTGATGAATACCATGTTCACGTAAAATAGATAACGCTGTGAGTTCCTAATGTGTTGACACATGAGGGCATCGTATGGATCCGTTCCTTTGTTAGTACAACATATATTGGGATCTGCTAAGATTGGCACACTATTCGGCCTGTTGAGAACAACTGGCAGGGGACTTTAGGGTCGATTCAGCAATTAGTACTTGTGTAAATTATTATCTCGACGTTGAATTGTCAGTTTTGGTGTTGTTTATGAATAATTGATGCACTTGGATTGGACGCCGTTCACACTGCGAGCTACACCACCGACGCCTCTCCAGCAACGTACATTTTGGAGACTGGCGTACGTTGACGCTCTCGTCGATCTTCTCCTGGAACCAATTTACTTCTGCGTTGCACGGAGCATGCATGTCACCACGCGTACATTACTTCGTGATTTCCTCTCGGAGTTAACCTAACGATCGCCTTGCAAACCTTCTATCCTGGCCGAGCAAGCGCATGCTCCACGATGAAGATTCATAATCATTTCTATTTATTCGCCATGTGTGCCTGCACCAGAGCCCAAGGCGCGCGGTTATCAACCGAAAGCACATGGAATGAAATAATTTTGCATCTGCTAGATGTAGATTAATGTATATATATGCCACGATGTATTCCATTCAGGTCGTTCTCCGGCGCACAACATGGAACGTGCATGTGGTCTTATTCCATCGGTCGCCTTCAAGTTTGCAAAAACTCTTACCGTTTTGTGAGGTTGCACCGACATTCTTTTATAGAGAAATTAAAAGGCTTTTACAGGTTGCGCTAGTATATACGTTGTCCCTGCCTCTTTGGCGGTTGAAATCGAACCCGGCCATATATCTCAAACTTGTGACGATCAACATGCTCATACAATACTGATTAGATATATCAAATGTCGGTATGTATTATTCTTTTTTCTCTTTTTCTCTCTATCTCGACCAATCATATGAATATGACCGGACATATAAGAAAGAAAATGGAAAGCATGGCTGCATGCACGAGCAAATAGGGACTCAGAACAAACACACCTGGACACTGTCCGGAGTCTGGACACACACGCGCAAGTAGCCCCCAATCAATCGCCTCACGAACCTTGAACCATGGCCGAGCAAGCGCACGCGTGCTCCATGATGAATATTCACAATCATTTGTATGTATTTGCCATGCGTACGTGCCTGCACCTGAGTTGAAGGCGCTAGAAAGAATTGATCAGTTGCCAACAGAAAGCACATGGACTGGAATAATTCTGAATCTGCTAAATGTAGATTAATGTATATATGCCTGCTTGTATCATCAAAAGGGTCAGGTCCTTCTCTACCGCTAGACAAGGAACGTGCATGTGGTCGTATTCCATCGATCGGCTTCATGTTTTCAATGCTACAACTCTTATAATTTTGTTAGCAGGTTGCACCGACCATTTTTATAGAAAAGGCTTTTTACAGGTTGCATTGGTATATACCTAACGCTCTTATATTTTTTTACAGAGAGAGTCTTTCCTCCATTTCAGCCACAAGTAATATGGGACCGAGGTAATACATACCTAGTCCCTGCATTCCTTGCGGTTGAAATCGAACCCGGCCGTATATCTCTGCCTAATGTGCTTGCAACAGTACTGATTAGATATTGATGTACTTAATTAGTGATCGTGATCTGTCCAGCCCAGTTTTCACCCTAAGTAACCTACTCCCCTATGCTTCTGGCCGGTGTTACCGTCTATAAATAACGGCAAGATGAAGCGACCTAGGATATATGTCTCTCATACACACAACTAATTAAGCTAGAAGCAACCCCTGGGTCGATCAGCTAGCTAGGGTGTTACTTTCTCCGTCCAAAAAAACTTGTCCAAACTTGTCTCTCAAATGAGTGTATCTAGCACTAATTTCATGCTAGATACATCTATTTGAGGGACAAGTTTTTTCAGACGGAGGGAATACGTCATAGCCGCAGGATCCGCGACGATGGCCAGGAAGCAATGAAGCTGGCGCTTGTGCTACTGCTGGTGGTGACGGCGGCGGCGGCGGTGGCGGCAGTGCCCACGGGCTGCCACAGCCTGAGAACGATGAAGTTGTACTGCAAACTCATTCTGCAGTACGGACCCGACCCCCATTTCGTTCGCGGGTGCTGCGCGGATTTTGACCGGAGCTGCGTGTGCGAGCTCCTTGGCAGCGGCGGCATCGTCCGGAAGGTCATCTCTACCAAGTGCCGCCACGTCTGCCACTAGATATGGAGGGGGAGCCGGCCGGCCAGGACGTAAGTTGAAACTGTGACGCACCTGGCCAGCAGCTGGCTGACGTATCCATGCTCCAGTGTCGAACTTTTCGTACTACCTCTTTCTCAGTTTACAGGGCGTGTGCGTACTTCTAGATCGTCAATTTAACCAACCTAATACAAGTCATATATTACAAAAAATATACCAATATAAACTTCAGATGTTCTATTTTCAAATGATATAACTTTTGTGTTCTATAATTTATATTAGGATGATAAAATTGGCAACCTAGGTATACACGTAGGACTTGTAAACTGAAACGGAGGTAGTAGGTTAGTTCGGCCTTGCGCTTTGTGTAACTTATTCGTGTAATATAGGTTGTGCTGTGTTGAGTACTCTTCGGTTTTTTACTTGCCATTGAATCGATGTACTCCATCGTGTGCGTGTGTGCGTATATGCTGGCACTAGCGCGCCTGCTGCGTTTGTGATTAAACCAGCTATAGTGCTGCTATAGTTTTACGGTCGGGATATCAAACGACCTCCGAATGCGACAAACTTTGGCAGGCGGTCTACCCACAATATAACAAGACTGCACGCCAACTGTCAACTCATTCCGAGAATGTTTTATTACCACTTAAAAAATATTTTAACGATGCCGCGGGCAATTTCATGTAATTTTATTTTAGACTACTATGCAATGTTTGTTGTGTAGGTTATTTATTCCGTCCTGGACCATGTCAAATTCATGTAGGGCTCCTCTTCTTTAGTTACTATGTGAATTTGTCATTAAAAATTCTCATTTTTTTCTGTGGTGGACCATGTCAAATTCATGTAGGGTTCTTCTTTTTTAATTACTATGCGAATTTGTCATATAGAAATTCTCATTCTGGCTTGGCACGTGCTGGTCGCAGGAACAATACAAATAAGAGGCGTGGCTGGTAATCTTATTCTCGCTTTGCCTGAAAACTGCAAGCGGAAGAGAATGACAGTGAGGAGAGAGCAGAATTACTATCTCTGTGTGCAGAATTGTAGTAGGAGTTCGATCTTATAACCAGTAGAAAAAAATGTCATGCGAAATAAAACAAAGAACAAACAAGTAAATTCTCCACCAAACTTCAGTTGTGCTTGCAATGCTTTACCTATATATATAAGTATACATCCGCGTGAGCAGATAGCAAGTTTCAGTAATTCATCCAAACACTTTGATATTTCCTCCTCCATTTATTTGACTTGTTAAGACACTAATACATGGGAGCACACACAAAGAGAAATTAATGAGAGCAGAATCGAATACAATGCACAAATAGGAATCAGAGACGTCAGGAGAGAAACAATATCAGATTTTCCAAGGTAAATCTATATGAGATTTAACTAACGCATGTCTAAGTGCTCTAACGTCAGATTCGTGCTCGATGATTCTTGCTTGCCTCGTCTGCTGACTCGTGAAAACTGTCTGGGACGATTATGTCGCAGGCTATCATGCCCTATGTTTTCCGCATGGGCTTTTTTGGAAAAATATCTGTGTGGGCAGTGTTTTGTCCGTGCTTTAGCAGCAAGGCATCCATGCCAGATCGAAACTCGTCACCAGACTCATCTTCAGCACATGATCCATGCCGAGAGGTTGTTCACGGCCCTCGATTCTGTGAGGCGCCGCTGTACAGCTATGGTATGTCGGTGCTCACCACCGGCACGATCAACAGGCCGGTCTCTGGCACCGACGGGCATGACAAAGCCGGCAGTGCCTAACAAGCCATACGCTCAGAAGAAGCAGAGTTTTTCTCAGGCTAGCTGACGGCGAAAGGCGGGTTCGTTTGAGCTTGCCTTTGACGGCCTCAATTGCTTCGACACTGTCGTTGGGTACTAAGCATATCGTTTGATAGTTTTTTGATCTGCATAGATCTCGGACAAGTGATAGTTTTTTTATTCATTTTCGATTGTACTGTTCGACTGGTGCATAAGCTTCAGTACAAATAAAAGGAATTTAAAGAGGTCATATACTAGTATCAGTTTATGGCTTCGGTTCCATGTTTATGTAGATCAATCAGTCAGTCTGGCGTAGGAACAAACAAAGCAATTAAGAGGTGTTACAGGTAGGCACCACGACGTTGAACATCTTCTCCCGACTCTGCTTTCCAGTGCATGTTCAGTCCATGCCTGAAAATAGTAGAAGAGGAAGAGAATGACCGTGAGGAGTGAAACAGAATAGCCAAGAGCCGTTTGGCAAAAGAATAGCCACACCTTGCTTAACAATGTTCGACAGAAACAGAGCGTATATTACCGGCAACGCTGCGGCACCGGGCGGCGTCATTTTCTAGAGCAGCAATTGGCTTGTTGACACTGCTCTAGATCTCACTCTCCCCATGGCCCGTGCTCAACGTCGCCTCCCTCATCACATATGTTGTAGTTCCTCAATCACGCCTCCTTAGTCGCATTTGGTGTGTCTGCTCAACACTTTCCTCCCTGCTGCCTATGACTTATAACCTGTTTTGTCGTGCATGAAAATAACACTAATGGATATATTGGATTTTTTTAATAATATTTATATATAAATTATTTCATTCTGAGCAACGGTTGAATTTCTGTGAATTTTTGAAGTTTAGGTCATTTTCTGCAATTTCCAAATATTTCTAAAATAAGAATAATCCGGAAAAGGTTTATTGCGTCATGCTTGCGTCAGCAAGTCAACAACGTCGGTCCAGGTCAAACGGGTTGGAAACGTCGCTCCAGCGACCATTTGGATGGCGAACAGGCTCTACGTGCAGCTGGGCAAGCGCCGCATCCAGCAGTGCAAACCGGAGGAGCTGGGGTTGAGCAAGCTCACCAGAATCGAACTCATGGCAGCGGCTGGAGTTCGGGCAACGAAGGCAACGACGCTGCAGTGCACGAGAGGACTAGCCGGTGGTGGTTATGGGATTCTCGGGCGTACTGAGCACGATGGAGTTCTCGGAGCGGCGGCGCTCGCTCTAGCCACAATGGCTTCATGAACGGTGACGATGAGCTCTCCGCTCAGATGGCTAACACGGCTATGGGACGAGAATGA
Source organism: Aegilops longissima (assembly GCA_021605205.1). Lineage (NCBI taxonomy): Eukaryota > Viridiplantae > Streptophyta > Magnoliopsida > Poales > Poaceae > Aegilops > Aegilops longissima. Next base: position 47,001,367 of record CM038682.1, read on the forward strand.
GCGCGGAGAGCCGGGGAAAATACGACAGAGCTCCCAGTGGAGTCGAAGTGGAGCTCTGCAGGCTCGGGGAGGCGACGGAGACGGTGAATCAACGGGGGCGGTCATCGGATGCAAAGGATGAGCACGACGGCGTAGACGGTGGTGCATTGCGTCTGGCGAAGCGTGGCTCGGTGGAGAGGAGTGGGGCAGTGCCGCGAAGCTTCCGGACACGACGGAGAGGCGAGGCAGCAAGGTTTGTGCTATAGAAGCCAAACAGTGAATGCATGCAATCAAATGGGCCAAACTCTTCCCGCACGGACCTGGTTGAGGCGTACGCGGACAACCAAACACGTCCTTAGCGTTGATGTTGATAGTCACCGGGGTATCTATGCAGAGCCGCGTCATTCGTCTTCACCACGACAATAAGTTTTAAGTTATTGACTAATTACTCTTTTTTGCACCACGACATCAATAAACAGTGCACCAAGAATTATCCTAACAAAACTCGGACAGTATCTGAATAACCCCATAACTGCTAACCAAAACAATATCCCAAATAAAGCGATAAAGCAAGCCGAATAATTTGAAACAGTAAAACAAGTGAAACGGAACGACATGTGAATTAACCTGGAACAGTTAGTTAATAGTAACCTAGGGCAATACACCCAAATAACGAAACAACAAAATGGTAAATCAGCAATATGCGTTCTCATGAACAGTAATCTTGAAGAAAATACAAAAATACTTCTTCTTCCTCGAACTGGAAGGGTAAAACCATTGACACGGAACAACACCTGAATAAACCAAAAACATTAACCCTCCCGAACCGTAAACCAAAACAATACCTGAATTATATCCGAGAACAATACACCCGAATAACTAGAAACTATAAAAATAGTGAATCAGCACTATGCATTCACGTGAACAGTAGTCTAGAACAAATATCAAAAAATCCTTAGAAAACTGAGACTCCTTCTCCTCGGTGCATTCACCTCGCAAGATGAATAGTCATGTTCTTGCCATTGTCTATGTCGGCCATCGTTTTTTTACTTATGAAAGGGAAAATATGTGCTTATGGAAAAATACTAATAGGCCAGCAGGTTTACTTAATTTGTTAAATCATTTAATGTATATTGCGTGCATACACATATCATGGGGTAACGATAGAATTCAGGTTCTCCTTTTAATTTTATTTTCTCACATAATACATGTTTTCTGGCATATTTTGAAAAAATACAGTCGGAATCGGTCATGGGCATGGCGTGTGCCGTGCTTCTTCAGTCTAGTAATGTATTTCACGCCACTAGCAGTAGCATCTTAACAAAATGGCAGACTGCCAAAAACTACTGTCCTCGGATAGAAAAAGGCACTCATGAGAGACAAAGCTGTTCGAGGTGCCATGGTGAAAACATTCATGGATCCCGTGGCAGGGGAGATGTGCCTGATGAAACCACAAAACATGTCCTCCTAGCTTACGATTGACCGGAAGTTGTCCAAAATTCTCCGGATACCTTCCATTTCCATGACTAATTCACCACAACCAAACTTACAGTATAGTATGGCAGTATAATGCATTGTCTGTTTGGGTGGGAAGGTAGAACACTTGGTAGTGGCATGTTAGAAGGAGGAAGGCATATATAAAAGTTAACGGAACGTACATCTACCATGATAATGGTAGCCGAAAAGGAAACGGCAGAGGGCTAGCAGGCCATGATGATGCGTGGGCTCTCTTATGGGCCCTTTTCTTTTCTTATTTCATACTCTCCATGCCAAGTACATATATTTATCCAATCTTATCACTAATTACTCGTAGCTTTCTAAGTATTTGTCGATCGTTAGGGGGGCTGTCTCCGCCACTGTCGAAAACGTAGGTGAGACAAATTCTGCAATTTTAGTCATCACCGTTGATACCAAATTGATTGTCTTCGAGTCAAAATATTTCAATTATAAAAATAGTCGACACAAATTCAAATAATTTTATATACTTTTATAATTGAAAAATAAAGAAACTTATTTTTTGTTCTAGAATCTTCCATACTTCTATTACTATCTAACTTTTCACTACAAAAAGGATTATTTTCTTCCTAATTTTACTATTGGCAAGGCATACTATGCACAACATATAGACACTTGCCATTTGTTCTAGAATCTTCCATACTTTAAGTTTACAAGTTTCTTCTGACTAATCCTCACGAGAGTACCAAGCTAATAGGGTTTGCCTGCCTCCTGCCAGCGCTTCCGCCCATCTGCCTCATTTCGTGTGGCCTTAGGGCCATGGAGGTATGGTGGATCCCAACCCTCGCCGGCGGGAAGGATCGTGCTTTCTTTTTAGGTGTTTTTTTGATTTTATCTAGGGTTTGTTTCCAGCTCAGGAATACGGTTTCCTGAAGATGGAATAAGGTTCTACCTGTCTAGTCCCCGTCCCGGTGGCATGTCTCTGGTGGATCTCATGACATTCATTCGGTGTTTATCTTCGATTAGTATGCTTGGATCGGTTCTTTGAACGTCTGTATACGTGTGTCTAAATATTGGATTCTTTCTATCTGCAGTTCTCCTCATCGGCGATGGTTGTTGTTCGGATGCGCTGGTCCTTTGAGGCGTTAGCATGACAAGTTCCAGACTGTATACTACAACAAGGTTTGCCTGACGACGTCGAGGGAGGGATGATGACGGCGGCGCGCCTTCAGCTCGTACCAGTGCTTGTAGTCGTTGCTTGGTGGTCCATAGAAATGGATGTAATTTATTTTGCCTCTGGTGCACTTTGGACTACGAGGATGTTTGATGAATAAATTGAAGGTTTGCCCGAAAAAAAGTTTACAAGTTTATTCTCCAAAATAATTGTCATATATTTTTACATTGTGATTATTGTTTTTGTTCAAGGCTAAGCAACATCTTCCTAATGTCCATTTGCCTTTCATATGGAGTACTTACTTATTTTTATACATTTAACATGAGTGCAGATATATCAGAGTCATGAATATTCTGTAGCTATTTAACTTTCAAATATATGAATGATAGGAATCAAATCCACATCTTATACTTGATGCACATGTGACTTCGAATTTACATGTTAGTCTATTGTAATATGACGTATCAATATTCGATCATACTTTGGTTATCTCAACTCTCACGCAGAAGGCACATGTAGAATTTAGTTTGAAAGGAAGGCCTTCATGGAAAACGTTATTAAAACTCAAATAACGCTTACATATTCCGCTGAAAATTTGGACGTGTATCCACCTATAAAGGAGTGTTCGCGCACCCCCATTCAGCTAGAGTAATCACCTGCTAATAATGCCATGTCACTACTATTATTGTTCCTAATCTCACTTTGATTCAAATCTCGTTCAAATTAAAATTCAAAATATCTTCAATGTCAAAACTAAAATGTTCTAAACGTGACAAATAATTCATAGTTAATTATGGTGGAGATATCACATTTTTATAAAGTACTGAAAAGCCCTAAAATAACTAAAACAGCAGATAAAACAATTAACTAAATGATTTTTTAATTATAAACTATTTTATTTAAATCGCAAAATAATTTTGGCAGTGGTATATTTAGTAATAATAATTTAGGTACTATTTTTGTATTTTATAAAACTAAAATAAATTGGAAAATAAAAGAAAACAGTAAAAGAACAATAAATAAAATAAAATAACTCCCCCACACTTTGGGCCTCGGCCCATTGGCCGCCAAGGCCCTTTGCCTCCCCTCGCTATTCACAAGGGGGGTCGTGGGCACGATCGATGACCGCCACAGCTACAACCATCGTCGTGTTGCCCATCCGGCACACCCCCCCTCTCCTATTTAGCCGGCCCCATCACCGAAAACCCTAGCTGTCTCCCCCACTCCCCCCTCGCGCCCCTCTCCTCCTGCCGCTCACAGCGGCGCCCCGACGCCGCTCGCCAGCGCCCGTCGCCGTCGGCCATCGTTCCCGACTCCTCCTCACCGAACGACAGGAGGTAGTCGGTATCTTCCATGCTAAGCGGGTTATTCTCAGGTTGAGTGTTTATTCACTCGCCATCGCACGAGAAAAGGGCGGTAATAGGGATGCCCAGTCCCAAACTACAAAAAGAATTGATCTCTCAAATAATCAAACAGAAACTCCCAATGGATTCACAAGCTTTACTTTATCGCTTGGGAACCGCCACTAGCGTGCTTAGCATGGAAGATGTTGATAACTAGTAGTCGTGAAGTAAATGAGAAGGGTGCGTGTCTCAAAATATGATTTACCTTTGTTTTAAAACTTGAGCTATGGCACCTCTGTAAATCACTGCTTCCCTCTGCGAAGGACTATCTATTTACTTTTTATGTTGTGTCACCAGCTTCTAAAATAAGCGTCGAACACGAGAGCACTGCTGTCATGCTAATGCATTGTGTGTAGCTAATGTTGGGTGCATGATGAATGGATCTTTTCTACCGTTAATTACAATGTTTAGTCGATGCTTGAACTTTGGAGGGGCTCTGCATTTATGTTTTGGGGTCTCAGAAAGGGCTAGCGAAATACCATTATTGTCATATTATATCATGGTTGTTTTGATAAGTTGTTACCGTTTGAGATATCTTATTATCGCTCGCTAGCTGACTATGTCATTGATATGAGTTAATATAATTTTTAAGAGTTATTGCCGACATTGTTAGTTATAATTCTAGCTAAAAACGTGGGTGATGTTTAAGCTTATTTATGTAAACAAGAGCAAAAGAGTTCATAAAAGTTTTTCTTTTTCACTTTTAGTTTGTCAGTTGAATTGCTTGACGACAAGCAAAGGTTTAAGCTTGGGGGAGTTGATACATCTCTAACGTATCTACTTTTCCTAACGTTTTTCCTCTTGTTTTTGACTCTAATTTGCATGATTTTAATGAAACTAACCCCGGACTGACGTTGTTTTCAGCAGAACTACCATGGTGTTGTTTTTGTGCAGAAATGAAGGTTCTCGGCATGGAACAAAACTTTGCGAGGATTTTTTATATCAAAAAAGAGAATTTCTGTTGACAAGAACCACTGGAGGGGGGCACCTGGGTGGGCACAACCCACCAGGGCGCCCCCCTCCAAGCGCGCCCAGGTGGGTTGTCCCCACCTGGTGGCCCTGCAGACCCTGAAACCTACGCTATAAAATTACATTTTCCAGAGAAAATCAGGGAGAAAAAATTATCGCGTTCCACGAGATGGAGCCGCCATCACCTCTTGTTCTTCATCGGGAGGCCAGATCTTGAGTCCGTTTGGGGCTCCGGAGAGGGGGATCTTCGTTCTTCGTCATCACAAACCCTTCTCCATCGCCAATTCCATGATGCTCGCTGGTCGGTAATTCCTTCGTAGGCTCACTGGTCGTTGAGGAGTTGGATGAGATTCATCATGTAATCGAGTTAGCTTTGTCAGGGCTTGATCCCTAGTATCCACTATGTTCTGAGATTGATGTTGCTATGACTTTGCCATGCTTAATGCTTGTCATTTTGGGCCCGGGTGCTATGATTTCAGATCTGAACCGTTTACGTTATCACCATTTTATACATGTTCTAGATCCGATCTTGCAAGTTATATTCAATTACTACGTGTTATGATCCGGCAACCCCGGAGTAACAATAGTCGGGACCACTCCCGGTGATGACCGTAGTTTGAGGAGTTCATGTATTCACCATGTGTTAATGCTTTGTTCCGGTTCTCTATTAAAAGGAGGCCTTAATATCTCTTAGTTTCCAATAGGACCACGCTGTTACGGGAGGTAGGACAATAGATGTCATGCAAGTTCTTTCCATAAGCACGTATGACTATTTACGGAATACATGCCTACATTATATTTATGAACTGGAGCTAGTGTTGTATCGCCCTAGGTTATGACTGTCGTATGATGAATATCATTCAACAAATTACCGATCCAATGCCTACAAAATTTATCCTATATTGTTTCGCTAAGTTACTACTGCTATTATTCTGTTGCACTTGCTACAAAATCACTGTTATCACCATTACCATTACTATTACTACTGCTACTATTATCAAAACTATCATACTACTTTGCTACTGATCACTTTTCTGCAGATAATTAATCTCCAGGTGTGGTTGGATTGACACCTCAGCTGCTAATACTTACAAATATTCTTTGGCTCCCCTTGTGTCGAATCTATAAATTTGGGTTGAATAATCTACCCTCGAAAACTGTTGTGATCCCCTGTACTTGTGGGTTATCGCAGGCATCACTTGGTCATATACCAAATGGAGTGGCACTTCCGGCCCATCCGGCCCTACAAGCCCAACCCGAGCTAAATTCTCTGGATTAAGCTTGGTAAAACGGGTCTTGACCATCACCCAAGCCTCCCGCACTCCTTCTTGACAGGCAGATATCTTACATAGCTCAAAGCGGCATCGAGCTCCTTTAAATCGGTTAGCCAGCTCGACCATCCCATCCGGAGCAACCTCATCTAGCCATAACACCCAGACGATGCTCTTCATGGCTTTCCGAGCCCGCTCATGCACAGTGGACAGTTCCTTTAGCAGGTTCCCTTCGAATGAGCTGGCCTCCTCTTCAGGACACCCGGTTAGGAGAACTAACAGGAGATGTGGTTGTGACGCCCCCGATTCAATCGTACACTAATCATACACGCAAACGTGTACGATCAAGATCAGGGACTCACGGGAAGATAACAAAGCACAACTCTAAAATAAAATAAGTCATACAAGCATCATAATACAAGCCAGGGGCCTCGAGGGCTCGAATACAAGTGCTCGATCATAGACGAGTCAGCGGAAGCAACAATATCTGAGTACAAACATAAGTTAAACAAGTTGCCATAAGATGGCTAACACAAACTGGGATACAGATCGAAAGAGGCGGAGGCCTCCTACATGGGATCCTCCTAAACTACTCCTGGTCGTCGTCAGCGGCCTGCACGTAGTAGTAGGCACCTCCAGTGTAGTAAGAGTCATCGTCGACGGTGGCGTCTGGCTCCTGGGCTCCAACATCTGGTTGTGGCAACCAGGTAGAATGGAAAGGGGGAAAGAGGGAGAAAAGTGATGACCCACAAGTATAGGGGATCTATCGTAGTCCTTTCGGTAAGTAAGAGTGTCGAACCCAACGAGGAGCAGAAGGAAATGATAAGCGGTTTTCAATAAGGTATTCTCTGCAAGCACTGAAATTATAGGTAACAGATAGTTTTGTGATAATATAATTGGTAACGAGCAACAAGTAAAAAAAGTAAATAAAGTGCAGCAAGGTGGCCCAATCCTTTTTGTAGCAAAGGACAATCCTGGACAAACTCTTATATAGAGAAAAGCGCTCCCGAGGACACATGGGAATTATCGTCAAGCTAGTTTTCATCACGTTCATATGATTCGCGTTCGGTACTTTGATAATTTGATATGTGGGTGGACCGGTGCTTGGGTGCTGCCCTTACTTGGACAATCATCCAACTTATGATTAATCTCTATTGCAAGCATCCACAACTACAACAAAAGTATTAAGGTAAACCTAACCATAGCATGAAACATATGGATCCAAATCAGCCCCTTACGAAGCAACACATAAACTAGGGTTTAAGCTTCTGTCACTCTAGCAACCCATCATCTACTTATTACTTCCCAATGCCTTCCTCTAGGCCCAAATAATGTTGAAGTGTTATGTAGTCGACGTTCACATAACACCAATAGAGGATAGACAACATACATGTCATCAAAACATCGAACGAATACCAAATTCACATGACTACTAATAGCAAGACTTCTCCGATGTCATCAGGAACAAACGTAACTACTCACAAAGCATATTCATGTTCATAATCATAGGGGTATTAATATGCATAAAGGATCTGAACATATGATCTTCCACCAAATAAACCAACTAGCATCAACTACAAGGAGTAATCAACACTACTAGCAACCTACAGGTACCAATCCCAGACTTAGAGACAAGAATTGGGTACAAGAGATGAACTAGGGTTTGAGAGGAGATGGTGCTGGTGAAGATGTTGATGGAGATTGCCCGCTCCCGATGAGAGGAGCGTTGGTGATAACGATGGCGATGATTTCCCCCTCCTGGAGGGAAGTGTCCCCGGCAGAACAGCTCTGCCGGAGCCCTAGATTGCTTCCGCCAAGGTTCCGCCTTGCGGCGGCGGAGTCTCGTCCCGAAAGCTTGCAAATGATTTTTCTTCAGACGAAGGACTTCATATACCAGAAGATGGGCATCGGAGAGCCAACAGGGGGCCCACGAGGCAGGGGGGCGCGCCCAGGGGGGTAGGGCGCGCCCCACCCTCGTGGACTGGTGGAGGCCCCCCTGATGTAGATTCCTCTTACGGTATTTTTTATTCTTTCCAAAAATAACTTTCGTGGAATTTCAGGACTTTTGGAGTTGTGCATAATAGCTCTCTAATATTTGCTCGTTTTCCAGCCCAGAATTCCGGCTGTCGGCATTCTCCCTCCTTATGTAAACCTTGTAAAATAAGAGAGAATAGGCATAAGTATTGTGGCATAATGTGTAATAACAGCCCATAATGTAATAAATATCGATATAAAAGCATGATGCAAAATGGACGTATCAACTCCCCCAAGCTTAGACCTTGCTTGTCCTCAAGCGGAAGCCGATAACGATAAATATGTCCACATGTTTAGAGATAGAGGTGTCGATGACATGAGGGCATCATGCTCATTCTTATAACAGCACCATATATGGATATTGTCATATGATTTCTTATGCTCAAGTAATAATCTATTCACAATGCAAAGTATGAATCAGAAACTTTATTGAGAACTAACAAACTATAATCTCAGTCATTGAGGCAATTGCGATTTATCATAACATCAGAAACAGTCTATGTCAGAGCTTTCTAGCAAGTCCACATACTCAACTATCGTTTAGTCTTTCATAATTGCTAACACTCACGCAATACTTGTGGTTACGAGGTTTTAATCGGACACAGAGAAAGATAGGGGCTTATAGTTTCGCCTCCCAACCTTTTACCTCAAGGGTAATGTCAACAATAATAGTTCATGCCAACTTATATCCAATTAGATATATATATATATCAGGATCTTTCCAACACACTGTGCTTGCCAGAGGTTAAAATATTAAAAGGAAAGGTGAAGATCACCATGACTCTTGCATAAGGTAAAAGATAATAGTAAAATATAGGCCCTTCGAAGAGGGAAGAAAAAGTTGTCATGCGCTTTTATGGTTGGATGCACAAAATCTTAATGCGAAAGAACATCACTTTATATTGCCACTTGTGATATAGACCTTTATTATGCACTCCGTCGCTTTTATTTCTTCCACATCACAAGATCGTATAAAGCTTATTTCCTCCACACCAATCAATCATACATATTTAGAGAGCACTTTTTATTGCTTGCGCTGATGACAACTTACTTGAAGGATCTTACTCAATCCATAGGTAGTATCTCTACTTGGTGCAAAACTAGGTGGACTCTCATGGCAAAACTGGGTTTAAGGGTATTTGGAAGCACAAGTAGTATCTCTACTTGGTGCAAATAATTTGGTTAGCATGAGGGGGAAATGCAAGCTCACGATGTTGGATGATCCATGACAATATAATTTATCTCAGATATAAGAAAACATAACCCATTACGTCGTCTTCCTTGTCCAACATGAACTCTTTAGCATGTCATATTTTAATGAGTGCCCCCAATCATAAAAGATATCCAAGATAGTATATTTATATGTGAAACCTCTCTTTCTTTATTACTTCCTATTAATTGCAACAATGACCAAAGCTATGTTTGCCAACTCTCAACAACTTTTAATCATCATACTCTTTATATGTGAAGTCATTACTCTGCATAAGATCAATATATGATCTCTTTTATTCTTTAATTTTCTTTTATTCACTCAAGATCATGGCAAAATAATCAAGCCCTTGACTCAACACTAATCTTTATTATATAGCTCAAGGACTCGATTATATAGAGGGATCATGCGTAAAGCAAAACTCAAAACTAGATCATGCCAAAACTTTATTCTACTAGATCAAGATACTACTAAAAGGATCGAACTAAGAAAAACGGCAAAGATAGGAGTGTGATGGTGATACGATACCGGGGCATCTCCCCCAAGCTTGGCAGTTGCCAAGGGGAGTGCCCATACCCGTGTCATTATGTCTCCTTTGCTGGTGAAGGGGTTGTTGATGATGCAGGCTTGTCGTCCATCTTCCAAGGCATAGGCTCACCATCATAGAAGGATGATCGAGTCTCCGGGATCCTTAAATCTGCAGTCAAACTCATCCTCTTGAATCTATATTCATACTCACAGTTTTGATTTTGCAGGTCATAGATTTGGGCTTGGAGGTGCTCGATCTTCTCGTGGAGCTTGAAGATGGCCTCCCCAATGTCCTTGGCATCTAGCTTGTGGTTGTTGGTGAACTCCGTGATCATTATGTGATTGGAGTCAAGTCCATGCTCCACCATCTCCTGGCACTTGAAAACTTGTTGCTCCATTGCCTCGAGCCTTGCATCCACGCTTCCGGTCCTCCTGGGTCCCTCAACATCGCGGATGTGCAGCAACCCATCACGCATCTCAATGGTTTGAGGGTGTTGCAGCACCTCCATGAGGTAGGGGTTGATGATTGAGGAGTCTGGACTAGGGGTGTCCGGATAGCGAACTATCATCTTTGGCGGACTCTGGACTATGAAGATACAAGATTTAAGACTTCGTCCCGTGTCCGGATGGGACTTTCCTTGGCGTGGAAGGCAAGCTTGGCGATCGGATATGTAGATCTCCTACCATTATAACCGACTCTGTAACCCTAACCCTATCCGGTGTCTATATAAACGGAGGGTTTTAGTCCGTGGGACGAACAACAATCATACCATAGGCTAGCTTCTAGGGTTTAGCCTCTCGATCTCGTGGTAGATTTACTCTTGTACTACCCATATCATCAATATCAATCAAGCAGGAGTAGGGTATTACCTCCATCGAGAGGGCCCGAACCTGGGTAAAACATCGTGTCCCTTGTCTCCTGTTACCATCCGCCTAGACGCACGATTCGGGACCCCTACCGAGATCCGCCGGTTTTGACACCGACATTGGTGCTTTCATTAAGAGTTCCTCCGTGTCGTCACCTATAGGCCCGATGGCTCCTTCAATCATCAACAACGACGCAGTCCGGGTGAGACTTTTCTCCCGGACAGATCTTCGATTCGGCGGCTTTGCATGCGCAGCCAATTCGCTAGGCCATCCGGAGCAGATCGAAGCTATGCCCCGGCCATCAGGTCAGATTTGGAAGCTTGAACTATCGGCCGATGTCGCGGAGATTTGATCTTCGACGGATTCGAGCCACAGCCGAGCGTCCCGCACTGTCTTGATGGATGCGATCTAGCTCTGCCGCCGAACAGTGCCTGGTGGCGCACTAGCGCCGCTCCGACCCTTAATACGGAGCGGTTTAGCGATCGAGGACAGTTGGTTGGACACCGCCTCGGGGCTGAAATCTCTCGGCGATTGAGCGAACACCATCCATGTCCTTTGCGGCTTCGTGACTCCAGTGCGGACTCCTTTACGGACTCCGAACCTCCGCGCCTCTACCGATCCAAATACGATGGCGCGGTTATGGAGTTCACCGCCACGGACATCTTTCAGCACTCGCCCTTTGGCAATATCCTGAACTCATTAAAGTATCTCTCTTTGTCAGGGGAGCCCTGGCCGAACTATGGTCAGGAAGGTTGGGATTAGGACGACGAAGAAATTCAACGCCCACCCACCACCCACTTTGTAGCCACTGTCGATGATTTAACCGACATGCTCGACTTCGACTCAAGACATCGACGGTATGGACGGCGGTGCGGAGGCGATCAAGAGCCAGCGCCCACGGGCACTGGAAGGCCACCTCGTCATATGACATATACATGGTGGACATCCCAAAAGATGGGAATGGCGATGGAATGGCGGAGGATGACCCTCAAGAAACAACCCAAGCGCCAACGTCGGCGGCGCCGCTCTAAATCCGCCACAAGAAAAGCGGCAATTCCCGCACGGGAGACAATAATACCCGGACAAGTGCGAAGACGACCCCTCCAGCAGGACTCAGCGCGGGAGGAGGAGAAGCAAATCCGCCGACGACGGTCTTGGCAGAAAGAGAGGTAGAGGGCGATAATTATCGCCCCCTTCAAGGCGAGGCAAGCCTCGGCGACGCAGCAATTCGTCGTGCCGAGGACCCGTCAAACAAGAGCGTTTTAAACGCAGGCTCATGTCCACGCAAGCAGCCTCAAGAAAAAGCAGCAACAGCTTAAAGCTGACCAAGACCTGCTAGATGACGATGGACTGAAGTCCTTGCAGCGAAGAGTATGAACTCGAGCGCCCTCTAAAAGCTACCCCAAACGCAGGTCGTTGCCTCGGCGGAGGAGGAAGCACCCACGTCACCAGCGCCGCGACATGGCAGACCAGCCACCCCATGGCAGCGACGGAGAAGCCTCTCGGCCCTCCGCTCAAGCCACGCCCGACGCCGCTCAAAAAGTACCAAGGCACGGAAAACGCGCGCGGACTTGCGAGATATATTGGAGGATAAGGCAAAGCATACAAGATCGATCTACAGATCGCGTGGGCGTAACGACTCGGGATGATTACCGTCACGCCGGATACAGACAAACCGGCGGGCGAACACGATGAACAAAGCTCATATGAGCTACGTCGTGATATTGCCCATCTGAGGCGCCGCACACCCACTATGCTTCACAGATGAAGTAATGGATCATCAGATCCCTGAGGGCTTCAAACCCGTAAACATCGAATCATATGATGGTACCACAGATCCTGCGGTCTGGATCGAGGACTATCTCCTCCATATCCACATGGCCCGCGGTGATGATCTACATGCCATCAAATACCTCCCACTCAAGCTTAAAGGACCAGCTCGGCATTGGCTCAACAGCTTGCCAGCAGAGTCAATCGGTTGTTGGGAGGACCTGGAATCCGCATTCCTTGATAACTTCCAGGGCACATATGTGCGACCACCGAGCGCCGATGACCTTAGCCATATAATTCAGCAGCGGAAGAATCGGCGGACAATTCGGATGCGGTTCCTAACAAAGAAAAATCAGATCGTCGACTGTTCGGATGTAGAGGCACTAGCAGCCTTCAAACACAACATCCGCAGCGAGTGGCTAGCCCGCACCTAGGACAGGAAAAGCCGAAATCCATGGCAGCCCTCACCACACTCATGAGCCGCTTTTGCGCGGGAGAGGACAGCTGGCTAGCTAGAAGCAACAACTTGGCCAAACACCCTGGTAGTTCGGATACCAAGGACAGCAATGGCAGGTCGCGTCGCAACAAGCATAAGCGCCGCGTGCGGTGATAATGCTGAAGATACGACGATAAATGCGGATTCAGAGGCTCTAAACCCGGTCAGCGGAAGAAGCCATTCAAAAGAAATACCGGGGCCCGTCCAACTTGGACCGAATACTCGATCGCTTGCGGATACATGGCACCCCAAAAACCAGCCAACCACACCAACAGGGATTGTTGGGTGTTCAAACAAGCAGGCAAGCTAAGCGCCAAAACAACGACAAGGGGCTGCATAGCGATGACGAGGAAGAGCCCCGGCCGCCGAACAATAGAGGACAGAAGGGCTTTCCCACACAAGTGCGGACGGTGAACATGATATACGCAACCCACATACCCAAAAGGGAGCAGAAGCGCGCACTAAGGGACGTATATGCGATGGAGCCAGTCGCCCCGAAGTTCAACCCATGGTCTTCCTGCCCGATCACCTTCGATCGAAGGGACCACCCCACTAGCATCCGTCACGGCGGTTTCGCCGCATTGGTTCTTGACCCAATTATTGACGGATTTCACCTCACCAGAGTCCTGATGGACGGCGGCGAAGCCTGAACCTGATTTATCGGGATACGGTCGCAAAATGGGCATAGACCCGTCAAGGATCAAACCCACAAAGACGACCTTTAAAGGCGTCATTCCAGGTGTAGAGGCCAACTGCACAGGCTCCGTTACACTTGAAGTGGTCTTCGGATCCCCGGATAACTTCCGGAGTGAGGAGTTAATCTTCGACATAGTCCCGTTCCACAGCGGCTATCACGCACTGCTCGGACGAACCGCATTCGCAAAATTCAATGCGGTGCCGCACTGCGCGTACCTCAAACTCAAGATGCCAGGCCCTCGAGGCGTAATCACGGTCAATGGAAACACCGAACGCTCCCTCCGAACGGAGGAGCATACGGCCGCCCTTGCGGCAGAAGTGCAAAACAGCCTCTTAAAGCAATTCTCCAGTCCGGCCAATAAACAATCGGACACTGTCAAGCGCGCCCGGAGTAACCTACAGCAAGTCCGCCTGGCATGTTCCAAACAAGCGTAGTAATGCAGCCTCAACCCCAGCCCTCGCGAACTCGCGAAGCCAGTACTACGCACACGTAATTGCGCTCTGAAGCACCATGGGCATAGGGGACGGGCCACGACCACGGCACGCCAAGAATGCGGCTAGACCGCACTAGAGGCTCCCGTTTGTGTCATTTCTTTTTTTCTTTTTCTTCCTTTTACTTTCAGGACTCTGTTCTCCAGAAGCCCTGTCCGGTATCCGCGCCGAATACACGATGCAACAGCCAGGGAAGCAGAAAACTGCGTCGAGTGTCCAGGTGGTCTCTATTACGTGCAGTATACCTGTTTTACATACCACACCGCAAACTTACCCCTGGAAGGGGGACATGTCAAAAGTCTCGTACCTTGCTTATCGCACAATTTGTATCGTTCTGCTTTTATTTGTAGTTTCTTTTGAATAACCAATATATAGCTCTTGCCTATTATTGCATTCTTTCCCATTATATATGTTCATTTATGACATTGCGCAACCGTACAATTTGGTACGGCCAATACACCAGGGGCTTATGTACCCCAAAAACATGGTGTGACAAGTCCGAACACATTCACAAGTGCCGCACCCCGAACTTATAGCATTATATGCATCGGCTCCGAATCATGTCTTGGGTCAATAGTTGGGTTTGCCCGGCTCCCATGTTTTGGTACCTTACGTTCCGTTATATCGGCTAAGGTAGCGCTGGGAGAACCACTGCGATTGTGCCCCGGTTGAGCTGGGTTGAGCACCTCAGTGGAGAAAGCTAAAACTGACCGTCATGATAAGGCGAGAGCCGGTCGCTGTTCGAGAGGTTTCTTCGAGTCCCTAAAGACTTATGCCGCTTAGAGCGAGGAACCGGCATTGTCCGGCCAAGGCGTGGATAGCGCCCCGAACTCGGTCTTCCGAATACTAGGGGCTTCGCCGAAATTTAAAATTATAGAATTCTATGGCTAAGTGAGAGTGTTCAAGCATTATAGTCCGGTTGCCTGGTTCGTTGTGTTGAGCGCCTCCCTCGAAGGACCCAAGAATGGGAACAAGAGCGCTCAAGTTTATCCCGAACACCCCAGCACTCGTGGCATGGGGCTGAAGCCAACGACTCGCCATCTCTCAAATTTGATAAACGGCCGCACAGAAGGTAATATTTTAAATTCAAAAGCGTTGCTTAGCGCATAAGAAAAAGTTTTCAGCGTACAGGATAACAAATGCGAGTCTACTCAAATATTACATCTTTGGAGCATTCACCCGCTATAAGACGGGCACCCTTCATGACGCCCTCATAATACTTCTCGGGCTTGCGATGTTCTTTGCCCGGCGGCGGCCTGTCCGTCACCAGCTTCTCTGCGTCCAGCTTGCCCCAGTGCACCTTGGCACGGGCAAGGGCCCTACGGGCACCTTCAATACAGACGGAGCGCTTGATGACTTCGATCCATGGACAGACATCCACCAGCCGCCGCACTAGCCCGAAGTAGCTCCCTGGCATGGCCTCATTTGGCCACAGCCGAGCTATAAGGCCCTTCATGGCCTGTTCGGCGACCTTGTGGAGCTCGACCAATTGCTTCAGTTTGGTCGCTCAAGGGCACGGGTGTTCGGCCTCAGCATACTGAGACCAAAACACCTTTTCCGTCGAGCTCCCTTCTTGGCTCGGTAAGCGGCGGCATCGAGAGACACTCCATGGCAGATCTGCGAACGCTCTGGAGAGCTCTGGATTCGGGTAAGTACTAGATAATTGACTTTTACATTCTTGCTCTGCATAAAGAATGCCTTACCCGCCATGATCTTCTTTATTGCCTCAATCTCTGGAGGGCTTTTGGGCCTCCACCTTAGCAGCTTTGGCACTCTCAAGAGCCGAGGCAAGCTCGGACTCTCGGGTCTTGAGTCACGCTCCAAACCCTCATGTTTTTCCAGAGAGCACGGAGCTCTTGCCGTACCTCCGCCAGCTGCGCCTCCCCTTCTCTCGCTCGGTGTGCTCCATGGCCGCTTTGTTTTGACCATGGACACCGCCTCCTTTAGGGTCGCCACCTCGCTCGTGTCCCTGCAGTACCCATGTTATTCCTGTTATCTTTGCAACCACATTTTTAAATTCCATAAGGTATTACTTACCTTCCTTGTCCTCGAGCTGCTTCTTGGCTTGGCGAGCTCGTTCTCGGACCGCTCGAGGCTCTCCTTCAATGCATTGACCTCCATGATCGGTCTGCAGAGGTCAGCAGGGCAGCCTGCATTCCCATATTGACATAATTATGTTAGACTCCTGCGTATATCTTTTTAGATCCTCAGTCCGGCTTTTCTTTCCGAACACCGAACTAAGCATCAGGGGCGGTAATCTTCTTACATATATTGAAAACTTACCTCAAAGCCTGTTAGAAGGCCGTTGCAGGCTTCAGTCAGCCCGCTCTTGGCGGACTGAACTTTCTGGATCACCACACTCATAACAGTGCGGTGCTCCTCCTCGATGGAGGCGCTGTTAAGCGCCTCAAGATAAGCTATCCGGTGCCTCGGTTGGGCGGAAGACACGGCGTCTTACCCTTCTTCTGAAGGGCCGCTTGCCGGACTTCGAAACCACTGAAGGTTCCGGTATGGAGTCCGGACAAGGGTCGGGCTTAGAGCCCCTGGGGGTCTCGCTCCCCTCGCGCCTGGAGTCCGGGAGGCTGCCTTGCGGCGCCTCCTGCGCCACCTCCTCTTGACCAGGCCCCCTTGGGGCCCCACCTCGGCGTCGTCAGCAGCGTGAGGTGAGGAGGCGGCCGGAAGTGAAGTACTCTCCACTTCCGACGAATTCAGGGACCCGCTCGACGAAGCGGCGAGCTCGTCCTTGGGCGGGCTGCATGATTGTTCGGCATTAGAGAACACTATGCAATGAAAAAAAAGCCATGGGTATCCGGACACTTACGATCTCGCCAGGGGCTTGGCCCTTGTTGGCCACTCCTCCTCGTCGTTGTCGGCGTTGGCGGAGAAGTCCGGAGGAAGGGTCCTTCCCTTCTTGGACCCTCCGGCCTCCCCAGTTGAGGCGGCCTTCCTTTTCTTCTCTCCCCCCACTGGGGGAGAGGCTTCTTTTTCCTCCTCCTCTTCCTCAGAGCAGGATTCCGCCTCAGGATTGTCGGGCGATGAGTCCGACAGCACATGGCGCCGGGAGCTCTTTGGAGTTCCCGTGGCCTTCTTCTTGGCCATCTTCTCTGGCACCACGTAAGGCGCCGGAGCCAGCAGCCCCACCAAGCGGGCGTTAGGGAGTTTTAGTTCCCACATAGTGTCGAAGGGCCTTTTCAGAGTTGGGTGCTGTGCCGGATCGAACTCCCACAATTTGAAGGCCCGTTGTTGGCATGGGAGAATCCGGCGGATGAGCATCACCTGGATTACATTGACAAGCCTGAGATTCTTGTCCACCAGGTTTCAGACGCAGGTTTAGAGTCCGGATAGCTCGTCCGAATAACCCCACGACAGGCCCGTCTCTTTCCATGACGTGAGCCGCGTGGGGATGCCAGATCGGAATTCGGGGGCCGCCGCCCATTGAGAGTCGCGCGGCTCGGTGATGTAGAACCACCCCTATTGCCACCCCTTTATGGTCTCCACAAAGGAGCCCTCGAGCCATAGGACTTTGGCCATCTTGCCAACCATGGCCCCTCCGCACTCCGCTTGGCGGCCGCCCACTACCTTCGGCTTGACATTGAAGATCTTCAGCCATAAGCCGAAGTGGGGCTGGATGCAGAGGAAGGCCTCACACACGACGATGAATGCCGAGATGTTGAGGATGAAATTCGGGGCCAGATCGTGGAAGTCCAGGCCATAGTAGAACATGAGCCCCCGGACAAATGGGTGAAGTGGAAAACCTAGTCCACGGAGGAAGTGGGTGAGAAACACCACCCTCTCATGGGGCCTGGGGGTTGGAATGAGCTGCCCCTCGTCGGGTAGCCGGTGCGCGATGTCGCTGGACAAGTATCCGGCCTTCCGCAGTCTTTTTACTTGGTCCTCCGTGACGGAGGAGACCATCCACCTGCCTCCCGCTCCGGACATGGCTGGAGATGGTTAAGGAAGGATGTGCGGACTTGGGCGCTAGAGCTCATAGTGCGCAGAAATGGATGAGCAAGGGAGGAGGAAGGCGTAGGTGAAAAGGGTGGATCCTTATCCCCTTATATGGACGGACGAGGCTATGTGTCCCCCACCAGCCTAATAAAACTCGCTTATCTCCCAAGCACCGCAATCAATGGCGCGGTTGGGTTACCAACGTCTGTATTGATGAGAATCCCGGAATAAGGGGGCACGATCTATGCTTTGATAAGACGTGCGAAGGAAACCGCCTCGCTAAACGCGCTAAGGTGGGACAGTAAAAAACGATTCGAATAAAGGCTTGGCCGTGGTGTGATGTCACACCGCGGAATACGTCAGCAGATCTGTGCAAAAATTATTCTCTCTACGGTGGTATGTGGAACTTGTTTTGCAAAGCCGGACACTATCCTTGTGTTCAAAACCTTCTATGAAGTATTCGGAGGAGGAACCCGCCTTGCAATGCCGAAGACAATATGCGCGCCAGACTCGTCGTCATTGAAGCCTGGTTCAGGGGCTACTGAGGGAGTCCTGGACTAGGGGGTGTCCGGATAGCCGAACTATCATCTTTGGCTGGACTCCTTGACTATGAAGATACAAGATTGAAGACTTCGTCCCGTGTCCGGATGGGACTTTCCTTGGCGTGGAAGGCAAGCTTGGCGATACGGATATGTAGATCTCCTACCATTGTAACCGACTCTGTGTAACCCTAACCCTATCCGGTGTCTATATAAACCGGAGGGTTTTAGTCAGTAGGACGAACAACAATCATACCATAGGCTAGCTTCTAGGGTTTAGCCTCTCTGATCTCGTGGTAGATCTACTCTTGTACTACCCATATCATAAATATCAATCAAGCAGGAGTAGGGTATTACCTCCATCGAGAGGGCCCGAACCTGGGTAAAAACATCGTGTCCCTTGTCTCCTGTTACCATCCGCCTAGACGCACAGTTCGGGACCCCCTACCCGAGATCCGCCGGTTTTGACACCGACAATGACCTTCTCGAAGAACTTGTCCTTGGGGGCGCTTGGAGATGTCATGATGATCTAGATCTGTCAGAGAAATAGCTCGAAACAAAAACAGAGGATATTTGTGTGATACATGAGTCAAAACCTTCGGGAGATTATATAATGAATTTTTACCGACCAAAGTACGTATCCTGCAAGAAAACGGAGTCCAGAGAGCGCAGGAGGTGCCCACAAGGTAGGGGGCACGCCCAGGGGGGTAGGGCGCGCCCTCCACCCTCGTGGAGCCCTGATGTCCTTCCCGGACTGCTTCTTATTTTTCTATTTTTCTAAATATTTCAAAACGGAGAAAAATTTCCATTAGAACTATTTTGGAGTTGGTTTACTTACCGTACCACATACCTATTCCTTTTCGGAGTCTGAAACGTTCCGGAAAGTGTCCCTTATGTATTCCTCCGGAGTTACAGTTTCAATAACATTGGTTTCAACATTTATAGGATTACCTGAGATATAATGTTTGATTCTTTGACCGTTCACCACATTCGGATTTGTGCCTTCGAAGTTGTTGATTCTTATGGCACCGGAACGATAGACCTCCTCGATAACGTAAGGGCCTTCCCATTTAGAGAGAAGTTTTCCTGCAAAAAAATCTTAAACGAGAGTTGTATAGCAATACATAATCACCTACATTAAACTCACGCTTTTGTATCCTTTTGTCATGCCATCTTTAAACTTTTTCTTTAAACAATTTAGCGTTCTCATAAGCTTGGGTTCTCCATTCATCAAGTGAGCTAATGTCAAATAACCTCTTCTCACCGGCAAGTTTGAAATCATAATTGAGCTCTTTAATAGCCCAATAAGCCTTATGTTCTAGTTCGAGAGGTAAGTGACATGCTTTTCCATAAACCATTTTATACGGAGACATACCCACAGGATTTTTATATGCAGTTGTATAAGCCCATAATGCATCATCAAGTTTCTTGGACCAATTCTTTCTAGATCTATTAACAGTCTTTTGCAAAATTAATTTGAGCTCTCTGTTACTCAATTCTACTTGACCACTAGACTGTGGGTGATAAGGAGATGCAATCCTATGATTAACATCATATTTAGCAAGCATTTTAAGGAAAGCACCATGAATAAAATGTGAACCACCATCAGTCATTAAATATCTAGGGACTCCAAACCTCGGAAAAATAACTTCTTTAAGCATCTTAATAGCAGTGTTATGATCAGCACTACTAGTTGGAATAGCGTCTACCCACTTAGTAACGTAATCAACAACAACTTAAATATGTGTGTATCCATTAGAGGAAGGAAAAGGTCCCATATAATCAAAGCCCCCAACGTCAAATGGTTCAATAACAAGTGAATAATTCATAGGCATTTCTGGACGTCTACTAATATTACCAATTCTTTGACATTCATCACAAGATAAAATAAACTTACGGGCATCCTTGAAGAGAGTAGGCCAATAACACCCGGATTGCAATACCTTATGTGCAGTTCTGTCTCCAGCGTGGTGTCCTCCATAAGCCTCTGAGTGACACTTGTGTAGGATCTGTTCCTGTTCATGCTCAGGTACACAGCGTCTAATAACACCATCTACTCCTTATTTATAAAGATGTGGGTCATCCCAAAAGTAATGTCTCAAATCATACAAAAACTTTTTCTTTTGCTGGTATGTGAAACTAGGCGGTATAAGTTTAGCAACGATGTAATTAGCATAATCAGCATACCATGGAGCAGTACGAGAAGTGTTTACGACATTTAATTGCTCATCAGGAAAGCTATCATCAATAGGTAGTGAGACATCAAGAACATTTTCTAACCTAGACAAGTTGTCTGGAACAGGGTTCTCAGCTCCCTTTCTATCAATAATATGCAAATCTAATTCTTGTAGCAAGAGAACTCATCTAATAAGTCTAGGTTTAGCATCTTTCTTTTCCATAAGATATTTAATAGCAGCATGATCAGTGTGAATAGTTACTTTAGAATCAACAATATAAGGTCTGAACTTATCACAAGCAAATACAACTTCTAAGAATTCTTTTTCAGTAGTAGCATAATTTCTCTGAGCACTGTCTAGAGTTTTACTAGCATATTGAATAACATTTAATTTCTTATCAACTCTTTTCCCTAGAATAGCACCTACGGCATAATCACTAGCATCACACATAATTTCAAAGGGTAAATTCCAATCAGGTGGCTGAACAATAGGTGTAGAGATCAATGCTTTCTTAAGTATTTCAAATGCTTCTACACAATCATCATCAAAGATAAATGGTATATCTTTTTGTAACAAATTAGTCAGAGGCCGAGAAATTTTGGAGAAGTCCTTAATGAACCTCCTATAAAAACCGGCACGACCAAGGAAACTTCTTATACCTTTGATGTCCTTGGGACATGGCATCTTTTCAATTGCTTCAACCTTGGCTTTATCAACTTCAATACCTCTTTCAGAAACTTATGACCCAAGACAATACCTTCATTAACCATAAAGTGGCACTTTTCCCAATTCAAGACAAGATTAGTTTCTTCACATCTCTGCAAAACTCGATCAAGGTTGCTCAAGCAATCATCAAAAGAGGACCCATAAACGGAGAAATCGTCCATGAAAACCTCACAGATCTTTTCACAGAAGTCAGAGAATATAGCCATCATGCATCTTTGAAAGGTAGCAGGTGCATAATATAAATGAAAAGGAAGACGTCTATAGGCGAAAGTAACGAAAGGGCAAGTAAAAGTGGTCTTTGATTGATCCTCGGCTGACACATGTATTTGAGAGAAACCAGAATAACCATCTAGAAAGCAAAAATGTGTATGTTTGGATAATCTTTCTAGCATTTGATCGATGAAAGGTAAGGGGTAATGATCTTTTTTAGTAGCTTTATTTAATTTGCGGAAATCAATTACCATTCTATAACCTGTAATAATTATTTGCGGAATCAATTCATCTTTATCATTAGGAACGACAGTAATACCTCCCTTCTTAGGGACACAATGGACAAGACATACCCACTGACTATCAGCAACATGATAAATTAAACCTACCTCAAGGAGCTTTAGAATTTCCTTTCTTACCACTTCTTTCATCTTTGGATTCAGCCGTCATTGGTGATCACGAACTGGTTTGGTATCTTTCTCCAAATTTATTTTATGTTGACATCAAGAGTATATCCAATAGCAGCACGGTGCTTCTTCAGAGTTTTCAATAATCTCTCTTCTTCATGCTCTGAAAGGTTAGCACTAATAATAACAGGATATATCTTCTTCTCATCAAGATAAGCATATTTAAGAGTATCAGGTAACGGTTTAAGCTCAAACACGGGATCACCCTTGGGTGGAGGAGGATCCCCTAGGATTTCAACAGGCAAATTGTGTTTCAGGATAGGTTCCTGTTTAAAGAATACTTCATCTATTTCCCTTCTTTCATTCATAAACATATCATTTTCATGGTCTAGCAAATATTGTTCTAAAGGATCACTAGGAGGTACGGCAATAGAAGCAAGACCAATAATTTCATCCTTACTAGGCAATTCCTCTACACGGTGTTCTCTACTAACTTTAGATAAATTAAAATCATGAGACATATCACCCAAACCAATAGTAACAACATCCTTTTCGCAGTCTATCTTAGCATTGACATTGTTCAAGAAGGGTCTACCAAATATAATGTGACAAAAGCTATCTTGTGGGGAACCAAGAACGAGAAAATCAGCAGGATATTTAGTTTTCCCACACAAGACTTCAACATCTCTAACAATTCCCATGGGTTAAATAGTATCCCTATTGGAAAGTTTAATTGTGACATCAATATGTTCTAACTCAGTAGGTGCAATATCATGCATAATTTCTTTGTATAAGTCAATAGGTATTGCACTAGCACTAGCACCCATGTTACATAAGCCATGATAACAATGATCTCCTATTTTAACAGAAATAACAGGCATGCCTACCACCGGTCTATGTTTATCTTTAGCACAAGGTTTAGCAATTCTAGCAGTATCATCACAGAAATAAATAACATGCCCATCAATATTATCAACCAAGAGATCTTTAACAATAGCAATATTAGGTTCAACTTTAACTTGCTCAGGAGGTGTATAGGTTCCAATATTACTTTTACGAACCACAGTTGAAGCTTTAGCATGATCTTTTATCCTAACAGGAAAAGGTGGTTTCTCTACATAAGCAGTAGGAACAATAGGATCATTATAAGTGACAGTCTTTCCTTCAATTTTAATAATTGCAGCTTCTTTTACTTCTATGGGAGGATGATATTTAAACCACTTCTCCTTAGGGAGATCAACATAAGCAGCAAAAGATTCACAGAAAGAAGCTACTATCTCAGAGTCAAGTCCATATTTAGTGCTAAATTTACAGAAAACATCGGTATCCATAAAAGATTTAACACAATCAAACTTAGGTGTCATAGATGACTTCTTACCTTCGTCGAGGTCCCAATCTTCAGAGTTGCGTTTGATTCTTTCCAATAAATCCCATTTGAATTCAATAGTCTTCATCATAAAAGAGCCAGCACAAGAAGTATCGAGCATGGTGCGATTGTTATCAGAAAGACGAGCATAATTTTTTTGAATAATTATCTATCTTGGGAGCTCGTAATTGGGGCATGAATATAACATTGATTTAAGCCTCCCCCAAGCTTGAGCGATGCTTTCTCCTTCACGGGGCCAAAAATTATATATATAGTTGCGATCACGATGAACAAGATGCATAGGATAGAACTTCCGATGAAATTCCAATTTCAATCATTTGTAGTTCCATGATCCCATATCATCACATAGCCTATACCATGTCAATGCATCTCCCTTCAAGGATAAAGGGAAGACCTTCTTCTTAATAACATCAATGGGTATACCTGCATGCTTAAACAATCCACAAACTTCATCCACGTATATTAGGTGCTCATCAGGATGCATTGTTCCATCTCCTGCAAAAGGATTAGCTAGCAGTTTTTCCAACATATCCGATGGAATTTCAAAGTAGACATTTACATTTTCAGCAGATTCAGTAGGTTGACGAGCATTTCTTTGCTCTACTGGTCAGGGTGAAGATACCCCGAACAAGCCCCTCAGAGAATTACTTTCCATAGTAACAAAGTGAAAGCAAATTTCAGCACACTATATAAATTTTTCCTTACCAAATTCCACCTACCATAGGCGCTTCACTCCTCGGCAACGGCGCCAGAAAAGAGTCTTGATGACCCACAAGTATAGGGGATCTAGCATAGTCCTTTCGGTAAGTAAGAGTGTCAAACCCAACGAGGAGCAAAAGGAAAGGATAAGCGGTTTTCAACAAGGTATTCTCTGCAAGCACTGAAATTATAGGTAACAGATAGTTTTGTGATAAGATAATTGGTAACGAGCAACAAGTAACAAAAGTAAATAAAGTGCAGCAAGGTGGCCCAATCCTTTTTGTAGTAAAGGACAAGCCTGGACAAACTCTTATATAGAGAAAAACGCTCCCGAGGACACATGGGAATTATCGTCAAGCTAGTTTTCATCACGTTCATATGATCAGCGTTCGGTACTTTGATAATTTGATATGTGGGTGGACCAGTGCTTGGGTGCTTCCCTTACTTGGACAAGCATCCCACTTATGATTAACCTCTATTGCAAGCATCCGCAACTACAACAAAAGTATGAAGGTAAACCTAATTGTCGGTGTCAAACCCGGCGGATCTCGGGTAGGGGGACCCGAACTGTGCGTCTAGGCGGATGGTAACAGGAGACAAGGGACATGATGTTTTTACCCAGGTTCGAGCTCTCTCGATGGAGGGAAAACCCTACTCCTGCTTGATTAATATTGATGATATGGGTAGTACAAGAGTGGATCTACCACGAGATCAAGGAGGCTAAACCCTAGAAGCTAGCCTATGGTATGATTGTTCTTCGTCCTACGGACTAAAACCCTCCGGTTTATATAGACACCGGATAGGGTTAGGGTTACAAAGAGTCGGTTACAATGGTAGGAGATCTACATATCCGTATCGCCAAGCTTGCCTTCCACGCCAAGGAAAGTCCCATCCGGACACGGGACGAAGTCTTCAATCTTGTATCTTCATAGTCCAGGAGTCCGGCCAACGGTGATAGTTCGGCTATCCTGACACCCCCTAATCCAGGACTCCCTCAGTAGCCCCTGAACCAGGCTTCAATGACGACGAGTCCGGCGCGCACATTGTCTTCGGCATTGCAAGGCGTGTTCCTCCTCCGAATACTTCATAGAAGATTTTGAACACAAGGATAGTGTCCGGCTCTGCAAAACAAGTTCCACATACTACCGTAGAGAGAATAACTTTTGCACAGATTTGCTGACGTTTTCCGCAGCGTGACATCACACCACGGCCAGGCCTTTATACGAATCATTTTTACTGTTCCACCTCAGCGCGTTTAGCGAGACTGTTTCCTTGGCACGTCTTATCAAAGCGGAGATCATGCCCCCTTATTCCGGGATCCTCATCAATACGGGCGTGGGTAACCCAGTCGTGCCTGTTGCCACGCCTCCTCCATCGAAGGCGAGTCCCGAACGGTCACGTGGAGGGCTCTTGGTATTCAATCTCTTTATAACGAGACCAAGGCCCGCTCCTTTCTTTCAATCTCAATCGAATCCGCCCCTCGCTTCGAGTTCCAACACCCAAAGCTCCAGATTTAGGCGCTTCGGACCTTCGATGATGTCCGGTTTCGACCTGCACGGCCGGTGGCTGTCTTCTTCCATCACGGAAAAAGATGTGCTAAAGCTGAGAGACGCCAGGTATCTCACTGGCGAAATTTCGCATAGACTGCCTACCCAAGGGTAGGTTATTCCCACTCCGAGCCTGGTGAGAGCGTGGTATTCCTGTCTCACTTCCTTCGGCGTTTAGGCTTCCCGACGGACCCTTTTGTGCGGGGGCTCATGTTTAATTATGGGCTGGAATTCCATGACTTGGATCCAGAGTCCATCCTCCACATCTCATCGTTCATTGTCGTATGTGAAGCCTTCCTCCGCATTACCCCTCACTTCGGATTGTGGCTCAAGACCTTCAAAGTGGAGCCGAAGATGATCAAGGGGCATCAGGCAAAGTGCGGAGGGGCTGTTATAAGCAAGAATGCAGACGCTCCATGGCCCGAGGGCTCTTTTCAAGAGGAGCTCAAATTATGGCAACAGGAGTGGTTTTATATTACCACTCCCAGGGGCACCAAATGGGCGGCGCCACCTGCCTTCCGCTCGGGTCCTCCACTGCGGCTGGCGTCATGGGTCAATAAAGGGCTCGACTGGGGACCGTCCAAGGACGTACCTCATTGCAGGGGCCGTGTTCGAGACCTCTGAGAGGGAGATCAATCTGGTCGTAGTAGCGCAGGTCATGCTGATTCGTCGCACCTGCCTGCCTGCAAACGCGCCCCCTCCGCCTTGTGGGAGTTTAATCCGGAGGGACCACGAGCTCTCCAACATTTTATGGGCGTAACGCCCGTGGAGATGTACCAACTATTCTTCGGATCACAAGCAATGTGTCCGGACTTAACCGAGGACGCAGGTCTGAGCTGCAATCACCCGGATACTCAAGTAAGTAGTCATGTACCCAGACATGCTATCCGTATATTTATCATAAACTTGCCCTTAAAAGAGCTATCCTTTGAACATGAGTGACTAGCAAAAGCTAAACTGATTAGGTGTCCGGCCCCCCTCCCTGAGACCACGCCGGATCCTGTATTAACCAAGATGCTAGAGGTTGTGCCTTTTGAAGAAAGGGGGGATCGAGAATCCCTCCCTCCAAGGGGAGAAGAGGACCGCCTCTGAAGATCCGGAGACCAAAGCCTCGAAGCGGGGGAAGAAATCTTCACCAGAGGGTCCTGCGGCGGGAAATGCCCCGGCCGCACAATTTCCCCAAGGAGATCAGCCCTCCAGCGAGCCGTAAGTAAAGGGGGGGGGGCATTTTTCTTAAAAGAGAGTAATCCCCGTTTTATTTCTGAGGGTAACCGAAAGTTTACCTTGTAGTTCGGATCTCAGCCCTTCACAGCAGAGCTCGTCTTCGAGGGATCTTGATCCGGAGATGATGGAGAGCGAAACGCCTCCGCCTGCCGTACCGTTATGCGAGGCAGACGACCCCGAGGTTTCGTCGCGGAGGGCTTCTCCGAATCCGGCGGGGCCAGAAGGTAGTCGCATGTCCCCTCAAAGCTCTCCGTGTCCGGCCTTCGAAAGAGGCCACCAGAAGAGTCCGGTACCAACGGGTGTTCGCTCGGAGGAGCTGAAGGATCTGCTCGGGCGAGCGTCTATCTCAGAAGATCACCGTACGTTAATGAGTACGGTGATTGAAATAATTTGATCCGCTAAGAGCGGGTTGCATGAAGTCGTCGTAAGTTTACTGACGGGTTTTGAGGTACGCAAAATGATGTACCTTCTGACAGTTTTGCATATAAAATGCGCCCTTAATAGATAGTAGCCCCTGAGACTTGGTGCGGTGTCAAAAAAGACGGCGCGCCGAGGATCATAACCCCAGGTGTAATATGCGCTCTTCCTATGTAGGTGGCGAAGCATCCGGTGGCTAGCCGGACTGATGAATTTGCCGAACTGAAGCGGCAACTTTACGTGGCGGATGCGGACATCACGCTTGTTAATAAGCGGCTTGACGAGTCACAAGGTATGCAACTTCTCCGCGGACACCTGGTAAGGGACCTTGACGCCCATGCCTTTCAACATGTATGCTTAATGCAGATGGTGCCGCTGCTATGGAGAACCTTCGGGCGGAGCTCGCCCGAGCCAAGGAGCAAGCCAGAAAAAGTGATGCGGCGGCCTTAAAGGCGGCCGAAGAGCTAAAAGTCGAACATGTTGCTCACTGCCAAAGCAAGAAAGAAGTGGCCGAGATGGCCGTGAAATTGAAGAATGCTACTGACCGTTGCGAGCTTCTTGAAAAATAATGTCGAGCGAAACAAGAGGACCTGAAAAAGGCCGCCACCGAGGCCAAAGACACTCGCTTTGCAATGAGAGCTATGAAGGAGGAGCTACGTCAGGCCGGAGATATTGCGGCTGGAAAGCCCTTTCTGAAGCGGAGAAAATTCACGGATCCTAAGTACGCTCAACTGGACCGGCTGTGGAGTGGGAAGGATGCTTATCTGGACTTGGCGGCGAGTGCCGCAGACGCGGCCGAACACTTTCGAGGTAAAGAGGATCACGGAATGGAAGAGCTTTTTTGGTCGCAGTTCCATAGTCCGGAGCGTCATCTTTCGTTAACCGATCATTTGGCCGAATGGGCTGAGCTGAATCGGATGTCCGGACTTCCCATGAAGGCTGTCATGACTCGTTTGTGGCCGAAAAGGCCCGAGCCGAAGAGTTATTTTGGCTTGTTGCAGCAGTTCCTTGGTGCGGTGCCGCATATCGATGCAATGAAGCGGTCAGCATGCATAGAGGGTGCGCGGATGGTTCTTGCCCGTGTCAAGACATACTGGGCAGAGATGAAGGCCACCGACGTTGCATCCCAAGATTCGGACAGAATCCGAGTACCTGCCGAGCACTATTTTGATGAAGTCCTGCAGGGCGCTCGTTTAATAGAGACGCCGTGCTCGAAGGATATTATTCTTTAATGACATGTATGATTTGTGAAAAGAATGTTTCAATATAATATCAGAGCTTTTTATACTTGTGCGTTCAAGTATTAAAACACCTCTTGTGCGGCCGTTGATGTATATGTGTATATAACCTGAAAGATGGCAGTCCTTGGCTTCAGCCCCCACGCACATAGTGCGGGGGTGTTTGCCAAAAGGCGCATTTCCACACTTAATCCAACGTCTTGGTCCTATAAAGGAGGTGATAGTGTAGCAAACTAGGCAACCGGACTATAATGCTTTATCACTTTCACTTAGCCATAGGAGTTCGATGGTGGGGCTACTATATAGCCCCTAGGGGCACCGTGCTCTCTTGAATTCGGGGCGCGTATGTGCCTGACCAGGAAACGGCCCTTCGTCATTGCGGGGGAATTCTAAACATTCCGCTCGGTCATCGAGTGATTGACCAGTCTCACGCTATATCATGACAGTCAGTTTTCGGCTTTCTCTACTGAGGTGCTCACTTGGCCGAACCGGGGCACAATCGCAGTAGTTCTCCTGGTGCCGCGTTAGCCAATAGAACGGAACGTAAGGCAGCAAAACACAGGAGCCGGGCAAACCCAACATTTGACCAAAGACATGATTCGGAGCTGATGCATATAAGGCCTAACTCGAGTCGCCGAACACTCCCTAAGGTATTCAGTCTTTATAGAAACGGGCAGAATAATGCCCTAAGCCCCTGGTGTCCAGGTACGCGCAAAAATTCTGGTGCGGCCGATGCCAAAACGCCAGCCTCCTCCTCGGTTATAGCAAGAAACCGGGGGATGTGTATCAACAAGAGACAGTAAAAAGGTTTACGCAGGGTCATAATCTGAAAAGAATCCTTGCGACGGGTCCCTACTGCACGTCTACGCCTGTGTCTCCGTTGTGCCATATCCTGGACGGGTGTAGCACGGTGTTCATCTGTAAAAAAGAAGAACTTAGTTGAAAAGAAAAAAGATCATGCGAAAAATGTACTTTATATTAAATAAACAGAGTACTGTTCAAAAAGTGAATACAATTGAGCTTTATTGTCTCTTGTTGTACATGCGTGCAGCCCCTTGTACGGGGGTATGCCGCTAGTAGGCGCCGGACTCGTCTAGCCATGTCCGGGGTTCGAATGACCTATTCAGGTGCTTTGATTCACGGAGCCGGATTGGTGTGGGGCTGTCAAGGCAGTCTCACGTTCTTCCGTGCTCGAGTAACACTTAATACTCCCTTTTAATGAGATGATGCCGCGTGGACCAGGCATTTTAAGTGTAAGAGATGTATAATGCGGTATTGCGTTAAAGCGGGCGAAAGCTTCACGCCCCAGTAGTGCTTGATAGCTACTTTCAAATGGGGCGATGTGGAAGGTTAACTTTTCGCGGCGGAAGTTGTCGGATGGGCCGAACACAACTTCTAGCAGTAGGGAGCCCGTACAATGGGCATATAGGCCTGGCATTACCCCTTTGAAGGAGGTGTTGCTATGGCGAATTTTGGTTGGGTCTATCCCCATTTTGCGGATTGTGTCCTGATATAGGAGGTTTAGATCGCCACCTCTGTCCATTAGGACTTGTGTAAATTGGAGTCCATCGATTGTAGGATGTAATATCAAGGCAGTCCATCCCGCGTTCCGGATACTTCCGGAATAGTCCTAAGGATCGAAGGTGATTGGTTTTGACAACCATCGTTCGGACTCTGCTGGGATAGACCGTGCGGCGTGTGTTTCTATGGGCGCCGCTCTTTTTTCCTCTTTTGTCACTTGAAGTGAGTTCACTGTTTTGACTTTTTGTGGGAAATTCTTTTGTTTTCCGGTGCTCTGCTTGTGGGGTTCGTCATCGTCCTTGCTTGGTGTGTCGAGCCCCTTGTGTTCGGCATTGAGTTTGCCGGACTGCTTGAAGACCCAACAATCTCTGTGGGTATGGTTTGCAGGCTTCCCAGGAGTACTGTGGATTTAGCATATTTTGTCCAAGATTTTGTTTAGGTTGGATAGCTCGTCGATGTCGTCCTTGAGGGGCAGTTTTTTATGATTCTGCTGGGAGCTTCTGAATCCGGCGTTGACTGCCGTGCTCTTCGGGCTGTTTCCCTTTGTCCGGCGCTGATCCTTGTTGCGTCGTGGTTTTCCATTTCCATCCCTGACTTCGGATGTACTTGGGTCGCTGGTACTGCATCTTGCCATCCAACTATCCTCTCCCGCGCAAAAGCGGGTCATGAGGCTTGTTAATGCAGCCATGGTTCTCGGCTTCTCCTGGCCGAGGTGTCTGGCGAGCCATTCGGCAGGGACGTTATGTTTGAAAGCTGCTAAGGCTTCGGCGTCCGGACAGTCGACTATTTGGTTCTTTTGGGTAAGGAACCTTCTCCAGAATTTGCGGGCTGACTCTCCGGGTTGTTGAGTTATGTGACTTAAATCGTCTGCATCCGGAGGACGGACATAAGTCCCTTGAAAATTTGCTCGAAAAGCATCCTCGAGCTCTTCCCAACTTCCAATGGTATTTTCAGGGAGGCTTTTGAGCCAATGCCGGGCTGGCCCTTTGAGTTTGAGGGGTAAGTATTTTATGGCGTGGAGATCATCTCCTCTGCCATGTGTATGTGGAGGATGTAATCCTCAATCCGACTCGTGGTCTGTTGTTCCGTCTTATGCCTCTATGTTTACGGGTTTGAATCCCGCTGGGAATTCGTGGTCCAGCACCTCATCGGTGAAACACAGGGGGTGTGCGGCACCCCTATATTTAGGTGTGCCGTGATGTTCGGATATTTGGCGTGTTGCATTGCTTGAAAGAGCTTGCTTTCTCGGCCCATAGATGGACCTAACTGGGCCATCCTTTTGTTGCGAATCCTTATGCGGATCGCGTGCCGAATTGTGTGCGGCGTCGCTTGCCGCTCCATGTTTTCCATGTGGTCGTCTATCCGACCGGGCGGCCTCTTTGTTCTTTGATTGCGGGGGCTCTACGGCCTCCTCATCGAATTCGGGCAGTAATTTGCGCTTCGGGTAGCTCTTTGTTTGGCGGCTCGTCGCCGTATTTCTCTTCGGTGTTGAGTACTTTGCTCCATCTGATTCTGAGTGCATCTTCCGCTGTTTTGAGCTTCCGCTTCTGCTTTTTTAGGCTACACGCAATGGCGACGAGACTTTTGTGGAGGTTCTTCTGCTCCAACAATTTGTCCGGCGTGAGATCGTCCGGACTGTTATCTTCGCCGGTGACGGGTTGTTTATCCAAGTTGTCCTGTTCGGACGGTTGCTCGATAGCATGTTGGTCGTCCACCGGTTTGCCCTGCTCTATGGCTGGGTCTTTGTCGAGGCGGGACTTGGTGCGGCGTTTACGTTGCCGTTTTGACTGCTTTTCGAGGGATTTATCCTTCGTAGTGTCCCGTTGTTCCTCGTCGTCACTTCCTTTAGGTGTATCCACCATGTATACATCATGGGATGAGGTGGCTGTCCAGTATCCTATAGGTGCTGGTTCATGGTTGTCTCCTACATCGTCGTCCATACCGTCGATGTCTTCGGAGTCGAAATCGAGCACGTCGTTTAAGCTTTCGACAGTGGCTACAAAGTGGGCGGTGGGTGGGCGTTGAATTTCTTCGTCGTCCGCATCCCAACCTTCCTGGCCATAGTCCGGACAGGGCACTCCTGATAAAGAGAGAGACTTTAGTGAATTCAGGATGACGCCAAAGGGCGAGTGCAGAAAGATGTCCGCGGCAATGAACTCCATAACCGGCGCTCAATTGGATTCAATTGGAAGGGGTGCAGAGGGTTCGGAGTCCGGAGAGGAGTCCGGCACCTTGGAGTCATGGTCTTCGCAAAGGACAGGGATGGAGTTCGGCTCAATCACCGTAGAAATCGTAGCCCCCGAGGCGGTGTCCAACCACTCGTCCTCGATCGGCGGAGTCGGCTCCGAGTTAATTGTCGGAGCGGACGCTGGTGCGGCCTCCATGGCACTGTTCGGCGGCAGAGCTAAATCGTGCCCATCGAGACAGTGCGGCGCGCTTGGCTGTGGCTTGAATCCGTCGAAGATCAAGTCTCCGCGGATGTCGGCCGTGTAGTTCAAACTCCCAAATCTGACCTGATGGACAGGGGCGTAGCTTTCGATCTGCTCCAGATGGCCAAGTGAATTGGCCCGCAGTGCAAAGCCGCCGAATACAAAAATCTGTCCGGGGAGAAAAGTCTCACCCTGGACCGCGTCGTTGTTGATGATCGAAGGATCCATCGGGCCTAAGGATGACGACACAGAGGAACTCTCAATGAAAGCACCAATGTCGGTGTCAAAACCGGCGGAGTCCCGAACTGTGCGTCTAGGCGGATGGTAACATGAGACAAAAGACACAATGTTTTTACCCAGGTTCGGGCCCTCTCGATGGAGGTAAAACCCTACTCCTGCTTGATTAATATTGATGATATGGGTAGTACAAGAGTGGATCTACCACGAGATCAAGGAGGCTAAACCCTAGAAGCTAGCCTATGGTATGATTGTTCTTCGTCCTACAGACTAAAACCCTCCGGTTTATATAGATACCGGATAGGGTTAGGGTTACACAGAGTCGGTTACAATGGTAGGAGATCTACATATTCGTATCACCAAGCTTGCCTTCCACGCCAAGGAAAGTCCCATCCGGACACGGGACGAAGTCTTCAATCTTGTATCTTCATAGTCCAGGAGTCCGGCCAACGGTGATAGGTTGGCTATCCGTACACACCCTAATCCAGGACTCCCTCACTAACCATAGCATGAAACATATGGATCCAAATCAGCCCCTTACGAAGCAACGCATAAACTAGGGTTTAAGCTTCTGTCACTCTAGCAACTCATCATCTACTTATTACTTCCCAATGCCTTCCTCTAGGCCCAAATAATGTTGAAGTGTTATGTAGTCGATGTTCACATAACACCAATAGAGGATAGACAACATACATCTCATCAAAATATCGAACTAATACCAAATTCACATGACTACTAATAGCAAGACTTCTCCGATGTCCTCCGGAACAAACGTAACTACTCACAAAGCATATTCATGTTCATAATCATAGGGGTATTAATATGCATAAAGGATCTAAACATATGATCTTCCACCAAATAAAGCAACTAGCATCAACTACAAGGAGTAATCAACACTACTAGCAACCTACAGGTACCAATCCCAGACATAGAGACAAGAATTGGGTACAAGAGATGAACTAGGGTTTGAGAGGAGATGGTGCTGGTGAAGATGTTGATGGAGATTTCCCGCTCCCGGTGAGAGGAGCGTTGGTGATGACGATGGCGATGATTTCCCCCTCCCGGAGGGAAGTGTCCCCGGCAGAACAGCTCTGCCGGAGCCCTAGATTGGTTCCGCCAAAGTTCCGCCTCGTGGCGGCGGAGTCTCGTCCCGAAAGCTTGCTTATGATTTTTCTTTAGACGAAGGACTTCATATACCAGAAGATGGGTATCGGAGAGCCAACAGGGGGCCCACGAGGCAGGGGGGCGCGCCCAGGGGGGTAGGGAGCGCGCCCACCCTCGTGGACTGGTGGAGGCCCCCCTGACGTAGATTCCTCTTCCGGTATTTTTTATTATTTCCAAAAATAAATTTCGTGGAATTTCAGGACTTTTGAAGTTGTGCATAATAGCTCTGTAATATTTGCTCGTTTTCCAGCCCAGAATTCCGGCTGTCGGCGTTCTCCCTCCTTATGTAAACCTTGTAAAATAAGAGAGAATAGGCATAAGTATTGTGGAATAATGTGTAATAACAGCCCATAATGCAATAAATATCGATATAGAAGCATGATGCAAAATGGACGTATCAACTCCCCCAAGCTTAGACCTTGCTTGTCCTCAAGCGGAAGCCGATAACGATAAATATGTCCACATGTTTAGAGATAGAGGTGTCGATAAAATAAAATACGGACATGAGGGCATCATGCTCATTCTTATAACAGCACCGTATATGGATATTGTCATATGATTTCTTATGCTCAAGTAATAATCTATTCACAATGCAAAGTATGAATAAGAAACTTTATTGAGAACTAAAAAACTATAATCTTAGTCATTGAGGCAATTGCAATTTATCATAACATCAGAAACAGTCTATGTCAGAGCTTTCTAGCAAGTCCACATACTCAACTATCATTTAGTCTTTCACAATTGCTAACACTCACGCAATACTTGTGGTTACGGGGTTTTAATCGGACACAGAGAAAGATAGGTGCTTATAGTTTCGCCTCCCAACCTTTTACCTCAAGGGTAACGTCAACAATAATAGTTCATGCCAACTTATATCCAATTTTATATATATATATATATATATATATATATATATATATATATATATATATATATATATATATATATATATATATATATATATATATATATATCAGGATCTTTCCAACACAATTGTGCTTGCCAAAGGATAAACTATTAAAAGGAAAGGTGAAGATCACCATGACTCTTGCATAAGGTAAAAGATAATAGTAAAATATAGGCCCTTCGAAGAGGGAAGCAGAGGTTGTCATGCGCTTTTATGGTTGGATGCACAAAATCTTAATGCGAAAGAACATCACTTTATATTGCCACTTGTGATATAGACCTTTATTATGCACTCTGTCGCTTTTATTTCTTCCACATCACAAGATCGTATAAAGCTTATTTCCTCCACACCAATCAATCATACATATTTGGAGAGCACTTTTTATTGCTTGCGCCGATGACAACTTACTTGAAGGATCTTACTCAATCCATAGGTAGATATGGTGGACTCTCATGGCAAAACTGGGTTTAAGGGTATTTGGAAGCACAAGTAGTATGATCCATGACAATATAATTTATCTCAGATATAAGAAAACATAACCCATTACGTCGTCTTCCTTGTCCAACATCAACTCTTTAGCATGTCATATTTTAATGAGTGCCCCCAATCATAAAAGATATCCAAGATAGTATATTTATATGTGAAACCTCTCGTTCTTTATTACTTCCTATTAATTGCAACAATGACCAAAGCTATGTTTGCCAACTCTCAACAACTTTTAATTATCATACTCTTTATATGTGAAGTCATTACTCTCCATAAGATCAATATATGATCTCTTTTTATTCTTTCATTTTCTTTTATTCACTCAAGATCATGGCAAAATAATCAAGCCCTTGACTCAACGCTAATCTTTATTATATAGCTCAAGGACTCGATTATATAGAGGGATCATGCGTAAAGCAAAACTCAAAACTAGATCATGCCAAAACTTTATTCTACTAGATCAAGATACTACTAAAAGGATCGAACTAAGAAAAACGGCAAAGATAGGAGTGTGATGGTGAGACGATACCGGGGCATCTCCCCCAAGCTTGGCAGTTGCCAAGGGGAGTGCCCATACCCGTGTCATTATGTCTCCTTTGCTGGTGAAGGGGTTGTTGATGATGCAGGCTTGTCGTCCATCTTCCAAGGCATAGGCTCACCATCATAGAAGGGTGATCGAGTCTCCGGGATCCTTAAATCTGCAGCCAAACTCATCCTCTTGAATCTATATTCATACTCACAGTTTTGATTTTGCAGGTCATAGATTTGGGCTTGGAGGTGCTCGATCTTCTCGTGGAGCTTGAATATGGCCTCCCCAATGTCCTTGGCATCTAGCTTGTGGTTGTTGGTGAACTCCGTGATCATTATGTGATTGGAGTCAAGTCCACGCTCCACCGTCTCCTGGCACTTGAAAACTTGTTGCTCCATTGCCTCGAGCCTTGCATCCACGCTTCCGGTCCTCCTGGGTCCCTCAACATCGCGGATGTGCAGCAACCCATCACGCATCTCAATGGTTTGAGGGTGTTGCAGCACCTCCGCGAGGTAGGGGTTGATGACTGAGGGAGTCCTCGACTAGGGGGTGTCTGGATAGCCGAACTATCATCTTTGGCGGGACTCCTGGACTATGAAGATACAAGATTGAAGACTTCGTCCCGTGTCCGGATGGGACTTTCCTTGGCGTGGAAGGCAATCTTGGCGATACGGATATGTAGATCTCCTACCATTGTAACCGACTCTGTGTAACCCTAACCCTATCCGATGTCTATATAAACCGGAGGGTTTTAGTCCATAGGACGAACAACAATCATACCATAGGCTAGCTTCTAGGGTTTAGCCTCTCTGATCTCGTGGTAGATCTACTCTTGTACTACCCATATCATCAATATCAATCAAGCAGGAGTAGGGTATTACCTCCATCGAGCGGGCCCGAACCTGGGTAAAAACATCGTGTCCCTTGTCTCCTGTTACCATCCGCCTAGACGCACAGTTCGGGACCCCCTACCCGAGATCCGCCGGTTTTGACACCGACATTGGTGCTTTCATTGAGAGTTCCTCTGTGTCGTCACCTTTAGGCCCGATGGCTCCTTCAATCATCAACAACAACGCAGTCCAG
This sequence comes from Aegilops longissima, assembly GCA_021605205.1. Taxonomy (NCBI): domain Eukaryota; kingdom Viridiplantae; phylum Streptophyta; class Magnoliopsida; order Poales; family Poaceae; genus Aegilops; species Aegilops longissima. Next base: position 47,038,586 of record CM038682.1, read on the forward strand.
GGTGAGACTTTTCTCCCCGGACAGATCTTCGTATTCGGCGGCTTTGCACTGCGGGCCAATTCGCTAGGCCATCTGGAGCAGATCGAAAGCTACGCCCCTGGCCATCAGGTCAGATTTGGAAGCTTGAACTATACGGCCGATGTCCGCGGAGACTTGATCTTCGACGGATTCGAGCCACAGCCGAGCGTGCCGCACTGTCTTGATGGGTACGATCTAGCTCTGCTGTCGAACAGTGCCCTGGTGGCCGCACCAGCGCATGCTCCGACCCTTAATACGGAGCCGGTTTCGCCGATCGAGGACGGTTGGTTGGACACCGCCTCGGGGGCTGAAATCTCTACGGCGATTGAGCCGAACAGCATCCATGTCCTTTGCGAAGCTCGTGACTCCCAGGTGTCGGACTCCTTTCTGGATTCCGAACCTCCCGCGCCTCTACCAGTCGAATACGACTGGGCGCCGGTTATGGAGTTCACCGCCACGGACATCTTTCAGCACTCGCCCTTTGGCGATATCCTGAACTCATTAAAGTCTCTCTCTTTGTCAGGGGAGCACTGGCCGATCTATGGTCAGGAAGGTTGGGATTCGGACGACGAAGAAATTCAATGCCCACCCACCACCCACTTTGTAGCCACTGTCGCTGATTTAACCAACATGCTCGACTTCGACTCCGAAGACATCGATGGTATGGACGACAGTGCCGGAGACGATCAAGAGCCAGCGCCCACGGGGCACTGGAAGGCCACCTCGTCATATGACATATACATGCTGGACATCCCAAAAGATGGGAATGGCGATGGAACGGCGGAGGATGACCCGTCCAAGAAACAACCCAAGCGCCGACGTCAGCGGCGCCGCTCTAAATCCCGCCACAGTAAAAACGGAAATTCCGGCACGGGAGACAATAATACCCCGGACAGTGCCGAAGACGACCCCCTCTAGCAGGACTCAGAGCAGGAGGAGGGAGAAGCAAGTCCGCACGACAGTGCGGCAGAAAGAGAGGTAGAGGACGATAATTATGCGCCCCCCTCCGAAGACGAGGCAAGCGTCGACGACGAAGAATTCGTCGTGCCAGAGGACCCCGTCGAACAAGAGCGTTTTAAATGCAGGCTCATGGCCACGGCAAGCAGCCTCAAGAAAAAGCAGCAACAGCTTAGAGCCGACCAAGACCTGCTAGCTGACAGATGGACTGAAGTCCTTGCAGCCGAAGAGTATGAACTCGAACGCCCCTCCAAAAGCTACCCCAAACGCAGGCCGTTGCCTCAATCAGAGGAGGAAGCACCCACATCACCAGCGCACGACATGGCAGACCGGCCACCCCGTGGCCGCGACAGAGAAGCCTCTCGGCCTCCGCTCAGGCCACGCCCCGATGCCGCTCAAAAAGTACCAAGGCACGGGAAAACGCGCCGGCCTTGCGAGATATATTGGAGGATAAGGCAAAGCATACAAGATCGATCTACAGATCGCGTGGGCGCCCAACGACTCGGGATGATTACCTTGTCCTCGATCGGCGGAGTCGGCTCCGAGTTAATTGTCGGAGCGGACGCTGGTGCGGCCTCCAGGGCACTGTTCGGCGGCAGAGCTAAATCGTGCCCATCGAGACAGTGCGGCGCGCTTGGCTGTGGCTTGAATCCGTCGAAGATCAAGTCTCCGCGGATGTCGGCCGTGTAGTTCAAACTCCCAAATCTGACCTGATGGCCAGGGGCGTAGCTTTCGATCTGCTCCAGATGGCCAAGTGAATTGGCCCGCAGTGCAAAGCCGCCGAATACAAAGATCTCTCCGGGGAGAAAAGTCTCACCCTGGACCGCGTCGTTGTTGACGATCGAAGGAGCCATCGGGCCTAAGGATGACGACACAGAGGAACTCTCAATGAAAGCACCAATGTCGGTGTCAAAACCGGCGGATCTCGGGTAGGGGGTCCCGAACTGTGCGTCTAGGCGGATGGTAACATGAGACAAGAGACACGATGTTTTTACCCAGGTTCGGGCCCTCTCGATGGAGGTAAAACCCTACTCCTGCTTGATTAATATTGATGATATGGGTAGTACAAGAGTGGATCTACCACGAGATCAAGGAGGCTAAACCCTAGAAGCTAGCCTATGGTATGATTGTTCTTCGTCCTACAGACTAAAACCCTCCGGTTTATATAGACACCGGATAGGGTTAGGGTTACACAGAGTCGGTTACAATGGTAGGAGATCTACATATCCGTATCACCAAGCTTGCCTTCCACGCCAAGGAAAGTCCCATCCGGACACGACACGAAGTCTTCAATCTTGTATCTTCATAGTCCAGGAGTCCGGCCAACGGTGATAGGTCGGCTATCCGTACACACCCTAATCCAGGACTCCCTCAATAACCATGGCATGAAACATATGGATCCAAATCAGCCCCTTACGAAGCAACGCATAAACTAGGGTTTAAGCTTCTGTCATTCTAGCGACCCATCATCTACTTATTACTTCCCTATGCCTTCCTCTAGGCCCAAATAATGGTGAAGTGTTATGTAGTCGACGTTCACATAACACCACTAGCGGATAGACAACATACATCTCATCAAAATATCAAACGAATAACAAATTCACATGACTACTAATAGCAAGACTTCTCCCATGTCCTCAGGAACAAAGGTAACTACTCACAAAGCGTATTCATGTTCATAATCAGAGGGGTATTAATATGCATAAAGGATCTGAACATATGATCTTCCACCAAATATACCAACTAGCATCAACTACAAGGAGTAGTCAACACTACTAGCAACCTACAGGTACCAATCCCAGACTTAGAGACAAGAATTGGGTACAAGAGATGAACTAGGGTTTGATTGGAGATGGTGCTGGTGAAGATATTGATGGAGATTGCCCTCTCCCGATGAGAGGAGCATTGATGATGACGGTGGCGATGATTTCCCCCTCCCGGAGGGAAGTGTCCCCGGCAGAACAGCTCTGCCGGAGCCCTATTGGTTCCGCCAAGTTTCCGCCTCGTGGCGGCGGAGTCTCGTCCCGAAAGCTTGGTTATGATTTTTCTCCGTACGAAAGATTTCATATACCAGAAGATGGGCATCGGAGAGCCAACATGGGGACCACGAGGCAGGGGGCGCGCCCAGGGGGGTAGGCTGCGCCCCCACCCTCGTGGACAGGTGGAAGCCCCCTGACGTAGATTCTTATTCCAGTATTTTTTATTATTTCTAAAAATAACTTTCGTGGAGTTTTAGGACTTTTGGAGTTGTGCAGAATAGTTCTCTAATATTTGCTCCTTTTCCAGCCCAGAATTCCAGCTGTCGGCATTCTCCCTCCTTATGTAAACCTTGTAAAATAAGAGAGAATAGGCATAATTATTGTGGCATAATGTGTAATAACAGCCCATAATGCAATAGATATCGATATAAAAGCATGATGCAAAATGGACGTATCAAAAAGCAACCGTGAGTACTCATCCAATGTACACGCAAGCAAGGATCTACACTACATATGCATGGATATCTATGTAAAGGGGCAATATCGGTGGACTGAACTGCAGAATGCCGGAATAAGAGGGGGATAGCTAGTCCTGTCGAAGACTACGCTTACGGCAGCCTCCATCTTGCAGCATGTAGAAGAGAGTAGATGGTAAGTTCACCAAGTATCATCACATAGCACAATCCTACCCGGCGATCCTCTCCTCGTCGACCAGTTAGAGAGCGATCACCGGGTTATATATGGCACATGGAAGGGTGTGTTTTATTAATTATCCAGTTCTAGTTGTCATAAGGTCAAGGTACAACTCCAAGTCATCCTATTACCGAAGATCACGTCTATTCGAATAGATAAACTTCCCTGCAGGGGTGCACCACATAACCCAACACGCTCAATCCTATTTGGTCGGACACACTTTTCCACGGTCATGCCCGGCCTCAGAAGATCAACACATCGTAGCCCTACCTAGGCACAACGGAGAGGTCAGCACGCCGGTCTAAATCCTATGGCGGAAGGGTCTGGGCCCATCGCCCATTGCACACCTGCACGTTGCGAGGGCGGCCGGAAGCAGACCTAGCCTAGCAGGTGTTCCAGTCCAATCCGGCGCACGCTGCTCAGTCGCTGACGTCACGAAGGCTTCGGCTGATACCACGACGCCGAGTGCCCATAACTATTCCCGCGTAGTTGGTTAGTGCGTATAGGCCAGTGGCCAGAGTTAGATCAAGTACCAAGATCTCGTTAAGCGTGTTATTATGAAGTAACCGCGAATGCCGGCCAGGGCCAGGCCCACCTCTCTCCTAGGTGGTCTCAACCTCCCCTGTCGCTCGCCACAAAGATCCACCCAGAGGGCCGTCGGGACAAAGGTCTTTCCAGCCCCCAATCTGTGAATCACTCGCGGGTGCTCCACGAGCCGACCCGACTTTAGTCACCACATGTATCATGTAGAAGGTAATAGTATATACCCGTGATCACCTTCCGAGTTATCACAGCCCGATAGTATAGCACAGCAGACGGACAAGAAGGTAGGGCCACTGATGGAAAACTAGCATCCTATACTAAGCATTTAGGATTGTAGGTAAAGGTAACAACAGTAGTGGCAAACACAGGCTATGCAGCAGAATAGGATTAACGGAAAGCAGTAACATGCTACAGTACTCTAATGCAAGCAGTATAGAGAAGAATAGGCGATATCTAGTGATCAAAGGGGGGCTTGCCTGGTTGCTCTGGCAAGAAGGAGGGGTCATCAACACCGTAGTCGGTCGGGGCACCAGCAGCGGCGTCAGTCTCGTAGTCTATTGGAGAGAAGAGGGGGAAGAAACAATGAATACAATGCAAACAGATGCATAATGATGCATGACAAAGTAAACAGCGGTGTTAGGTGTGCCCTAACGCGGTAAGAGGTGATACCGGCGAAGGGGGTAAACATCCGGGAAAGTATCCCCAGTGTTTTGCGTTTTCGAACAAATGAACCGGAGGGGGAAAGTTGTGTGTTCGATATGCTAGGGGTGTGTGGCCGACGAACGGGTTGCGTATTCGGATTCGTCTCGTCGTTCTGAGCAACTTTCATGTACAAAGTTTTTTTATCCGAGCTACGGTTTATTTTATATTAATTTTAAAATATTTAAATAAATTTTAGGATTTAATTAATTATTTTAAATCAACATTATCCAGAACAGTGCTTGCTGACATCAGCATGACATTAGCAATCAAAGCGTTGGTCGGGTCAAACTGACGTCTTGGGACCCACATCATACATCGTTGACTAATTATTTGTTAACATTTAATTAGCAGGTTAATTAGAGTTAATTAGTTAACTAAATAGTATTAATTAAGTTAATTAATTAATTAATTAATTAACATTATTTATTTATTTCTTTTATTATTTATTTTAAATTCTTTTTTATATCAACGTTCTGGGGCATGGGCCCCATATGTCATAGGGCCAGGGGGCACTGGCCCAATGTTCAGTGGCCCATAGGACACTGCGGGAGCGGGGTGCAGGGCGCGGGCGACGAGCGCTGGGGCGCAGCGGGCGCCTCAATCGACGCGCCAGTTGGAGCAACGACGAGGGGCACTGGCGCGGCGGGCGCAGCGGAGGAGGCGGCGAGGCATCGTGGGCGACGCGAGCGGCCGAGCCGGGCAGCGGAGCTCTGGCGGCGCAACCATCAGTGGCCTCGGCGGGAGCGAGGCGGAGGCGCGAGCGTCGGCGGGCGTGCGCCTGGGCGCGTCCATGGAGCGGCATGCACGGCCGGGGTGCGTTTAGGGCACGGCCATGGCGGGGAGCCACGGCGTCCAATGGCCACGCACGCGCGCGGGGCGAGGCCTGAGCGCGGAGAGCTCACACGGGGGAAGCGGGCGGGTGCGGCCCGGGCGCAGGCAGAGGCGGGCAATGGAGAGTGCGCGGCCGACGCGGGGAGAGGAGGAGGGAAAAGGCGACGGCTCACGAAGGGGTGTCGGGTCCAGGGCAGTGGTGCTCTTGGTGGAGGACGTGGACGACGGCGGCGTGGATGAGGCTTGCCGGCGGGGAGGTCCGGCATCGAGCGGCGGGGTGGCGGTGGGCCGCAAGGCGCTAGGGAGCAATGCTGGCGGAGCCGGGCTCGGTCCCGATCCAGAACTGGATCGGGAGGGGGGGAGCGAAAGAGTGGGGGGGAGTGGGGTGGTTGGAACCTAGGGTACATGTCGGCGGGGGTTAAGGGGAGTGCGGGTTTGGGCCAGTTGGGCTGGCCGGCTGGGCCGGTGGCCCAGTTGGCCGGGTGGTTAAGTGATTTTGTTTTGCCCTTTTCTTTTGATTTATTCTCTGTTTTTATTTTACTTTAGTTTTACAAACTATAAACCTAGCCCCTAAATTAGTATTAATACTAATAACAAGGCCACAATTAATTTGGCACCCTAAACAATTATTTTATTTTTGTTTATTATTTAAAAGGAATTTAAATATTAGTCTTACTATCGTTTTAATTAATTTAGTGCAGTTAACTATTTTATAAAAAGATGTTTTCTCCACCATAATTACCTATGCAATATCTGGTTCACTCTGAACATTTTAGTTTTACTATTTGAAATTTTTTATTGTTTGCTTGATTTTGAATTTGAATTTGAATCAGTTTCGAACTGACGCGAGATTATCAATAGTAATCGAAGTGACGTGGAATCATTACGAGGGGTTTTCTGTAGCTTAATTACTCGGGCATCACAATTGTCCTTCACTACAAGAAATCTCGTCCCGAGATTTAGGAGCGGGAGTAAGGGGGAATGGATTTGGTTACGAAAGTTTAACTGGTTTTCTTGGTGTTGGTTGCTCTTCTCGATGAGGTTGACCCATTACATTGACGTCTTCATTTGTCTGCTTCAGGCCATCCTGATGAAGTAAGCATCCTTTTTTCGGGGTCCCCGTCGTGCCTACAACATAATAAGGGGGTATACCGGAAGAATGGACCTCTACAAGGTAGACTATCTGGTAGCTAACATCGGGGAAGGTGGCAGAAAGTAACTCTCGAACTGTAACTTAAGAAAATATCGAGAGTAAAGTAAGGAGGTACCATGAGAAGTTTCAAGCGGGTAGGCAATCGTTCGATGCCTGAAACAAAGTGTGAAAGGGGTCCAGAGCAATGGGAATAAGTATTGCGTCTGATACCAGAATAGATTACTAGGATAGTGACCTCGTGAATTACATATGAAGTCAAGTGCGAGGAATAACGTTAGCAACACAGGTGTACAGGAGAGTCAGGTTTCGATCTTGTGGAACTTGTGGGTTATGGTCCCACCATGTGGGTTAAAGTAGGAAGGGAGATGACAATTTGCATGGTCACGATAGTAAGGCGTGTCAGAGGGTAGCCTGTCAGTTATGTTGGCAACAACATCGATACCAAGGGCGAGGGATGAAGAGAACCATTTTCCTACTCGTTGAACGAGGCGGGCCAATAGGCAAGGTTCTCGTCCATCGGTGGCTACCGAAATGTCATCAACAATAGTAACAGGGTCTTGCTGACAGAATTGTACACCGAGGTATATACATCAGCAGGAGAATATTACTGCTTAGATCATATAGATCACAAGAAAGGTTAAACCAAACAACGGAAAGGAAAATGTGTTCAAACACATATATCAGGGGTATATCCTTCCCAAGGACAAGCAGAGCATGATATCCTTGGCAGGATATAATGTAGAAAACTCTTTAGGAAAGGGGAGAGAAATTTCATGACATTACCCATGCAACGGTGTTTGGATAATTGAGCAAGTAACATTTAGCATTGGGCTTCAAATGTTCTTGTTGAAAATCGGAGCACCACAAACATGCTTCAAGATAGCATTGACAAGGTCTTCCAGCAAAGGTCAGACTTTGGATACACAAAGCATCCATCAGGATAAACTTATTAAACAAGGCATTCAATTTCCTCACGAAAAAAATGGTTAACCTTGTTAAGAAGGAAACTATAACACTAGGTCCTCCGGTCAGGTATGCTAGGCATGACATCACCTTACCGGGTGATATAAAGACCAATGTTATGACTCTTGCAAAATGTTCCAACCATCATACCTGACCGAGATTCAGATCTGATTGGTGTCAGGATACCTCAGACTCAGGGAATGAACTATGGGAGCGAGTTCTGAAACAAGAGTTCATCATTAAATCAAGTAGAGGTGAGGAGGTGGTTGATTGACTCGGCGACAATTCATTGAGATTTTCAATAGATGGATTTCCACACTTATGTGAACAAGGAGATAACATTTGTCAGATCAAATGATATAATGAGGTATGCTCGAGGAAAACATACACACGTAAACATTGGTTGAAAGGTGCACACAAAAGATGGGCTTAGGGAGCATGATCAACATTAGAATGGTGGTTCAACAACCAATAGTCTAAGAATGAACTATCGACCATCAACTTCAAAGCAATAGGGTTGCTAGAAGTTCAGAATTCACACTTGGTTGAACATAATACCAGCTGGAAAGAAAATTGCATCCATAACCTGGACAAGTTTGTGATGAAAGGGAGTAAGGATGTAGTCGGTGGCAACTCAAATTACCAAGGGACAAGGATGGTACTTATCATCATGAATTCGATCGATATCCTGAAAGGAGTCAAATGTTGATGATGATCACGACAAATTTTGTCGAGAGATTTCAAGAAGATGTAATCGATCGGCGACGACATCACTCCAAGGGAATGATGAAGCAAAAGGTTTCTATAACCATAGATAGGATGCCATCCCATAATTGGAGTTGTTTCTCAAGACAAACATTATGATGCGGAAAGTTCGATGTAAGCTTAGAGCACTGTCGGGATTGTGTCCCGGGGATGAAGGACATAGGTAGAATGGTCAAGCAGTTAGCCTGACGATGATGATGTAGTCGGTCAGTTGGGAATGACATGATCGAGTACAAAACTAGTAAGCAATGAAGATTACTAAGAGTTGTCGAATCGCAGTGCGGACTCGATTCACTATTTGGTGTTCTTAGTTGACGACAACCTAGGACTCGTGGAGTGACTATGATAGGGAAAGGTATTACTTCATCAGAAATTCATAAGATGAAGTGCAATGGGTTGGTATCCTCGACATACCAGGGGGTAATACTCGAAAGTAGATCAGGATAGAAACTGAAATGGATTGTTGAGTAACGATAGAAGATACTTTAACCTTGTCAAAATAGACGAGGCACTGGAATGGTTTCCTTTCAGAAATATATTAAATAAAGTTAGCATCGTCGGTACCATAGCTGCAAGGGATCCAATATAAGGACTCCAGAAGAATTATTCAAATGATTCAATACTTTTGCAAGAAGCTTCCATGATAAGTTCCACATTGAGTCCATGGGCATGAACACAAAGGTTCAGGGTCGACTCCCACTTCTTCAATGCCTAACCTTTCATTTACTTCTCACTTTCGAAGAAGTTGTAGTGTTGAAATTTTATCTGGTGAAGCACCAGAAGAGTATGACTCGTGAAAACTTTCGGGTTCACGTGGTTTAGCTTATGCTCAACTCTTATGGGCTTCTTAGAAACATATACCACAAGTTTCAAGAGTAAATATCACCAGCTCAAAACAAGAGAATGGTTGGCCAATAAGAGAATAGGATTTACCAATGGCATTATATATCAGAGAAAGAACTACTCGACGTTTAGTATACGAAGGACACTATCGGATGATAATTCGACAAAGGACCCGACGGTCCCTATCAGAGCTGATGTGAGCATCGGCACATAATCAAAGGAAGAAAATAATGCAAAGATATTGGACTTTAGAAAAACTTACTTATTCAAAGCTCCAGTGCGAAGGAATTATGATTTCGGATTCAAGGGATCAGAAGCAACGCTCATATTAATGATGGATAAGTTGAGTAGGCTTAGGGGTACAATCGACGGCAATTTGATTGGTAGAGAACCAGCTCCAGTTAAAAATGACGGCTGAGTCGTAAACATAATTTATAAGGATCAACTGATGATTGCGGGCATTCGCAACATATTGAATCAAGGAACTCGAAATGGTAATGACAAAGGATGCCAATTAGATTACCATACTTATGGTAAATCATAATGCAAGCAAGTAAGAATTTCAAAAGCAATAGGCTGCTCAGGATATTCAGAAGACCGAATGGTATTTCGAAGACTTTACTGATACACATGAATCAACTGGGATGAACGGATACTCGACAAGTTCGAGGAATTATCCGTAGGGGTATTTCTGCGGCAAGGAACTACAAGGCAGTGGCACAAGGGATTCTTAAAAGTCAGAGAACAATTTGATGCATCTTGTAATAACAAGAGCAGTTGGGAATGGAAGTAAGGACAGATGTAAGTATTTATCCATAGGCAAGTATGGGTGGTAGGGGATTGCAAAAGCGACGGGCACAGAGTCTCGAGAGAACATCAGAGAGTATCTTCGGAATCTTCTGATGCAGCAGGCGATCATCTGTAATAAGGGGCTCTCCGGGAGGAAGTAGTTACGAGAACCTAGAGTCAGAGTTAGTAAAATCATTTAATCCAAATAGAAGAGAGATCAGAGTCCCAGATTATAGGTCAAGGAATAAAAGATCCTAATACCACCCAATAGCGACGTGGGCCCGTAAGCCACACAACCATGTTAGTAAAAGTTTTGCAATGACTAGACTCGACTTCGGCCAAGGAGTGTGGAAGAAGGATTCCTACAGGCAGTCGGCTCTGATACCAACTTGTGACGCCCCTGATTAAATCGTACACTAATCATACACGCAAACGTGTACGATCAAGATCAGGGACTCACGGGAAGATATCACAACACAAATCTGAAATAAAATAAGTCATACAAGCATCATAATACAAGCTAGGGGCCTCGGGGATCGAATACAAGTGCTCGATCATAGATGAGTCAGCAGAAGCAACAATATCTGAGTACAGACATAAGTTAAAAAAGTTGCCATAAGATGGCTAGCACAAACTATGATACAGATCAAAAGAGGCGCATGCCTCCTGCCTGGGATCCTCCTAAACTACTCCTGGTCGACGTCAGCGGCCTGCACGTAGTAGTAGGCACCTCCAGTGTAGTAAGAGTCGTCGTCGACGATGGCGTCTGGCTCTTGGGCTCCAGCATCTGGTTGCGGCAACCAGGTAGAATGGAAAGGGGGAAAAGAGGGAGAAAAGCAACCGTGAGTACTCTAAGTACTCGCAAGCAAGGATCTACACTACATATGCATGGATATCTGTGTAAAGGGGCAATATCGGTGGACTGAACTGCAGAATGCAAGGATAAGAGGGGGATAGCTACTCCTGTCGAAGACTACGCTTCTGGCAGCCTCCATCTTGCAGCATGCAGAAGAGAGTAGATGGTAAGTTCACCAAGTATCATCGCATAGCATAATCCTACCCTGCGATCCTCTCCTCGTCGCCCTGTTAGAGAGCGATCACCAGGTTATATCTGGCACTTGGAAGGGCTTGTTCTATTAAGTATCTGGTTCTAGTTGTCATAAGGTCAAGGTACAAATCCAAGTCTTCCTGTTACCGAAGATCACGGCTATTCGAATAGATAAACTTCCCTGCAGGGGTGCACCACATAACCGAACACGCTCGATCCTATTTGGTCGGACACACTTTCTTGGGTCATGCCCGGCCGCGGAAGATCAACACGTCGCAGCCCTACCTAGGCACAACAGAGAGGTCAGCACGCCGGTCTAAATCCTATGGCGCGGGGGTCTGGGCCCATCGCCCATTGCACACCTACACGTTGCGAGGGCGGCCGGAAGCAGACCTAGCCTAGCAGGTGTTCCAGTCCAATCCGGCGCGCGCCGCTCAGTCGCTGACGTCACGAAGGCTTTTTTTCTGATACCAGGACACCGAGTGCCCATAACTATTCCCGCGTAGTTGGTTAGTGCGTATAGGCCAGTGGCCAGACTCGGATCAAATACCAAGATCTCGTTAAGCGTGTTATTATGAAGTAACCGCGAACGCCGACCAGGGCCAGGCCCATCTCTCTCCTAGGTGGTCTCAACCTCCACTGTCGCTCCGCCAAAAAGATCCACCCAGAGGGCCGTCGGGACAAAGGTCCTTTCAGCCCCCAATCCGTGAATCACTCGCGGGTGCTCCATGAGCCGACACGACTTTAGTCACCACATGTATCATGTAGAAGGTAATAGTATATACCCGTGATCACCTCCCGAGTGATCACAGCCCGATAGTATAGCACAGCAGACGGACAAGAAGGTAGGACCACTGATGGAAAACTAGCATCATATACTAAGCATTTAGGATTGCAGGTAAAGGTAACAACAGTAGTGGCAAAGACAGGCTATGCAGTAGAATAGGATTAATGGAAAGCAGTAACATGCTACTGTACTCTAATGCAAGCAGGATAGAGAAGAATAGGCGATATATGGTGATCAAGGGGGGGGGGCTTGCCTGGTTGCTCTGGCAAGAAGGAGGGGTCGTCAACACCGTAGTCGGTCGGGGCACCAGCAGCGGCGTCGGTCTCGTAGTCTACCTGAGAGAAGAGGGGGAAGAAACAATGAATAGAATGCAGAAAGATGCATGACAAAGTAAACAGCGGTGTTAGGTGTGCCCTAACGCGGTAAGAGGTGATTCCGGCGAAGGGCGAAACATCCCGGAGAGTATCCCCGGTATTTCGCGTTTTCGGACAAATGAACCGGAGGGGGAAAGTTGCATGTTCGATATGGTAGGAGTGTGTGGCGGACGGACGGGCTGCGCATCCGGATTCGCCTCGTCGTTCTGAGCAACTTTCATGTACAAAGTTTTTTGATCCGAGCTATAGTTTATTTTATATCAATTTTAAAAGATTTAAATAAATTTTAGGATTTATTTAATTATTTTAAATCAACATTATCCAGAACAGTGCTTGCTGACATCAGCATGACGTCAGCAGTCAACAGAATGTTGACTGGGTCAAACTGACGTGTGGGACCCACCTGTCATACACTGTTGACTAATTATTTGTTAACATTTAATTAGCAGGTTCATTGGAGTTAATTAGTTAACTAAACAGTGTTAATTAAGTTAATTAATTCATTATTATTTATTAAATTCTTTTATTTTTTTATTTTAAATTCTTTTTTATGTCAACGTTCTGGGGCATGGGCCCCATATGTCATAGGGCGATGGGGCATCGCCCGATGGTCGATGGCCCATAGGACACAAATGGGCGTGAGGTGCGAGGCGCGGCGGCAATGCTGGGCGCTGCAGGCGCCAATCGACGCGCCTGTCGGGTCCACGACGAGGGGCGCTGGCATAGCGCAGAACAGCTGGGCGGGCACTTGTGGACGCAGCGTGGAGCGGCAAGCCGGGCAGCGGAGCTGCGGGCGGCGCAGCCATCGGTGGCCTCAGGGGGGAGCGGACTGAGGCGCGGCACCGGCGCGGCGCGCTGGGCGCGTCGAGGAGCGGCATGCACGACCATGGCGGGGAGCCACGGCGGCAGCGGCCACGCGCGCACGCGGTGCGAGGCCTGAGCGCGGCGAGCGCTGATACGTCTCCAACGTATCTATAATTTTTGATTGCACCTTGCTATATTATCTACTGTTTTGGACCATATTGGGCTTTATTTTCCACTTTTATATTATTTTCGGGACTAACTATTAACCGGAGGCCCAGCCCAGAATTGCTGTTTTTTTGCCTATTTCTGTGTTTCGAAGAAACGAAATATCAAATGGAGTCCAAATGGAATGAAACCTTCGGGAACGTGATTTTCTCACCGAATATGATCCAGGAGACTTGGACCCTACGTCAAGAAAGCCACGAGGTGGGCACGAGGTAGGGGGCGCGACTACCCCCCTAGAGCGCGCCCCCACCCTCGTGGGCCCCACGAAGCTCCACCGACGTACTTCTTCCTCCTGCATATACCTACGTACCCCCAAACGATCAGATACGGAGCCAAAAACCTAATTCCACCATCTTGGGGCCTGTTCCGGAGCTCCGCCGGAAGGGGAATCCACCACGGAGGGCTTCTACATCATCATAGCCCCACCGATGAAGTGTGAGTAGTTTACCTCAGACCTTCGGGTCCATAGTTAGTAGCTAGATGGCTTCTTCTCTCTTTTTGGATCTCAATATAATGTTCTCCCCCTCTCTCATGGAGATCTATTTGATGTAATCTTTTTTTTTGCGGTGTATATGTTGAGACCGATGAACTGTGGGTTTATGATCAAGATTATCTATGACCAATATTTGAATCTTCTCTGAATTCTTTTATGTATGATTGGTTATCTTTGTAAGTCTCTTCGAATCATCAGTTTGGTTTGGCCTACTAGATTGTTTTCTTGCAATGGGAGAAATGCTTATATTTGGGTTCAATCTTGCGGTGTCCTTTCCCAGTGACAGTAGGGGCAGCAAGGCACGTATTGTATTGTTGCCATCGAGGATAACAAGATGGAGTTTTTATCATATTGCATGAATTTATCCCTCTACATCATGTCATCTTGCTTAAGGCGTTACTCTATTTTCTTGAACTTAATACTCTAGATGCATGCTGGATAGCGGTCGATGAGTGGAGTAATAGTAGTAGATGCAGGCAGGAGTCGGTCTACTTGTCTCGGACGTGATGCCTATATACATGATCATACCTAGATATTCTCATAACTATGCTCAATTCTGTCAATTGCTCAAAAGTAATTCGTTCACCCACCGTAAAATACTTATGCTCTTGAGAGAAGCCACTAGTGAAATCTATGGCCCCCGGGTCTATCTTCATCATATTAATCTTCCATCACTTTTATTATTGCTTTGCTTTTTTACTTTACCTTTTATTTTATTTTGCATCTTTATACCCAAAAATATCAACAATATTATCTAGCAGATCTCACTCTCATAAGTCATCGTGAAGGGATTGACAACCCCTATTCGCGTTGGTTGCAAGGAGTTATTTGCTTTGTGTAGGTACGAGGGACTCGCGCGTAGTCTCCTACTGGATTGATACCTTGGTTCTCAAAAACTAAGGGAAATACTTACGCTACTGTGCTGCATCACCTTTCCTCTTCAAGGAAATCCAATGCAAGCTCAAGAGGTAGCAAGAAAAATTTCTGGCGCCGTTGCCGGGGTGTCTACGCAAAAGTCAACATACCAAGTACCCATCACAATCCCTTATCTCTCGCATTACATTATTTGCCATCTGCCTCTCGTTTTCCTCTCCCCCACTTCACCCTTGTCGTTTTATTCGCCCTCTCTTTTTCGTTTGCCTTTTCCTCGCTTGCTTTTTGTTTGCTCGTGTGTTGGTTTGCTTGTTTGCCTCAATGGCTCTACCTAGATTTGGTGACCTTCACCTTAAAAGGTTAGAAGAGATCGAAAGCAACGTCAGGAGTTTTATGGTTTTGCAATTTGAGCATAATAGTTTGTTCAGAAACGAGCTTAAGGAACAAAAAAGTTTTATGAGTTATATGAATAAAGAGCTCGATGATATGTCTAAAGAATTTGATGGTATAAGATCCCAAATTGCTCGTCTTGAGAAGTTGACTGCTGAAATTTCGGATAAGCAGGATACCTTAGTCAATAAGATGGTCGGTAAATCGGGTCCTATGTAAATAAAGATGAACATCTAAATTTATTGATGTGTCCCCTATTAAATCTTTGTTTTGCAATATGAATCTTGATAATGATGGCACTGAATATGATCCATCTTTACCTAGAAGACGTTCCAAGAATTTGGAGTTTTTAGATCTTGATGATAAAATTGATAAAAGTGGGATTGAAGAAAGCAAAACCCTAGATATTGCTAAACCAAATATTTTGGATTTCAAGGAATTTAATTATGAAAGTTTCTCTTTAATTGATTTTATTTCCTTGTTGCAATCCGTGCTAAATTCTCCTCATGCTTATAGTCAAAATAAAGCCTTTACCAAACATATCGTTGATGCCTTGATGCAATCTTATGAAGAAAAACTTGAGTTGGAAGTTTCTATCCCTAGACAACTTTATGATGAGTGGGAACCAACTATTAAAATTAAGATTAAGGATCATGAATTTTATGCTTTATGTGATTTTGGTGCTAGTGTTTCCACTATTCCCAAAACTTTGTGTGATTTGCTAGATTTCCGCGATTTTGATGATTGCTCTCTAAACTTGCACCCTGCGGATTCCACTATTAAGAAACCTATGGGAAGAATTAATGATGTTCTTATTGTTGAAAATAGGAATTATGTGCCCGTAGATTTTATAGTTCTTGATATAGATTGCATCCTTCATGTCCTATTATTCTTGGTAGACCTTTCCTTAGAACGATTGGTGCAATTATTGATATGAAGGAAGGGAATATTAGATTCCAATTACCATTAAAGAAAGGCATGGAACACTTCCCTGGGAAGAAAATAAAATTACCATATGAATCTATCATGAGTGCCACTTATGGATTGCCTACCAAAGATGGCAATACCTAGATCTATCCTTACTTTTATGCCTAGCTAGGGGCGTTAAACGATAGCGCTTGTTGGGAGGCAACCCGATTTTATTTTTAGTTTTTTTGTTTTTTCTTCTGTTTAGGAATAAATAATCCATCTATCTTCTGTTTAGATGTGTTTTTATGTTTTTATTAGTGTTTGTGCCAAGTTAAACCTATAGGATCTTCTTGGATGATAGTTATTTGATCTTGCTGTAACTTCCAGAAACTTTCGGTTTACGAAAACAATTGTTAAAAATCAACAGAACGTGATAAATAGTGATTCCAATTGCTGCTGATCAATAAAAAAATTTCCTAGCGCGTCCTATTTTGGCTGAATTTTTGGATGTCCAGAAGTTTGCGTTAGTTACAGATTACTACAGACTGTTCTGTTTTTGACAAATTCTGTTTTTCCTGTGTTATTTGCTTATTTTGATGAATATATGGCTAGTAAAATAGTTTATAAACCATAGAGAAGTTGGAATAGAGTAGGTTTAACACCAATATAAATAAATAATGAGTTAATTACAGTACCTTGAAGTGGTCTTTTGTTTTCTTTTGCTAACGGAGCTCACGAGATTTCTATTGAGTTTTGTGTTGTGAAGTTTTCAAGTTTTGGGTGAAATCTTTTGATGGATTATGGAACAAGGAGTGGCAAGAGCATAATTTTTACTTGGGGATGCCCCATGGCGCCCCCAAGATAACCTAAGGACACCAAAAAGTCAAAGCTTGGGGATGCCCCAGAAGGCATCCCCTCTTTCGTCTACTTCCATCGGTAACTTTACTTGGAGCTATATTTTTATTCACCACATGATATGTGTTTTGCTTGGAGCGTCTTGTATGATTTGAGTCTTTGCTTTTTAGTTTACCACAATCATCCTTGCTGTACACACCTTTTGAGAGAGCCATACATGAATTGGAATTTGTTAGAATACTCTATGTGCTTCACTTATATCTTTTGAGCTATATAGGTTTGCTCTAGTGCTTCACTTATATCTTTTAGAGCAAGGTGGTAGATTTGTTTTATAGAAACTATTGATCTCTCATGATTCACTTAGATTATTTTGAGAGTCTTTAATAGCATGGTAATTTTCTTAATAATCTTAATATGTTCGGTATACAAAAATAGTAAAAACTTTCTTATGAGTGTGTTGGATACTAACAAAAGTTTGATGCTTGATAATTGTTTTGAGATATGGGGGTGATAATATCAAAGTCGTGCTAGTTGAGTAGTTGTGAATTTGAGAAATGCTTGTGTTGAAGTTTGCAAGTCCCGTAGCATACACGTATGGTAAACATTATGTAACAAATTTGAAACATGAGGTGTTCTTTGATTGTCCTCCTTATGAGTGGCGGTGGGGGATAATAACCCACAAGTATAGGGGATCGCAACAGCTTTCGAGGGTAGAGTATTCAACCCAAATTTATTGATTCGACACAAGGGCAGCCAAAGAATATTCTTGAGTGTTAACAGTTGAGTTATCATTCAACCACACCTGGATAACTTATTATCTGCAGCAAAGAGTTTAGTAAAAAAGTGGTATGATAATAAAGGTAACGGTAGCAAAAGTAAGATAAATGTTTTTGGGTTTTTGTAGTAGTTGTAACAGTAGCAACGGAAAAGTAAATAAGGGAAGAACAATATATGAAAAGCTCGTAGGCAATGGATCAGTGATGGATAATTATGTCGGGTGTGATTACTCATGCAATATCTATAACATAGGGTGATATAGAACTAGCTCCAATTCATCAATGCAATGTAGGCATGTATTCCGTAAATAGTCATACGTGCTTATGGAAAAGAACTTGTATGACATCTTTTTTCCTACCCTCCTGTTGAAGCGGGGTCCTTACGGAAACTAAGGGATATTATGTTGGGGAACGTAGTAATTTCAAAAAAGTTCCAACGCACACGCAAGATCATGGTGATGCATAGCAACGAGATGGGAGAGTGTTGTCCACGTACCCTCGTAGACCGATAGCGGAAGCGTTAGCACAACGTTGATGTAGTCGTACGTCTTCCCGGTCCGACCGATCAAGTACCAAACGCACGGCACCTCCGAGTTCAGCACACATTCAGCTCGATGACGTCCCTCGAACTCCGATCCAGCCGAGCTTTGAGGGAGAGTTTCGTCAGCACGACGGCGTGGTGACGATGATGATGTTCTATCGACGCAGGGCTTCGCCTAAGCACCGCTACGATATTATCGAGGGGAATTATGGTGCAGGGGGGCACCGCACACGGCTAAGAGATCGAGAGACCAATTGTTGTGTCCATGGGGTGCCCCCCTTCCCCCGTATATAAAGGAGCAAGGGGGGAGGCGGCCGGCCAAGGAGGAGGGTGCGCCAAGGGGGGAGTCCTACTGCCACCGGGAGTAGGATTCCTCCTTTCCTTGTTTGAGTAGGTGAGAGGGAAAGAGGAGGAGAGGGAGAAGGAAAAGGGGTCTGCACCCCTTGTCCAATTCAGACCAGAGGGGGGGGGGGGCGCAGGCCTCCATCCTTTTGGCCTCTCTTATCTATTCCCGTATGGCCCAATAAGGCCCATATACTCGGCGGCGAATTCCGTAACTCTCTGGTACTCCGAAAAATACCCGAATCACTCGGAACCTTTCCGAAGTCTGAATATAGTCATCCAATATATCGATCTTTACGTCTCGACCATTTCGAGACTCCTCGTCATGTCCCCGATCTCATACGGGACTCCGAACTCCTCGGTACATCAAAACTCATAAACTCATAATATAACCGTCATCGAACTTTAAGCGTGCGGACCCTACGGGTTCGAGAACTATGTAGACATGACCGAGACACATCTCCGTTCAATAACCAATAGCGGAACCTGGATGCTCATATTGGCTCCCACATATTCTACGAAGATCTTTATCGGTCGAACCGCATAACAACATACGTTGTTCCTTTTGTCATCCGTATGTTACTTGCCCGAGATTCGATCATCGGTATCTCAATACCTAGTTCAATCTCGTTACCGGCAAGTCTCTTTACTCGTTCCGTAATACATCATCCCGCTACTAACTCATTAGTTGCAGTGCTTGCAAGGCTTAAGTGATGTGCACTACCGAGAGGGCCAAGAGATACCTCTCCGACAATCAGAGTGACAAATTCTAATCTCGAAATATGCCAACCCAACAATTACCTTTGGAGACACCTGTAGAGCACCTTTATAATCACCCAGTTACGTTGTGACGTTTGGTAGCACATAAAGTGTTCCTCTGGTAAACGGGAGTTGCATAATCTCATAGTCATTGGAACATATATAAGTCATGAAGAAAGCAAATAGCAACATACTAAACGATCAAGTGCTAAGCTAACGGAATGGGTCAAGTCAATCACATCATTCTCCTAATGATGTGATCCCGTTAATCAAATGACAACTCATGTCTATGGTTAGGAAACATAACCATCTTCGATTAACGAGCTAGTCAAGTAGAGGCATACTAGTGACACTCTGTTTGTCTATATATTCACACATGTATTATGTTTCCGGTTAATACAATTCTAGCATGAATAATAAGCATTTATCATGATATAAGGAAATAAATAATAACTTTATTATTGCCTCTAGGGCATATTTCCTTTAGTCTCCCACTTGCACTAGAGTCAATAATCTAGTTCACATCGCCATGTGATTTAACATCAATAGTTCACATCTTTATGTGTTTAACACCCATAGTTCACATCGACATGTGACCAACACCCAAAGGGTTTACTAGAGTCAGTAATCTAGTTCACATCGCTGTGTGATTAACACCCAAAGAGTACTAAGGTGTGATCATGTTTTGCTTGTGAGATAATTTTAGTCAACGGGTCTGTCACATTCAGATCCGTAAGTATTTTGCAAATTTCTATGTCTACAATGCTCTGCACAGAGCTACTCTAGCTAATTGCTCCCACTTTCAATATTTATCTAGACCGAGACTTAGAGTCATCTAGATTAGTGTCAAAACTTGCATCGACGTAACCCTTTACGACGAACCTTTTGTCACTTCCATAATCGAGAAACATATCCTTATTCCACTAAGGATAATTTTGACCGCTATCCATTGATCTACTCCTAGATCACTATTGCACTCCCTTGCCAAACTTGGTGGTAGGGTATGCAATAGATCTAGTACACAGCATGGCATACTTTATAGAACCTATGGCTGAGGCATCGGGAATGACTTTCATTCTCTTTCTATCTTCTGCCGTGGTCGGGTTTTGAGTCTTACTCAATCTCACACCTTGTAACACAGGCACGAACTCTTTCTTTGACTATTCCATTTTGAACTACTTCAAAATCTTGTCAAGGTATGTACTCATTGAAAAAACTTTTCAAGCGTCTTGATCTATCTCTATAGATCTTGATGCTCAATATGTAAGTAGCTCCACCAAGGTCTTTCTTTCAAAAACTCCTATCAAATACTCCTTTATGCTTTTCAGAAAATTCTACATTATTTCCGATCAACAATATGTCATTCACATATACTTATCAGAAAGGTTGTAGTGCTCCCACCCACTTTCTTGTAAATACAGGCTTCACCGTAAGTCTGTATAAAACTATATGCTTTGATCAACTCATCAAAGCGTATATTCCAACTCTGAGATGCTTGCACCAGTCCATAGATGGATCGTTGGAGCTTGCATATTTTGTTAGCACCTTTAGGATTGACAAAACCTTCTGGTTGCATCATATACAACTCTTCTTTAATAAATCCATTAAAGAATGCAGTTTTGACATCCTTTTTCCAGATTTAATAAAATGTGGCAATTGCTAACATGATTCGGACAAACTTTAAGCATCGATACGAGTGAGAAAAAATGCATCGTAGTCAACATCTTGAACTTTGTCAAAAACTTTTTTCGACAAATCTAGCTTTGTAGATAGTAACACTACTATCAACGTCCGTCTTCCTCTTGAAGATCCATTTATTTTCTATGGCTTGCCGATCATCGGGCAAGTCAATCAAAGTCCACACTTTGTTCTCATATATGGATCCCATCTCAGATTTCATGGCCTTCAAGCCATTTCGCGGAATCTGGGCTCACCATCGCTTCTTCATAGTTCGTAGGTTCGTCATGGTCAAGTAACATGACCTCCAGAACAGGATTACCGTACTACTCTGGTGGGGATCGTGCTCTGGTTGATCTACGAAGTTCTGCAGTAACCTGATCCGAAGTTTCATGATCATCATCACTAACTTCCTCTCTTGTTGGTGTAGACATCACTGGAACTAATTTCTATGATGAACTAGTTTCCAATTCGGGAGAAGGAACAATTACCTTATCAAGTTCCACTTTCCTCCCACTTACTTCTTTCGAGAGAAACTCCTTCTCTAGAAAGGATCCATTCTTAGCAACGAATTTGCCTTCGGATCTGTGATAGAAGATGTACCCAACAGTCTCCTTTGGGTATCCTATGAAGACGCATTTCTCCGATTTGGGTTCGATCTTATCAGGATGAAACTTTTTCACATAAGCATCGCACCTCCAAACTTTAAGAAACGATAGCTTAGGTTTATTGCTAAACCATAGTTCATACGGTGTCATCTCAACGGATTTAGATGGCGCCCTATTTAACGTGAATGCAGCTGTCGCTAATGCATAATCCCAAAATGATAGTGGTAAATCTGTAAGAGACATCATTGATCGCACCATATCTAATAAAGTGCAGTTATGATGTTCGGACACACCATTACACTGTGGTGTTCCAGGTGGCGTTAGTAGTGAAACTATTTCACATTGTTTTAACTGAAGGCCAAACTCGTAATTCAAATATTTTACCTCTGCGATCATATCGTAGGAACTTTTATTTTGTTGTTACGATGATTCTCCACTGCACTCTGAAATTCTTTGAACTTTTCAAATGTTTCAGACTTGTGTTTCATCAAGTAGATATACCCATATCTGCTCAAATCATTTGTGAAGGTCAGAAAATAATGATACCTGCCGTGAGCATCAACACTCATCGGAATGCATACATCAGTATGTATTATTTACAACAAATTTCTTGCTCGCTCCATTGTTTCGGAGAACGGAGTTTTAGTCATCTTGCCCATAAGGCATGGTTCGCAAGCATCAAGTGATTCATAATCTAGTGATTCCAAAATCCCATCAGCATGGAGTTTCTTCATGTGCTTTACACCAGTATGACCTAAACGGCAGTGCCACAAATAAGTTGCACTATCATTATTAACTTTGCATATTTTGGCTTCAATATTATGAATATGTGTATCACTACGATCGAGATCCAACAAACCATTTGAAGGAAATATGCCCTAGAGGCAATAATAAAGTTATTATTTATTTCCTTATATCATGATAAATGTTTATTATTCATGCTAGAAACATAATACATGTGTGAATACATAGACAAACAGAGTGTCACTAGTATGCCTCTACTTGACTAGCTCGTTAATCAAAGATGGTTATGTTTCCTAACCATAGACATGAGTTGTCATTTGATTAACGGGATCACATCATTAGGAGAATGATCTGATTGACATGACCCATTCCGTTAGCCTAGCACTTGATCGTTTAGTATGTTGCTATTGCTTTCTTCATGACTTATACAAAGTTCCTGCAACTATGAGATTATGCAACTCCCGTTTACCGGAGGAACACTTTGTGTGCTACCAAACGTCTAGCGTAAATGGGTGATTATAAAGGTACTCTACAGGTGTCTCCAAAAGTATATGTTGAGTTGGCATGAATCGAGATTAGGTTTTGTCACTCCGATTGTCGGAGAGGTATCTCTGGGCCTTCTCGGTAATACACATCATATAAGCCTTGCAAGCATTGCAACTAATAAGTTAGTTGCGAGATGATGTATTACGGAACGAGTAAAGAGACTTGCGATAACGAGATTGAACTAGGTATTGGATACCGACGATCGAATCTCGGGCAAGTAACATACCGATGACAAAGGGAACAAAGTATGTTGTTATGCGGTTTGACCGATAAAGATCTTCGTAGAATATGTAGGAGCCAATATGGGCATCCAGGTTCCGCTATTGGTTATTGACCAAGAATAGTTCTAGGTCATGTCTACATAGTTCTCGAACCCGTAGGGTCCGCACGCAAGGTTTCGATGATGTTATATTATGAGTTTATGAGTTTTGATGTACCGAAGGAGTTCGGAGTCCCGGATGAGATCGGGGACATGACGAGGAGTCTCGAAATGGTCGAGATGTAAAGATCGATATATTGGACGACTATATTCGGAGTTCGGAAAGGTTCGAATGATTCGGGTATTTTTCGGAGTACCGGAGAGTTACGGAATTCGCCGGGAGAAGTATTGGGCCTTATTGGGCCCTGGAAAGAGAGAGGGCTTCCTAGGGCAGGCCGCCCCCAAGGCCTAGTCCGAATTGGACTAGGGGAGGGCCGCACCCTTCCTCCCTTCCCTTCCTACTCTCCTACTCCTGCTAGGAAAGGAGGAGTCCTACTCCGGTGGGAGTAGGACTCCCCCCTGCGCGCCTCCTCCTTGGCGGCCACCTCCTCCTTGCTCCTTTATATCACGGGGCAGGGGCACCCCATGACAAAAGTTGATCTACGGATCGTTCCTTAGCCGTGTCGGTGCCCCTTCCACCATATTCCACTTGGTCATATCGTCATGGAGCTTAGCGAAGCCCTGCGCCGGAGAAGTCATATCGTCGCGGAGCTTAGGCGAAGCCCTGCGTCGGTGGAGCATCATCATCGTCACCACGCCGTCGTCTTGTGGAACTCATCCCGACACTTTGCTGGATCGGAGTCCGGGATCGTCATCGAGCTGAGCGTGTGCAGAACTCGGAGGTGCCGTCGTTTGGTGCTTGGATCGGTCGGATCGTGAAGGCGTCGACTACATCAACAGCGTTGTTATAACGCTTCGCTTTCGGTCTCACGAGTGCGTGGGCGGACACTCTCCCCTCTCGTTGCTATGCCATCACCATGGTCTTGCGTGATCGTAGGAAATTTTTTGAAATTACTACGTTCCCCGGCAGTGGCATCCGAGCCTGGTTTTATGCGTTGATGTCATATGCACGAGTAGAACACAAGTGAGTTGTGGGCGATATAAGTCATACTGCTTACCAGCATGTCATACTTTGGTTCGGCGGTATTGTGAGATGAAGCGGCCGGACCGACATTACGCGTCGCTTACGCGAGACTGGTTTCACCGCTTGAGCACTCGTTGCTTAAAGGTGACCGGCGGTGTCTGTCTCTCTCACTTTAGTTGAACCGAGTGTGGCTCGCCCGGTCCTTGCGAAGATTAAAACAGCACCAACTTGACAAACTATCGTTGTGGTTTTGATGCGTAGGTAAGAACGGTTCTTGCTCAGCCCGTAGCAGCCACGTAAAACTTGCAACAACAAAGTAGAGGACGTCTAACTTGTTTTTGCAGGGCATGTTGTGATGTGATGTGGTCAAGACGTGATGCTATATTTTATTGTATGAGATGATCATGTTTTGTAACCGAGTTATCGGCAACTGGCAGGAGCCATCTGGTTGTCGCTTTATTGTATGAAATGCAAAAGCCATGTAATTGCTTTACTTTATCACTAAGCAGTAGCAATAGTCATAGAAGCAATAGTTGGCGAGACGACAACGATGCTACGATGGAGATCAAGGTGTCGCGCCGGTGGCGATGGTGATCATGATTGCTTGAGATGGAGATCACAAGCACAAGATGATGATGACCATATCATATCACTTATATTGATTGCATGTGATGTTTATCCTTTATGCATCTTATCTTGCTTTGATTGACGGTAGCATTATAAGATGATCTCTCACTAAAATTATCAAGAAGTGTTCTCCTGAGTATGCACCGTTGCTAAAAGTTCAGTAGTACCCGGACACCACGTGATGATCGGGTGTGATAAGTTCTCGTCCATCTACAACGGGTGCAAGACAGTTTTGCACACGCGAATACTCAGGTTAAACTTGACGAGCCTAGCATATGCAGATATGGCCTCGGAACACGGAGACCGAAGGTCGGCGTGAATCATATAGTAGATATGATCAACATAGTGATGTTCACCATTGAAACTACTCCATCTCACGTGATGATCGGACATGGTTTAGTTGATTTGGATCACGTAATCACTTAGATGACTAGAGAGATGTCTGTCTAAGTGGGAGTTCTTAAGTAATATGATTAATTGAACTTAAATTTATCATGAACTTAGTCCTGGTAGTATTTTGCAAAATTATGTTGTAGATCAATAGCTCGCGTTGTTGCTTCCCTATGCTTTTATATGTTTGTTTTGATATGTTCCTAGAGAAAAATTATGTTGAAAAATGTTAGTAGCAATGATGCGGATTGGATCCGTGATCTGAGGTTTATCCTCATTGCTGCGCAGAAGAATTATGTCCTTAATGCACCGCTAGGTGACAGACCTATTGCAGGAGCAAATGCAGGCGTTATGAGCGTTTGGCTAGCTCAATATGATGACTACTTGATAGTTTAGTGCACCATACTTAACGGCTTAGAATCGGGACTTCAAAGGCGTTTTGAGCGTCATGGACCATATGAGATGTTCCAGGAATTGAAGTTAATATTTCAAGCAAATACCGAGTTGAGAGATATGAAGTCTCCAACAAGTTCTATAGCTAAAAGATGGAGGAGAATCGCTCAACTAGTGAGCATGTGCTCAGATTGTGCAGGTACTTCAATCGCTTGAATCAAGTGGGAGTTAATCTTCCAGATAAGATAGTGATTGACAGAATTCTCTAGTCACCATCACTAAGTTAGTAGAACTTCGTGATGAACTATAATATGCAAGGAATGACAAAATTAATTGCCAAGCTCTTCGTGATGCTGAAATCGACGAAGGTAGAAATCAAGAAAAGAGCATCAAGTGTTGATGATT
Organism: Aegilops longissima; assembly: GCA_021605205.1. Lineage (NCBI taxonomy): Eukaryota > Viridiplantae > Streptophyta > Magnoliopsida > Poales > Poaceae > Aegilops > Aegilops longissima. Next base: position 47,064,731 of record CM038682.1, read on the forward strand.
GACAAGACCACTAGTTTCAAGGAAAGGGCAAAGGGCAGAAGGGAACTTCAAGAAGAGCGGCAAGCAAGTTGTTGTTCGAGTGAAGAAGCCCGAGTCTGGACCTAAGCCTGAGACTAAGTGCTTTTGCTGCAATGGAACTGGTCACTGGAAGCGGAACTACCCCAAGTATTTGGCGGATAAGAAGGATGGCAAATTGAACAAGAGTATATTTGATATACAGGTTATTGATGTGTGCCTTACTAGTGTTTATAGTATCCCCTGAGTATTTGATACTTGTTCGGTTGCTGAAATTAGTAACTCGAAACAGGAGTTACAGAATAAACAGAGACTAGTTGAAGGGGAAGTGACGATGAGTGTTGGAAGTAGTTCCAAGATTGATATAATCATCATCGCACACTCCCTATACTTTCGGGATTAGTGTTAAACCTAAATAAATGTTATTTGGTGTTTGCGTTGAGCATGAATATGATTTGATCATGTTTATTGCAAAACGGTTATTCATTTAAAGTCAAAGAATAATTGTTGTTCTGTTTAAATGAATAAAACCTTCGATGGTCATACACCCAATGAAAATAGTTTTCAGAATGGTTATTCATTTAAAGTCAAAGAATAATTGTTGTTCTGTTTAAATGAATAAAACCTTCAATGGTCATACACCCAATAAAAATAGTTTGTTGGATCTCGATCGTAGTAATACACATCTTATATTTACTAATTGGAGGCACCACAAGAGGCTCCACGTTAATCCACATCAACAAAATTAATTTAACCATTGGATTTAAAATTTGATGGTCAAGATCTATTAAAAGATGTTTGCTTCCTTTTAAAAAAATAAACATAACGTACATAGATTGGAATAAGATGACACGATAGAAAAGATTTAAGCTGGCACGTTCAAAAAGGTGTCCCCCACTTCAATGTCAAATTTCTGAGAAAAACTAAATAAGCATCACGTACATAGTTTTTTTTTGAGAATCACGTACATAGATTGAAATAAGATGACGCGTTAAATAAAAGTTTAAGCTGACACGTTCAAAAAGGTGTCCCAACACCAACGTCCCATCTCTGAGAAAATAAAAAAAAACTATACTTCTTTTGAAAAAGAACCACCACGTACATTGATAGAATCGAGCTGGACACGCTAAATAAAGTTTAAGCTGACCCGTTCAAAAAGATGTCCCAACATCCATGTCCAATTTCTGAGAAAATATTTAAAAATTAGGCTTCTTTTGAAAAAAAAATCCACCACGTACATAGATAGGATCAAGCTGGACGCTGCTTCTTTGGAGAAAAAAAGCATCACGTATGTAGATAGGATGAAACTGTACAAAAAATAGAAATTATACAAGAAAGAGACCTCAAGCATCACGTTGTGGGAAAAGGAGAGTCTTCCTGATTTTAAAAAAGATATTTTTATCTCAGGGTAGAGAAAGGCTAGACATGTTGCCGACATCGTCAATTCCTGTGTGTATATATACTCGGAGCTGTACCAAGTAATCATACGCTTGACAGTCTGGTGTCGCAGCTGACTTTGACAATGGAGTCCAAGTCGCTGGGCAGGAACACACAAATCTTGAGCTGTGTGCGCCTGATTCTCAGATGTCAGAATTAACATTGCACCTAGATGAGCAAACTGTGGGCGTCCATGGACATTCTTGCGGAGGCTGAGTGGGTAGGTGCCATCGACATGTCAGCATGAAGGAGCCAAATAGTTAGCCTCCATGCTACCCATCTCCTAGCCAAAGCACCATGTTTTCCCGGAGCTCTTTGACCATGAACTTCTGATCTTAGGATTCGCTAGATGGTCGCTGAGGAGACAGCGCCGGAGCCAAAGGAAGAAGGACAAGACATGAAGACGACATTACAACCGTCACTGCGACAACCATATGTGTGCATGTCTCTTCCGTATGTTCCTTCCATGTTGGATGTCTTGGTTCTTGCGGCCATCATTGTCCCTTACTAGGCAAGCAACATGGCTCCAGGTGGGCCCCATGTCTTGATCCAAATTCCAATGGTGCAACGCATGCAAACTACATAGTTGCCATAAATAGGTTAGCCCTCACGTTTAATTAACGTAATAAATCAATTTGTTTGGCAGCTAAATATACCAGAGATTTTGATATTTATTTCTTATTTATAATGCATAGTTGCCATAATATAAATCTAATATCTTTTTCAGTACGGTGATTATGTTAAATATGTTGGTGTACAAAGTAATGGTCCATTGATATAAATCCTAAAATTACAAGTGCCAATTTAGATGTGTGTTCATAGCAATGATTTTTTAGTTTAAAGTATGTATGGTTGCTATTCATTGCAGAGAGAGTGTATCAGCTACAATAGTATATGTGTACAACAATTCAAATATTTTCAGATATGCCATAGAACGTGTTCATCCGAATGATTTTGTCACAGTTAAGGGATTTAGGTGTTATTAAAGTTGTTTATTTCTTTAGTTATTTGGATAGGCTACTAAAATTGGTGTTACACAAATCTCTCCGCAAATGCAATTGTCAATGATCGTGGCATAACTTATTCCAGAAACTTAATACTAAAAAATGCTTTAAGCTATGAGGGACATGAATATTGCCAATATTGTCGAATACCTGGATATTATGTTTTTTATTCCAAATTGTTAGTTGTTTTTATAAATAATAATATAAGCATTAAATAAACGCAGAGATAACTTAGAATCATATAAACAATCGATTCAGGAAGAGACCAATGTTGCCTAACTTCTAATAATCAATTTATTTATACATGTTATAAAGTAAGGAGAACTATTTTTAAAAATATATATAATAATATCGAAAGAAGTAGTTCCTAGCCCGTGCAGGTGCACGGGTTGAGGACTAGTATTCATAATATTGATGCCAAAAGATGCAAAGTTAATAATGATAGTGCAACTTATTTGTGGCACTGGCGTTTAGGTCATATTGGTGTAAAGCGCATGAAGAAACTCCATGCTGATGGGATTTTGGAATCACTTGATTATGAATCACCTGATGCTTGCGAACCATGCCTTATGGGCAAGATGACTAAAGACTCTGTTCTCCGGAACAATGGAGCGAGCAAATGACTTATTGGAAATAATACATACTGATGTATGCGGTCCGATGAGTGTTGAAGCTCACGGCAAGTATCGTTATTTTCTGACCTTCACAGATGATTTGAGCAGATATGCGTATATCTTCTTGATGAAACATAAGTCTGAAATAGTTGAAAGGTTCAAAGAATTTCAGAGTGAAGTGGAAAAATCATCGTAACAAGAAAATAAAGTTTCTGCGATCATATCGCGGAGACGAATAATTGAGTTACGAGTTTGGTCTTCAATTAAAATAATGTGGAATAGTTTCACAGCTCACGCCACCTGGAACACCACAATGTTATGGTGTGTTCGAACGTCGTAACCGCACTTTATTTGATATGGTGCGATCAATGATGTCTCTTACCAATTTACCAATATCGTTTTGGGGTTATGCATTAGAGACAGCTGCATTCACGTTTAATAGGGCACCATCTAAATCCGTTGAGACGACACCATATGAACTATGGTTTAACAGTAAACCTAAGCTGTCGTTTCTTAAAAGTTTGGAGTTGTGATGCTTATGTGAAAAAGTTTTCACCTGATAAGCTCAAACCCAAATCGAAGAAGTGCGTCTTCATAGAATACCCAAAAGAAAATGTTGGGTACACCTTCTATCACAGATCCGAAGGCAAGTTTTTCGTTGCTAAGATGGATCCTTTCTAGAGAAGAAGTTTCTCTCGAAAGAAGTGAGTGGGAGGAAAGTAGAACTTGATGAGGTAATTGTACCTTCTCCCTTATTGGAAAGTAGTTCATCACAGAAATCAGTTCCAGTGATTCTTACACCAATTAGTGAGGAAGTTAATGATGATCATGAAACTTCAGATCAAAGTTGCTACCAAACCTCGTAGGTCTTCCAGAGTAAGATCCGCACCAGAGTGGTACGGTAATCATGTTCTGGAAGTCATGTTACTAGACCATGATGAACCTACGAACTATGAGGAAGCGATGATGAGCCCAGATTCATGAAATGGCTTGAGGCCATGAAATCTGAGATAGGATCCATGTATGAGAACAAAGTATGGACTTTGATTGACTTGCTCGATGATCAGCAAGCCATGTTAAATAAATGGATCTTCAAGAGGAAGATGGACACTGATAGTAGTGTTACTATCTACAAAGCTAGACTTGTCGAAAAGGGTTTTAGACAAAGTTCAAGATGTTGAATACAATGAGATTTTCTCACTTGTATCGATGCTTAAAAGTCTGTCCAAATCATGTTAGCAATTGCCACATTTTATGAAATCTGGCAAATGGATGTCAAAACTACATTCTTTAATGGATTTATTAAAGAAGAGTTGTATATGATGCAACCAGAAGGTTTTGTCAATCCTAAAGGAGCTAACAAAATGTGCAAGCTTCAGCGATCCATCTATGGACTGGTGCAAGCATCTCGGAGTTGGAATAAACGCTTTGATAGTGTGATCAAAGCATATGGTTTTATACAGACTTTTGGAGAAGCCTGTATTTACAAGAAAGTGAGTGGGAGCACTACAGCATTTCTGATAAGTATATGTGAATGACATATTGTTGATCGGAAATAATGTAGAATTATTCTGCAAAGCATAAAGGAGTATTTGAAAGGAGTTTTTCAAAGAAAGACCTCGGTGAAGCTGCTTACATATTGAGCATCAAGATCTATAGAGATAGATCAAGACGCTTGATATGTTTTTCAATGAATACATACCTTGACAAGATTTTGAAGTAGTTCAAAATAGAACAGTCAAAGAAAGAGTTCTTGCCTGTGTTACAAAGTGTGAGATTGAGTAAGACTCAAAACCCGACCACGGCAGAAGATAGAAAGAGAATGAAAGTCATTCCCTATGCATCAGCCATAGGTTCTATAAAGTATGTCATGCTGTGTACCAGATCTATTGCATACCCTACCATTAAGATTGGCAAGGGAGTGCAGTAGTGATCTAGGAGTAGATCAATGGACAGCGGTCAAAATTATCCTTAGTAGAATAAGGATATGTTTCTCGATTATGGAAGTGAAAAAGGTTAAATAAGTAAAGGGTTACGTCGATGCAAGTTTTAACACTAATCTAGATGACTCGAGTCTCAATCTGGATACATATTGAAAGTGGGAGCAATTAGCTAGAGTAGCTCCGTGCGAGCATTGTAGACATAGAAATTTGCAAAATACTTACGGCTCTGAATGTGACAGACCCGTTGACTAAAATTATCTCACAAGCAAAACATGATCACACCTTAGTACTCTTTGGGTGTTAATCACATAGCGATGTGAACTAGATTACTGACTCTAGTAAACCCTTTGGGTGTTGGTCACATGTCGATGTGAACTATGGGTGTTAACCACATATAGATGTGAACTATTGATGTTAAATCACATGGCGATGTGAACTAGATTATTGACTCTAGTGCAAGTGGGAGACTGAAGGAAATATGCCCTAGAGGCAATAATAAAGTTATTATTTATTTCCTTATATCATGATAAATGTTTATTATTCATGCTAGAATTGTATTAACCGGAAACATAATACATGTGTGAATACATAGACAAACAGAGTGTCACTAGTATGCCTCTACTTGACTAGCTCGTTAATCAAAGATGGTTATGTTTCCTAACCATAGACATGAGTTGTCATTTGATTAACGGGATCACATCATTAGGAGAATGAACTGATTGACATGACCCATTCCGTTAGCCTAGCACTTGATCGTTTAGTATGTTGCTATTGCTTTCTTCATGACTTATACAAAGTTCCTGCAACTATGAGATTATGCAACTCCCGTTTACCGGAGGAACACTTTGTGTGCTACCAAACGTCACAACGTAAATGGGTGATTATAAAGGTACTCTACAGGTGTCTCCAAAAGTATATGTTGAGTTGGCATGAATCGAGATTAGGTTTTGTCACTCCGATTGTCGGAGAGGTATCTCTGGGCCTTCTCGGTAATACACATCATATAAGCCTTGCAAGCATTGCAACTAATAAGTTAGTTGCGAGATGATGTATTACGGAACGAGTAAAGAGACTTGCCGGTAACGAGATTGAACTAGGTATTGGATACCGACGATCGAATCTCGGGCAAGTAACATACCGATGACAAAGGGAACAAAGTATGTTGTTATGCGGTTTGACCGATAAAGATCTTCGTAGAATATGTAGGAGCCAATATGGGCATCCAGGTTCCGCTATTGGTTATTGACCAAGAATAGTTCTAGGTCATGTCTACATAGTTCTCGAACCCGTAGGGTCCGCACGCTTAAGGTTTCGATGACAGTTATATTATGAGTTTACGAGTTTTGATGTACCGAAGGAGTTCGGAGTCCCGGATGAGATCGGGGACATGACGAGGAGTCTCGAAATGGTCGAGACGTAAAGATCGATATATTGGACGACTATATTCGAGTTCGGAAAGGTTCGAATGATTCGGTATTTTTCGAGTACCGGAGAGTTACGGAATTCGCCGGGAGAAGTATTGGGCCTTATTGGGCCCTGCAGGAAAGAGAGAGGGCTGCCTAGGGCAGGCGCGCGCCCAAGGCCTAGTCCGAATGGACTAGGGGAGGGGCCGCACCCTTCCTCCCTTCCCTTCCTACTCTCCTACTCCTACTAGGAAAGGAGGAGTCCTACTCCCGGTGGGAGTAGGACTCCCCCTGTCGCCTCCTCCTTGGCCGCCACCTCCTCCTTGATCCTTTATATACGGGGCAGGGGGCACCCCATGACAAAAGTTGATCTACGGATCATTCCTTAGCCGTGTGCGGTGCCCCCTTCCACCATATTCCACTTCGGTCATATCGTCGCGGAGCTTAGGCGAAGCCCTGCGCCGGAGAAGTCATATCGTCGCGGAGCTTAGGCGAAGCCCTGCGTCGGTGGAGCATCATCATCGTCCACGCCGTCGTGCTGACGGAACTCATCCCCGACACTTTGCTGGATCGGAGTCCGGGGATCGTCATCGAGCTGAACGTGTGCAGAACTCGGAGGTGCCGTCGTTCGGTGCTTGGATCGGTCGGATCGTGAAGACGTCGACTACATCAACAGCGTTGTTATAACGCTTCGCTTTCGGTCTACGAGGGTACGTGGACGGACACTCTCCCCTCTCGTTGCTATGCCATCACCATGGTCTTGCGTGATCGTAGGAAAATTTTTGAAATTACTACGTTCCCCGACACCATTTTCGTTGGTGTGTATGACCATAGAAGGTTTTTATTCATGTAAACAGAACAACAATTGTTCTCTAACTTAAATGAATAACCGTATTGCAATAAACATGATCAAATCATATTCATGCTCAACGCAAACACCAAATAACACTTATTTAGGTTCAATACTAATCCTGAAAGTATAGGGAGTCTGCGATGATGATCATATCAATCTTGGAACCACTTCCAACACACATCATTACTTCACCCTCAACTAGTCTCTGTTTATTCTGTAATTCCTGTTTCGAGTTACTAATTTTTAGCAACCGAACAAGTATCAAATACTCAGGGGCTACTATAAACAATAGTATGGTACACATCAATAACCTGTATATCAAATATACCCTTGTTCACTTTGCCATCCTACTACCAAATATTCAGGGCATTTCCGCTTCCAGTGACCATTTCCTTTGCAGTAGAAGCACTCAGTTTCAGGCTTTGGTCCAGCTTTGGACTTCTTCGTGGGAGTGACAACTTGCTTGTCATTCTACTTGAAGTTCCCTTTCTTCCCCTTTGCCCTTTTCTTGAAACCAGTGATCTTGTTAACCATCAACACTTGATGCTCTTTCTTGATTTCTACCTTCGTCGATTTCAACATCACGAAGAGCTCGGGAATCGTTTTCGTCATCCCTTGCATACTATAGTTCATCACAAAGTTCTACTAACTTGGTGATGGTGACTAGAGAACTCTGTCAATCACTATCTTATCCGGAAGATTAACTCGCACTTGATTCAAGCGATTGTAGTACCCAGACAATCTGAGCACATGCTAACTAGTTGAGCGATTCTCCTCCATCTTTTAGCCATAGAACTTGTTGGAGACTTCATATCTCGCAACTCAGGTATTTGCATGAAATATGTAACTTCAATTCCTGGAACATCTCATATGGTCCATGACGTTCAAAATGTCTTTGAAGTCCCAATTCTAAGCCACTAAGCATGGTGCACTAAACTATCAAGTAGTCATCATATTGAGCTAGCCAAATATTCATAATGTCTGCATCTGCTCCTGCAATAGGTCTGTCACCTAGCGGTGCATTAAGGACATAATTCTTCTGTGCAGCAATGAGGATAAACCTCTGATCACGGATCCAGTCCGCATCATTGCTACTAACATTTTTCAACACAATTTTCTCTAGGAACATATCAAAATAAACATATGAAAGCAACAACGCGAGCTATTGATCTACCACATAATTTGCAAAATACTACCAGGACTAAGTTCATGATAAATTTAAGTTCAATTAATCATATTACTTAAGAACTCCCACTTAGATAGACATCTCTCTAGTCATCTAAGTGATCACGTGATCCAAATCAACTAAACCATGTCCGATCATCACGTGAGATGGAGTAGTTTTCAATGGTGAACATCACTATGTTGATCATATCTACTATATGATTCACGTTCGACCTTTCGGTCTCCATGTTCCGAGGCCATATCTGTATATGCTAGGCTCGTCAAGTTTAACCTGAGTATTCCGCATGTGCAACTGTTTTGCACCCATTGTATTTGAACGTAGAGCCTATCACACCCGATCATCACGTGGTGTCTCAGCACGAATAACTTTCACAACGGTGCATACTCAGGAAGAACACTTCTTGATAATTAGTGAGAGATCATCTTAAAATGCTACCGTAAATCAAAGCAAGATAAGATGCATAAAGGACAAACATCACATGCAATCAATATAAGTGATATGATATGGCCATCATCATCTTGTGCTTGTGATCTCCATCTCCGAAGCACCGTCGTGATCACCATCGTCACCGGCGCGGAACCTTGATCTCCATCGTAGCATCATTGTCGTTTCGCCATCTATTGCTTCTACGACTATCGCTACCGCTTAGTGATAAAGTAAAGCAATTACAGGGCGCTTGCATTTCATACAATAAAGCGACAGCCATATGGCTCCTGCCAGTTGCCGATAACTCGGTTACAAAACATGATCATATCACATCTTGACCATACACTAAAATATAGCATCACGTCTTGACCATATCACATCACAACATGCCATGCAAAAACAAGTTAGACGTCCTCTACTTTGTTGTTGCAAATTTTATGTGGCTACTACGGGCTGAGCAAGAACCGTTCTTACCTACGCTTCAAAACCACACCGATAGTTTGTTAAGTTAGTGTTGTTTTAACCTTCGCAAGGATCGGGCGTAGCTACACTCGGTTCAACTAAAGTTGGAGAAACTGATACCCGCCAGCCACCTGTGTGCAAAGCACATCGGTAGAACCAGTCTCGCGTAAGCGTACGCGTAATGTCGGTCCAGGCCGCTTCATCCAACAATACCGCCGAACCAAAGTATGACATGCTGGTAAGCAGTATGACTGATATCGCCCACAACTCACTTGTGTTCTACTCGTGCATATGACATCTAGGCATTAAACCAGGCACGGATGCCATTGTTGGGGAACGTAGTAATTTCAAAAAAAATCCTACGCACACGCAAGATCATGGTGATGCATAGCAACGAGATGGGAGAGTGTTGTCCACGTACCCTCGTAGACCGATAGCGGAAGCGTTAGCACAATGCGGTTGATTTAGTCGTACGTCTTCACGATCCGACCAATCAAGTACCAAACGCACGACACCTTCGAGTTCAGCACACGTTCAGCTCGATGATGTCCCTCGAACTCCAATCCAGCCGAGCTTTGAGGGAGAGTTCCGTCAGCACGACGGCGTGGTGACGATGATGATGTTCTACCGATGCAGGGCTTCGCCTAAGCACCACTACGATATTATCGAGGTGGATTATGGTGGAGGGGGGCACTGCACACGGCTAAGAGATCAAGAGATCAATTGTTGTGTCCATGGGGTGCCCCCTGCCCCCGTATATAAAGGAGCAAGGGGGGAGGCGGCCGGCCAAGGAGGAGGGCGCGCCAAGGTGGGAGTCCTACTCCCACCGGGAGTAGGATTCCTCCTTTCCTTGTTGGAGTAGGAGAGAAGGAAAGAGGAGGAGAGGGATAAGGAAAAGGGGGCTGCACCCCTTGTCCAATTCGGACCAGAGGGGGGGGGGCGCAGGCCTCCTTCCTTTTGGCCTCTCTCCTCTATTCCCGTATGGCCCAATAAGGCTCCCCGACGAATTCCCGTAACTCTCCGGTACTACGAAAAATACCCGAATCACTCGGAACCTTTCAGAAGTCTGAATATAGTCGTCCAATATATCGATCTTTACGTCTCGACCATTTCGAGACTCTGCGAACTCCTTCGGTACATCAAAACTCATCAACTCATAATATAACCGTCATCGAACTTTAAGCGTGCGGACCATCCGGGTTCGAGAACTATGTAGACATGACCGAGACACATCTCCGGTCAATAACCAATAGTGGAACCTGGATGCTCATATTGGCTCCCACATATTCTACGAAGATCTTTATCGGTCAAACCGCATAACAACATACGTTGTTCCCTTTGTCATCCGTATGTTACTTGCCCAAGATTCGATCGTCGGTATATCAATACCTAGTTCAATCTCGTTACCGTCAAGTCTCTTTACTTATTCCGTAATACATCATCCCGCAACTAACTCATTAGTTGCAATGCTTGCAAGGCTTAAGTGATGTGCATTACCGAGAGGTCCCAGAGATACCTCTCCGACAATCGGAGTGACAAATCCTAATCTCGAAATACGCCAACCCTGCAATTACCTTTGGCGAAACCTATAGAGCACCTTTATAATCACCCAGTTACGTTGTGACGTTTGGTAGCACACAAAATGTTCCTCTGGTAAACGGGAGTTGCATAATCTCATAGTCATAGGAACATATATAAGTCATGAAGAAAGCAATAGTAACATACTAAACGATCAAGTGCTAAGCTAACGGAATGGGTCAAGTCAATCACATCATTCTCCTAATGATGTGATCCCGTTAATCAAAGGACAACTCATGTGTATGGTTAGGAAACATAACCATCTTCGATTAACGAGCTAGTCAAGTAGAGGCATACTAGTGACACTCTGTTTGTCTATGTATTCACACATGTATTATGTTTCCGGTTAGTACAATTCTAGCATGAATAATAAAAATTTATCATGATATAAGGAAATAAATAATAACTTTATTATTGCCTCTAGGGCATATTTTCTTCATATTAAGGCCTCCTTTTAATAGAGAACCAGAACAAAGCATTAACATATAGTGAATACATGAACTCCTCAAACTACGGTCATCACCGAGAAGTATCCCGATTATTGTCACTTCGGGGTTGTCGGATCATAACACATAATAGGTGACTATAGACTTGCAAGATAGGATCAAGAACACACATATATTCATGAAAACATAATAGGTTCAGATCTGAAATCATGGCACTCGGGCCCTAGTGGCAAGCATTAAGCATAACAAAGTCATAGCAACATCAATCTCAGAATATAGTGGATACTAGGGATCAAACCCTAACAAAACTAACTTGATTACATGGTAAATCTCATCCAACCCATCACCATCCAGCAAGCCTACGATGAAATTAATCACGCACGGCGGTGACCATCATGAAATTGGTGATGGAGGATGGTTAATGATGACGACGGTGACGAATCCCCCTCTCCGGAGCCCCGAACGGACTCCAGATCAGCCCTCCCGAGAGAGATTAGGGTTTGGCGGCGGCTCCGTGTCGTAAAACGCGATGAAACTTTCTCTCTGGTTTTTTTCTCCCCGAGATGGAATATATGGAGTTGGAATTGAGGTCGGAGGAGGTCCAGGGGGCCCACGAGATAGGAGGGCGCGCCCTAGGGGGGCGCCCCCTGTCTCGTGGACAGGCTGTGGGCCCCCTGGTGTATTTCTTTCGCCCAATAACTCTTATAAATTCCAAAAAGTGCCTCCGTGGATTTCCAGGACATTCCGAGAACTTTTCTTTTCTACACATAAAACAACATCATGGCGGTTCTGCTGAAAACAGCGTCAGTCCGGGTTAGTTTCATTCAAATCATGCAAGTTAGAGTCCAAAACAAGGGCAAAAGTGTTTGGAAAATTAGATATGTTGGAGATATATCAACTCCCCCAAGCTTAAACCTTTGCTTGTCCTCAAGCAATTCAGTTGATAAACTGAAAGTGATAAAGAAAAACTTTTACAAACTCTATTTGCTCTTGTTGTTGTAAACATGAAAAGCCAGCATTCAAGTTTCAGCAAATATTATGAACTAACCATACTCACAATAACACATAGGTCTCACAATTACTCATATCAATAACATAATCAGCTAACGAGCCATAATAATAAAACTGGGATGACAACACTTTCTCAAAATAATTATAACATGATATAACAGAATGGTATCTTGCTAGCCCTTTCTGAGACCGCAAAACATAAATGCAGAGAACCTTTAAAGATCAAGGACTGACTAAACATTGTAATTCATGGTAAAAGAGATCAAGTCAAGTCATACCAAATATAAACCAATAATAATGAACGCAAATGACAGTGTGCTCTCCAGCGGGTGCTTTTAATAAGAAGGGTGATGATTCAACATAAAAGTAAATAGATAGGCCCTTCACAGAGGGAAGCAGGGATTTGTAGAGGTGCCAGAGCTCGATTTTAAAATAGAGATTGAATAAAATTTTGAGCGGCATACTTTCGCTGTCAATGCAACAACTATGAGATGGATGTATCTTCCATACTACATGCATTATAGGCGGTTCCCAAACAGAATGGCAAAGGTTTATACTCCCCCAACCACCAACAGGCATCAATCCGTGGCTTGCTCGAAACAACGAGTGCCTCCAACATACAACAGCCCCGCGGCAGTTTTGTTTAATTATTTTGATTTGCTTTGATCTTTTTGGATCATGGGACTGGGCATCCCGGTTACCGGCCCTTTCTCGTGAATGAGGACCGGAGTCCACTCCTCTTGAGATTAACCCACCTAGCATGGAAGATATAGGCAGCCCTAGTTGAAACATGAGCTGCTTGAGCATACAAAACATAATTTCATTTGAAGGCTTGGAGTTTGGCACATACAAATTTACTTGGAACGGCAGGTAAATACCGCATATAGGAAGGTAAAGTGGACACATATGGAATAACTTTGGGGTTTAAGGAGTTTGGATGCACAAGCATTATTCCCGCTTAGTACAAGTGAAGGCTAGCAAAAGACTGGGAAGCGGCCAACAGAGAGAGCGACAACAGTCGTAAACATGCATTAAAATTAATTTACACCGAATACAAACATGAGTAGGATATAATCCACCATGAACATAAATATCATGAAGGCTATGTTGATTTGATTCAACTACATGCGCGAACATGTGCCAAGTCGAGTCACTCAATTCATTCAAAGGAGGATATCATCCCATCATACCACATCATAATCATTCTAATAGCATGTTGGCACGCAAGGTAAATCATTATAACTCATAGCTAATCAAGCATGGTACAAGAAACTATAATCTCTAAATGCCATTGCAAATATGTTTACTTCATAATAGCTGACTCAGAAACGATGAACTCATCATATTTAGAAAAACAAGAGAGGTCGAGTTCATACCAGCTTTTCTCATCCCAATAAGTCCATCATATATCGTCATTATTGCCTTTCACTCGCACGACCGAACGATGTGTATAATAATAAGAGTGTACGTGCATTGGACTAAGCTGGAATCTACAAGCATTCAACTCAAGAGAGAAGACAAGTAATATGGGCTCTAAATTAAATAAACAATCATGCATATGAGATCCACTAAGCATTTTCAATATGGTCTTCTCGACCCCCAAAGGAAAGAAAAGAAAACAAAACTATTTACACGGGAAAGCTCCCAACAAGTAAAAGAAGAACGAGAAATCTTTTTGGGTTTTCATTTTAATTTCTACTACAAGCATGGAAATTAAACTAACTAATTTTTTTGGTTTTTCTTAAGGTTTATCAAACACACAAGAAGAAAGCTTGAAAAAGAAATTTAAACTAGCATGGATAATACAATGAAAGAGTATGAGCACCGACGACTAGTGTGTGAACAAGAATGTAAAGTCGGTGAGAAATATGTACTCCCCCAAGCTTAGGCTTTTGGCCTAAGTTGGTCTAGTACCAAGGACCGCCTCGCTGATATCCATAAGTGAAACTGGGGGTGTACTGAGATGCAGAGGCAACTGCCTCCTGAGCCGCAGCGTGTCGGCGAACTGCCTCCATTCCCCTCTCATATTCAGTTGCTTCCTCCCTGGTGACAACGTATCTTCCTCTTGCCTGATAATCAAAAAGGTAGGGAGCAGGAAGAGTAACAGCGACGACGTTGCGTCTGTCATAGATTAGTTGATAATGGAGGACTTGTTCATTCCTCTCAAGAAAATGATGATTGAACATAGCTTCTTTATCCAAATAAACAGGAGGTACAATCATATCCCCCTCTCGTGGAGCTATATTAATAAAGTTAGCCACACAGGTTGCATAAATTCCTCCAAATAAATCTCCCTTTCTACTATTATTCTGCAACCTATGCAACTATTGTCCCCAAGTTATAACCTTTATAACCTGACACAGCACTCTTGAGGACACAAAGATCAGGGGCACACATGTGACATACTTCGTCCTTACCGTTAATGCATCTACCAATAAAGAGAGCAAAGTAATCTATAGCAGGAAAATGAATGCTCCCTATGGTAGCTTGTGCTACGTCCCTAGATTATCCCACAATAATACTAGCAAGAAAATCTCTAAATTCAGATTTGGGAGGATCATTAATATTACCCCACTGCGGGAGTTTGCAAGCAGTTGTGAAATCCTCTAAATCCATGGTATAAGATGTATCATAAATATCAAACATGACACTAGGAGAATTACGCGCACAGTTATATTTAAACCTCCGCACAAAAGAATCAGTCAACTGATAGTACTGTGAACACTTATCTTGTAAGAAGTCCTCCAACTCGGCATTACGCACATACGCGTCAAATTCCTCCTTGAAGCCTGCTTCGACCATAAAATCATCGCATAGCCACTCACAAGGCCGTACATTTGCGTCCCTCGTCAATTCAACATCTTGCTCACGTATAGAAATCCTTGGCCCTTTCTTTGCCGAGGAGCCTCCTTGGTACATTCTTCTAAGCATATTTATTTTTCTGAAAAATTCTAAAATTTTAGTAACTTCAAAATAAAAGTGCATAAAACTAAACAAGATTGATAGCAACTACTCCTACAAGTGCCTAGAGCCTATATCATGCATTGGAATTACTTGGGACCTCAAGAATTTAACATGCAAGCTCAAGAACATGGTCACCTATGCAGCAAGAATTTGCAATGAATAAAGCACTAGAGCAAAAACTAATTAGACCAATGGAGGAGTCACATACCAAGCAACAAATCTCCCAAAGCAGTTTTGTGAATGGAGCTTTGAGCTAAGAGATCAAAAATCGCAGCAAAATGAGCTAGAACTCGTGCTTGAGCTGGATGGGGATTTTTTTGGGTAGAAGATGAAGTGTGTGGGTGCTGGCATAAGTGGAGGGGGCCCACCAGGGGGCCACGAGACAGGGGGGCGCGCCCTACAGGGGGGGCACGCCCTCCTCTCTCGTGGCCTGGTGCTTGGCCCTCCTGCAGTGTTTTTGAGTGCCTAAAATCCTCAAATATTCCAGAAAAAATCATACTAAGTTTGCAGGGCATTTGGAGCACTTTTATTTTTGGACTATTTTTTAGTGCACGGATAATTTAGAAAACAGACGGATAATACTACTTTTGCTTTATTTATTCTAAATAACAGAAAGTAAAAAGAGGGTCCAGAAGGTTGTGCCTTCTAGTTTCATCCATCTCGTGATCATCAAAATGAACCCACTAACAAGGTTGATCAAGTCTTGTTAATAAACTCATTCTGAATAACACAGAACCGGAGAAATTTCGAATAACACTAAGTTACCTCAACGGGGATATGAAAATCCCCAACAATAAGAATATCATACTTTTTCTTGACAGTATGGGGAGGAAATTCGAAACCTCCAAAAATGATAGTTGGAACTTTTTCAATAGAATTGATGCTATGAACTTAAGATTTTTTCCTCGGAAAGTGTACCATATGCTCATTACCATTAATATGAAAAGTGACATTGCCTTTGTTGCAATCAATAACAGCCCCTGCAGTATTAAGAAAAGGTCTACCAAGGATAATAGACATACTATCGTCCTCAGGAATATCAAGAATAACAAAGTCCGTTAAGATGGTGACATTTGCAACCACAACAGGCACATCCTCACAAATACCGACAGGTATAGCAGTTGATTTATCAGCCATTTGCAAAGATATTTCAGTAGGTGTCAACTTATTCAATTCAAGTCTACAATATAAAGAGAGAGGCATAACACTAACACCGGCTCCAAGATCACATAAAGCAGTTCTAACATAATTTCTTTTAATGGAACAAGGTATAGTTGGTAAACCCGGATCTCCAAGTTCCTTTGGTATTCCACCCTTAAAAGTGTAATTAGCAAGCATGGTGGAAATTTCAGCTTCCGGTATCTTTCTTTTATTTGTGATGATATCCTTCATCTACTTAGCATAAGGATTTACTTTAAGCATATCAGTTAAGCGCATACGTAAGAAAATAGATCTAATCATTTCAGCAAAGCGCTCAAAATCCTCATCATCCTTTGACTTGGATGGTTTAGGAGGAAAGGGCATGGGTTTCTGAACCCATGGTTCTCTTTCTTTACCGTGCTTCCTAGCAACAAAATCTCTCTTATCATAACGTTGATTCTTTGATTGTGGGTTATCAAGATCAACAGCAGGTTCAATCTCTACATCATTGTTTTTGCTAGGTTGAGCATCAACATGAACATTGCCATTAACATTATCACTAGGTTCATGTTCATCACCTGATTGTGTTTCAGCCTCAGAAATAGAAATATCATTGGGATTCTCAGGTGTGTCTACGACATGTTCATTAGAAGCATGCAAAGTTCTATCGTTTTTCTTCTTCTTATTTTTAGAAGAACTAGGTGCCTCTAAATTATTTCTCTGAGAATCTTGTTCGATTATCTTAGGGTGGCCTTCAGGATACAAAGGTTCCTGAGTCGTTCTACCAGTTCTAGTAGCCACTCTATGTAACATCCCAAATTTTGGAATGTTAATATAATTAATTGAATTGTTTGTTTGTTTGCTTGAGTGAATTAAACTTGAGTGAAATTTGAACCTTTTTAAAACTTTTGAAAGAGAGGGAATAAAATGACTTTCCCCTTCTCCGGTAAATTCAAATTCATCCTATTAAAATCAATGAGAGAAGATGACATGACTTCTTCAACTATAAAGAATTTGAACGGAGTTTTGCAATTTAATTCTTTCAAATATTTGCACTTGCTTCTCTTTTTTCTTCCCGAGAAATACCCGAAAATAAATTCTTGCAAGCAAGAAAGAGCGGAGGAAAATGACCCTCCAAAATCAGGGGCATTTTTGAAAATATTTGAGCCAAGAAAAAACCAAAGTTTTTATTTAAAAATTATTTGCAAAAAGAAATAAAGCCTTTAGGGATTTTTTGAAAAACATTTTTTTTAAGTTTTTATTTTGGCCGTGGAATAATGCTCATCATCTACATTTTATTTTTCTGATAATTTTAGTATATAAAAACTCTTTATTCCGAATTGATTTGATTTCCCTTTTTATTGTTTTAGTTTCCTAATTTTAAAAATAGGAATGGAATCGTTTTTATTAGGAAAAACCTGGCCCATTAAGCACTTTCCTATTCTAGCCCAACAAGAGATCATCTCCTTTCTCTGTTTCCTCTCACGTTACAAAAGCTTTCCATGTCCATGGAGACAGGAAATCTCCACCTTCCCGATCTCCCTCGTCTTTTCATCCCAGCGCCTCCCGAGACCGCCTATAAAACCCCCTCCCTCTCCTCGTTCCATTTTTCCCATCACCACGCCCCTCCTGCCCGTAGCCTTCTCGCCACCGTCCTCCTTTTCCTGCCTAGAACGCTCACCAGAGCCCGACGCCAGGAGTGAGCAGCACTGAGGCGCCCAGCGCCACCTCCCCAGCGCCGACCCCTCCTCCGCCACCCCACCCTCGCCGGCGACCTCGCCCCCTCGCCGAGCAGCCCTCCACATCGCCTTCTCCTTCCTGCCATCTCTGCCTCACGTCTGTAACTCCGTTTTCGTTTTCAGATTTAATTTCCGTAACAGATTTAGTTCCGTTCTTGTTTAGCTTATAACTTTTGATCTAGAAGTCCAATGATGCTGATTATTTTTGCGTTAGATCACAATTTTCTTGTAGTTTCCAAAATATATAATTTGTCTATGTTTGGATTTATAAAATTGAGTTAGATCAGATTTGAATTAAAGCTTGTTTTGCTTATTCGGGAGTTTAAAAATAGATTTTTATTTGATTCTTTTTCTACTGATCACTAGTGATCATATTTACCAGTGGTAAAAACTTCAAAATTGTTTGAGTATTTTCTCTTATTGTTTCATGTAAAACAAATTCTGTTTTAGTTCTATTCAATTATAGCTACTTCTTTTCTATAGTTGTTTTAAATTATTTTATTTTATATTTCAGAAAGTTTATGTTTGGTTTCTATTAGTTAAACAGTAGGTGTTCAACAAGTTTTATATTTATTTTTATTTTGTTATCGTGAAATCAATTCAAGTTCGCTAATAACTTGCAATGGATTTCTCTACTGTTTTAACTCCCAATTGAAAATACTTTCAAAATAGCTTTATGAAAAAATACTTTATTTTTTTTTCTTTGTCTTAACTAAATTTATATTTTATTCTCTGTTATTTTAGTGTTTTATTTTCCGTTAGACAAAACTATTTTTGTGAATGTTGTAGAAGAAGACTCCCTAGTTTTATTTGAAGTTCCTTCGATTCTTATTCGCTCTCTCTTTTGTTTTGATTGTTAGTGTGAGTGCTTATGTGAATGATATGTTTGTTATATAGATTTCATCAGAGAGTGACGAGTAGTCTATCAAGTTATTTCTTGAGAACGATAATTCTTCTTCGTCAACATCACCAGGCAAGTTCACTTTGACCATGTTTTTCATACCTATGTATTTTATTGCATCTAGTGTCATCTTCGCAACAATCCCTCCAGTAGTGATATTGAATCCTTGTAGTTGAGTAGTATGCATGAGGTAGGAACCCATCACCCTGTTACCAAGCCCGGGACGTTATTTATTTTAATGCTACGCTATAGTAGACGGGGTTGGTATGAGTGCTCGGGAGTGGTGTGAGAATGGAGGCTCTACGTCAATGACGACAACTCCATGATGGAATCTGCAAGGACTGCATCTTCAAGGCCTCAAGACTTCAAGACTCGAGACAAGAATTCAATACACACTACTGGGTGAAGGATGGTTGACGGGCACCCTGGAGAAACCAGTGGTTGGCCGGGATGCATGGAGAAGCGCCATGACATCTTGCGGAAAGCTTCACCCAGACTCAAAGAGACGGAAGAATACTTCATGCCCGAAGCTTACCTGCAACCGCAAGTCATTATGGGCTCTGGCTTGGTTGACCTTAGTTGTGACTCTGGCTGGGACGGTACTAGCAGATGTAGAACTACGGTAGGATGGGTTGAGTACCGGACAGTGGTCAGAGGAACTCTTTGGAAGACCATGTTTCGGTCATCTTGTTCTCAAACACCCTGAAGTGCGAGAACGTAAAGAGAGGGATCGAATCTTGCGGGTAAAGTGTACAAACCTCTGCAGAGGGTTATAACCTAATCGATTAGCCGTGTCCCCGGTTACGGACAATTTGAGCATCTGGACTTGGATCTATCTCGGAACTCTCAACACCGGACTGATAACTTAATTATGGGCAACTTATGATGATTTTGGGCTATGAGACATCGGTTGGCGGAACCATGTCATGATAGAAAACTCCATAGTACAGACTTCATTTATTCCTTTGATGTAGGGAAAATAAAACCAGCTTTTACGCAAACAAAACTCAGATACAGAGCCATAAAGCCATATTGCATATAGTATAGTTTTATCATCTGTTTTCGCATATTGTGATCTTGCCGGTACATTCAATGTACTGACCTACACGGCTGCAACGTATCATGTTGCAGATATTCTCTCGACGAGTAAGAGTTACGATACAGGGTTACGGTCTACACTCAACCTGCCGATGGCGTTGATGGGACTCCACACCCGTTTGATTGTTTCCGCTGAGTATTATGAGGTATATATCAGTTTTACGTTATTTATGCATGTGATTGCACTTTGATATATACATTGATGTACTGTGTGTGCCAGCATACTGATCCAGGGATGGCATAGAAACACAGAGGCTTGACCGTCTGAGGTCGGGTCGCTACACTCTAACAGCAAAGTCATTTTTATTACTCAATTCATCAAGCAAATCATTTTGAGCTTTGAGTACTTGCTCTTCTTGAGTAGCAACCATAGAAGCATATTTGTTAATGCGGTGAAGTTCATCTTTAACTCTAGCCAGATTATCACCTCCGCGTCCTATCTCGAAAGAATTATTCTTTAACCATCTACCAACATAAGCATTAAAACTTTCTTGTCTAGCCATAAAGTTGTCAAATTCATCTAAGCATGGGCTATGAAATTTAGTAGAGGGTATTTCAACTTTATCATATCTATAGAGAGAATTTACCTTTACTACCTGTGTCGGGTTATCAAGACAATGTGGTTCTTCAGGCGGTAAATTGAGACCATGTATTTCTTCAATAGGGGGTAAATTCTTAACATCCTCAGCTTTAATACCTTTTTCTTTCATTGATTTCTTTGCCTCTTGCATATCTTCAGTACTGAGAAATAAAACACCTCTCTTCTTCGGAGTGGGTTTAGGAATAGGCTCAGGAGTTGGCTCAATTGGTTCAGGAATTACTCCAGGAACTGGCTCAGGAAGAGTCCAATTATTTTCATTAGTCAACATATTATTCAATAGTATTTAAACAACTATCCAAGTAGTCCTTGGAAGCATCAGTTAGTCCATTATAAAAGATATCAAGTATTTCATTTTTCTTAAGAGGATGATCAGGCAAATCATTAAGTAACCGGAGAAGCCTCCCCCAAGCTTGTGGGAGACTCTCTTCTTTGATTTGCACAAAATTATATATTTCCCGCAAGGCAGCTTGTTTCTTATGAGCAGGGAAATATTTAGCAGAGAAGTAATAAATCATATCCTGGGGACTACGCACACAACCAGGAGCAAGAGAATTATACCAAGTCTTAGCATCACCCTTTAATGAGAACGGAAATATCTTAAGGATATATAAATAGCGAGACTTCTCATCATTAGTAAATAGGGTGGCTATATCATTCAACTTGGTAAGATGTGCCACAACAGTTTCAGATTCAAGGCCATAAAAAGGATCGGATTCAACTAAAGTAATAATATCAGGATCAACAGAGAATTCATAATCCTTATCAAGAATACGCATGTGAAGTAGCAAAAGCAGGATCGGGTTTCATTCTAGCATTAAGAGACTGCTGCTTCCATTTAGCTAATAATTTCTTAAGATCATTTCTATCATCGCAAGCAAGGATTTCCAGAGCAGCTTTTTCATTGATAACATAACCCTTAGGAACAACAGGTAAAACATAATCATTGGGGGAACCTTCATCATCACTATCATCAGTAATAGGATCTTCAGTAATTTCATCCCCCCTAACTCTAGCAAGTTGTTCATCTAGAAATTCACCTAATGGCAAAGTAGTATCACGCACAGAAGTAGTTTCATCATGCATAGCAGAAGTGGCATCATCAATAACATGCGACATGTCAGAATTCATAGCAGTAGTAGGTTTAGGTGTCGGAAGCCTACTAATAATGGAAGGAGAATCTAGTGAAGAGCTAGATGGCAGTTCCTTACCTCCCCTCGTAGTTGAGGGCAAAATATTGGTCTTAGCGTCTTTCAAGTTCTTCGTAATGATCAACAGATATAAATCCCAACTGACTCAGAGAATAGAGCTATGCTCCCCGGCAACGGCGCCAGAAATTAGTCTTGATAACCCACAACTATAGGGGATCGCAACAGCTTTCGAGGGTAGATTATTCAACCCAAATTTACTGATTCGACACAAGGGGAGCCAAAGAATATTCTTGAGTATTAGCAGTTGAGTTGTCAATTCAACCACACCTGGATAACTTAGTATCTGCAGCAAAGTGTTTAGTAGCAAAAGTGGTATGATAATAAAGGTAACGGTGGCAAAAGTAAAGATAAATGTTTTTGGGTTTTTGTAGTAGTTGTAACAGTAGCAACGGAAAAGTGAATAAGCGAAGAACAATATATGAAAAGCTCGTAGGAAATGGATCAGTGATGGATAATTATGCCGGATGCGATTCCTCATGCAATAGCTATAACATAGGGTGATATTGAACTAGCTCCAATTCATCAATGTAATGTAGGCATGTATTCCGTAAATAGTCATGCGTGCTTATGGAAAAGAACTTGTATGACATCTTTTGTCCTACCCTCCCGTTGAAGCGGGGTCCTTACGGAAACTAAGGGATATTAAGGCCTCCTTTTAATAGAGAACCGGAACAAAGAATTAACATATAGTGAATACATGAACTCCTCAAACTACGGTCGTCACCGAGAAGTATCCCGATTATTGTCACTTCGGGGTTGTCGAATCATAACACATAATAGGTGACTATAGACTTGCAAGATAGGATCAAGAACACACATATATTCATGAAAACATAATAGGTTCAGATCTGAAATCATGGCGCTCGGGCCCTAGTGACAAGCATTAAGCATAGCAAAGTCATAGCAACATAAATCTCAGAACATAGTGGATACTAGGGATCAAACCCTAAGAAAACTAACTTGATTACATGGTAAATCTCATCCAACCCATCACCGTCCAGCAAGCCTACGATGGAATTACTCACGCACGGCGGTGAGCATCATGAAATTGGTGATGGAGGATGGTTGATGATGACGACTGCGATGAATCCCCCTCTCCGGAGTCCCGAACGGACTCCAGATCAGCCCTCCCGAGAGTGATTAGGGCTTGGCGGCGGCTCCATGTCGTAAAACACGATGAAACTTTCTCTCTGGTTATTTTCTCCCCGAGACGTAATATATGGAGTTGGAATTGAGGTTGGAGGAGGTCCAGGGGGCCCACGAGATAGGAGGGCGCGCCCTAGGGGGGAGCGCGCCCCGTATCTCGTGGACAGGCTGTGGGCCCTCTGGTGTATTTCTTTCGCCCAATAATTCTTATAAATTCCAAAAAGTGCTTCCGTGGATTTCCAGGCATTCCAAGAACTTTTATTTTCTACACGTAAAACAACATCATGGCAGTTCTGCTGATAACAACGTCAGCCCGTGTTAGTTTCATTCAAATCATGCAATTTAGAGTCCAAAACAAGGGCAAAAGTGTTTGGAAAAGTAGATACGTTGGAGACCTATCAGGGGACGAGCAATGGTCTTTTCCTACCAATCTATCCCCTAGGAGCATGCGCGTAGTGCTTTGGTTTTTGATGGCTTGTAGATTTTTGCAATAAGTATGTGAGTTCTTTATGACTAATGTTGAGTCCATGGATTACACGCACTCTCACCCTTCCATCATTGCTAGCCTCTTCGGTACCGTGCATTGCCCTTTCTCACATTGAGAGTTGGTGCAAACTTCGCCGATCCATCCAAACCCCGTGATATGATACGCTCTTTCACACATAAACCTCCTTATATCTTCCTCAAAACAGCCACCATATCAACCTATTATGGCATTTCCATAGCCATTCCGAGATATATTGCCATGCAACTTTCCACCATTATGTTCATCATGACACATTCATCATTGTCATATTGCTTAGCATGATCATGTAGTTGACATAGTATTTGTGGCAAAGCCACCGTTCATAATTCTTTCATACATGTCACCCTTGATTCACTGCATATCCCGGTACACCGCCGGAGGCATTCATATAGAGTCATACTTTGTTCTAGTATCGAGTTGTAATCAGTGAGTTGTAAATAAATAGAAGTGTGATGATCATCATTTTCTAGAGCATTGTCCCATGTGAGGTTATCAAAAATAAAAGAGGCCAAAAGAGCCCAAAAATAAAAGAGGCCAAAGAAGCCCACAAAAACAAAATGAGAGAAAAAGAGAGAAGGGACAATGTTACTATCCTTTGCCACACTTGTGCTTCAAAGTAGCACCATAATAATCATGATAGAGAGTCTCTTGTTTTGTCACTTTCATATACTAGTGGGGATTTTTCATTATAGAACTTGGCCTGTATATTCCAACAATGGGCCTCCTCAAGTGCCCTAGGTCTTCGTGAGCAAGCAAGTTGGATGCACACCCACTTAGTTCCTTTGTTTGAGCAATCATACATTTATAGCTCTAGTGCATTCGTTGCATGGCAATCCCTACTCCTTGCATTAACATCAATCGATGGGCATCTCCATAGCCCATTTATTAGCCTCGTTGATGTGAGATCTTCTCCTTTTTTGTCTTCTCCACATAACCCCCATCTTCATATTCTATTCCACCCATAGTGCTATGTCCATGGCTCGCGCTCATATATTGCGTGAAAGTTTACAGGTTTGAGATTACTAAAGTATGAAATAGTTGCTTGGCTTGTCATCGGGGTTGTGCATGATGGGAGCATTCTTGTGTGACAAAAATGGAGCATGACTAAACTATATGATTTTGTAGGGATGAACTTTCTTTGGCCATGTTATTTTGAGAAGACATAATTGCTTAGTTAGTATGCTTGAAGTATTATTATTTTTATGTCAATATGAACTTTTGTCTTGAATCTTTCGGATCTGAATATTCATACCAGAATTAAGAAGAATTACACTGAAATTATGCCAAGTAGCACTCTGCATCAAAAATTCTTTTTTATCATTTACCTACTCGAGGACGAGCAGGAATTAAGCTTGGAGATGCCTGATACGTCTCCAACGTATCTATAATTTTTGATTGCTCCATGCTATATTATCTACTGTTTTGGACCATATTGGGCTTTATTTTCCACTTTTATATTATTTTTGGGACTAACCTATTAACCGGAGGCCCAGCCCATAATTGCTGTTTTTGCCTATTTCAATGTTTCGAAGAAACGGAATATCAAACGGAGTCCAAACGGAATGAAACCTTCGGGAACGTGATTTTCTCACCGAATATGATCCAGGAGACTTGGACCCTACGTCAAGAAAGCCATGAGGTGGGCACGAGGTAGGGGGCGCGCCTACCCCCCTAGGGCGCGCCCCCCACCCTCGTGGGCCCCACGAAGCTCCACCGACGTACTTCTTCCTCTGATATATACCTGCGTACCCCCAAACTCAGATACGGAGCCAAAAACCTAATTCCACCGCCACAACTTTCTGTATCCACGAGATCCCATCTTGGGGCCTGTTCCGGAGCTCCGCCGGAAGGGGAATCCACCATGGAGGGCTTCTACATCATCATAGCCCCTCTGATGAAGTGTGAGTAGTTTACCTCAGACCTTCGGGTCCATAGTTAGTAGCTAGATGGCTTCTTCTCTCTTTTTGGATCTCAATACAATGTTCTCCCCCTCTCTCGTGGAGATCTATTTGATGTAATCTTCTTTTTGTTGTGTGTTTGTTGAGACCGTTGAATTGTGGGTTTATGATCAAGATTATCTATGAACAATATTTGAATCTTCTTTGAATTCTTTTATGTACGATTGGTTACCTTTGCAAGTCTCTTCGAATCATCAGTTTGGTTTGGCCTACTAGATTGGTTTTTCTTGCAATGGGAGAAGTGCTTAGCTTTGGGTTCAATCTTGCGGTGTCCTTTCCTAGTGACAGTAGGGGCAGCAAGGCACGTATTAAATTGTTGCCATCGAGGATAACAAGATGGGGTTTTTATCATATTGCATGAATTTATCCCTCTACATCGTGTCATCTTGCTTAAGGCGTTACTCTGTTTTCTTGAACTTAATACTCTAGATGCATGTTGGATAGCGGTCGATGAGTGGAGTAATAGTAGTTGATGCAGGCAGGAGTCGGTCTACTTGTCTCGAACGTGATGCCTATATACATGATCATACCTAGATATTCTCATAACTATGCTCAATTCTGTCAATTGCTCAACAGTAATTCGTTCGCCCACCGTAAAATACTTATGCTCTTGAGAGAAGACACTAGTGAAATCTATGGCCCCCGGGTCTATCTTCATCATATTAATCTTCTGTCACTTTATTATTGGTTTGCTTTTTACTTTACCTTTTATTTTATTTTGCATAATTATACTCAAAAATACCAAAAATATTATCTATCATATCTATCAGATCTCACTCTCGTAAGTGACCGTGAAGGGATTGACAACCCCTATTCGCGTTGGTGGCGAGGAGTTATTTGCTTTGTGTAGGTACAAGGGACTCGCGCGTAGTCTCCTACTGGATTGAGACCTTGGTTCTCAAAAACTGAGGGAAATACTTACGCTACTGTGCTGCATCACCTTTCCTCTTCAAGGAAATCCAACGCAAGCTCAAGAGGTAGCAAGCGCACACGGGAGAAGCGGGCGGGCGCGGCCCAGGCGCAGGTAGAGGCGGGGAACGGCAAGTGCGCGGCCGATGCGGGGAGAGGAGGAGGGAAAATGCGGCGGCTCACGGTGGGGTGTAGGGTCCAAGGCAGTGCTGCTCGTGGTGGAGGACGTGGACGACGGCGGCGTGGAGGAGGCAGGCCGGCAGGGAGGTCCGCGTCGGCGCGGCGCAGCGTCGGCGGCGCGGGCGGAGCAGCGAGGCGGGCGGGCTCGATCGATCCCGATCCAGAATGGATCGGGGCGAAGAGTGGGGAAAGTGGGGTGGTTGGAACCTAGGGTTCCTGTCGGTGGGGGTTAAGGGGAGTGCGGGTTGAGGCAGTTGGGCTGGCCGGGTGGGCCGTTTGGCCCAGTTGGCCGGGGGGTTATGTGATTTTGTTTTGCCCTTATCTTTTTATTTATTTTCTGTTTTTATTTTACTTTACTTTTACAAACTATAAACCTAGCCCCTAAATTAGTAATAATACTAATAACACTGCCACAATTAATTTGGCACCCTAAACAATTATTTTGTATTTGTTTAGTATTTAAAAGGCATTTAAATATTAGTCTTACTATTGTTTTAATTAAGTTAGTGCAGTTAACTATTTTATAAAAAGATGTTTTCTCCACCATAATTACCTATGCAATATCTAGTTCAGTCTGAACATTTTAGTTTTACTATTTAAAAAGTTTTATTGTTTGCTTGATTTTGAATTTGAATTTGAATTTGAATCGGTTTCGAACTGACACGAGATTATCAACAGTAATCAAAGTGACGTGGTGTAAGTGCATCTAGTGCCTCTTAGTGATTTTGGTGTATTGAAGGCTTATATGTTAAGGGACTAATGTGTTTATGAGTGTACACAGGTCTATAAGTCTATGAGGAGTTTGATATTTACACAGAAAGTCGACTCCTAAAAATGAAGTTCTTCGACTGAAGACTTTGGTATTCTGAAGACTTTCTGAAGACTTTGAAATTGAAGAAATTGGTGTGACCTTGAAGACTTGGTATTCATTTGAGGAACATGAAGCGTGAAGACTTTTGTTTTCGTAGTTTCGTTTTCTCTTTCTTGAGTCATAGGAAACACCGTCTTGTTAAAGGGGTCGAGGAAATACTAAGGAAAAATTTCCATGTGATGCTCACCTCAAAATCCTACACCTACCAATCCCTTGAGTGAAGCCTTTGGAAATCTCATACAGTTCAGTCAATTTCTTGATGTGAGAGCGAAGTTCTTCCGGTCGCCGAGAATTTGTTCGGACCGAGGAGTTAGGAGTTCGCCATCGGGATTGCCTACAGTGAGAAACATGATAGCCCCGAGGAATTTGAGAGTCAAATTTCCGATCGTTCTTTGTGCTCTTGACCTGTTCCAAAATATCTTATCCACCTAACGGTCATATCATTGAAGGGCATTTATGTCTTATCATGTCGGGCTGCTCCTAGGCTATAAATAGCCGCCCCTACAACCACTAGCTGGTTGGCTGCTCGAGAGAACTTGACACTTGTCATTTGAGAGCAACCCATCCTCCGAGGACTTTGGCGAAAATCATCGAGTGAGGAAAACCCAAAAACCAAACCCTACAAACCCAAAGTGATTGAGCATCATCAAGAGATTGATCCTGCGTGGGTCCGGCGCTTGTTACCTTTGAAGACTGTGCTTCTTCCAGACGGTTAGGCGTCATGGTCTAGAGCATCCAAGAGGAATTGTGGATCGCCGAGTGACCAAGTCTGTGAAGGTTTGGAAGTCGCTGAAGACTTTCCACAGTGATTGGACGAGGTCATGTGACCTTAGTTCAAGGAGAATACGGTGAGGACTTGGTGTCCTGAGCTGCGTGCTCAGCGACTGGGTGTCCGGGACTGTGTGTCCTCGAGTTTAAATACTTAGCCGCTCCAACTAGACGTACAATTGAGACAGCAGTTGGAACTGGTCTACCAAATCATTGTCTTCACCAACCTTACTAGTTCTATTCCCTCAACTCTTTCATTTCCTCATAACTGTGTTGAGTGTTTGTTCATATCAGTGTTTGAAGACTTTGACTGAAGACTTTCTCTATTTCCTCAGTTCAATTTCTTCAGTCTGTTTGTCTTCATCTTGTGTTATCCTGTGTTTACGCTTTCTGTACTCTGTGATTGTCTTCATTTCATCATGATGACCATGCATGTATTATGTTATGCTTACTTCGGAATACTTATTCCGCTGCAAGTAGTTCTTCGCTAAGGAATTTCCTCACCGGCAAATTCCTCAGTGAAGAATTCATAAAAATCGCCTATTCACCCCCCCCTCTAGTCGATATAACGCACTTTCAATTGGTATCAGAGCAAGGAACTCCCTTGTTCTGGTTGATTTTTGTATAACCACCTAGAGTTTTAGTTATGTCGAGCGCAGGTATGATCAAGGTCTCGGCTGGGTGTCCTACCTTTGATGGAACGGACTACCCCTACTGGATGAACAAGATGCGAATGCATCTTGAGGCAATTGAAAACGATCTCTGGTATGTTGTGGAAAATGGTGTTCCCACTGTCTCACCCTCACTGAATGCTACCGATGTGAAGAGATTCAAGCAACTCGATTCTCAAGCGAAGAATATCATATGTGGCCATCTGAGCAAAGGACAGTATGGAAGAGTGAGTGCTTTGGAAACTGCTAAGCTTATCTAGGATAGGCTGTCCAAAGTAAATGAAGGAGTCTCAACTCAGCGTTACTCTCGAGTTGATGTTCTTCGCAATCTCTTCAACCGCTTCAAAAGACTCGACAATGAAAATGTTCAACAAACCTTCGATCGCCGCACTGACATCTCAAATGAGCTTCAAGCGCTTGGTGCCACTAACATCACCGACCATGAGGTGGCGAAGAAATTGTTGAGATCGCTTGATTCCTCATTTGATACTCTGGCACTGATGATACAAGAACGTGCTGACTACAAGTCACTTGATCCCGCTGATATCCTCGAGAGGCTAAATACTCATGGGTTCCAGCTTGCTGAAAAGAGAGATCTCTATGGTTCTAGCTATGGAAAATCACGTGCCCTGAAGGCCAAGGATGTATCTGAATCTGATTGTGAAGACTCTGGTAGTAGCCTTGGTGACCCTGAAGAATTGAGCCAGGAGCTAGCACTGCTCGTGAAGAAGTTCCAGAAGTTCTCAAGACGTGGTCGCTTTGGAAAATCCTCAAGAGCAGTGATTCTTCATCCAGTGACTATAAGAGAAGGTTATGCCACAAATGCAAGAAACCTGGTCACTACATTCAAGATTGTCCTTAGTGGTAAAAGGAATTAAAGAAGAAGAAATACAAGGATTACAGTTCTGATGACGCTAAGAAGAAGAAGAAATCGTCAAAATCTTCATCATCAAAATCCTCAAAGTCTTCATCTCACAAGAAGAGCAGCTCCAAGAAGGCTCGGGCATTCATTGGAAAGGAAATGGACTCTGAAGCTGAATCTGAGGAACATGAGGAAGAGGAGGCATCAGAGGAGTCCGAGTCTTGTGTGACGAGTCTGGCTCTCACTACCGCATTCGTCAGCAAGTCCATCTTCAACTCTGAAGAAACTGACCTCACCAACAAGGCTGATGAAGATAATGATGACTACACTCCCACCTATTGCTTCATGGCAAAGGGTGCCAAGGTACTCAAATATACCTCCTCTGAATCTAGTGAGAATGAATCTGATGAAGATCTCAAGCCCAGCTACTCTAAACTTGCTAAGATCGCTGTAAAACAACAAAGGGCTTTTGAAAAGTTTCAAAACATGCTAGACAAAAGTGATGATATGTTGGGAAAAGAAATGGATCGCACTAAAGCCCTGACTGAAAATCTTCACAGACTTCAGTCTAGGTTTGACAGCCTTCAAGGTCATCATAACACTCTCTTATCTGATCATGAGAAGCTTTCTTATGAATTTCTTCAAAGAAAGCAAGATCTTGAGAAGCTAAGAGTGAGTTATGAAGATCTTCAGAAGGAGCGCGATTCATTACTTGCTCAACAAATCAGCGCTTCTCAGGAAGAATTTGTTCCTCCATGCTTAAAGTGCATTGAACGAGAATCTGCTAATTCTTCACCTGAATGTTCAAATGCTTCAACTGTTACAAATTCTTCACCTGCCCCTGCTATCACTAATTCCTCATCTGAGGACATTGCTAGTATCACTGACGATAGAGGGCTGAAGGAATTGTACATGACAGGCATGTACAAGAGCCTCAAAGGGCATCAGACTCTTTGTGATATGCTTAAAAAGCAGATCCTCAACAGAAACCCTAGGAAAGAGGGTATTGCCTTTGAGAGGAAACTCAATGCTGATGGAACATATTGGAAGCCTGGGCAGTACCCCAAAACCTCATGGGTTGCTGCAAAGGGACCTCCAGTTGATCCATCTAACTTATCTGGCTTTACATGTGAATCTCCTCATTCTTCTGATGAGTCATTTGACTCCAACTATAAACTGTTCAAAATCAGAATGGTGAAGTATTTTCTAGATATGTTGGCACTAATCTGCAGAACGGTTCTCCTATGAAGAAAATCTGGGTTCCCAAGAAGTGCCTTGAAAGTCTTCAGGTGAATGTCCTCATGACACCATCTGTGAAGAATAGGAACCCCAGATCAAACTCTTCATATGGACCAAATTCTTCATATGGATCCAAGTCCTCATACGGACCAAAGTCCTCACATGGATCAAATTCCTCAAAAGGATCAAAGTCCTCATATGATTATCATCGTGCTGACAACTCTGTTTCGCAGGGTAGAGCTAAGGGCTATGAATATGTGCATTATTCTTCAAACCAATATGTTCATAAGTCCTCGAAGAATTTCTCTACTTATTCATATGCTTACCCTAACCTCTCTTATGTGAAACAAAATGGATTGGCTTCTATGCCACCATTCTCATATGGAGCTCGTAGAGTGATGAACTCTTTGCCACCCCTTCAGATGTGGGTGGTGACGAGAAGGAACTAATCTCTTCTGCAGGGTCAGGTCTCCAGACGTGCTTTAACGTCTGAAGAATTTTCTGGGGGCCTGACAAAATTGCCTGAAAGGACGCAGGCTAATCATGAAGAAATGAACTCTCATTTCACACGTCCTCATACTGTTGTATCTGTTTTACTGCCTGATGAAATTCATCTGATGAATTTGATATCATATTCTTCACTGATGAAGTATATGAGATCGTAAGTTGCACTAATTCATCTGCAGACTGATCAACCCAAAGCAAATGAGTGGGTCCTCGATAGTGGATGTACAAATCACATGACTGGTGACAAGAATCTATTGATGGATGCTCCCTTATCACCGTCACATCTGAAGCATATCATCTTTGCTAACAAAGGCAAAAGTCAGGTATTGGGTCTTGGTAAGGTTGTGATCTCTAAGGACATACACATTGACAAAGTCATGCTTGTTGAGTCCTTAGGATACAACCTCATGTCAGTCTCAATGCTTTGTGATCTTCATATGGTTGTTGTCTTTGGCAAGTATCGTTGTGTTGTGATTATGGAAGCTGACAATTCCAAAGTATTCGAAGTATTTAGGAGAGGAGACTTGTATTTTGTT
Organism: Aegilops longissima; assembly: GCA_021605205.1. Taxonomy (NCBI): domain Eukaryota; kingdom Viridiplantae; phylum Streptophyta; class Magnoliopsida; order Poales; family Poaceae; genus Aegilops; species Aegilops longissima. The sequence continues at coordinate 47,096,933 of CM038682.1, forward strand.
GATTTCTCTACAGGACCACAACCAGCCGTGTGTCTACTTGCAAAAGCTTCAGAAGGCTGGCTATGGCATCGACGACTTGGTCACGCAGGCATGAGGAATTTTCACACGCTTGCGAAGAAGAAGCATGTCATTGGCATTGAAAATGTCAAATTCCTCAAGGACCACTTGTGTGGAGCCTGTTGTTGGGGAACGTTGCACAAAATAAAAAATTTCCTACGGTTTCACCAAGATCAATCTATGAGTTCATCTAGCAACGAGAGAGAGAGGAGTGCATCTACATACCCTTGTAGATCGAGAGCGGAAGCGTTCAAGAGAACGGGGTTGAGGGAGTCGTACTCGACGTGATCCAAATCACCGATGATCCTTGTGCTGAACGGACAGCACCTCCGCGTTCAACACACGTACGGAGCGGAGACGTCTCCCGCGCATTGATCCAGCAAGGTGGAGGGAGAGGTTGAGGAAGAGAGCCCCAGCAGCAACACGACGGCGTGGTGGTGGTGGAGAGGCAGTACTCCGGCAGGGCTTCGCCAAGCTCTTAACGGAGGAGGAGAGGTGTTGGGGAGGGGAGGGGCTGCGCCGTGGATGTTGTGTGCTGCCCTCCCCTCGCCCCTCTATTTATAGGGGAAGGGGAAGGGGGGCCGCCCCCCTCTAGATGAGATCTAGAGGGGGGGCGGCGGCCAAGGGGAGGGGGCTTGCCCCAAGCAAGGGGGAGGTTCCCCCCCCCCAACCCTAGGCACATGGGCCCAAGGGGGGATGCGCCCAGCCCTCCAGGGGCTGGTTCCCTGCCCACTACGGCCCATGAGGCCCTCCGAGAGAGGTGGCCCCTCCCGGTGGACCCCCGGAACCCCTCCGGTGGCCCCGGTACAATACCGATATGCCCCCTAACCTTTCTGGTGACCGTATGACAACTTCCCATATATAAATCTTCACCTTCGGACCATTTCGGAACTCCTCGTGACGTTCGGGATCTTATCCGGGACTCCGAACAACATTCGGTAATCACATACAAGTCTTCCTAATAACCCTAGCGTCACCGAACCTTAAGTGTGTAGACCCTACAGGTTCAGGAGACATGCAGACATGACCGAGACGCCTCTCTGGTCAATAACCAACAGCGGGATCTGGATACCCATGTTGGCTCCCACATGCTCCTCGATGATCTCATCGGATGAACCACGATGTCGAGGATTCAATCAATCCCGTATACAATTCCCTTTGTCAATCAGTACGTTACTTGTCCGAGACTCGATCGTCGGTATCCCAATACCTCGCTTAATCTCGTTACCGGCAAGTCACTTTACTCGTACCGTAATGCATGATCCCGTGACCAGACACTTGGTCACATTGAGCTCATTATGATGATACATTACCGAGTGGGCCCAATGATACCTTTCCGTCATACGGAGTGACAAATCCCAGTCTCGATTCGTGCCAACCCAACATACACTTTCGGAGATACCCGTAGTGTACCTTTATAGTCACCCAGTTACGTTGTGACGTTTGGCACACCCAAAGCACTCCTACGGTATCCGGGAGTTGCACAATCTCATGGTCTAAGGAAATGATACTTGACATTTGGAAAAGCTCTAGCTAAACGAACTACACGATCTTTGAGCTATGCTTAGGATTGGGTCTTGTCCATCACATCATTCTCCTAATGATGTGATCCCGTTATCAATGACATCCAATGTACATAGTCAGGAAACCATGACTATCCGTTGATCAACGAGCTAGTCAACTAGAGGCTTACTAGGGACATGTTGTGGTCTATGTATTCACACGTGTATTACGATTTCCGGATAACACAGTTATAGCATGAATAATAGACAATTATCATGAACAAAGAAATATAATAATAACCATTTTATTATTGCCTCTAGGGCATATTTCCAATAGTCTCCCACTTGCACTAGAGTCAATATTCTAGTTACATTGTGATGAATCGAAAACCCATAGTGTTCTGGTGTTGATCATGTTTTGCTCTAGGGAGAGGTTTAGTCAACGGATCTGCTACATTCAGATCAGTATGTACATTACAAATATCTATGTCTCCATCTTGAACATTTTCATGTATGGAGTTGAAGTGACGCTTGATGTGCCTGGTCTTCTTGTGAAACCTGGGCTCCTCGGCAAGTGCAATAGCTCCAGTGTTGTCACAGAAGAGTGCGATCGGCCCCGACGCATTGGTTATGACTCCTAGGTCGGTGATGAACTCCTTCACCCAGATTGCTTCATGCGCTGCCTCCGAGGCTGCCATGTACTCTGCTTTACATGTAGATCCCGCCACGACGCTTTGCTTGCAACTGCACCAGCTTACTGCACCACCATTCAAAATATACATGTATCGGGTCTGTGACTTAGAGTCATCCAGATCTGTGTCGAAGCTAGCGTCGACGTAACCTTTTACGACGAGCTCTTCGTCACCTCCATAAACGAGAAACATACCCTTAGTCCTTTTCAGGTACTTTAGGATGTTCTTGACAGCTGTCCAGTGTTCCTTGCTGGGATTACTTTGGTACCTTCCTACCAAACTTTCGGCAAGGTTTACATCAGGTCTGGTACACAGCATGGCATACATAATAGACCCTATGGCTGAGGCATAGGGGATGACACTCATCTCTTCTTTATCTTCTGCCGTGGTCGGGCATTGAACCGAGCTCAATCTCACACCTTGCAATACAGGCAAGAACCCTTTCTTGGACTGATCCATATTGAACTTCTTCAATATCTTATCAAGGTATGTGCTTTGTGAAAGACCTATGAGGCGTCTCGATCGATCCCTATAGATCTTGATGCCTAATATGTAAGCAGCTTCTCCAAGGTCCTTCATTGAAAAACACTTATTCAAGTAGGCCTTAATGCTGTCCAAAAGTTCTATATCATTTCCCATCAAAAGTATGTCATCTACATATAATATGAGAAATGCTATAGAGCTCCCACTCACTTTCTTGTAAACGCAGGCTTCTCCATAAGTCTGCATAAGCCCAAACGCTTTGATCATCTCATCAAAGCGAATGTTCCAACTCCGAGATGCTTGCACCAGCCCATAAATGGATCGCTGGAGCTTGCATACCTTGTTAGCATTCTCAGGGTCGACAAAACCTTCCGGCTGCATCATATACAGTTCTTCCTTAAGATGACCGTTAAGGAATGCCGTTTTGACGTCCATTTGCCATATCTCATAATCATAGTATGCGACAATTGCTAACATGATTCGGACGGACTTCAGCTTCGCTACGGGAGAGAAAGTCTCATCGTAGTCAATCCCTTGAACTTGTCCATAACCCTTAGCTACAAGTCGAGCTTTATATATGGTAACATTACCATCTGCGTCCGTCTTCTTCTTAAAGATCCATTTGTTTTCTATTGCTCGCCGATCATCGGGCAAGTCTATCAAAGTCCATATTTTGTTTTTATACATGGATCCTATCTCAGATTGCATGGCTTCAAGCCATTTGTTGGAATCTGGGCCCGCCATTGCTTCTTCATAGTTCGAAGGTTCACCGTTCTCTAACAACATGATTTCCAAGACAGGGTTGTCGTACCACTCTGGTGCGGAACGTGTCCTTGTGGACCTTCGAAGTTCAGTAGGAGCTTGATCCGAAGTATCTTGATCATCATCATTAACCTCCTCTCTTGTCGGTGTAGGCACCACAGGAACATCTTCCCGAGTTGCGCTACTTACGTTTCAAGAGGTAGTACTTCATCAAGCTCTACTTCCCTCCCACTTAATTCTTTCGAGAGAAACTCTTTCTCCAGAAAGGACCCGTTCTTGGCAACAAAGATCTTGCCTTCGGATCTGAGGTAGAAGGTATACCCAATGGTTTCCTTAGGGTATCCTATGAAGACGCATTTTTCCGACTTGGGTTCGAGCTTTTCAGGTTGGAGTTTCTTGACATAAGCATCGCATCCCCAAACTTTTAGAAACGACAACTTAGGTTTCTTTCCAAACCATAATTCATATGGTGTCGTCTCAACGGATTGAGACGGTGCCCTATTTAAAGTGAATGTAGCTGTCTCTAGAGCGTATCCCCAAAATGATAGCGGTAAATCGGTAAGAGACATCATAGATCGCACCATATCCAATAAAGTGCAATTACGATGTTCGGACACACCGTTACGCTGAGGTGTTCCAGGCGGCGTGAGTTGTGAAACGATTCCACATTTCCTTAAGTGTGTACCAAATTCGTGACTTAGATATTCTCCCCCACGATCTGATCGTAAGAACTTTATCTTTCGATCACGTTGATTCTCTACCTCATTCTGAAATTCCTTGAACTTTTCAAAGGTCTCAGACTTATGTTTCATCAAGTAGACATACCCATATCTACTCAAGTCATCAGTGAGAGTGAGAACATAACAATATCCCCCGCGAGCCTCAACGCTCATTGGACCGCATACATCGGTATGTATGATTTCCAATAAGTTGGTTGCTCGCTCCATTATTCGAGAACGGAGTCTTGGTCATTTTCCCATGAGGCATGGTTCGCATGTGTCAAATGATTCATAATCGAGAGACTCTAAAAGTCCATCAGCATGGAGCTTCTTCATGCGCTTGACACCAATGTGACCAAGGCGGTAGTGCCACAAGTATGTGGGACTATCGTTATCAACTTTACATCTTTTGGTATTCGCACTATGAATATGTGTAACTTCATGTTCGAGATTCATTAATAATAAACCATTGACCATCGGGGCATGACCATAAAACATATCTCTCATATAAATAGAACAACCATTATTCTCGGATTTAAATGAGTAGCCATCTCGTATCAAACGAGATCCAGATACAATGTTCATGCTCAAAGCTGGTACTAAATAACAATTATTGAGGTTTAAAACTAATCCCGTAGGTAAATGTAGAGGTAGCGTGCCGACGGCGATCACATCGACCTTGGAACCATTCCCGACGCGCATCGTCACCTCGTCCTTCGCCAGTCTCTGCTTATTCCGCAGCTCCTGCTTTGAGTTACAAATATGAGCAACCGCACCGGTATCAAATACCCAGGAGCTACTACGAGCACTGTTAAGGTACACATCAATTACATGTATATCAAATATACCTTTGGTTTTGCCAGCCTTCTTGTCCGCTAAGTACTTGGGGCAGTTCCGCTTCCAGTGACCACTTCCCTTGCAATAAAAGCACTCAGTCTCAGGCTTGGGTCCATTGTTTGACTTCTTCCCGGTAATTGGCTTACCGGGCGCGGCAACTCCCTTGCCGTCCTTCTTGAAGTTCTTCTTACCCTTGCCTTTCTTGAACTTAGTGGTTTTATTCACCATCAACACTTGATGTCCCTTTTTGATCTCTACCTCCGTTGATTTCAGCATTGAATATACCTCAGGAATGGTCTTTTCCATCCCCTGCATATTGAAGTTCATCACAAAGCTCTTGTAGCTCGGTGGAAGTGACTGAAGGATTCTGTCAATGACCGCGTCATCCGGGAGATTAACTCCCAGCTGAGTCAAGCGGTTGTGCAACCCAGACATCTTGAGTATGTGCTCACTGACAGAACTATTTTCCTTCATCTTACAGCTGAAGAACTTGTCGGAGACTTCATATCTCTCGACCCGGACATGAGCTTGGAAAACCATTTTCAGCTCTTCGAACATCTCATATGCTCCGTGTTGCTCAAAACGCTTTTGGAGCCCCGGTTCTGAGCTGTAAAGCATGCCACACTGAACGAGGGAGTAATCATCAGCACGAGACTGCCAAGCGTTCATAATGTCTTGGTTCTCTAGGATTGGTGCTTCACCTAGCGGTGCTTCTAGGACATAATTTTTCTTGGCAGCAATGAGGATGATCCTCAAGTTCTGGACCCAGTCCGTATAGTTGCTGCCATCATCTTTTAGCTTGGTTTTCTCTAGGAACGCGTTGAAGTTGAGGGTAACGTGGGCCATTTGATCTACAATACATATTGTAAAGATTTTAGACTAAGTTCATGATAATTAAGTTCATCTAATCAAATTATTTAATGAACTCCCACTCAGATTAGACATCCCTCTAGTCATCTAAGTGAAACATGATCCGAGTGAACTAGGCCGTGTCCGATCATCACGTGAGACGGACTAGTCGACATCGGTGAACATCTCCATGTTGATCGTATCTTCTATACGACTCATGCTCGACCTTTCGGTCCTCCGTGTTCCGAGGCCATGTCTGTACATGCTAGGCTCGTCAAGTCAACCTAAGTGTATTGCGTGTGTAAATCTGGCTTACACCGTTGTATTGAGCGTTAGGATCTATCACACCCGATCATCACGTGGTGCTTGAAACAACGAACCTTCGCAACGGTCCACGTTAGGGGAACACTTTCTTGAAATTATTATGAGGATCATCTTATTTACTACCGTCGTTCTAAGTAAACAAGATGCAAAAACATGATAAACATCACATGCAATCAAATAGTAGTGACATGATATGGCCAATATCATATAGCTCCTTTGATCTCCATCTTCGGGGCTCCATGATCATCTTTGTCACCAGCATGACACCATGGTCTCCATCATCGTGTCTCCATGACGTTGCTCGCCAATTATTACTTCTACTACTATAGCTAACGGTTTAGGAATAAAGTAAAGTAATTACATGGCGTTGAATCAATGACACGCAGGTCATACAATAATTAAGACAACTCCTATGGCTCCTGCCGGTTGTCATATTCATCAACATGCAAGTCGTGATTCCTATTACAAGAACATGATCTCATACATCACATATATATCATTCATCATTCATCACAACTTTTGGCCATATCACATCACAATCACATGCTGCAAAAACAAGTTAGACGTCCTCTAATTGTTGTTGCATGTTTTACGTGGCTGCAATAGGGTTCTAGCAAGAACGTTTTCTTACCTACGTAAAAGCCACAACGTGATTTGTCAACTTCTATTTACCCTTCATAAGGACCCTTTTCATTGAATCCGCTCCAACTAAAGTGGGAGAGACAGACACCCGCTAGCCACCTTATGCAACTAGTGCATGTTAGTCGGTGGAACCTGTCTCACGTAAGCGTACGTGTACGGTCGGTCTGGGCCGCTTCATCCCACAATACCGTTGAAGCAAAATAAGACTAGTAGTGGCAAGAAAATTGACAACATCTACGCCCACAACAAATTGTGTTCTACTCGTGCAAAGAGAACTACAAATAGACCTAGCTCATGATGCCACTGTTGGGGAACGTTGCAGAAAATAAAAAATTTCCTACGGTTTCACCAAGATCAATCTATGAGTTCATATAGCAACAAGAGAGAGGAGTGCATCTACATACCCTTGTAGATCGAGAGCGGAAGCGTTCAAGAGAACGGGGTTGAGGGAGTCGTACTCGACGTGATCCAAATCACCGATGATCCTTGTGTTGAACAGACAACACCTCTGCGTTCAACACACGTACGGAGCGGAGACGTCTCCCGCGCCTTGATCCAGCAAGGTGGAGGGAGAGGTTGAGGAAGAGAGCTCCAGCAGCAGCACGACGGCATGGTGGTGGTGGAGAGCCAGTACTCCGGCAGGGCTTCGCCAAGCTCTTAATGGAGGAGGAGAGGTGTTGGGGAGGGGAGGGGCTGCGCCTTGGATGTTGTGTGCAGCCCTCCCCTCGCCCCTCTATTTATAGGGGAAGGGGAAGGGGGGCTGGCCCCCTCTAGATGAGATCTAGAGTGGGGGCGGCGGCCAAGGGGAGGGGGCTTGCCCCCCAAGCAAGGGGGGCGCCCCACTAGGGTTCCCCCCCCCCCAACCCTAGGCGCATGGGCCCAAGGGGGGGATGCGCCCAGCCCTCCAGGGGCTGGTTCCCTGCCCACTACGGCCCATGAGGCCCTCCGAGAGAGGTGGCCCCTCCCGGTGGACCCCCGGAACCCCTCCGGTGGCCCCGGTACAATACCGATATGCCCCCGAACCTTTCCGGTGACCGTATGACAACTTCCCATATATAAATCTTCACCTCCGGACCATTGTGGAACTCCTCGTGACGTTCGGGATCTTATCCGGGACTCCGAACAACATTCGTTAATCACATACAAGTCTTCCTAATAACCCTAGCGTCACCGAACCTTAAGTGTGTAGACCCTACGGGTTCGGGTGACATGCAGACATGACCGAGACGCCTCTCCGGTCAATAACCAACAGCGGGATCTGGATACCCATGTTGGCTCCCACATGCTCCTCGATGATCTCATCGGATGAACCACGATGTCGAGGATTCAATCAATCCTGTATACAATTCCCTTTGTCAATCGGTACGTTACTTGTCTGAGACTCGATCGTCGATATCCCAATACCTCGTATAATCTCGTTACCGGCAAGTCACTTTACTCGTACTGTAATGCATGATCCCGTGACCAGACACTTGGTCACATTGAGATCATAATGATGATGCATTACCGAGTGGGCCCAGAGATACCTCTCCGTCATACGGAGTGACAAATCCTAGTCTCGATTCGTGCCAACCCAACAGACACTTTTGGAGATACCCGTAGTGTACCTTTATAGTTACCCAGTTATGTTGTGACGTTTGGCACACCCAAAGCACTCCTACGGTATCCGGGAGTTGCACAATCTCATGGTCTAAGGAAATGATACTTGACATTTGGAAAAGCTCTAGCTAAACGAACTACATGATCTTTGGGCTATGCTTAGGATTGGGTCTTATCCATCACATCATTCTCCTAATGATGTGATCTCGTTATCAATGACATCTAATGTCCATAGTCAGGAAACCATGACTATCTGTTGATCAACGAGCTAGTCAACTAGAGGCTTACTAGGGACATGTTGTGCTCTATGTATTCACACGTGTATTACGATTTCCGGATAACACAATTATAGCATGAATAATAGACAATTATCATGAACAAAGAAATATAATAATAACCATTTTATTATTGCCTCTAGGGCATATTTCCGACACCTATGAAGCTGGAAAAATGACCAAGGCCAAGCATCCAGCGAAGACTATCATTACCACTACTCGACCATTCGAATTGCTTCACATGGACCTCTTTGGTCCTAATCATTACTCAGCAGTCACTAATGATGCATCTCTATATGGCTTTGTTATTGTTGATGAGTATTCTCGTTACACATGGGTACACATTGTCACTTACAAACATGAAGTGCAGGAAGTCTTCAAACGATTTTCCTCGAGGGCTTCAACCAACTTTGGTGTGAAGATCAGGCACATCAGGAGTGACAATGGAACTGAGTTCAAGAATTTTTGTCTTGATGACTATCCTAATGAACTTGGTATTACTCATGAGTTATCTGCTCCTTATACTCCTCAGCAAAATGGTGTCCTGGAGCGCAAGAACAGAACTCTTGTTGAGATGGCTCGCACTATGCTTGATGAATACAAAACGCCTCGTCGTTTTTGGATTGATGCAATTGATACCGCGTGCCACATCATCAACAGAGTATATCTTCACAAATTCTTCAAGAAGACTGCCTATGAACTCCTCACTGACAAGAAACCCAATGTGAGTTATTTCAAAGTCTTCGGTGCTAAATGTTGGATTAGAGATCCTCATCACAATGCTAAATTTGCACCGAAAGCACATGAAGGTTTTATGCTTGGTTACGGAAAGGACTCGCACACCTATAGAGTCTTCAACATCGCTCTTCACAAGATTGTTGAAACTGTAGATGTGCGTTTTGATGAAACTAATGGCTCGCAAAGAGAGCACCTACCTTCTATTATAGATGAACCAGCACCTGAGGAATCTATCAAGTTCAAGGCAACTGAGGATGTCATTCCTACTGAAGAATCTGCTGAAGAATTCATTCCTCAACGCGAAGAACGTCAAACTGATGCACCTGAAGATAATGCTGAAGAAAATGGTGCTGAAGAAAATGCTGATCAAATTCCTCGACAACAACCAGCTCATCCTCGCGTTGCAAAAGAAGTGCAAGTTGATAAGATCATCGATGACATTGAAGCACCAGGTCCTCTCACACACTCAAAAGCTTCACATTTATCTAACTTTTGTGGGCACTATGCTTTTGTCTCTATCACAGAGCCCACTAAGGTAGATGAAGCATTTCTGGAGCCTGAGTGGATTCAGGCCATGCAAGAAGAATTACATCGTTCGAGCTCAACAATGTCTGGAACTGGTCAAACGTCCAGATCCTCGCAAAGCATAATATCATTGACACAAAGTGGATCTACCGCAACAAGCAAGATGAAAATGGCCTTGTGGTGAGGAATAAGGCACGACTTGTAGCTCAAGGCTACACACAGTTGAAGGAATTGATTTCGATGAAACTTTTGCACCTGTTGCTAGACTTGAGGCTATTCATATATCGCTTGCTTATGCTAACCATCATAATATCACTTTATATCAAATGGATGTGAAAAGTGCATTCCTCAATGGTAAGCTTGAGGAAGAAGTATATGTTGCTCAACCCCCAGGTTTTGAAGATCCAAAGAATCCGGACAAAGTCTTCGGACTCAACAAAGCCCTCTATGGCCTCAAGCAGGCCCCTCGGGCGTGGTATGATACTTTGAAGGAATTCTTCGTGAAGAATGGCTTCACACCCGGTTCACTCGACCCTACTCTCTTTACTAAATCATATGATGGTGAACTGTTTGTGTGCCAAATATATGTTGATGATATTATCTTTGGCTGTACTGACCAACGTTATAGTGATGAATTTGCCTATATGACGAGTGAAGAATATCAAATGTCTATTATGGGAGAATTTAAATTATTCTTAGGTCTTCAAATTCGTCAACAACACAATGGCATATTCATATCTCAGGAGAAATACCTCAAAGATGTTCTGAAGAAATTCGGCATGCAAGATTGCAAAGGCGTCAAAATTCCTATGCCCACAAATGGCCATCTATGCACTGATGAAAATGGTATTGACTTTGATCATAAGGTATACCGCTCCATGATTGGTTCTTTATTGTACTTATGTGCATCTAGGCCAGATATAATGCTTAGTGTTTGTATGTGTGCCCGATTTCAAGCTACACCGAAGGAATCACACCATAAGGCTGTGAAGCATATTCTTCGATATCTAGCTCACACACCAACACAAGGATTATGGTACCCCAAGGGCTCAACTTTTGATCTCATTGGATATTCTGACTCTAACTATGCTGGTGATCGTGTGGACCGCAAGTCAACATCTGGTACTTGTCATTTCCTCGGACGATCTTTGGTCTGTTGGTCCTCGAAGAAACAGAACTGCGATCACCGCTTCATCATGCGAAGCTGAGTACATTGATGCTGGTTCTTGCTGTGCTCAATTGCTGTGGATGAAGCAAACTCTTAAGGACTACGGCATCAACGTGAAGAATGTGCCTCCCTACTGTGACAATGAGATTGCCAGCAAGATTGCTCACAACCCAGTTCAGCACTCAAAGACAAAGCACATTCAGATTCGTCATCATTTTCTTCGCGATCATGTGTTGAAGGGCGACATCTTTATTGATCATGTGAAGACTGAAGAACAGCTAGCCGATATCATCACAAAGCCCTTGGATGAGAAGAGATTTAGCAAGTTGCGGTGTGAGCTAAATATCTTAGAATCTTCGAATGTTCTTTAAAAAGAACACACATCCTGACACTTATGCAAAATTGATGACTTAGATGTGCAACACATGAAGAAATTAATGAAGAATTTGATTCTCAGAACCCTATGACAATTGTACGCGGTGTCTGAAATCATCATCCTTATACGGTGGGCCACGCCACCACCAAAAGTTGAAAATCTTCAATTTGAGTTATTCCTCAGTTTTGAAATTCTTTAGTTTTTCAAATTCTTCAACTTTGCAAAATCTTCATTGTTTCGTTGTCTTTCTTCATTGTATATACATATATATATATATATATATATATATATATATATATATATATATATATATATATATATATATATATATATATATATATGTTTATGTCCTCTACAGATTCACTTATGGCTATTTCTTCAAGTTGCTTTTTCTGCTAAGTGAATGTGATCGGACCCTTCCCCCTCTATGCTATACTCAACCCAATCTATTCACAAATTCTTCATCTGCGTTCTATTTGAAACTAGTTAAAAATCTTCACTTTGTCCTTGTCAGCTGAAGAAATTGCGAACGGAACTTTTAACTTATCTTATCCAAATTTTCGGCTTTGCTGCTCAAACCGTTCCGCTTCCCACGATAGACTTATCTACTCACCCACGATCTAAAACGTCTCTACTTTTCAGTACGTGGGTGACACATGTCAAGCGAATGAGAAGGGTCAGGGGCACGTTCGTCCAAAATCTTCGGGCGAACAGTTTTTCACCGTGGCTATAAATACCCCTCTCCCCTTCCTCACTTCCTTTACTCCGCTCGACCGCTCTCTCTCGCTCGAGCTTCTCAAACCCTAGCGCCGCCGCTACTCCATCGTCGCCGGTGAGGAAGAGCTTCACTGCCTCGACCTCGTCGCCGTCATACTCGCGCCGGCCGCGGAAATCTTCACTCCGCCGCCGCCGTAGCTGTCTTCCACCGCCGAGTTAGGACGTGGAAGATCTGAACTGACGAACTTCTAATCTACACTTCACAGTTCGTCGTGTTCTTCAGTTCGGGTAATTAAAAGTTACTTCTATTGCTCGCTTTGATCTCAAGCCTTCCTGAAAATCTTCAAAGGTGTTTATTCTTCAAATCTTCACACATATGAACACCTCAAACGCAATATGCTCTTGATTCGTTTCTCTAAGCAATGATTTTTCTTCAAGATTCCTCAATTGTGTGGATCCTCGATCTATACAACTCTGGAACCTAAGACAAAGATCGCTTAGTGAAATTCTTCAAGGCTCATCTGGTCAAATTCCTCAAACTTGTTCTTTTTGAAAAACCTTCTGAGAACGCATATGACCTCTCCAAATTCCCCGCAACTATACTCTGTTCACAGGTACTCATGTCCACTTCTGAATCACTAGGTTCTCATCAACTTAACTCATTTGCAGCGTTCCTCGAATAAAAGTTGCATACTTCTTCAGAGAATTCGATTGTTCAAATTCCTCAGCTGAAGAATATGGCAGAAGGAAAGAAGCCACAGAAAGGAGGAAAGAGGCCTGAGGTCATGACTGCTTTTGAGATACCTGAGGACATCTATGCTGACTATTGCACACCTGATGAAGCCAAGTTTGGCAAGGAAAAAAAATCAGCGCAAGGTGCGCATTCAGAGGATTGAAAGGAGATGGGCAAGGGAATGGAGGGAGTACAGGTATGTAACTCCAAAGTACATGAAGAAATTCGCACTGAATCCTCCATGCCCAAGAGCTCCATTGGCACTGCCAAGAAGTCGACCCCACCACATCAAGCGTGGTGAGGACTTTCTGAAGAATGGGCCAAGCGCCAAGCCAAGTTGGCGAGACAAGCCAAAGAAGCAAAGTGAGGAAATTCAATGAAGACTCACATCGCTGCTGCCACCGAGGCCCTGTCAAGCCCAGAAAATCAATGACAAAGAAGCCCGCGCACAAGCCAAATGCTTCACCAACAGTGCCCTCACGGCCAAAATCCTCAGCAATGCCCTCACGGCCAGAATCTTCAATGCCCTCACGGCCAATTCCTCATGCTGCACCTGTTCCACCCAAATCCTCAGCTCCTCCTCCAAAGTCCTATGCTGCTCCGACAAAGTCCTCAGCACCTGTGCATCTGGCCACGTGCCAAAGGACTGCAGGAATCTCCATTGCCTCTGGTATCTCAGCAAGTTCCTCAGCTGCACCAAATTCTTCATCAGGCCCCACTCTGCTGAAGAAAAAGGCAACGGTTGGTGGAGGTCCTCGGCCTAGTCCAAAGAAGAAACAAGTTGCCTTCCAAGTGCCATCTGATGATGAAGCTGATGATGATGAACTTGCGGAAATCATCAGAGACAGGCAAGAAAGGGCCGCTAGAGCCAAAGGCACACCTGTGCCACTGCTTTTGGATCCAAGGGCGATCTTTGAGTACATTGATCTCTAGCACAAGGATCCAGACACCCCTATGCCTGACTTTCATTTGACTCCTGGTCAAAGTCACATGCTGACCCATTTCATCTCTGAAGAGATATGGAAATTTGAAAAGGTAGGCAGATCAAGAAAGCTCAATTCAGGAAAGAGAAGTTCCTGAGGAAAAATGTTGTCAGAATGACAACTGAGGAACTCCTCAAGATCCAGTCTGAAATCAAAGCCCTCAGTGATGACTTTGATGCCTATTATGCTGATTGGCAAGGAGCCAAAGTCAGATTTGTCAATCTGACAAAGAAGTTCACAAATGTTGCTGCTCCAACGCAACAAGAAGTTCCTCAGGCTGGAGTCTCTGCTCAGCCTACTGAAGAACATGCCAGCACCGCTTATGATTTTCAGCCTGCTGAAGACAATGCTAGTTCCAGGGCGGACGACTCCATTCTAGACGCTGAAGAAATTGCCAGGGCATCCACTAGTGGTGCGCCTGAAGAAACTGAAGAAGTCAGGGCAACTGCATCAGTTGCGCCTGAGGAAATTCAACCAGATTCCTCAGCTCCTCCCGCGCCTACACCAACTCCAATCCTTCCATCTGCATCAGATGTGAAGAAGACCAAGGCTGCAGAGCGAGCTGCAGTGAAGAAAAGGAAAGCATCAGCTGCGTCAAATTCTTCGGCCCCGAAGAAGATGAAGCCAATGACCAGCTCATTTTAAAATCCAATTGATGCTTTTCCGATTTCCTCCATGCCATCAAAGGACCTTGTTCCTTTTGGTGAAGAATATGAGATCTGAAGCGGATCTGATGAAGAAAATCATTCTGCTGCTTCGTCAGAGCAGATTGATGAAGAAATTGAAGTGGATGCAATCCCTTCAACACCAATCATTTCCTCGCCTATGCCTCAGTTCACAGCTGAAGAGGCTGGTGTTGAGGAAATTGAAGACGATGATGTGGATATTGGAAGCACAACGCCAGTGATGAACGATGAATTTTGGGACAGTCAGCATCCAAATTCTCCACTCTTCACTCCAATGCAACAAATTCCTCAGTCCCTTGCACCAACAGTTCAAATGGGCTCTGAAGAAACTCATCCCACCTCGTCTGTGCATGAAGAAATTCCAGCCACTAGTGCTGAAGAACCTGCTGATGCTACTCCTTTGAACTCGCAGACTGCACATGAAGAGGAACCAGAAAATCCTCAGCCTGAAGAACCTGAGATTACGATTCCTGAGGTCGTGACGCAACTCACTGACACTCCACTGCCAAAGCCAAAGAATCCATTCTCAACGAAGCAAAAGTTCAAGGCTGAAGATTTCTTCGGAGAGCATGTTTTCTTCACTGATTACAACCCGTATGACTCTACTCGCATAAGGAAGAGGCGTTTTTGGACTGCTAGTCAAGCCAACTTCTATTCCTCTGTGCTATTCAACAAAGACAAAGTCTTCAATCATGCACACATTCCTCACATGGACATGGAATCTCTGCCAGGCTTCGAGCCAGTCCTCAGTGTTCTTCACGATGCTGGTTTGCTGAATTTCTGCACTTACATCTGTGATTGGAATGAAGAACTCATTCTTCAATTCTATGCGATGCTGCACATCACCAGAGATTCTGAAGATGTGAACTCATGGGTACTGGACTGGATGATGAAAAATACTCAAGACAAGGCACCAAAGCAACTGAATTGCTTCGTGCCCTCCCACTCAGTCCTCCCCTTGATGGTGCTCGTTGCATCTACAACGAACCTGAGCTTTCAAATCATTACATGCAAGTGCTGATGAAGCCTTTGAAGCCAGGGCAGGCACCTCGAACCAAATTCCTCGTCAAGGAATTACTATATGTGCCTCGGACTGTCTATCACATTCTGACGAAGACAATGAGTCCTATCAAAGGCCACGACTCAAATGATGAAGAAGTCGTTGGCATCATGAAGAATATGCTTTTCAATATCATTCATGGCGTTCCCGTCAACTTCCATGATTTCTTCATGAGGACTCTGGCAAATATTGCTATGTCACCTTTTGAGCTGAAGCTTTATGCACCATGGATTATGAGGTACATCAGGACAAGGTCTTCACTCAATTACAAGGCTGATACTCTGAACCACTGCAGCTACTTGCCTCCAATTGAAGTCCTCAAATGGACATTTTCCTCAGCTGATGACAAAGGCAAGGCAACTGCTGTGATAGATGAAGGCATTCGTCCATTGGATGGTCAATTTTGCAAGGCTGCATCCTACTCCACCAATGATGACTCTGCCACTCATGACTCTGCCGCCAATACCTCAGCCAAGCAAAATCCTCAAGCCACAGCACCTAGGGTGATGACTGATCGTGAGTTACTCCTCAGTCTTCATCAGAAGGTTGATCCAATCATAAATGGGTGAAGCATCAGTTTGGTTCAATTCTTCACAACATGACCTCAACACACAATGAAGTGAAGAAAAACCAATACTACCTCCATGAAACCTTCAACCGTACCTGGGTTGTTCTGTCTCATGTCTACATCGCAGAAGATCTGAAGACAATGGGTCTCAAGGAAGAATTTGACTGGTCTGCACCTCCGTCGAAGAAATTCAAGAAGGTCAAGGTTCCTTCCTTGGTGGCCAGCTCCTATTCTTCATCGCGCGACACTGATGAAAATGAAGACTTGGATGATACTGCGGCAGGCCCTACTACGACAATCGACCCCGACAACGCTGACGCTCCTCCATCAACTTGATATTCTTCAGGGGTGTTAGTCCTCAGTTTCGATCCATTTGGTCATTCGATGACAAAGGGGGGGAAATTTGAGTTAGTCTTCAAGCCGGTCTACTATATGGGCAGTTTTGTTGCTAAGTTACAACTCTCGTTCTTCTGAAACTTTTATTGGATCGAGTTGTAATCTTAAACCCGATGGTGCTCTGATACTTTTGATGTATTCCTCTGCATGCTTATTCCTCGTTATATGTTAATACACGCATGCTGAATTACATCAGTCACCATATTTCATCATGCATTTCAAATTCTTCATATTATATGTCAAATGCATGTATGAATTACAAGATATAGGGGGAGATCTCCATGATTTAACTCTTCAAATGTGCAATGCCTCAAAAGCAAATTCCTCACTATGCACATCTTCAGGGGGAGTTCTTCTATATCTTGCAATCAAATTCCTCAATATCAGTATTTACACTTCATATGTTTATCCCCGTTGAAAACTTAACCTATATTGTCATCAATCACCAAAAAGGGGGATATTGTAAGTGCATCTAGTGCCCCTTAGTGATTTTGGTGTATTGAAGACTTATAGGTTAAGAGACTAATGTGTTTATGAGTGTTTACAGGTTGTTGACATCAGATTTTGGCACGGCATAAAAAGAAAATGAGATGGCTTCGAGTGAAAGGGTTTTCAGCATGAAAAGTTTCACATCACCGAGTGGAACAACTTTGATGTTTAGGTTATCATCGTCTGACTCCATCTTAGGGGCCGAAATTGTATTCTGAGTGGCAGAATTCAATATTCCGAGTGGTTTTTGGCTGATCATGCCTTCAAGACGACCTCGGATGGAGGAGCACTGTAAATTAATTGTCTTCGTCTCGTCGAGGCAATTGATTTTCATATATAAATCATCTTAATCCGAGTTCATATGAAAAAGTTACAGTTAATACGGTTTGGATAGGCCAGAGACCAAAATATTACGCTTGACACCAGACATATGTTGATGAGTGTCTGCTGCAATGCATAAGCAATTCGGCCCTCAAGACAGCCTTGAATCGAAAAACCTTCTACACAGAAAAGTTTCCGTCGAGCCGATCGATTTTCATATATAGTTTGTCTCAATCTGAGGTCGTATGAGACCAGAGTAGACAAATCAAGATCTGGCTATGTTTTCGGTCGAGTGAAAAGCTTGGTGTCCGAGTTAAAACTTACCGGTTGAGTGAAAGCTTAAATTTCGAGTAAAAACTCGCCGATCGAGTGAAAAAGCTTATCATTCGAGTGAAAATTTATTGGTCGAGTGAAAATTACCGGTCGAGTGGAAGTTTGCTGACCGGATGAACTTATTATTAAATGTTCCGATTGAAAAGATTACCATCGGAATGATAACTTGCCGATCGAGTAAGATATTGCTTTCCGAGTGAAAATATAGTCATCCGAGTGAAAGATTGTTTTCCGAGTGAGAAAGTCCAGTCGGACGGTCCGAGTGAAAGTCTCTAATATCCGAGTGGATCAGCTCGAATCCGAGTGAAACTGAACATGTGCCCGAAAGTTTATCAAAGATGACCTCGGATGAAGAAGTGTTCAATACAGAATTTATGTGTATAATCAAGACGGACCGAGTCCGACTGGAAGGTAAAGATGACCTCGAGAAGTATTCAAGATGGCCTTATTTGAAGAAGTAATCAACATGACAGTTGTTCGTATCATCGAGGCACACAAGTTTGTTATTTGGGCCGTCTTGATCGGAGATCATATGCAAGTTCAGCGGCCCGCGCAAGGAGGAAGACAGAAGTTGGGCCAGATTCAGACTGAATCCGAGTTAGAATAGAACTAGGACTCTAGGGAGTAAATTGATGTCATTTATGGTAAGGAAAGCCTAGATGAATCCTTTACTTGTATGGGAAGTCCAGCCGCCTCTTATATATATTGGGGGTGATGGCCGATTGAACAACACACAATCGAACAAATCAATATACTACTTTGTCATCTATGTTTTATCTCTCCACCATTTTTCTTTTTCGTTCTTCGCCGTTCTTCGTGTTTGAGAGCTACGAATCTCGAGGCTCTAGGGGCGAGCGAATCGACCTAGGGCAGCCCATAGCCGCCGCACTCCCTGACGGGGTCCCTCCCGGGGGTGTGGGGTTTTCGGGTCTGCAAAAGTGCCTGCCGACTGTCTTGCGTATCCGCTATCGATCGGGTCTCCTTCGACGTCAGCTGCGGTGCATCACCCCCGGCGTCGAGGGTACACGTGACGTGTTCGTGTGTCAACACACTTTTTGGCGACTCCGCTGGGGAACGAAGATCAATCATCATCATCCACCATGTCTGATATTCCCAAGCCATCCGAGGTAGACGCCGATAACATCATTAAGCCCAGCCTTGATGAGATATCGGCTGATCATCGCCAAGTCTATGAGGAGTACAAGAAGGCGCGCGAGGAGAAGGACTTGCAGGAGTTCCTCGCAAAGTTCAAGAAGGATCGCCAAGGCAACATCACTCCGATTGAAGAAATCAAGTTCCCTCCTCTTCAAGTCGAGCAGGTTAAACCCTCTGTAAGTACTGCCTTTTCTCCTGAGCAGTGGGCTGAGATTGAAAGTCGTATTGCTGATGGTAACAATCTAGTCTATCAAACTTTCATAGAAAATACTAATGCTCAGAAGAATACATCTCAATCGTCTAGTGGTAATGATGGTGTAGCTGCTAGTGTGCAAAACCCTAATCTGGCTTTACCTATTGCATCAGCCTCCCCCGTGCCGATGGCTTATTATCCTACCCAAACAAATCAGATTGTGACTGCACCCATCAACCCTATTATGAGCATGCCAGGTTCGGTGGCAACGCCGAACCAAACCCTACCTACAGCTACAACCACTCGACCACTACCAAATTATGGGTCGACATACATGCCACAATTTCTACCCATATCTAGTAACCATACTCCTCCTATGCCATTGCCACAAGCTTCATCGTCCACTATGGATGATGGTTTAGCTAATCTCAGAGAGGATATGGCTAAGATGCTTCGAGATAATTTTGGAGTCGAGTTACCTCGGAATCGGATTTACCAAAAGCCGTACCCCGAGTACTTTGATGCCATCCAGTGCCCTCCACGATATAAGATTCCAGATTTTGTTAAGTTCAATGGAGAGGGCACAAAAACCACATGGGAGCATGTTAGTCAGTATTTAGCACAATTGGGTGAGGCAGGATCATTGAATGAGTTGAAAGTGTGTTTATTTCCTTTGTCATTAACTGGTACCGCATTTTCATGGTTTTCTTCTTTACCACATGGTTCCATTCGGGTTTGGTCACAGCTAGAGCAGAAATTTCATGATCATTTTTGTAGCGGTGACAATGAACTCAAGTTGTCACATCTAACATCGGTTAAACAAAAGCATGATGAATCAGTTTCTGATTACGTTAAGAGATTCAGAGAAACAAAAAACCGGTGTTTTAGTTTGGTGATAACCGAGAGGGACTTGGCGGACCTAGTGCTGAGTGGTTTGAGAACTCCCATTAGAGAAAAGTTAGAAGGCTATGAGTTCTTAAATATCAACCAAGTCTTACAAAGGGCTTTGGCTCAGGAAAACCGAAGCAGAGATCTCAAAGAAGTGCATAGATACAAAGCCGATCGTCCAAAGATGAATATGGTCGAATATGATGGTGATCACTCGGACGATGAGGGTGAAGTTTTTGCTACTGAATTTGTTTGGCCATCTAAAGCCAAACCCTTTATGTTGAGGATACAGCTACGGAGTGTGAACCGCCCCGGAGGGGCCGGTTTACCCTCGTGCGATATCCAGGCCCATATGGAGGCCTGGAGCCCAGAAGGGAATTAAGATCCATACATGTAAACCGCCCTAATACTGTAACTTGTATTGTAAGACAAGAAAGGAGAGACCAAACCGGACTCCTGTATGAGCCGGATTGGGATTCTGTAAGCCGGCCGGGCGTTAACCCGTGTATATAAGGGGACGACCCGGCGGCGAGTTGAGGAGAGGAGATTCGAGGCCAAGGCAAAGCTATTGCTCCCTAGTCGCCGAATCATATCAATCACACCACAACTGGACGTAGGTCTTTACCTTCATTGAAGGGGCCGAACCAGTATAATTCCCGTGTCTTGTGTCCGCATTAACCCCTCTAGGTAACCCGTACGATGGCCCTGCGACTAAGTCCTTTCATGAGGACATCTGCCGTGACAATTCCACGACAGTTGGCGCCCACCGTGGGGCTATCGCCGACGATGGTTTGATGATCTTAGAGGGCAAGTTCAAGGACTCGAAGGCTATGCGATGGGCGGATGACTAAGAGTCGTCGCGGCAAACTCTACATCGACGATGCGGATCGGGGCCCCGAGGCCAGCTCGGTGGAGTATGGATACCGGGTCCCTTTGGCGGCATACACGTGTTCATCGGCAAGATCGGCGAGTCAGGGCCTGGGCCGGACATCTGCACCGCCCTCGCCGAGACGGCTCAGCGGGCGAAGAAGAGTCCTGCCCTGGCCAAACCGGCGGTCAAGCATGTTTTCGTGGGAGTCGTCCACGGAGGTTACGAGGGCGGATCAGCATCTGGTGATTTAAACCGTCGTTTACTCTGGCGACGAGTCGTCGGAGAAACGAGTCTTTATACCAGCTGCAGGATGGCGGATCGGGGCTGTTCCGACGGTGAGAGCATTCCGACCCTTCGATCTACCCAACCGGTCGGGTCTTCATGGCTGGCACGCAGGAGGCGCTTCACTCTTCGGCCGCGGCGCCCCTGGTCGCCGGTTCAACAGCGGTGATGGCAGCCGGGAAGGAGGCCTGTCGCCCGCCGCTCAAGTTTTGTCGAGCTTTTCGCTAGCGTTAGCTGTGCTCTGGCGGAGGCTAATCCGCCGGATCAGGACTTTCACAACGCGGAGATTGCAAAGGTGAGGGGACAAATCGCCAATGCTAAAGCGGACTTGGCAGCCGCGGACGAAAGGATGGCAGCGGAGCGGGCCGCTCTGGATGCGCAGGCTTATAGGCTCAGGCTGGACCAGAGCGCGGCACAGGAAGTCATGAAAAGGAAGTACAAGTCCCGTTTACCTTCCGTTTTTGAGGGAAGGGAGCTTTTCAATACCCCAGGGGCAGGGACCAGTAATCCGCCGCCATTGGGAAACCGGCCGGAAGCACTGGGGCGGCCGCGCCGTTCAGCCCGGATGATAGATCTACCTCGCCATCATACCGGCGCACCTGCACCGTCACAGACACCTCCGGGTCACTACTCCAACCCGATGGATAACCTCGTAGCGGCTGCGGCACGGTTAGAGGCAATCCCAATTGAAGGCGATTCACCACAGGCAGTGGAGACACGCCGGGTCAAGGAGCTCCTCAGGACGGCCTTGGCTCAGCAAGAAGCGTACTCGTACAGTCGAGATAGGATCCATTCCACCCCCCGCCCGAGTCGGAGCTGCAGCCGGCGCGTCGATGAACCGGCCGTATCGAGCAATGCGCAGCGTGGACCGCCCCGCGGCAACAATCCGGCAGGCGGCTTTGAGGATGCTCAAGTGGTAGTGGACCGCGCCAGGGCACGTAGGGAGGCCGGATTAGCAGCACAAGCGGAGGATCATCCGCCCGCCGGTTCGACCAACCATCTTCGAACCAGGGTCACGTCGGCTCTTTGGGGTGCCTTGCCTCGTCCCTCGCTTTACATAGCGTCGCTTGCCCAAGGATTTCAAGGGGCCGCAAGGTGCCCAACTATACCGCCGACTTGGCTCCAGAGGCATGGATAGAAAGCTACGAGATGGCCATGGAGATGCTGGATGTGGATGAAGCAGCATGTGCAAAGTACTTCACAATGATGCTTGGAAGGTACTGCCCGACCTGGTTGAAAAACTTGCCGCTGACTCTATCAACTCGTGGACGCAGCTTGAGAACCCGTTCATCCAAAATTTCAAGGACACCTGTAAACAGCCCATGTCGGTGGTGGATCTGGCGACTTGCGCCCAGCGGACGG
This sequence comes from Aegilops longissima, assembly GCA_021605205.1. NCBI lineage: Eukaryota > Viridiplantae > Streptophyta > Magnoliopsida > Poales > Poaceae > Aegilops > Aegilops longissima. The sequence goes on from CM038682.1 coordinate 47,119,518, forward strand.
AGAGTCTACAACCCATTGGGTGCGCCGTGTCTCGGAAGTTTTACATTCTTCGACGGATCAACCCTGGTTCCGCGATCATGACCTTGGAAGCCAATTGCGGTTCGAGCCGCTGAAGCTGAAGCTGGTCGATGAAGCGTTTTGCCATGATATGGGCACTCTAATGGGTGTTTTGGTAAAGTACGCTGATTCGATAGTACCAAGGATCCTGAATCGGAGAATGATGAAGCGGGAAGGGAAAACAGAACGGCAATTCCAGGAGCCAGCAGCATCGATCGGCGAGCAATGGAGGCACAAGCGCAGTTTAACGGCAACATGGGCTTTGTGGCCAACACCAACACGCAGGACAAGGGTCAGCGCGCCGGGTAGGCAGTCAAACCGGGTGGTCACAATCCGGATCGATTGAACTCAGATAAATCAACCTTGTCCAAAGCACGGGACGAAGGAGGCACCGCGAACCACCTTTGGAAGGACTGTTATATTATGCAGGAGTTTAAGAACTCCAACTCTTTCCGGTATGATCAAGGGTCCGGCGGCGGTTCAGGGTCCGCTCCGGGTTACGGTGGAGGAAATTCCGGCCCAGGGTTCGGCGGTAATCCGGGCGGGCAAGGCAATCAGAATAATGAAGGTAATCAGAACAATCAGAGCCAAGGGGCTACAATCAACAACAGCAGCAGTCGGGTTATCAGAGCAATCCAAAGCAATTGAATGGCGGACAGTACCACGTCTTTACCACCAGCTTAGACCGACGAGACCGGAAGCTTCAGAGGCGGGCGGTCAGTGTTGTTGAACTGCCGCCGCGCCAGCATTACTGCGCTGGTCCGAGCAGCCGATTGTGTGGAGCGAGAGGACCATCCTCCCGTGTTTACAATCCGGTCGATTAGCCTGGTGGTGGCACCCCTGTAGGCGGGTACAAGTTTACCAAGGTCCTTATGGATGGAGGAAGCAGCATTAACATCTTATACTACTAAACTTTCCGGCGGATGGGGTTAATGATAGGCATCTCAGGCCGTCCCAAGACAGTGTTTCACGGAGTAGTGCCTCAGTAAGTCGGCATATCCGGTCGGTAAGATAGCCCTGAGGTAACCTTTGGGGACGAGCATGATTCCGCAATGTAAACGTTGACATTTGAGGTGGTGAAAATTCAGAGCCCTTACCACGCCTCTTTGGGCGGCGGCTTATGCTAAGTTCATGGCACGGCCTGTTATGTCTACTTACAGCTGAAAATGCCGGGTCACAAAGGAACAATAACGGTTCATGGAGCCGCGGATCGATCTGGAATGCGAGGAAGGTGATGCGGCTTATGCCGAGTCGGTTTGTGCCACGGAGGAGTTAAAGTATTATAAGGATAATGTTGATCCGGCAGATATGACCCTTTGAAGAAACCAACTACGTAACATGATCCGGACTTGAAGTTCAAATCGGCGCTGAAACGAAGCTTGTTGATTTTGTGCCCGCGAATCATCCAAGCAGTTCACCATCGGTGCCAACCTGGATCCTAAATAGGAAAGCGCTCATCGAAGTTCATCCGTGAGAACCGGGACATCTTTGCATGGAAACCTTCGACATGCCAGTGTACCGAGGGAACTCGCTGAGCACACTCTTAATGTTGATCCGGTACAAACCGTAAAACAGTTTCTTCGCGGTTTAACGAGGAAAGGCGCAAGGCCATCGGAGAAGAAGTCGCTAGACTTTTGGCGGCAGGGTTTATCGTTGAAGTCTTTCACCCAGAGTGGCTCGCTAATCCGTGTTAGTCCTTAAGAAAAATGGCACTTGGCGACAAAGCGTGGATTACACAGATCTCAACAAAGCTTGTCCAATGGATCCTTTCGCCCTCCCCGCATTGATCGGATCATTGATGCAACGGCGGGTTGTGAGCGCTTGAGCTTCTCGGATGCATATTCTGGTTATCATCAGATTAAGATGGCGGTTAAGGACCAGGAGAAGACGGCATTTATCACCCCTTTGGAGCCTTACGCTATGTGTCCATGCCTTTTGGGCTCAAGAGTGCCCAAGCAACTTATCGCTATTGCGTCCGAATTGTTTGCATAAGCAGATCGGCGCAATGTGCACGCCTATGTGGATGATATCGTGGTGAAGTCAAGGCAGAAGGAGACATTGATTGAGGATTTAAAGGAAACCTTTGACAACTTGCGGGTGTACAAGATGATGCTCAACCCGCCAAGTCGCGCCTTTGGTGTTCCGCAGCAAGTTGTTGGGTTTTCGTGTCAAACCGGGGGATTGAAGCTAATCCGGAGAAGATTACAGCTATTACTTCTTTAGCTAAGCCAAAGTGCATCAATGATGTTCAACGTTTGGCGGGCCGGATTGCTGCGCTAAGCCGGTTTATCAGTCGCCTCGGAGAGAAGGCTATCCCTTTATACCAGATGCTGAAGAAGACGGATCAATTCGCTTGGAGCTCAGCTGCTGATGAGGCCTTGGAGGATCTAAAGCGGCAGCTGGCCAACCCGCCTGTTCTTGCTGCCCCTATTGACAGGGAGCCGCTCCTGTTATATGTTGCTGCTAATGCCGAGGCAGTGAGTGTAGCCATTGTGGTGGAACGCAAGGAGGCGGGGAAAGAGTATCCGGTTCAGCGCCGCTTACTACATCAGCGAGGTTCTCATCGAGTCTAAACAAAGGTATCCACATTGGCAGAAGCTGGTATATGGAGTCTTTATGGCAAGCCGGAAGCTGAAGCAATATTTCCAAGGGCACCCCATCACGGTGGTCAGCTCGGCTCCTTTAGGCGATATCATCTTGAACCGGAAGCAACTGGCCGGATTGCTAAGTGGGCTATAGAGCTTGGGCCACACGGTTTAAAATACGTGCCCCGGACGGCCATAAAGTCCCAGGCACTTGTGGATTTCATTAATGATTGGACGGAGTTGCAAGCACCAGAAGAGAAACCGGATCACACCTATTGGACCATCCATTTTGATGGGTCCAGGCAATTGGAGGGCTCGGGGGCTGGAGTCGTATTAACTTCCCCACGAGGTGACAAGTTCTGTTATGTTCTCCGCCTAATGTTCCCTTGTACTAACAATGCAGCTGAGTATGAAGCCTTGCTCCATGGTCTCCGGATGGCCAAGGAAATGCATCTCAGCCGGGTTAAATGCTTTGGTGACTCGGACTTGGTGGCCCAGCAAGTATCCGGCACTTGGGACTCCAAAGATCCGCTCATGGCTGCGTATCGTCGGGAAGTGGATGTTGTGGCAGGACATTTTAAAGGGTATCAGGTAGACCATGTGGATCGTCGGAAGAACGAAGCGGCTGATGCTTTGAGCCGGCTGGGTTCCCAGCGTAAACCGGTCCCGCCCAACGTTTTCCTTGATGTGCTGCACAAACCGTCGGTCAAGCTCCCTGATGAGATTGATTTGGCTATCCCTGATCCGGAGGCTCAACTGGTGGCGGCCTTGCATATTATTCCGGATTGGACGCTCCCTTATTTGGCATACATGAACCGGGGAGAATTACCAGAGGATGAGACGTTGGCCCGGCAGATAGTTCGGCGGTCTAAGTCTATGACCATTGTTAATGGTGAGTTGCACCGTCGCAGTGTGTCAGGGGCGTTTCAGCGTTGTGTGTCCCCTGAAGAGGGCTGTGAGATATTGCGAGAGATTCATGAAGGGGATTGCGGTCACCACGCCGGTTCAAAATCCCTGGTTGCCAAGGCATTCCGCCATGGTTTCTATTGGTTGACTGCCCATGCTGATGCGGAGGATCTAGTCAGACGATGTGATGGTTGCCAAAAGTTCTCCAGGCGTGCTCATGTGCCAGCCCAAGAATTGAGGATGATTCCAATTACTTGGCCGTTTGCGACTTGGGGGCTGGACATGGTTGGACCTTTCAAAAGGTCCAAGGACAAAAAGACCCACCTGTTGGTAGCTGTAGATAAATTTACCAAGTGGGTCGAGGCAGAACCTGTTAGCAAGTGTGATGCAGCCACGGCGGTTCAGTTCATCAAACGGGTGATTTTCCGGTTTGGGTTTCCACACAGTATCATCACGGACAACGGCACCAATTTATCCAAGGGAGCTATGAAGGAATTTTGTGAACGAGCATATCCGCTTGATGTTTCTTCCAGAGCCCACCCACAATCCAATGGTCAAGCGGAGCGAGCTAATCAGAAATTTTGAAGGTATCAAACCCGGCTTATGGTCCCTTTAGAGAGGACGCCGGGTTGTTGGGTGGAGGAGCTACCGTCGATGATATGGAGTATAAACACTACTCCCAACCGATCCACTCGGATATACGCCGTTCTTTATGGTCTATGGAGCGGAGGCGGTTATTCCCGATGATATCCGTCATGACTCGCCCGAGTGGCAGCTTATGTTGAGACAGATAGTGAGGCAGCACGGCAAGATGATCTGGATCGACCGGATGAAGAGCGTGATATGGCAGCAGCTCGCTCGGCGGTTTACCAGCAGGATCTTCGTCGGTATCACAGCCGCGGGTTAAAACCAGAACCTTTCGTGAAGGAGACTTGGTGCTGCGGCTCATTCAAGATCGAAAGATATGCACAAGCTATCCCCACCTTGGGAAGGGCCTTTTGTGGTCAGCAAGAATCTATACAACGGTTCCTACTATCGATCGATGTTCGAGAGCGAAAGGATTCACGCACGCCGAGGAAGAGACCAACAGCCGTGGAACATTGCTCATCTTCGCCTTACTATACGAGCCATTGGCTCCGCTTATGTACATATTAAGACAATGTATATATTTTGAATAAAAGCAATAAACCGGATCCTCGGCTAAAGCGGGTATCTGCTCAGATAAACTTCGGTTTGGGTACATGGAGATGTTGTCGTGAAGCGGCCTCGGTTCAACCTTTAGCCTTGTTTTCGAAACTTTTGTCATTTGGGGCTTGGTCGTATCCAACCAATGCAATGCCTCTTAGCGGTAAAGCCACCAGATCATTTGGGGACATGGTCATGTCTGAACCAATCACGCCTTTGGTCGGCCTAAGGCCATAGAATCACTTGGGGCTTTGGTCGAACCGAACCATTGCAATGCCACTTGATCGGCATCATGCCACGAGTTCGAGTTGGGGACCTGGCTGACTTGAACCATCGCTACGCCGTATGGGGGCTTGGTCCTGTCCGACCATGGTAACACCATCTGATCCGGTTCAGTACAGCCTTTTCTTGCAAAACGATTCTTTCGTTGATTTTGCTTTTATGTGGTTTTGATACCAATCATTTGGCTTTTGTCGGCCTTCTTAAACCGACACATTTTTAAAACCGGATTTATGTTGTCGGTACGTTTTTACGCTGGCGATTTTTGTTCCGGTTTGATTTTACTGTTAAACATCCCATTGTGGAGTAACAGGGGGCTTATCATGCCCGGCACGATTTGCCGGTAAATCGGTCTTATACACACGAGATTACTCTCCTTTGACGGTGATGGTTTATAAGACCTCCGCTTGGATTGGCTAAAGCCAACTGTGTGCCCGATCTTTGGCAGGTATGTTTGTATCACATAGTTTTGATCATGTGCCTCGGTATTTTTCTTTCATATAAATATTGATCAGTCTGGCTAGAGGTGTAAACTGCCATGGCGGTTTAAGAACTTGTGATTGCAGGCAGAATATGTTGCAGGATTTACTACAAAAGCCAACGGATCCAGCACTGCCATGCAAAAGTTTACAGACTGAGGTTGTACCGGCATTGTTTAATAAAAGACACTTGCTAGCCTATTACAAAGCCTTTCGAGGCCCGGCGTTTCACGCGGAGTTGTGCCTTGAAGCTTTGGATATCACCCAGCTTGACGGATTACGCTGCTTCACCGGGTTGGTGCGACGTAGAGGGGACGGCGCCTGGCGTCGGTTCAGCTTCTTCCTCTTCCTCACCCAAAGCCCGGAAGTCATTGGTAGACCACCAATCCGGTTAAGGCCTGAAGACAGCTTCTTCACTTATCAGTTCAGCCGGATCAACGTCGAGGCGTAAGTGTGCTTACGGATTGAGGGATCAGCTCGCACTTCGGGATGACAAACTCCACCCGCTTGTTATTGGCATCATAAAAAGATCGGTGAACCTCCAGATTGGCTTCAGCGGCCAGTTGACTCGCCAACGGACGCATTTCCTTTGTAATCCGCTTCAGGGTGTTGTTATCAAAGGCTTCACCGTTCTCTTGAGCGCTGGGAAAACCTTTAGCTATGTCACCAATCAAGGTCCGCTATCCATGCCTTGGAACGCGTCAGAGCCAGTAAGGTGCCAGCCCGGGCTGCGGATCGCTTCATCTCTTCAAGCTGCCCCGGAATCATCGACAGCCGGTCCAGCGTCTCTCTGATCAGGGACGACGCCGTGTTGTCATATGAAGTGGCGATATGACCCGCTGGCGCGCGTATATAGCTGCTCGATCAGAGTGTACGAAGCCTTGAGTTTTTTCCGCACGTCGGAGCCCAGATGGGCAATACGTTTGCCTGCACCAGGTTTAGACAGCTCAAGTTAAACCGGCGGACGCATTAACACAGGTATAGTCAGTATAAATTTGCTTACCGAAGATGGCAGAGGTCATGGCATGCACTTGGCGTTTAAGTCCGGTCAGCTCTTCCGTCACCGGTTTAAGGGCCGCCTCAGCTTCCTCCGCCCGCTTTACTAAACCGGCTTTCTCGGTATCCCAGTTGACCCGTTCGGATTTGTACCACTCCTTCAGCTGTTCCATGGTGGTCAGGGCAGTTTTCAGCTCGTCCTTGGCTTTGGTGGCTTCTGTTATTTGGATTTCCAGATTGGTTCGGAGGTCCTTTAGTTGCACAGCCTGCTGGTGTATTTCACTCTGATGACAAAGGAAGCAGGTTAGTGGTTTCATTATGCAAGTCCCAAGCTTAATACAAATATTCAACTTGGCACTTGGGGCTAATGGCTAGTTGATCTCAATTTTGCTATGAAGAGAAACACCTTAAGTCCCGTTTAACTTTGAAAAGTTAAACCGACCCTTGGGGGCTACTATGCAGTTAAGATATAAGAGAGGTCAGTTCATTACCTCATAGCGGTCCTTCATGCGGTTTACTAGACCGGCTTCAAAGTCGCGGCTTGTGTAAAGCCGGTTCAGAAAGCCGGAATGAAGTTCTTGGGCAGAGAAATTGTCGTAAGCCGACATATCAGTCTTCCCCTTGTCCTTGCTCATAATAGTGGAACCGTCTTTGATGCTGTGCTTTGTTAAAGCGACTGGTTGGCCAGGAGCAGTGTAGCCAGTACCTGTCACAATAACATCGTCGTTCTCAGCGGTCTTGTTTGGGCTTGCCATCGTTTTGCTTTGGCTCGGCGGTTCAACAGTCACGACCCGCTCGGCGGACGGATTTGATGGAACAGGTTGGGAAGTTTCCACTTGGGCCTCCGGTTCAACTTCTGGCGGATCAGCACTGTCGTCTTTGTACAGTTCGCCAGAGCTTTCCTTGGCAGCTTCAGGATTCTCGTGTGTTTGTTCGGGGATGTTTTCCGGATCAACATCCAGGGTAGGATCAAGAGTTTTTGCCTTCTTGCTCAAGCGAGCCTTGGTGCTGCAATAGTCAGAGTCGGATCAAGACAAATTTACCAGGGTGACGGTGAGTCGAATTGGCAAACAGTAATTACGTACCCTGCGGCGATGTTCAGCGGAGGCAGTTGTGTGGTGGATGAACCGCCGAGACGAGTTGGAAGAGGCCTGATAATTGGTCGACGGATTGAGAGGACATCGGAAGAAACCTTTTAAGGATAACGCTTTTCGGAGAGCAAGTCACCTCGGCGGCGCTTCCGGATAGGTGTGTCCGTAAACCGCTGAAGTAACCTGTTGGCCACTATGCCGGGTTGTACGACGCCGTCACCTGTTGTGTCTTCAAGTTAAGATTTGGATTCAAGTAAGCACAGGAATGGTATTTTTTCACTTTCCGGACGGCGCGACGAATTCTCTTAACCGGCGTAAGATCGGATTCGGAAGAAAGTAAGATTACCTCAACCGGGTCGGCGTGGCTGGCTTCCGCATCATCCTGGGAAGAAAATTGTCAGAAAAGATTGTAAGAGGACTAAGCATGTGCAGGAAGAAACATAAAGCGGCAAGCCGGTTTACCTCAGCGTCTGATTCTTCGTCCTCCGCCGGATTAGAGGACTCGGCGGTCTTCTTCTTGCCCGTTTTCTTAGTGGCCTTTGACTTTACACGAGGCGCCCGAACCGGTTTGGTTCGCTTCCAGAAGGAGCTGTCGGCCTGAGAAGGGATAAAGGATTAACGTGCATTGACGGAGTATTAAGAGCTTGAAAGATAGAGAATAGAACTTACTGCCGGCGGTTTGTTGGTGGCACAGAATGGGGCCAATCCGGTGAGGCTGCAGACGGAGATTGGTTCATCAAGCATCTTCTTGACGATTTCGGTGACCTCCTGTTCAGTTATAGGCAGCTCGTGACGCCTTTGAGGATCTTTGAGGCTGCCGGTGTACTCGTGCATCAATCCGGGCCGGCGGCTTAGTGGCAAAACACCCCAAGAGACCCAGCAACGTACAAGATCTACGCCGGTTAAACCATTGGCCATTAGAGCCCGGAGCTTGATTATTTGCGGTGCGAAGTTTTTTCGTTCCGCGGCGGTTAAGCGGGAAGGCAGCGGATGAGTGTTGCTGAGCCGGTGAGAACGGTAACCCGGCAAGGGGTTTTCGTCAGCAGGGGCAGTGTTCCGGCAGTAGAACCAGGTTTGGTTCCATTCCTTTGGATGGCTGTGGTGCTTGGCGTGTGGAAAATCGACTTCCTTCCTCTTCTGGATCGACACGCCGCCCAGCTCTGTGTTCGGACCGTCAAAAAACTCTGTTGCGGCGGTTCAAATGGAAAAATTCCCGGAACAACTCCACAGATGGTTCTTCTTGAAGATAGACTTCACAGAAGACTTGAAAGTTGCATATATTCGACACGAATTTGGGCCGATGTCCCGAGGATGAAGCTGCGGATCGGCAAGGACATCCCGAAAAATTTTGAACCGGTGGACAGAACCCCGGTCTAAGTGATGCATGAACACGATTACTTCTCCGCCGCGCTCGGGAGGAAACTTCGCCTTCGGAACGCGCCGATGGAGGACACTTTTGGAGCCAAACCGCCAGGTGGTGACATAGCCGTTGAGCTGTGTCTCGGTGACTCGACCGGACCCAGTTGCAAGCAGAAAATTGAGGAGCCATTCCGGAAGATTATATGGGAAAGCTGCGAAAGAAAGGAAGAAAACGGTTCACTATTAAACAGGTCAGGCGTTACAAATATTGTTAAACCGGCAGTTCGTAAGCCGGCTTCCCGGTCCGGTTTAACTAAGGACTAATGGAGGGTCGGATTAACTATCAGAAGTTAAACCGTCGGAAGAGCTAGTGCTGGAAAAAATTGCTAAGTGTAGACAGAAACAGGTTTCCCATGCAAAAGGAAATAATCTAGATCTACCAGGGTTCAGTAAAGAGAATTTCTGCGACCTATACAGACCTCCTACAGCGCAGGAAGGTTCAGGCATGTTAAAATGGAAGATCTGAACAAGGGGGAAAGGCGCCTAGAGTCGGGTAAACGGTGAAAGCATCCGTTTGCATATGAGAAGCGGTACGGCCGAGCCGTACGGCCATGGCGGAACGGGCATGCAAGGTCGGCAAGAACACTCATGGATTATGTGACGAACCGAGCTTCCAGATGAGATCTAGGGTTTAAAGATGACCTTACCGGATGAGCAGGAACCACGGAGGAGCGCGGAGACTCTGGTCCGATCCGGTTGATGCAGCGGGCCGGCGGGAAGCGTCGGTCGAAGGTTGAAGGTGACGGCAAGAACTTCAGGGTCGGCAGGTCGCGAGGAAGAAGAAGAGAGGAAGGAGAAGAAGAGAATGACCCGACCGGTCTATTTATAAGGGGCCGGGGTAATCAATGGGCGCGAGAATTGAGGAGCCAAAAGCGGCGGAAGGTGCAGCGGCCGCCTCGATTCCCGGGATAGCCTTAATAAAGGGAATCTTACTGTTTAGATTTTTGTCCAAAATGACGTCAGGGGGCCCTGACACGAAGATCAGAGGATGATGTCACGACGGTTCAAGTCAATGGCGGTTTACAAGGAAGATCAAGGGTTGCCTGAAGACGTGGAAGATTAACCTGAACCGGTTCAAGTCAATCTGGGGCCTAATGTTGAGGATACAGCTACGGAGTGTGAACCGCCCCGGAGGGGCCGGTTTACCCTCGTGCGATATCCAGGCCCATATGGAGGCCTGGAGCCCAGAAGGGAATTAAGATCCATACATGTAAACCGCCCTAATACTGTAACTTGTATTGTAAGACAAGAAAGGAGAGACCAAACCGGACTCCTGTATGAGCCGGATTGGGATTCTGTAAGCCGGCCGGGCGTTAACCCGTGTATATAAGGGGACGACCCGGCGGCGAGTTGAGGAGAGGAGATTCGAGGCCAAGGCAAAGCTATTGCTCCCTAGTCGCCGAATCATATCAATCACACCACAACTGGACGTAGGTCTTTACCTTCATTGAAGGGGCCGAACCAGTATAATTCCCGTGTCTTGTGTCCGCATTAACCCCTCTAGGTAACCCGTACGATGGCCCTGCGACTAAGTCCTTTCATGAGGACATCTGCCGTGACAATTCCACGACACTTTACTTGCAATGATCTGAAACCAATTCATAAGAATCGTGATGAAGAGATGAAATTTACTTTTAACATTGCTAAGTGTGATAGAATATTTGATGCTTTGCTGCAGGCTAAGATTATTAGAATATCTCATACTTTACCGCCGTTTGAAGAACTAAAACGACGTGCTTATTGCAAGTATCATAATTCTTTTTCTCATGCTACTAACGATTGCAACGTTTTTCGACGACAGATACAATCAGCCATTAATGACGGACGATTGAGCTTTTCTGAGATGCAAGTTGATAAACAACCTTTTCCAATGAATACCATGGATTTGGAGGGGAAGAAGCTACTCATTCGGCCAGAGCTAGCCGAATCTGCTAATAAAGCTAATGTCATTGTTGGGGAGCCCAGGAAAGACAAGGAAGGCAGCACGGTCGTGGGGAGACATGTTGTGCTTGATAAGCAACCTGATGGCAGGGAAGTGATCATGAATCCTACACTCGGGGGGCAACTACAAGTGCAAGAAAATGCTCGTGTGAGATTTGTCAAGCCCAAGAGTCCAGAAGTTGGCAAGTGGAAAAGGAATGAAGTTAAAGTACAGCGCAAACGGATCAAACCAACTTTTGATATGTTGCTGTCTATATGCTAATCAGTCGGCTGGTTCCAGTTCTAACCGGCCATAATACTTGAAACGACCAAGGTCACCATAAGATGATATGTTCAGTCAGTATATGAAACCGAGTGGACCAAGGGTGCAGTTTTCAGAAGAGTCGAGGCAATATGTGTGGGATCGACTCGATTACTCATATAATGGCAGACTGAGCATCAGTGACTATCGGTCGGCTGGTCAAAATATGCGACCGAGTGGAAAATATCCTAGTGTAAGAATGCACCCAGGTGGAAGCTATCCAAGTGAAAAAATGTGGATGGGTAGATTTCAGCCGAGTGAGTATCATCCGAGTGACATCAATCTGAGTGACATCTATCCGAGTGGATTCCATCAGAGTAAAAAGGCGCGCCCGAGTGGGAATTTCATGCATCTGGAAAGTCGAAAGGAATGGCGTTTTAAATCACCAAGTGCTGCAGCAGTTGAGTCGGGAAAAGGCAAGGGGAAAATGGATGCCGACTCACTTGTCTTGGGTGCCAAAACATTCCCCATACGGCAGCCGACTGTGCATAACCACTCGACTGAGCCGATACTTATTATCGCGCCAAAACACTCGGCTAATGACCATGAAGCAAGGACAGCCAAGTAAAAACGAGAGATCCTAAATACACTCAACCAAAGTGGTGTCCTCCAGGGCTAACAAAGACACAGAAGAGGAAATTACAGAGGTTAAGGAGTCAAGAGATGGCAGCGCAGGAGGCCGAGAAGCAAAGGGATAAGTTGTTCAATGACACTCGGCCCATGGTTCCAGCAAAACAAGTGTGGAGGCCTAAACAAATACAAGATACATCAGCTTCTACATCTATCACAGAAGTACCTACACCACCCAAGGAGGACGATGCGACAGTTATTACATCGTTTGCGACACTTCTTAATTCTCCTTCACTCGGACAGATTTAAGAATCGATGGATGCACTCGAGGAGGAGGCTGATATTTTGGACTATGAGTCTACGCCGGTTCATGAAGGTATGGATATCAATATGGTATATTACTTACCTGCTGAGTTTCGTTCTGTAGATGGGGAAGGGGAGGTGGCTCAGCTGGATTTTGGCCCTAAAAACGCAATATTTGAGAAGCCAAAAGAACCAGTAACACATTAGAAACCGCTGTATCTCAGAGGTCATATCAATGGATTACCACTCAGTCGAATGCTTGTTGATGGTGGTGCTGTGGTAAACCTTATGCCCTATTCGGTCTTCAAGAAATTGGGTTTGCCCGATGAAGAGCTGATGAAGACGAATATGGTGCTCAATGGATTTGAAGGCAAAGAGAAAACTGAGGCCAAAGGTGTAATGTATGTGGAGCTTACAGTCGGAAGCAAAACTTTGGCTACTGCATTCTTTGTCGCTGAGGTGCAAGGTAACTACAATGTCATACTAGGCCGTGATTTGGTTCATGCAAACCAGTGCGTGCCATCCACTATGCTCCAGTTTTTGATTCAGTGGGTTGATGATGAAGTGGAAGTCATTCATGCGGATAACTCGGCCTGTGTTGCTTTGGCCGATGCATCGGTGGATTGGCAACATCCCAATGCTACTTGCTTGACGGGGCGTGACTTATCAGAGTTTGATTTTCTCAGCGCGACCAAGAACGGTTTTGTGCCCGTCTCTTTAAAGCCGACTGAATGCAATCGGCTCCAAGGTATGATATGTTTAAATGGATCCTAATTCCGAGTGGTTACAGAAACGTCTTGTAAAATATCGGTCCAGCGAGGACGATATGTACGAGTCTATAGAGGAGTTGGATGACATGGATAAACTTGGACAAGGTTTTACATCGGCCAATCCATTAGAAGAGGTAGATATTGGAGATGGTTCAGTCACTCGACCGACATTTGTAAACAAAAATTTGAGAGCCGATTGTAAAGCTAAGTTAATCGAGCTATTGAAAGAGTATGTTTGTTGCCTTGCATGGGAATATCATGAGATGCCAGGGTTAAGCCGAGAGCTCGTGGAGCATCGGTTGCCTATAAAGGCCGGTTTTAGACCATATAAACAGTCGGCAAGAAAGTTTAATCCAAAAACTTATGACCGGATCAAGGAAGAGATCGGTCGACTGCTTGAAGCTAATTTCGTTCGACCTTGCAGGTATGCCGAGTGGATTTCTAACATTGTCCCAGTGGAGAAGAAGGGATCCGGCAAGTTGAGGGTGTGCATTGACTTCAGATATTTGAATAGGGCTACACCCAAAGATGAGTATCCCATGCCAATAGCCGATATGCTTATTAATGATGCTTCTGGACATAAGGTTATTAGCTTTCTAGATGGTAATGCCGGATACAATCAGATTTTTATGGCTGAAGAGGACATGTACAAAACGGTTTCCGATGTCCTGGTTTCCTTGGGTTATTTGAATGGACAGTGATGACATTCGGATTAAAAAATGCTGGAGCCACATATCAACGGGCTATGAATTTGATTTTTCATGATTTACTCGGTATCATACTTGAAGTTTATATTGATGATATTGTTGTCAAATCGGATGCTTTTGAATCTCACTTGGCCGATTTGTGTTTAGCTTTTGAAAGAATGAAAAAATATGGAATGAAGATGAATCCTTTGAAGTGTGCTTTCGGCGTGTCAGCTGGCAAGTTTTTGGGTTTCATTATTCATGAAGATGGTATAGCGATTGATCCCAAAAAGATAGAGGCTATACAGAAAGTGGAGGCTCCAACATGCAAGAGAGATATGCAAAAGTTCCTTGGCAATGTCAATTATTTGAGAAGGTTCATAGCTAATCTATCAGGGAAAGTTGATGCATTTACTCCTATCCTTCGGTTGAAAAATGATGCTGATTTCACTTGGGGGGCAAAACAGCAAGAAGCATTTGATATGATCATGAGTTATTTGTGCACTGCTCCGGTGATGAAAGCACCCAAGCATAGGGAACCCTTCAGGCTTTACATTGCAGCGGAGGAAGGAGTTATTAGTGCTGTTTTGACTCAAGAAACTGAGGGAAAAGAGCATGCTATTACATATTTGAGCAAGCGCTTATTGGACGCCGAGACAAGCATTGCTCATATATCTAGGCATGACAATTGGAAAGCAAATGAGTTGGCACAACAAGCATCTGGATATCATGTTGATCATGGCATGTTTCATATTTCTCAAAAGCCGATGTCTTGTCTTATGGGAGAGGCCGAACCTGTACCCACTGATTCGACCATTAACAAAAAATCTAGTGCAGGTGGCAATCCCGACTGGAAGAAGCCCATTGTTGGTTACCTGCGCAATCCGAGTGAAAGGGTGGATAGGGCTGTTCTGCGTATGGCTTTCAAGTATACAATGAGGGATGATGGTCTTTATCGCCGAGCAGTCGATGATGTTCTTTTAAAGTGTTTGGATGAGGACCAGGCAAGAGTTGCTATGGGAGAAGTACATGAAGGTATTTGTGGCACTCACCAGTCGGCTCCCAAGATGAAATGGTTATTGCAACGTGCTGGGTTTTATTGGCCGACTATGATTAATGATTGCTTCCGATATTATAAAGGGTGTGAAGCTTGTCAAAAGCTTGGTGATATTCAATTGGCTCTTGCTGCTATGTTACATCCTATTATCAAGCCGTGGCCTTTCAGAGGATGGGGTTTAGACTTTATTGGGAAAATTTATCCATCTTCCTCAAAGGGGCATCGGTTCGTATTGGTGGCAACTGATTATTTCACTAAATGGTCTGAGGCAGTACCTCTCAAGAACATGACACATACGGAGGTAATTCAATTCATAACCGAGCACATTATTCATAGATTCGGTATTCCTCAAACATTAACTACAGATCAAGGTTCATCTTTCATGTCACACCAAGTCAGAGAGTTTGCCGAATCTTATAACATAAAGTTGCTCAATTCCTCTCCATATTATGCCCAAGCTAATGGACAAGCTGAGTCTAGCAATAAAATTTTAATCAAACTCATCAAGAAGAAGATTGAGAATAATCCGAGAAGATGGCATGAGTTGTTGTCTGAAGCTTTGTGGGCTCATAGAATCTCAAGGCATGGTGCTACGAAGGTGACTCCATATGAGCTAGTATATGGTCAGGAGGTCGTTTTACCAGTGGAGGTCAATTTGAATGCTTTGAGAATAGCCAAACAAAATAATTTATCGGCGGTAGATTTTTACAACTTAATGATGGACAATATTGATGAGGTTGCCGATAAACGTTTGGCTGATTTAAAGGCCATAGAGAGAGACAAGTTGAGGGTGGCAAGAGCTTACAATAAGAAAGTCAAATTGAAGATTTTCAAGTTGGCGATCTCGTTTGGAAAGTGATTCTACCGATTGGTTCAAGGGATAGAAGATTCGGGAAGTGGTCTCCAAGTTGGGAAGGTCCTTTTAGGATTGCAAGAATAGTTCCTGGAAACTCATATTTGGTGGAATCCGTAGAAGGAACGGTGTTACCTAGAGCTCTCAATGGCAAATACTTAAAGAAATACCACCCGAGTGTGTGGCAAGAAGCCTAGGTAGGCAATGGCCGATATACGATTATCGCCCTTAGAACAAACATGGCCGATACATAATTATCGCCCTAAGAAAATAAATGGCTGATGGAGTGTTGACATCGTCCTTAGAACAAACACCGTGCATATTATTTTTCGGCACGCAAGCTTTGCCGAAAAACAGGGGGGCATGTGTTGTCATCAGATTTTGGCACGGCATGAAAAAGAAAATGAGATGGCTTCGAGTGAACGGGTTTTCAGCATGAAAAGTTTCACATCACCGAGTGGAACAACTTTGATGTTTAGGTTATCATCGTCCGACTCCATCTTAGGGGCCGAAATTGTATTCCGAGTGGCAGAATTCAATATTCCGAGTGGTTTTTGGCCGATCATGCCTTCAAGACGACCTCGGATGGAGGAGCACCCTAAAGTAATTGTCTTCGTATCGTCGAGGCAATTGATTTTCATATATAAATCATCTTAATCCGCGTTCATATGCAAAATTTACAGTTAATACGGTTTGGATAGGCCAGAGACCAAAATATTACGCTTGACACCAGACATATGTTCATGAGTGTCTGATGCAATGCGTAAGAAATTCGTCCCTCAAGACCGCCTTGAATCGAAAAACCTTCAACACAGAAAAGTTTCGTCTCGTCGAGCCGATCGATTTTCATATATAATTTGTCTCAATCCGAGGTCGTATGAGACTAGAGTAGACAAATCAAGATCTGGCTACGTTTTCGGTCGAGTGAAAAGCTTGCTGTCCGAGTGAAAACTTACCGGTCGAGTGAAAGCTTAACTTTGGAGTAAAAACTCGCCGATCAAGTGAAAAAGCTTATCATTCGAGTGAAAATTTACTGGTCGAGTGAAAATTACCGGTCGAGTGGAAGTTTGCTGACCGGATGAACTTATTAAAAAATGTTCCGAGTGAAAAGATTACCATCGGAACGAAAACTTGCCGATCGAGTAAGATATTGCTTTCCGAGTGAAAATATAGTCATCCGAGTGAAAGATGTTTTTCGAGTGAGAAAGTCCAGTCGGACAGTCCGAGTGAAAGTCTCTAATATCTGAGTGGATCAGCTCGAATCCGAGTGAAACTGAACATGTGCCCGAAAGTTTATCAAAGATGACCTCGGATGAAGAAGTGTTCAATACAGAATTTATGCGTATAATCAAGATGGACCGAGTCCGACTGGAAGGTAAAGATGACCTCGAGAAGTTTTCAAGATGGCCTTATTTGAAGAAGTAATCAACATGACAGTTGTTCGTATCATCGAGGCACACAAGTTTGTTATTTGGGCCGTCTTGATCGGAGATCATATGCAAGTTCAGCGGCCCGCGCAAGGAGGAAGACAGAAGTTGGGCCAGATTCAGACTGAATCCGAGTTAGAATAGAACTAGGACTCTAGGGCGTAAATTGATGTAATTTCTTGTAAGGAAAGCCTAGATGAATCCTTTACTTGTACGGGAAGTCCAGCCGCCTCTTATATATATTGGGGGTGATGGCCGATTGAACAACACACAATCGAACAAATCAATATACTACTTTTTCATCTACATTTTATCTCTCCACCGTTTTTCTCTTTCGTTCTTCGCCGTTCTTCGTGTTTGAGAGCTGCGAATCTCGAGGCTATAGGGGCGAGCGAATCGACCTAGGGCAGCCCATAGCCGCCGCACTCCCTGACGGGGTCCCTCCCGGGGGTGTGGGGTTTTCGGGTCTCCAGAAGCGTCTGTCGACTGTCTTGCGTATCGCGCTGTCGATCGGGTCTCCTTCGACGTGAGCTGCGGTGCATCACCCCCGGCGTCGAGGGTACACGTGACGTGTTCGTGTGTCAACACAGGTTTATAAGTCTATGAGGAGTTTGATATTTACAAAGAAAGTTGACCCCTAAAAATGAAGTTCTTCGACTGAAGACTTTGGTATTCTGAAGACTTTCTAAAGACTTTGAATGTGAAGAAATTGGTGTGACCTTGAAGACTTGGTATTCATTTGAGGAACATGAAGCGTGCAGACTTTTGTTTTCGTAGTTTCGTTTTCTCTTTCTTGAGTCATAGGAAACACCGTACTGTTAAAGGGGGTCGATGAAATACTAAGGAAAAATTTCCATGTGATGCTCAACTCAAAATCCTACACCTACCAATCCCTTCGAGTGAATCCTTTGGAAATCTCATACAGTTCAGTCAATTTCTTGAGTGACAGAGACGAAGTTCTTCTGGTCGCTGAGGAATTTGTTCTGACTGAGGAGTTAAGAATTCGCCAGTGCGGATTGCCTACACAGTGAGGACCATGATAGACCTGAGGAATTTGAGAGTCAAATTTCCTCACATTCTTGTCTGTGTTGCCTGCCACTGTTCCAAAATATCTTATCCACCTAACAGTCATATCATTGAAGGGCATTTATGTCTTATCATGTCGGGCTGCTCCCTAGGCTATAAATAGCCGCCCCCTACAACCACTAGCTGGTTGGCTGCTCCTAGAGAACTTGACACTTGTCATTTGAGAGCAACCCATCCTCCGAGGACTTTGAGCGAAAATCATCGAGTGAGGAAAAACCCAAAGACCAAACCCCTACAAACCCAAAGTGATTGAGCATCACTGAAGAGATTGATCCTGCGTGGATCCGACGCTTGTTACCTTTGAAGACTGTGCTTCTTCCAGACGGTTAGGCGTCATGGTCTAGAGCATCCAAGAGGAATTGTGGATCGCCGAGTGACCAAGTCTGTGAAGGTTTGGAAGTCGCTGAAGACTTACCAGAGTGATTGGACGAGGTCATGTGACCTTAGTTCAAGGAGAATACGGTGAGGACTTGGTGTCCTGAGCTGCGTGCTCAGCGACTGGGTGTCCGGGACTGTGTGTCCTCGAGTTTAAATACTCAGCTGCTAAAACCAGACGTACAACTGAGACAGCAGTCGGAACTGGTTTACAAAATCATTGTTTTCACCAACCTTACGAGTTCTATTTCCTCAACTCTTTCATTTCCTCATAACTGTGTTGAGTGTTTGTTCATATCTGTGTTTGAAGACTTTGACTGAAGACTTTCTCTATTTCCTCAATTCAATTTCTTCAGTCTGTTTGTCTTCATCTTGTGTTATCCTGTGTTTACGCTTTCTGTACTCTGTGATTGTCTTTATTTCATCATGATGACCATGCATGTATTCTGTTATGCTTACTTCTGAGTACTTATTCTGCTGCAAGTAGTTCTTCGCTAAGGAATTTCCTCACCGGCAAATTCCTCAGTGAAGAATTCATAAAAATCGCCTATTCACCTCCCCCCCCTCTAGTCGATATAACGCACTTTCACGTGGCATCGTTACGAGGGGGTTTCTGTAGCTTAATTACCCGGGCGTCACAGTGGCATTCTTTTTACATCTGTATAATTCATACGGTCTATATATTAAAAAGCTAGATTGCACTCACCGAACATGCTAGCTTTCAGTCTCTACCCTCCAGGGCTCATGCCTGTTGAGTTTTTAAGCTCTTAATTTCCTCGACTTGTTGCTGGTTTTCCGCTTTAAGCTTATTCCTTTCATCATGACTTCGGGTCAGTACACGGCGACTAGCCTCTTGCTGTGACTTCGCATATCTTTGAGATTCTCTGGCTGCGTCCAGATCCTTCTGTGGCTGACTTATCGACTCGGCTACTATGCAGCAATCTTTCATTAGAAAAAGTGTTCCAAACAATTCTTCGTTCGACATATTAAATCTTTTACTCACCATGTGCTTGTTTGGTAAATTTCTTTTCCTCCTCCGATTCGGCCTTCATAGATTCCAACTGTGTTCAGTTTAGCTCGAGGTCTTCGGACCGTTTTTTGTTTTGCTCCCTCACAGTCTGCACCATAACACAATATTATACACATTCAAACCCTTAACTCGGTCGTCCTGACCAAATTATGGTTCGGGGGCTACTGGGTTGGATTATGTGTTTTGTTAGCAAAATCAATAGCGTACCTGCAAGTTGGTCGGCAAAAGATTAGCGGCTCCCTCGAGCCTTGCTCGAGCGGCTCCAAGATGCGCGTATACCAAACTAAGAGCGTTAAAGTCTTGATGGAAAACGCAGAGTGCCGTAGCGACTCCTTCTGCCATCGGTAATTCATAACACTTTCGACTTCAGAGTTGGTGACTAAGACGTCCATGGGATCCCCTGGATGTTGGTCCTCCTCCGGGAGTTCCGAGGTGGCACTGGCCTGATGCGTCTCCAACGTATCTATAATTTTTGATTGTTCCATGTTGTTATATTATCATTCTTGGATATTTTACAATCATTTTATAGCAACTTTATATTATTTTTTTAGACTAACCCATTGACATAGTGCCCAGTGCGAGTTGTAGTTTTTTGCTTATTTTTTACTTCGCAGGAAATCAATACAAAAACGGAGTCCAAACGCAGCGAAACTTTTTAGTGATTTTTTCTGGACCAGTAGAAACACTTCGGGCCAAGAAAGTACCTGGGGGTGCTCCGAGGGGAGCACAACCCACCAGGGCGCGCCTGGGGGCCCAGGCGCGCCCACGTGGGTTGTGCCCATCTCGGTGGCCTCCCGCACCGCCTCTTTGTGAAGGAAATATGCCCTAGAGGCAATAATAAAGTTATTATTTATTTCCTTATATCATGATAAATGTTTATTATTCATGTTAGAATTGTATTAACCGGAAACATAATACATGTGTGAATACATAGACAAACATAGTGTCACTAGTGTGCCTCTACTGGACTAGCTCGTTGAATCAAAGATGGTTAAGTTTCCTAGCCATAGACATGAGTTGTCATTTGATTAACGGGATCACATCATTAGAAGAATGATGTGATTGACATGACCCATTCTGTTAGCCTAGCACTTGATCGCTTTAGTATGCTGCTATTGCTTTCTTCATGACTTATACATGTTCCTGTAACTATGAGATTATGCAACTCCGTTTACGGAGGAACACTTTGGTGCTACCAAACGTCACAACGTAATCGGGTGATTATAAAGGAGTACTACAGGTGTCTCCAAAGGTACATGTTGGGTTGGCGATTTCGAGATTAGGTTTTGTCACTCCGATTGTCGGAGAGGTATCTCTGGGCCCTCTCGGTAATGCACATCATATAAGCCTTGCAAGCATTGCAACTAATAAGTTAGTTGCGAGATGATGTATTACGGAACGAGTAAAGAGACTTGCCGGTAACGAGATTGAACTAGGTATTGGATGCCGACGATCGAATCTCGGGCAAGTAACATACCGATGACAAAGGGAACAAAGTATGTTGTTATGCGGTTTGACCGATAAAGATCTTCGTAGAATATGTAGGAGCCAATATGGGCATCCAGGTTCCGCTATTGGTTATTGACCAAGAATAGTTCTAGGTCATGTCTACATAGTTCTCGAACCCGTAGGGTCCGCACGCTTAAGGTTTCGATGATGCTTATATTATGAGTTTATGAGTTTTGATGTACCGAAGGAGTTCGGAGTCCCGGATGAGATCGGGGACATGACGAGGAGTCTCGAAATGGTCGAGACGTAAAGATCGATATATTGGACGACTATATTCGGAGTTCGGAAAGGTTCGAATGATTCGGTATTTTTCGAGTACCGAGAGTTACGGAATTCGCCGGGAGAAGTATTGGGCCTTATTGGGCCCTGCGGAAAGAGAGAGGGCTGCCTAGGGCAGGCGCGCGCCCCATGGCCTAGTCCGAATTGGACTAGGGGGAGGGGCCGCACCCCTTCCCTCTTCCCCCTTCCCCAAGTCCTAGTCCAACTTGGAGAAGAGGGGGGGAGTCCTACTCCCGGTGGGAGTAGGACTCCTCCAGGCGCGCCTCTCTAGGGCCGGCCGCACCCCCCCCCCTTGCTCCTTTATACACGGGGGCAGGGGGGCACCCCAGGACACACAAGTTGATATACGGATCTTTCCTTAGCCGTGTGCGGTGCCCCCTTCCACCATATTCCACTTCGGTCATATCGTCGCGGAGCTTAGGCGAAGCCCTGCGCTGGAGAAGTCATATCGTCGTGGAGCTTATGCGAAGCCCTGCGTCGGTGGAGCATCAACATCGTCACCACGCCGTCGTGCTGACGTAACTCATCCCCGACACTTTGCTGGATCGGAGTCCGGGGATCGTCATCGAGCTGAACGTGTGCAGAACTCGGAGGTGCCGTACGTTCGGTGCTTGGATCAGTCGGATCGTGAAGACGTACGACTACATCAACCGCGTTGTTATAACGCTTCGCTTTCGGTCTCACGAGGGTGCGTGGGCGGACATCTCCCTCTCGTTGCTATGCCATCACCATGGTCTTGCGTGTTCGTAGGAAATTTTTGAAATTACTACGTTCACCAACAAAGGGCATCCGAGCCTGGTTTTATGTGTTGATGTCATATGCACGAGTAGAACACAAGTGAGTTGTGGGCGATACAAGTCATACTACCTACCAGCATGTCATACTTTGGTTCAGCGGTATTGTGAGATGAAGCGGCCCGGACCGACATTACGCGTACGCTTACGCGAGACTGGTTTCACCGCTGTGATCACTCGTTGCTTAAAGGTGACTGGCGGGTGTCTGTCTCTCTCACTTTAGTTGAACCGAGTGTGGCTACGCCCGGTCCTTGAGAAGGTTAAACGGAGTCTATTTGACGAAATATCGTTGTGGTTTTGATGCGTAGGTAAGAACGGTTCTTGCTCAGCCCGTAGCAGCCACGTAAAACTTGCAACAACAAAGTAGAGGACGTCTAACTTGTTTTTGCAGGGCATGTTGTGATGTGATATGGTCAAGGCGTGATGCTATATTTTATTGTATGAGATGATCATGTTTTGTAACGAGTTATCGGCAATCTGGCAGGAGCCATATGGTTGTCGCTTTATTGTATGAAATGCAAACGCCATGTAATTGCTTTACTTTATCACTAAGGAGTAGCGATAGTCGTAGAAGCAATAGTTGGCGAGACGACAACGATGCTACGATGGAGATCAAGGTGTCGCGCCGGTGACGATGGTGATCATGACGGTGCTTGGAGATGGAGATCACAAGCACAAGATGATGATGGCCATATCATATCACTTATATTGATTGCATGTGATGTTTATCCTTTATGCATCTTATCTTGCTTTGATTGACGGTAGCATTATAAGATGATCTCTCACTAAAATTATCAAGAAGTGTTCTCCTGAGTATGCACCGTTGCCAAAGTTCGTAGTACCCGGACACCACGTGATGATCGGGTGTGATAAGTTCTCGTCCATCTACAACGGTGCAAAACAGTTGCACACGCGAATACTCAGGTTAAACTTGACGAGCCTAGCATATAACAGATATGGCCTCGAACACGGAGACCGAAAGGTCGGCGTGAATCATATAGTAGATATGATCAACATAGTGATGTTCACCATTGAAATTACTCCATCTCACGTGATGATCGGACATGGTTTAGTTGATTTGGATCACGTAATCACTTAAGATGACTAGAGAGATGTCATCTAAGTGGGAGTTCTTAAGTAATATGATTAATTGAACTTTAATTTATCATGAACTTAGTCCTGGTAGTATTTTGCAAATTATGTTGTAGATCAATAGCTCGCGTTGTTGCTTCCCTATGTTTTTATATGTGTTCCTAGAGAAAATTGTATTGAAAGATGTTAGTAGCAATGATGCGGATTGGATCCGTGATCTGAGGTTTATCCTCATTGCTGCGCAGAAGAATTATCTCCTTAATGCACCGCTAGGTGACAGACCTATTGCAGGAGCAGATGCAGGCGTTATGAGCGTTTGGCTAGCTCAATATGAGCGAGATGACGTTATGAACGTTTGGCTAGCTCAATATGATGACTACTTGATAGTTTAGTGCACCATGCTTAACGGCTTAGAATCGGGACTTCAAAGACGTTTTGAACGTCATGGACCATATGAGATGTTCCAGGAATTGAAGTTAATATTTTTAGCAAATACCCGAGTTGAGAGATATGAAGTCTCCAACAAGTTCTATAGCTAAAAGATGGAGGAGAATCGCTCAACTAGTGAGCATGTGCTCAGATTGTCTGAGTACTTCAATCACTTGAATCAAGTGGGAGTTAATCTTCCAGATAAGATAGTGATTGACAGAATTCTCTAGTCACCATCACTAAGTTAGTAGAACTTCGTGATGAACTATAGTATGCAAGGGATGACGAAAAAGATTCTCGAGCTCTTCGCGATGCTAAAATCGGCGAAGGTAGAAATCAAGAAAAACATCAAGTGTTGATGGTTGACAAGACTATTAGTCTCAAAGAAAATGGCAAAGGGAAGAAGGGGAACTTCAAAAGGAACGGCAAGCAAGTTGCTGCTCGAGTGAAGAAGCCCAAGTCTAGACCTAAGCCTGAGACTGAGTACTTTTGCTGCAAAGGAACTGGTCACTGGAAGCGGAACTACCCCTGAATATTTGGTGGATAAGAAGGATGGCAAAGTGAACAAGGTTATATTTGATATACAGGTTATTGATGTGTACCTTACTAGTGTTTATAGTAGCCCCTGAGTATTTGATACTCGTTCGGTTGCTAAGATTAGTAACTCAAACAGGAGTTACAGAATAAACAGAGACTAGTTGAAGGGAAGTGACGATGAGTGTTGGAAGTAGTTCCAAGATTGATATGTTCATCATCGCACACTCCCTATACTTTCGGGATTAGTGTGGAACCTAAATAAGTGTTATTTGGTGTTGAGCATAAATATGATTTGATCATGTTTATTGCAATACGGTTATTCATTTAAGTAAGAGAATAAATTGTTGTTCTGTTTACATGAATAAAACCTAATATGGTTACACACCCAATGAAAATGGTTCATTGGATCTCGATCATAGTGATACACATATTCATAATATTGAAACCAAAAGATGCAAAGTTAATAATGATAGTGCAACTTATTTGTGGCACTGCCGTTTAGGTCATATTGGTGTAAAGCGCATGAAGAAACTCCATGCTGATGGGATTTCGGAATCACTTGATTATGAATCACTTGATGCTTGCGAACCATGCCTTATGGGAAAGATGACTAAAGACTCTGTTCTCCGGAACAATGGAGCGAGCAAATGACTTATTGGAAATAATACATACTGATGTATGCGGTCCGATGAGTGTTAAAGCTCACGGCAAGTATCGTTATTTTCTGACCTTCACAAGATGATTTGAGCAGATATGAGTATATCTACTTAATGAAGCACAAGTCTGAAACATTTGAAAAGTTCAAATAATTTCAGAGTGAAGTGGAGAATCATCGTAATAAGAAAATAAAGTTTCTACGATCTGATCGTGGAGGAGAATATTTGAGTTACGAGTTTGGCCTTCATATAAAACAATGTGGAATAGTTTCACAGCTCACGCCACATGGAACACCATAACGTAATGGTGTGTCCGAACGTCAAAACCGTACTTTATTTTGATATGGTGCGATCAATGATGTCTCTTACCGATTTACCAATATCGTTTTGGGGTTATGCATTAGAGACAGCTGCATTCACGTTTAATAGGGCACCATCTAAATCCGTCGAGGCGACACCGTATGAACTATGATTTAACAGTAAACCTAAGCTGTCGTTTCTTAAAGTTTGGAGTTGTGATGCTTATGTGAAAAAGGTTTCACCTGATAAGCTCGAACCCAAATCGGAGAAGTGCGTCTTCATAGAAATACCCAAAGGCAACTATTGGGTACACCTTCTATCACAGATCCGAAGGCAAGTTTTTCGTTGCTAAGATGGATCCTTTCTAGAGAAGAAGTTTCTCTCGAAAGAAATGAGTGGGAGGAAAGTAGAACTTGATGAGGTAATTGTACCTTCTCCCTTATTGGAAAGTAGTTCATCACAGGAATCAGTTCCAGTGATTCCTACACCAATTAGTGAGGAAGTTAATGATGATGATCATGAAACTTCAGATCAAGTTGCTACCAAACCTCGTAGGTCTTCCAGAGTAAGATCCGCACCAGAGTGGTGCGGTAATCCTATTATAGAAGTCATGTTACTAGACCATGATGAACCTACGAACTATGAGGAAGCGATGATGAGCCCAGATTCCGCGAAATGGTTTGAGACCATGAAATCTGAGATGGGATCCATATATGAGAACAAAGTGTGGACTTTGATGGAGTTGCCCGATGATCGGCAAGCCATGTTATATAAATGGATCTTCAAGAGGAAGATAGATGCTGATAGTAGTGTTACTATCTACAAAGCTCGACTTGTCGCAAAAAGGTTTTCGACAAGTTCAAGGTGTTGACTACAATGAGATTTTCTCAACTGTAGCGATTCTTAAGTCTGTCCGAATCATGTTAGAAATTGCCACATTTTATGAAATCTGGCAAATGGATGTCAAAAATACATTCTTTAATGGATTTATTAAAGAAGAGTTGTATATGATGCAACCAGAAGTTTTTGTCAATCCTAAAGGAGCTAACAAAATGTGCAAACTCCAGCGATCCATCAATGGACTGGTGCAAGCATCTCGGAGTTGGAATATACGCTTTGATGTGTTGATCAAAGCATATGATTTTATACAGACTTTTTGGAAAGGCCTGTATTTACAAGAAAGTGAGTGGGAGCACTACAACATTTCTGATAAGTATATGTGAATGACATATTGTTGATCGGAAATGATGTAGAATTATTCTGCAAAGCATAAAGGAGTGTTTGAAAGGAGTTTTTCAAAGAAGGACCTCGGTGAAGCTGCTTACATATTGAGCATCAAGATCTATAGAGATAGATCAAGACACTTGATAAGTTTTTTTCAATAAATATATACCTTGTCAAGATTTTGAAGTAGTTCAAAATGGAACAGTCAAAGAAAAGTTCTTGCCTGTGTTGCAAAGGTGTGAAATTGAGTAAGACTCAAATCCCGACCACGGCAGAAAATAGAAAAGAGAATGAAAGTCATTCCCTATGCCTCAGTCATAGGTTCTATAAAGTATGCTATGCTATGTACCAGACCTATTGTATACCTTGCTCTGAATTTGGCAAGGGAGTACAATGGTGATCTAGGAGTAGATCACTGGACATTGGTCAAGAACATCCTTAGTGAGGACTAAGGAAATATTTCTCGATTATGGAGGTGATAAAAAGGCCCGTCGTAAAGAGTTACATCGATGCAAGCATTTTACACTAATCCAGATGACTCTAAGTCTCAATCTGGATACATATTGAAAGTGGGAGCAATTAGCTAGAGTAGCTCCGTGCAGAGCATTGTAGACATAGAATATTTGCAAAATAGATACGGCTCTAAATGTGACAGACCGTTGACTAAGCTTCTCTCACGAGCAAAACATGATCATACCTTAGTACTCTTTGGGTGTTAATCACATAGCGATGTGAACTAGATTATTGACTCTAGTAAACCCTTTGGGTGTTGGTCACATGACAATGTGAACTATGGGTGTTAATCACATACAGATGTGAATATTAGTGTTGAATCACATGATGATGTGAACTAGATTATTGACTCTAGTGCAAGTGGGAGACTGAAGGAAATATGCCCTAGAGGCAATAATAAAGTTATTATTTATTTCCTTATATCATGATAAATGTTTATTATTCATGCTAGAATTGTATTAACCGGAAACATAATACATGTGTGAATACATAGACAAACATAGTGTCACTAGTGTGCCTCTACTGGACTAGCTCGTTGAATCAAAGATGGTTAAGTTTCCTAGCCATAGACATGAGTTGTCATTTGATTAACGGGATCACATCATTAGAAGAATGATGTGATTGACATGACCCATTCTGTTAGCCTAGCACTTGATCGTTTAGTATGCTGCTATTGCTTTCTTCATGACTTATACATGTTCCTGTAACTATGAGATTATGCAACTCCCGTTTACCGGAGGAACACTTTGGGTGCTACCAAACGTCACAACGTAACTGGGTGATTATAAAGGAGTACTACAGGTGTCTCCAAAGGTACATGTTGGGTTGGCGTATTTCGAGATTAGGTTTTGTCACTCCGATTGTCGGAGAGGTATCTCTGGGCCCTCTCGGTAATGCACATCATATAAGCCTTGCAAGCATTGCAACTAATAAGTTAGTTGCGAGATGATGTATTACGGAACGAGTAAAGAGACTTGCCGGTAACGAGATTGAACTAGGTATTGGATGCCGACGATCGAATCTCGGGCAAGTAACATACCGATGACAAAGGGAACAAAGTATGTGTTATGCGGTTTGACCGATAAAGATCTTCGTAGAATATGTAGGAGCCAATATGGGCATCCAGGTTCCGCTATTGGTTATTGACCAAGAATAGTTCTAGGTCATGTCTACATAGTTCTCGAACCCGTAGGGTCCGCACGCTAAGGTTTCGATGATGCTTATATTATGAGTTTATGAGTTTTGATGTACCGAAGGAGTTCGAGTCCCGGATGAGATCGGGGACATGACGAGGAGTCTCGAAATGGTCGAGACGTAAAGATCGATATATTGGACGACTATATTCGGAGTTCGGAAAGGTTCGAATGATTCGGTATTTTTCGAGTACCGGAGAGTTACGGAATTCGCCGGGAGAAGTATTGGGCCTTATTGGGCCCTGCGGAAAGAGAGAGGGCTGCCTAGGGCAGGCCGCGCGCCCCATGGCCTAGTCCGAATTGGACTAGGGGGGGCCGCACCCTTCCCTCTTCCCCTTCCCCAAGTCCTAGTCCAACTAGGAGAAGAGGGGAGTCCTACTCCGGTGGGAGTAGGACTCCTCAGCAGCGCCTCTCTAGGGCCGGCCGCACCCCCTTGCTCCTTTATACAGGGGGCAGGGGCACCCCAGACACACAAGTTGATTTACGGATCTTTCCTTAGCCGTGTGCGGTGCCCCTTCCACCATATTCCACTTCGGTCATATCGTCATGGAGCTTAGGCGAAGCCCTGCGCCGGAGAAGTCATATCGTCGTGGAGCTTATGCGAAGCCCTCGTCGGTGGAGCATCAACATCGTCACCACGCCGTCGTCTTGACGTAACTCATCCCGACACTTTGCTGGATCGAGTCCGGGATCGTCATCGAGCTGAACGTGTGTAGAACTCGGAGGTGCCGTACGTTCGGTGCTTGGATCAGTCGGATCGTGAAGACGTCGACTACATCAACCGCGTTGTTATAACGCTTCGCTTTCGGTCTCAGGGTACGTGGACGGACACTCTCCCCTCTCGTTGCTATGCCATCACCATGGTCTTGCCTGTTCGTAGGAAATTTTTTGAAATTACTACGTTCACCAACACTTTGTTCTATAAATACCCCAATATTCTGGAAACCCTAGGGGAGTCGACGAAAAACAATTTCAGCCGCGGCAAGTTCCAGAAACAACAGATCCAATCTAGACACCATCACGGAGGGGTTTATCATCCTCATTGGTGCCTCTCTAATGATGCGTGAGTAGTTCGTTGTAGACCTACAGGTCTGTAGTTAGTTGCTAGATGGCTTCCTCTCTCTCTTTTGATTCTCAATAAAATGGTCTCTTGGAGATCTATTTGATATATCTCTTTTTGCGGTGTGTTTGTTGGGATCCGATGAACTTTTGTTTATGATCAGATCTATGTTCTTATACATGAAAGTTATTTGAGTCTTTTGATCTCTTATATGCATGATTACTTATAGCCTCGTATTTCTTCTTCGAATCTTTGGTTTAGTTAGGCCAACTAGATAGATTTTTCTTGCCATGGTAAGAGGTGATTTGTGATGGGTTCGATCTTATGGTGCTTGATCCCAGTGACAGAAGGGGAACCGACACGTATGTATCATTGCTATTAAGGATAACAAGATGGGGTCTATTTCTACATAAATAGATCTTGTCTACATCATGTCATCGTTCTTATTGCATTAATCCGTTTTTCCTAATACACTAGATGCATGCTAGATAGCGGTCGATGTGTGGAGTAATAATAGTAGATGCAGGAAGGAGTCGCTCTACTAATCTTGGACGTGATGCCTATATAATGATTATTGCCTGGATATCGTCATGATGATTCGAAGTGCTATTAATTTTTCAACAGTAATTTGTTTACCACCGTATACTATTTTTCTCGAGGGAAGCCACTAGTGAAATCTATGGCCCCTAGATCTCTTCTTTATTATATTTGCCTTCGAGATCTATTTTTATTTGCTTTTATTTTCAGATCTATTAATCCAAAAACACAAAAATACCTTGCAGCAAATTTTATTTATTTATTTTATCTCACGTTCTTGCGAGATCAATTTATCCAATCTACTACAATTTTACCTATTTTTTACCCGTGAGGGATTGACAACCCCTCTCTTACGTCGGGTTGCAAGTATTTGTTCTTTGTGTGCAGGAGTTGTTTACGTGGTGTTGCGTGGTTCTCCTACTGGTTCGATAACCTTAGTCTCATCACTGAGGGAAATACCTACCATAGCTATCCTTCCTCTTTGGGGAAATACTGACGTAGTTCAAGCGACATCACGGCCATAGCTGGATACCTCGGTTTTGGATCACCCCCCGGCACCTCTTCAACATCCTCGAACGGAGGTGGTTCCACATATCACATGCTGGTCGTAACAAAGAAGATTATGGTTATTTGCAGCGGTTGTCAAGGACAAAAACGCCGAAAAGTGCAGTGAGCATATTACCTTTTAGCCGCGGGCGTGGTCGATGTAACTCCCGCTGCTGCCACACGTTTGGGCTCCCTGCAGCCGATCAGCGCTGACGGAGCTGGTGCCGCTCTTGCCGGTGTTCGGCGCGTTGTGCGGTGGCCCTTGGTGTTAGAGTTCACGTACTAGGAGAGGCATGAGGTGTGCGTCTTTCTCGGGAAGGAACCTTTTTCTCACTTACGACGGAGGAAGGAACCACCCCGGGATGATCGGCCAAAAAGGCCAATTTAGGGCCGTCGAGGCTCTCTTGATAGAAAATTCCCTCTTCGAAATCAATCAATGTTTCGGGGTGATTGTGAAACCCAGGGTCATCGGCACGAGAGTAGCTCTCTGTTTGAGGAGCAGGGAAGCTTACCGTCTCGATCCAGTCCCTCCAGCTCTACTAGGACGGATTAGATATCCGACTGAGAAGGATTAGCATATCATCCGAACTATAGGGTGTAGTAAGACTCACCGTTTCTATGGTTTATAGCTCGAGAAGCCCTCCTTGGGCTTCAATCGAGCGAAATCTTGTTCTTCTCCCTTGAAGAGTTCGACAAAGACGGTTGCCATTGCCGCCTGATCAACGGGTCCCTTTTGTATGGAGTGGGTCGAGTCATTCGCCCCGTTGTAACGCCATAGGGGGTTCACCCTTTGTTGGAGGGGTTGGACGCACCGAGCAATGGTTGTGGCCATTACATCGATAATGGTTAACCCGTTGTGGGATAGCCAACTTACTTGAGTGGCGAGGCGTGATACTTCGGCACTTTCCTTTTGAGAAGTACTCTTCGGGCGCCAGTTAAACCGCTTCTTCGGAGAAACAAGAGAGAATTCGGGCAGCCCCCTCCGTATTGAATCGAATAGGAGGCCGCCCTCAATGTAGAACCACTCTGACAACCTCTCCTTGACATCCTTCTTCGGAGTCCCTATCGGGTACCCAGTCCCAGTAATACGTTGTACTTCGGCTCTGCCGACCTCGTGAAATACCCCTCCTCGGGTGCGGTGGACACGGCAAAAGAATTTCGAAGTGTGCCTCACAACCCAGAAACATCTCGCAGAGGGCGATATAGCCCGTGATGTGTAGAATTGATCTTGGGGTAAGATAGTGGAGTTGGATCCCATAAAACTCTAGCAAACCCCTCAGAAAGGGATGGATGGGGAAGCCTAGACCCCTTAAAAGAAAAGGCACGAAGCATAACCTTTCTTCCCCGTATAGGACGGGGAAGTTCTCCGCAAAAGCCTCGCCGTTCGCACAAATCAATCCGGGGCGGGTGGATGCGAGATCTAATGCGGGTAGATACCCCTGTGTCTCGAGGTTGCTCAACCTCATTCGAGAAACAGAGCAGCTCTCCCAGTCACCTTGGAGGGGGCGCGGGGGCACGCAGAGGAGCTTGGAACGTTCTCCATTGTTCTAAACTTGCTTAGCTCTGGTTTTGTGGTGATTCGTGATCGGGTGTGACAACTTTCGCATTTTGGGCCCGTTAAATAAGCGCCTTACCTAGGCCCGTAAGGGGCGTTTCTATATAAGGTTGTGGGGCCATTTGTTTTCCTCTGGCGCATAGAAATCGAGGGGTGTCATTTAAGGGTGGCAATTTTACCCATGGGTATGGGTACCCGTGGATACCGTACCCGCATGGACAGATTATGGGCACAATTTTATACCCATGGATAGTACCCATACCCTACCGGTAAGTCATGGGTAGGGCATGGGTATAGCATTTTACCCATGGATATACCCATACCCTACCGGTTTATACTGACATGTGGACCTTACCCATGATGCACAAGTGTACCTATTGTAAAGTTGTGTCGTGAGCTTGTGTACCTATGTTAAAATTGTCACCAATTCAATCTTATATTTACTAATTAGAGGCATCATACGAAGCTCCATGTTAATCCACATCATCAAAAATATGTTAATCATCCGATTTATGTAACTGATTTATCTTAACCGTCCGATTTGTGTTACACCCGTGGCGAAAAAAGAACCAATCTGCAGGTAAACATGACCCAACCTGCACATAATTAACATCAGAAAAAACAATCAATACATCAAAAATATGTTAATCATTCTTAATCATCCGATTTATGTAACTGATTTATCTTAACCGTCCGATTTGTGTTACACCCGTGGCAAAAAAAGAACCAATCTGCAGGTAAACATGACCCAACCTGCACATAATTAACATCAGAAAAAACAATCAATATTTTCCTTAACAAAAACGCTACAAGACTCCTAATCTCACAAGAAAAACAAACAACGTTATAAGAGACCATGTCTCACAAGAAACAGGACCATGAGCACAGTTGTAAAAAAAACACAAGACCATGAGCACGTTTCCTTAAAAAAAGGCCATCAGCACGTTCCTCTCCTTTCACGTATAGAATTAATCTGCTGCTCCTGCCAAGCCTGTTTCCACAATCAGATAGATGGTAGCTCCTCCTCTTTTCTTCCTCGAATAAAACCACGATCCAAGTCTCATCTTAGAAAACAGGTGGCAGCTGACGTAGTGATGCTGCAGATGGGCGTGCAGACCAGTTCGACAGCTCGATGGACCGCAAGCATTGCAAAATCATGCAGACGAACCTGGCGCTAATCTCCCTGCATGCAGCAGTGACGGTGACCATGCTCCAAGCCTCCAACTCTGAAATCATTTGCTTCCTTTACTGCTTTGATTCAGACGAATACTCGAGCGAAACCTGGAAAGAGAAGGAGCAAGGAGGAATTATTCTACTATCATTTTTATTTTTGGACGTGAAAAGGGAAGCGCCAATAGTGGTATGGATGAGTAGATACCGCGTATCGAGCGAGCACCAATGGGCTCCAACAGGGTACCAGCGGTGCAGAGCAGGCAAGCCAGCTTCCCCTCGTCTGCCCCATTCAATATATTCTCAAGGTTCTTCTGTCCCTGTCAAGACTTCCTCATGTGCGCTCCTTCCATTTGCAAGCCATGCTTGCACGATCTAGGCATCCTTGCATGCCATATCCTGGGGAACGGAGGGTCTTAACGGAGGAATCTCACAGGCCAGTGCTAGCATAGGATAAAAATTAAAGTCAGAAGGAAGAAAAGAAGAGCAATGCACTAAAAAATACTCAATTATCTAAGGATTTTTTTTCAATCGGATGAAAATTATGAAGCACAAATCATCCATTATCTCAGGTCGTCCATGATGAAGAGCGGCATGCATGTGTCACAGGGTGTCGAGTCTGAGGAGTTAAGCACAAATATTAAAATACGTACTATTATCATACCCAGCAGCAGCAGACCCAAAATGCAAGAATAGTCTTGCTTCTCCTATGTTGCTTCGATTTTCCTACCGCATGCAAGCTAGACTACATAAACAGGGCAGGCCACGGGCATGACAAAACTTCAGGATAGTTGATGCACAGACAACGAGTAGCTGAAGCTAACATATTGCATGCCAAGTCATGTAGAACTACAAGAGTTATGAAACGAACTGTTGCTGAACATGTTGACGGACCGATGGTAAGAAGCAATGAATAACTTGATCGTGCTAATACAGAAAAACAGAAATAATTTAAAGATCACCTGGATTTTTTTATTAACAGTCAGCCACCATCATTGAGGAAATACATGACCACCGTACGCATAAGAGAAGGAAATTATATATCATCGGCATGATTTTTGCTCTTTCCTCGGTCCATAAAAGGTAGCAGTTCATGTTTATGTCAGCAAACATGGTTGTACTATAGAGCTATTGGAGTTAGACTTAAGAATTATGACCAAGTTCTGCAATTTTAGTATTTTTCAAAACATACAACTTACAGATCTATTGATGTAGTCCACTACACGTACACTATTGTTGTACTCCCAGTGTCATTCTTCCGGTTGATGTTTTGAGAACGGCGCAATATAGCCGCCACAGATGAGGAGTACTCCCTTCCTCAAGTGTATAACAACAGAAATCTCTTCTTATTAACCTAACGAAATAAGTTGCATGACTAATTTCAAGCAATTATTTCTAAGGTGTGATCATGGATTATACTTAATTTTGTTTTCTCTAAAAAGTTAACTAAGCAGTGAAACTTTAAAATCTGTCGCAAATGTCTATGATACTCCATCTCAAACTCTTTGACCAGCACCAATGATATGTTAATTTTCATAGCATTTCTCACTAATTAAGATTTAAACGCTATACGACTTTGAGAGGAATCATTTTCAGTTGTCTGAGGTATCTGTTATCATAGAACTCCAAATTATATCTTATTAGTCATCATTTGATAAATTTCCCCAGTTTTGCCTATTAGTATATGAAAATATCATGCAAAAAAAATGGGTACAAAACATCATGAGTAATGACTAAGATTTGATATGTGCAAAGTTTGTATTGACAAAATAAATGTTAATCATGTTTTGTTATAAATTTTTGCAAATACTAGATTAGATCGGTATTTTATAATGCTAAACTGAATTACTTCAATGTGTCATTGGATGGATTCAACCCATAGTAACTCGAGTCAACAAAAAAAAATATCTACCATATTATTCGACAAGTCTTTCAACCGTCTGCTATCCCCTTAAAAACAAATATAAGCAAGGTAACCGAGTTATCTCGAACCCAAATAACCAGCAAGCATGCGTTATAAAGGAAGTTGGATGACAAGGATAACTAGATACATAAAGGCAACAAATTTTCGAGTTGTCGTATTTGCATGAATAATGTGATAAGATGAGATTTTAATAAAATTATCATTGTCAATACAAATGAGAAGATTCACTTACATGGACATTTAAATTTTATGAACAATAAATTTTATACTAATTTAATGAGGTAAATTATAGACTAGACCGTGCGAGTGCACGGATTGTCGACTAGTTTTAGATAATTGTCATGTACTCATCTATCTGTTATTTAGTTGAGATCAATGTTCTTTTAAATATACTATTGATGAATGTAAAATTGCAAATAATGAGTGTACTGTTTGATCTACCCGTCTGGTACCCAATGGGTATGGGTACCTGTCGGGTATGGTATGGGTAAAGTCTCATACCCATGGGTTCGGGTATGGGTAGAATTTTGCACCCATTACCTACGGGTATGGGTATGGTATTGCTTTACCCGCCTCATACCCTACCCATTGCCATCCTTAGTGTCATTAATTCTAAATGAAGAAGACGATGTGACGAGCCTCGTGATGCCTCGATGACTGAAGTGTTGAAGGTGGCGGAGCTATCATCAGCCGGATATAGGACGGGAGGAAATCGCCCCTCAAGACGAAGACTTCAAGAAGTACGAAGTTAATGGAAATTATCGACCTCAGCGTTGGAGGCTAGTTTGGGGCCTACCGAGGGTGTCCCGGACTAAGGAGTCCTCGGGCTGCCGGCCTATCTCTCATGGGCTGGACTAGTGGGTTGTTTTTTGTTCGTAGAGGAAGACCGGACTTCAGACGATCCCGTTCTCTAGAAGGAAACCTATGAAGACTTGACGTATCCTCCAAATCTTGCTTAGCGTGGTTGACATGTTAATCCCTGATGGTAACCGATCATGTGTAACCCTAGGTACCTCTGGTGTCTATATAAACCAGAGGGTTTAGTCCGTAGAGGCTAGAACCATCATCCTACTCATCTAGGGTTTAGTTCATCAGATCTCGTGGTAGATCAACTATGTAATCATCATACAAACACATCAATACAATCAAGCAGGACATATGATTTTACCTCTTTGAGAGGGCCTGAACCTGGGTAAATATTGTCTCTGCGTTCCTTGTTACCATCGATCCAAGATCTACAGCTCGGGACCCCCTATCCAGGATCTGCCGGTTTTAACAAAGACATCGGGGCCAACCTCCTCGGCCGCCTTCCCCATATCTAAGCGGCCCTCTTCCTCGAGGTGAGTCACGTACCTCGATGGGGCGTCACAGCATTCCACCTCCTGGACTAGCACCACCAGCTTTCGTGCAAGCGCCGCCTCTTATCATTGCGTCCCTTGCTCCCCCTCGGGTCGTCTGCAGCTCATCTCCTCGTAGGCTCCCACCGCCATCTTATTCGGCACCCCCCACAGCTTCGTCCCACATTGAGAGCCGTCGCTGGACCAAATGGGAAAGTTGCTGCCCCTCCCGACATTGCCACGAATCTCATGGGCCTTGCGTCGTCGGGAATCACCGGGACAGGGAGATCCGATGCGAGGGGTGGGTAAGAGGAAGTTTCGGGAGGGAGAGACCTCTGTGGGTAAGGGTGAGTGGGAGAGATGGAGCGGTTCCAGCGTTCACTTCGTTTGGCTCTATATCGAACAATCTCTAAATCTGACGTGGCAATTCCGATGCACTGAGATCCGTGCTATGCAATCTGATGGCTAGAACTGCGTTCGCTCGTGGGGCATAGAAACCTGACGCCCCGCACCCAGATAACGCTCCTACATTAACTCATTACGTGCTGGCCCAGTAACGCCCGACACAAAAAAAATCTTAGGGGAGACGGATGAAGGCATCACACTAAGCTATATATAGGAAACTAGCTTGACTCTCGTGAGCATCAAGTAAATTAGCCTTCGCGTAATTATATGCTTAATGGGCTGCCAGTCCACTCTGTCCATACGTGGCATGCTCTATTGAGCAGGGTTTTTCTTTTTTTTCTTTGCTTGTTCTGTTTTTCAGCCTGTTTTCTCTTACACACTGAGTTGTATGAACCTTTTAGGACATTATATATATAAGAGCCTACTCCCTCTTATCCAAATTAATTGACGCGCACTTCACAACATTATTACAAAGTTGTACTAAGTGTGGATCAATTAATTTTGTATCGGAGTAGGTATTAAAATAGAACAATAAAAATAATTTATCATTTATTAAACATATGTTCAGTATGTGTTTAAAACTCATTACATAAGACAAAAAAGTGCACCATTCATTAAAAAATGTTCATTGTGTATCAAGAAATTGTTAAATATATATTTAAAAGATGTTCATCATATTAAAATATGTTCACATATAGTAAAATATTTTTAAGTTTGTATATGAAAATGTTCACCATATGTTACAAAAACTTTCAGCATATAATAAAAATATATTATTACAAAAAAATAGTAGTACAGAAAGTACGAAAAAATAAATGGTACAAAAAGAAAAATAGAAGAAAAATAAACCTGGAAGAGAAAACTCCAAGAAAAGGGAAAGAAACAAATCAAACAGAAAACCGAAACACTAAACTGAAGACGAAAAAAAGGCAAAAAAACCAGCAGCAGAAAACTGAAGCGAACTTCAGACAAAACCATAAATTGGGCCGGCCCAACTCGCCACATCCCAAGTATAGCCTTGTCTATTTGCCGCCTGCAGGCGGCGAATAGGATCCACCATGTTTGGTCTACCAGCACGCAATCCTGGATTTCATGTGATTGCTCGCTTCCTGACGGATTCTAGACAAAGGAAGTCAATTCGTGACGAGTCTAAGAAAAACCAGTTCACGGCAGAATGAGAGGGAGGGACCACACCTCAACTTCTCAATTTTAATTTGAGTTTATTCGACATTATGTATTGTGTGTTCCTGAGGGCAGCGTTGACTTAGTGATTTGGCTGTCACGGGTAACCTATGTTGTCTTAAGCCTCTAGATCAACTACTGTCAACCCAACGAACTGTTGGAATGTCAGCCGTTGCTTCTCAGTTACTCGGCATTCATGGCACTCTAGGAAATATTTCTTACATTGAACTGATGTTTGAGAGACGTGCAGGATGTCACGGCTCTCAGCTGTTCCTCCCGTGTGTTGATCCGTCAGCAGGAGCTCAAGAGCAATGCAAGGGTTGAACGGCAATTCATGTCACTATAAACTTCCCAACGCCTTCCATGCCTACAAGTAATCAAATAGCTACAGAGATATGCCACGAAATATCCATGATGACATGATAGACCAGCAGCTCGGGAGGAGGAACTTGGTATTAATATCTGGTGGAAATGGATGGAGATCTTGAGCTATCATGAAGCAATACGTAAGTCAGATGGCAAGGACTCGGTCAGCACTGGACAGAAAGCAAATTCAACCAAGTAATCGTGTAAATGCTTAATACTTCACACGCACAATAACAACACAAATAAATGGTGCTACTTGTAGCTTTCCGTGATGTATTCAGCTTTACATAAAGCCTCGTTTTGGTACCTCGGGTTTACATAAAGCCTTGTTTTGATCATCACTCAAACAGTCGGTAGAAGATTCGTGTAATTCACATCTTATATATATACATGAAGACCATGTTGTGCAATAAGTATCTAGGCCAAAAGGCGTTGTCTTAGGCATATTGGAAACCTGGAGACTCGCACTTTTAGGCTGGCCTAATGGCGGTAAAGAAATATCTCTTTCGCTTTGTGTCTTTCGCGATAAAGGACGGGTCAGAGATTCGTTTCTGGGAAGACATCTGGTTAGGCAACGCCAGTCTCCGAGAACAATATCCAGCCTTGTACAACATTGCTCGCGATAAAAATAATACTATTGCGCAGGTGCTCAGCTCATCACCGCCGAATCTTTCATTCAGGCGGGATTTGATTGGCACCCGACTTACGTCATGGCATAATCTCTTATCTCGTTTGGA
This sequence comes from Aegilops longissima, assembly GCA_021605205.1. Taxonomy (NCBI): domain Eukaryota; kingdom Viridiplantae; phylum Streptophyta; class Magnoliopsida; order Poales; family Poaceae; genus Aegilops; species Aegilops longissima. Next base: position 47,158,259 of record CM038682.1, read on the forward strand.
TTCGATTAACCTGACACAAGGCCGGGACATGTTTCACTGGAACCTTACTACATCTCGGTCTTTTATAGTAGACACTATGTACCGTGCGCTCAAACATTCTGAGGTACCAGTGAGTAATAACAAAAAAATTTGGAAGGCGAAGATTCCACTTAAAGTTAAAATCTTCACGTGGTATCTTCGTAGGGGAGTTGTGCTAACCAAAGACAACCTCGCACGACGCAACTGGCAAGGAAGTAAGAAGTGTTGTTTTTGTACTCATGACGAGACAATCAAACATCTCTTTTTCCAATATAAGTTTACGCGTTCTACATGGTCAATCATTCAAATAGCGTCAAATTTGTATCCGCCCACGAGTGTTGCCAATATTTTTGGTCATTGGCTGGACGGTATTTCAAATAGGTTGAAAACACTAATAAGGGTGGGAGCGTATGCCTTATTATGGTCGTTGTGGCTATGTAGAAATGATTTGGTTTTTAATAACAAAAATGTCTCTCCGCTGCAGGTTATTTTCCGTTGTAGGTACTTGCTTCGTACGTGGTCTACGCTACAACAAGCGAAGAACCAACCATTATTCAAGGTGGTCTGTACGCGGTTGGAGCAGGTGGCTTTGGAGGTTTTTGCCCAACATGGGTGTCAGCGTAATCTCCGGATCGGTCCACCATCCATTTCGACAGAAGCATAGTCTCGGTCTATAGGACTACTGTTGCCAAATTGTCGACTTTTTTACGTTCTTTTGTCAGACTATTGGTGTTTGGCTGTGTGCATCCTAATTATGCAGAGGCCGGGTGATACTCTTAATGCTCTGTATCTCTCGATGCTACATTTGAAGTTAATAAAAGCCCTTTATCAATATATATATATATATATATATATATATATATATATATATATATATATATATATATATATATATATATATATATATATATATATATATACATGAAGATTGATATATATGGTTAGGTGCGCGTGGCCTGATCCATTCTTGGAGTGAAATTTTGCTCTAGTAATTCAGCTACAACGGGCAAAAATTATAAATATACGAAAGGCGAGATCAGTTGTTGCTTTGAGCAACTATGCATGACATGCCAAATGCGTTCACCAGCGATGATGCTTGGTTGGCTGCCTGCGCCAAGGATGCAGCTGTTTTGCACATCATATTCAAAGTTTCAGACCCAGCTCACAGTGTGGCTATTATCTTCTCGGAATTGAAAGTCAAGATGCAGCAGTGAATTCCAAATATATATTTCTCCAATGCAAGAAAAATAGTGTATTAATGCCAAAAATATGAGTTTTTAAAGCGACCCAACCTCTTCTGCTATACTACGTTTGTCTCAGCAGAAGCTATCACAACTCACAACACCAACAAACGGACATAATCACGTACACGTTTAGAGGAACCTGCAACAGCGAATGCACATAGGCAGGAAATACCAGGAGAAGAGCACCAGGTGAATCACTATCTCTCAACATCGCATCCAAGGAAATATGAGATTCAGTTGCACTTTGATATTGAACTTCGGAATTGGAGGAAGGAGATAGACTGATTTTATAGGAAAGGGAAATTGCTCGCTGTTCACCGCTGCCGGCCTCCAGCCACGCACATGGCATTAACAACAGCGCAGCCGCGTTAGTTGGCCGGTTTCCGATTCAACCTCTGTTAAGTGGGCTTCCTTGCTTGTTTACTCATTCAGTCTGTTAGGGCATCTTCAACGGCAATCCATAAATTTCCTACCGCATCCGCCCGCAGACAAGGAGAACCAGTCCGCTGACACGGATGTCGGAGGATGTCGTCCAACCCTAGGCGCATACATTTCAAATTGTTTTTCAACAAACTAGATGATATTCATGCAAACACGGACGGATTTCGTACAAACATGACGGGTTTCATATGGCGAATATCATTACATTTCGAACATTTAGAACAAAAAATGTCCCAACCCTCAACCTATCCTACAGCGGCGGTGCCCGGCGTCCAAGCCCGTGTCGTCCTTCATCCGCCGTCTTCATGAGCACCGGTGATAAGATCGATAAAGTAAAGGTGCGGTCTCCGTCGAGGAAGAGTAGAATACGGGAGACGGACCGGTCCACATGGGACACCAGGCCTGCCGCCTCCCGTGGCCTACTCATCCTCGGAGGAGTCGGCGACCTGTCCGTCGCCGTGGACGTGATGTCCACGATGGAAATGGTGTCACCGACACTGTGCTCGTCTCACCAGGCCGGCTGATGGTTTGTCGGCGGCAAGTAGGAGACTCGGCTGGGGTTGTTCTCCTCTGCGATCGCCTGGAACTGCATCTCCTCGGCGGCCGCTTCCTGGCGAGCGGCGGCTTGAGCGCGGAAGGCATCATAGATGGCACACTGCTCCGCGACGAAGTTGGCGTTCGTCGCGGCCATGACCACCACGGCCTCCTCGCTTTCCCGCTGGCCGTAGATCTGGCCCTCCGTCAGCCGGTGCTACTGCAGGAGGAACATGTTGTACCGTTGTTCCTCCTGCGCCTACCGGAATGCCGACAAAGGCGCCAGCGCAGGCTGCACCTATGCCATGGCGATGTTGTAGTGCGCCTGCGCCTACTCCATGGTGAAGCCATTGTGCACAGGAAGCGTGTGAGTCGGAGCCCGTCTCCATCGTGGTCTCGTCCTCATCGTCGGAGACCTCGGGTGAGCTGGCCGGCAAGCCGGCCTTAGTCCACCTGGCACGGCGGCTCTGCAAGGCGGCAGCAAGGGCGGCCACAACGTGGTTCATCTCCGTGGAAAGGTTATCGCACAGAGCTTCGGCTGCAGTCTTGGCGGATGCAGTGCAACGGAGAAGCATGAGGAGAGGCTTGTGTTGTGGTGTGGAGTTAGCCAGGTGTGGCCTCCCTTATAGTAGTTAAACTCTGGAGTCAGAGGTACAGGACGGATCCGACGAGGCTGCCATCGGGAGGATAACAAGGCTGGCGGCCGGGAGATAGCGGCGGGAGAAAAAAAATTGTGTGGGGCGGGGGGGGAGGGGGTGGGGGGATGCGATGACGGGTTTGTACGAGGGGAATCGATAAGAACAATTCACTGTTGGATGAAGGGGATATAATAGTGTTGGTCTCGCTTATTTTCTTTTTACAAATTCTTTAAAATATATGTAAATGCCATTTGTACAACTTGAAACGTGACAACCACCAGCACGAGCTACCAAACGTAATTAGACAGTTCACATGAATTGCGTTAGAGTATATAGGATGCCAAGATATGACTTTACAACGGGCAACAAGATTTTGGATTTGAAATTAAACACCCTCATGGCACCATCACACTTGACATGATCATGTGCATTGCTCAAGTTACATGCACAACTACAAATATATGTTTTTTTTTCTTTTTTTTCGGAAAGGGGTGATCCCCGGCCTCTGCATCAACATGATGCATACGGCCATTTTATTAATGAATATTTTCAACAAAGTCTCAAAGTCTCCACAATTACAGAAAAAAAGGGGATAACGGCTCACACAGAACCAAAAGGCTAGATACACAAGCTAGCCAAAAAGGATAAACCACAACCGGTTGGCTCAAAAAATAGACAGGTAAACTAATTGCCTAGCCTATTACATGACCGCCATCCAAACCGGTTGAAGATATCCCGAGCTACCGTCTCCCATCGGGTAGATCCAGTAACCAAACGCTCCCTGGCCTCTGTCGGAGTGAGTAGCGACCAGGAACGGATTAGCGCCGTAGCTCTGAAGATAACCTGCAAAAAATGAATGTTTGTTGTTCTGTTAAAGACCAGATCATTTCTGCAATTCCAAAGCACCCACACTAAGGCGCACACCCCCACGCGAATATGTCTTGCTAACCCGGGCTCTACCCTGTTTAGCCATGTTCCAAATAACATGTTAACCGAATTCGGTGGAGGAATATTGAAAGCAATATGGATAGTCGTTAGAACTACAAATATATGTACATTGCTCAAGTTAGCAAAGTACCAGGAAGAACATGAAGCTATCAAGACGGCCCTCGCACAGCAGCAGCAAGAACTTGAATCTATCAAGAAGGCCCTATTAGACCTGAAGGAAGAACTAAAGCTGCCATGAAGGCAATTCGAGAGCAGCAGGATGCAGTTGAAGATGGCAAGTGTCCTATTTTTTGTTCGATACTTTGTCCTGTCGTTCTTAATTGTAATGGTGTCCATTATGAATCAAAGTTGTGAGAGCAAATAATGAAATTTATTCCAATTTGGAAGCAAATTTAAATACAAAAATTTATCGGAGTCTACAAACTATGACAGTTACGGATACTGTCACCAGCGTATGGGCCCATGTCTAAGCAGCCACTCAGCCACCTCTGGTCCCACATGTAAGCAGCCATGTCAGCAAATTCTAGGCCCACATGTTACCGGCATTCACCGTTCAAAACTACCGCCCGACTTATTACTGACAGGCACTGTCGATGAATAAACCTCAGTTCGGGCACATGGCCGGACTTCATGTAATGTTTTGGGCATGGTGAACTCCAAGTGAATGTCTTGCACCGAATGCAGTCGATGCTGGCGATGACAACATCCTAGGATGTCGAGGCCCTTGTTGGAAGCTTCGACGTGGAGCTCTTGACTTCCCAAGGCATAATATCTAGAGCTCTCTAGGTGAAACCTTAAGGTTGAGCTTTGGCTGAAGCGGTCGGCGGCGGCTTTCACGCCGTATCGCGCTTGGGAGTGTCGCCTTGGAGATTCGGTCTCCTGTCTCGCATCAGTGGTTGGAGTTTTCCAGAAATTTCATCATTGGCTAGACGCGTACGTAGCCTCGGGGCTGGACAGAGTGACGGTCGGAGCGGAGACATGGAAGAGTACTTCCGTGTTGAGGGGTGTCGACTTTGATCACCTGGGTGACAGAGTTGTCGACTCGTTGGGTTCGTGGCCTCGGGCTTGGTCGGAGTTGAAGCCGGAGCGGCGGCTTCGGACAGTGTCTTTGTGATGTAGGGTGTCGTTTCTGGTCACTGGGTGATGGAGTCGTCGGCTCTTGTGTGATACGCGGTCTGGGGAAGAGGGTGTATGAATTGCAGAGGTTGTACGTTGGAGCGATTGCTCAAGGTAGTGTTGTAGGGTGTCAACTGCAGTCTCTTGGATGATGGAGTCGTCAGCTCATTTGGAACGCATCCTTGGGGTATATTGGTTCTTCTATATGAAAAGTCAGACCTCCTGCGGGTTGCTAAAATAAATTCTCCACCAACCTTTATTTGAGTGTATTAAGTTCTTATATATATGAGTCTATATTCACATGAGTGTATAGCAGGGCCCAAAACTTCATCCACACTTTCATATTTCCTCGTTCTTCTGACTGACATGTTACCACATAAATGAGTAGCAAGCACGAAAATAGAGCAGAGAAGAAGACAAAAGAAGCACTGAATACATTTACAAACGCGTAGGATTTAGAGACATCAGGAGAAAGACAATCCATACTTTGCGAACCCAACGTAATTTAATGTTAGCATCAGCTAGTAGACACGAATCCGGATGCTAATGGGTACTTGTTCAAACTGCCCTTTGGTGATAACTGGCACGAGTTTTGAATTAACGCTGAGCTTAAAAGTCATCAGCTTCGCCCGACGTCTAAGAGGTAGCTTCAACGGCGATGCGGTTCGCCAGATCCGGCCCTCTCGCGAAGGCTGGGGGCTCCGGTGGTGGATCTAGTGATGTGGGAGTGGTGGCCTGGTTTTCGACGGTTTTGGGTCGGGGTGGCAGGCCTCCCTCCCGGCTCTAGTGGTGCAGTAGAGGTGGGCGCCAGATGATGGCCCGGCTTGGCTGCCGGCGAGGTTTGTGGTGGTTCCCGTGTGGCAACAGCGTAGTTGCCGCACAGAAGGTGAGCGGGTCAGCGGATTGCTTCGCATGGGGGTGATTTCCAAGATGCTTCATGTGAAGGCATGCCCGGTTGTTGCCAGCCGGTGCCGGTGGCGCCCACGAGCGTCGTTCCTCCCCTTGGAGGCGTTTCCGTGCAGATCTCCGACCTTCTACCCTCGGTTCAAGGTCTTCGGGCAAAAGCCGATGGCCCGGTGTCGGGTTGGGCGACGACGTCATTCTTATCACATCCCTCTTTGGGGCGTCGTCTTGAAGCTCTTCGGTCATGTCCGCGCATTCCATTGGTTGAACGCTCGCGGCATTGCAGTCGGCTGGTGTCCAACCGGTGATGCAAGTGGTTGGCGTTGCGACTTGTGTGGTGACGACAATGGTGGTGTGTGGAGCTGGGACGCGGCCTGTCCTTCTGATGTGAAAGGCTTTGTTTGCCAATAGATGCGCCTATGTTTGTTCCTCGCTATGACAGAGAAGTCGGAGTTGCGTGTGGCGGTGCCCCTGCAGCAACGATGACTCCATGATGACTCCATGACGGCGTCTTCAGCGGACGGTGCCCTCCGGAGGTTTTGTGCTGGACTAGATCGGTATGAGGCTTGCAAACTTTCTTCACTGAAGCGCATCAACAAATCGGAGCTGCATGTCCTCGACGTCTGCGGTCGATTGTTTGGATATGGCCGACAAGGTCCTTCTGTGTCGTCCGTTCGGAGGGGGCCTAGCGGGTCGTCAACAGTGAAGTCGGAGTCGCTTGCTCGGGGAGAGGTGATGATGATAACACTGTAGGCAATCTCAACGGTGTCCTCTTCTTGGCGGTGTGTGTGATCTTGTTGATGTCAAGTCGGTTGGGTGCCCTTGTCTATGGGTATGTTGTAACGGGTTTCGCCCGGATTACCGTTAATTAGCCGTGCAAATCTATTTTACTTTATTTAATGATGAATCGAGCCATAAGGGACCGCCTTTCAAATAAAATAGTTGGTGGTTCTTGTAGTGTTCTGACACAAGTTCAGCTTCACATAAAGCCTCGTTTTGATTATCCCCCGGACTATTCGGTTAAAGATCCATATCACTCAGCTCGCATTTGATATATACGTGAAGACCATCTCTTGTTCAGTAGTTTTGATATATGGTCAGGTCATCGCCTAATCCATCTATGAAGACTTCTCGAAGTGAAAAGTTCCTATGGTAGTTTGATTGGGATGGGCAAAATTGAAAGTAGGACGACAACCAACGGAGAGCGTGACAAAATTTGGTATTCACTAAGTATACAGAAGGTGAGATTAGTTTCCTGTGTTGAAGGTAATGCAACTCTCGATGTATTGATCGGGTGCACGGTGCACGTATATAAGTACAAGGGCAGCCCTCAGCCTCATCTATATAAAGAAACTAGAGGCGGGGCCGGTAGGAGATTATCCTAACAGATACATGCATATAATATGTTCAACCCCCGGGCGCCAAGAAGTTGATACCGTCACCAGTGACGCATAGACTGGACCAGAACTCCTCAAAGGTAGGCGTCCGTAACCCCTTGGTCTTAACATTGGCAAACTGCTGAGCGGTGGGAACGTGAAGAACGCGGATGCGCCCAAGAGACACCTGCTCACGCACGAAGTGAATATCGAGCTCAATATGCTTCGTCCGACGATGATGAACGGGGTTGACGGAGAGGTAGACTGCAAAGACATTGTCACAGTAGACAATGGTGGCCTTCGGGACGTCAAGGAGCAACTCCTGGAGAAGCTGCCAGAGCCACGAGCACTCGGCGACGGCATTGGCCACAACACGATACTCAGCCTCGGCACTGGAGCGGGATACCGTGGGTTGTCATTTAGACGACCACGATATGAGTGAGGGACCCAGGTAGAAACAGTAGCCGGAAGTGGAGCAAAGTGTGTCCGGATAGCCAGCCCAATCGGCGTCACTGTAGGCAACAAGGTCGGTCGAGGGCGAGGCCGTCAACGTAAGACCCAAAGTCGTGGTTCCGCGGATGTACCGAAGAATCCCCTTCACCAGGTGCCAGTGAGTGTCGCGAGGGGCGTGCATGTCGAGACACACCTGCTGGATTGCGTACTGCAGGTCCGGCCGAGTGAGCGTCAAGTACTGAAGGGCACCGACGATGGAGCGGTAGAATGCCACATCTAGCGCGGGTGAGCCGTCAAGCGCAGAAACCTTGGCCTTCGTGTCGATAGGCGTGGGGATAGGCTTGCAGTTAAGCATGCCTGCCCGCTCAAGAAGGTCCTGCGCATACTGCTGCTGGTGAAGAAAGAACCCGTCGGCGCGTCGTACCACCTCAATACCGAGGAAGTAGTGCAACGGGCCGAGGTCCTTAATGGCGAACTCGGCGCTGAGGCAAGCAGTATGCTGGCGAAGGACCTCTGGCGACGAAGCCAACAGGATGATGTCGTCGACATAGAGGAGCAGGTAAGCGGTCGCTGGAGCCTGGTGGAAGACAAACAGCGAGGCGTCGGAGTGAGTAGCTCGGAAACCAAGCTACTGCAGGAAGCCGGCGATCCGCTGGTACCAGGCTCGAGGGGCCTGCTTCAACCCGTATAAAGAGCGGGAGAGCAAGCACACATGGTCAGGATGAGCCGCGTCGACGAAGCCAGTGGGCTGCTGACAGAAGACCTGCTCCGAGAGATGGTCATGCAAGAAAGCATTCGACACACCCATCTGATGCACCGGCCAGGCGCGAGAGACAGCAGGCTGAAGGACCGCGTGAATCGTGCCCCGTTTGACAACCGGGGCGAAGGTGTCGGTGAAGTCGACTCCAGCACGCTGCCGGAACCCGCGTACCACCCATCGAGCCTTATCGCGCTCGAGAGACCCGTCAGGACGAGTCTTATGCGAGAAGACCCATTTGCCAGTGATGACGTTGGCATGGGGGGACCGCGGGACAAGCTGCCAGGTGCGGTTACGCAGCAGCGCGTCGAATTCCTCCTTCATCACAGCGATCCAATGCGGATCGCGAAGAGCGGCTCGAGCTGACGACAGGAGGGGTGACGGTGCAGACGTCGAGGCAGCGAAGAGGTACTCATCCGTGGAATAGCGCGTGCTGGGTCGGTTAATGCCGGCGCGAGGACGGGTGACCATGCGGGTGTCCGGGGCGGCCGACGGGGCTGGCCGGGGGGGGGGGGCGGAGGAGAAGCCGGCGGGGCCGATGATGCAGCTGGCGAGGCCGACAGGGCCGGCGATGAGGCCAGCGACGCCGGCGAGGGGGATCTACCGAGGGCCAGGTCGACGAAGAGGCCATCGGGATCACCGGTGAAGCCGTCGAGGAGCCCGGGTTAGGCGCATGGGATGCGCTCGCTGACCGGGCTACGGACTCAAAGGGAGTCGGGGGCGCCGTGGCCGCCGGCGAGGATGCAGCCGGGACGGTGGGAGAGCCTGAAGCGGCGAGTGAAGGGCCCGGGTCCAACGCCGCGGACCCAGATGGGGACCCAGGCGCTGTGGGCGCGCCGAAGCCAGGGGGAGGCCCACACGCTGCAGGGGCCCGAAGCCGGGAGGGGGGCCGTGCGCAAGTGAGCGGCCTCCTCGAGCGGGGCCGGGAGGCGCGGGGGACGATGGCGAGTCGACCGACGGTAGTACCTGGTGAAAGGGAAAAGACCTCTCGTCAAAGTAAACGTGTCGTGAAGTGAGAACTCGGTGGGAAACCGGATCATAGCAATGATAACCTTTGGTGTTTGGTGGGAATCCGAGAAAGATGCATGCCACGGAGCAAGGTGCGAGTTTATGAGGGGTAGTGGAGGCAATGCTAGGATAACAGAGACACCCAAAAACACGAAGGTCGTCATAGGAGGGAGGGCTACCAAAGAGGAGATGATGTGGTGCAAAGTTCCCACGAGCACGACCCGGACGAATGTTGATGAGGAGAGAGGCGGTGGAGAGGGCGTCCGGCCAAAACCGGGGCGGGACGTTAGCGTGGAAGAGAAGAGTGCGCACACAATCATTGAGGGTGCGAAGGATCCGTTCGGCGTGACCATTTTGTTGCAAGGTATACGAGCAAGTGAGACCAAGAATCGTGCCATGTGTGGCAAGAAGGGTGCGAACCCCGACGTTGTCGAACTCCTTCTCGTTGTCAGTCTGCAAGGCATGAATGGGACGCCCAAACTGTGTAGCGACATACGAGTAAAAGGTAGTGAGAACGGAGAGTGCATCGTATTTTCTCCGCAACGGGAAGGTCCACACATAGTGCGAAAAATCATCAAGTATGACAAGATAGTATAAAAAACCCGTATTACTGGCAACAGGAGATATCCATAAGTCACTATGAATCAACTCAAATGGATACGATGCCACCGATGAGGATGCACTAAACGGAAGACGGACGTGCTTGCCGACACGACACGCATGACAAGTATGATCATCGGTTTTATTACACGTGAATGAAAAGTCCTAAGAATATAACGAAGGGTGGCCGGGTTCGGATGTCCCAGCCGAGCATGCCAAGGGTCCACCGTGGCGGAGAGAGCGGCCGGAGCGGATGTGGAGGTGTTGTTGGAGTGAAGCGGGTAGAGGCTGTCCGGACTATCACATCGGTGGAGTACCATCCGGGTACGGGCGTCCTTGACAGAAAAACCCACTTTGTCAAATTCAACAGTTATAGGATTTTCACGTGTAAGAGAACGAATGGAAACAAGAATGGTGACTAACTCAGGTGAAACTAAGACATTAGACATATGTATAGGCATGGAGTTAGACAGAAAAGAACCATGACCGACATGAGTAATGGGAAGGGAGGAACTGTCCCCAACAGTGATATGACATGCGGTAGAAACTGGATATGCGGAGTTGAGGTTACCAGGGTTGGAAGTCATGTGGGCGGTAGCCCCGGCGTCCATATACCAGTCGCCGCCTCCGGTGTATGTGTTGGGCGTAGGAGCGGAGTGAAGCGCCGCGAGGAGGGTCGGATCCCAGGGAGCCGGCAGGAGTGCGGCAGCCGCGGCAGGGTAGGCGGGCATGGCCGCGGGGTAGCTGCCTGGGGCAGCGTACGGTGGCGCCCCGGCGGGGTAGCCGCCGGGGGCAGTGAACATCGCCTGATGGGCGCCGGGGCGGGGACCGAGGATCCCGTCCGAGACGGGGGGCCGCGGCACGGGCATCGTGTACGCATAGACCACCCCTGTGGGAGGAATGGCACGGGAGGTGCCCGCGGCAAGCGCCATGTGCGTGGCCCGGGACTTCACCATCTTCATCCTCCTCTCCTCCAACCGAAGATAGGCCACAACCCGAGGAAAGGTCGGGTCTGGAAGGAACGTGAGGTTGGAGGCCGCGTTGCTGAACTCTTCGTTTAGGCCAGCGATGAGTGTGCTAAGGAGAAGATCGTCGGAGACCCGCTCCCCGAGGTCGCGAAGCTCGTTGGCAAGTTTCTTAAGGCGCATACAATGATCGTCGATAGACGAGTCAAGTTGATGGCAGCCAAAAAATTCTTGCTGAAGGAACACGCGGCGCTGGAGGGCGTTGTCGAGGAAGAGCCCGTTCAGCTTCGCCCACACCGTCTGCGCGTCATCAGTGTCGCAAGCGATGGTGTGGAAGATGTCCTTGGAGATGGTTTGGTACAGCCAGCGGGTGATGGTGGCGTCGATGGTCAGCCAGTCGTCGTCCGCGAACATGAGGTCGGAGTCGACGGAGCCATCAACGTGATCGATGAGGTGGTACTCGCGGAAGACGAGGGAGAAGTAGGTCTTCCAGGCGTAGTAGGTGGAGGTGGCGTAGTCGAGGATGATGGGCACGCGGGCGAAGATGTCGAGATCGTGAACTACTTCCACCGGGGGAGGAGCCGGACCTTCCAACGTGATCGATTGTTATGATGATTTTCATCTTCACTCTGAAATTCTTTGAACTTTTCAAATGTTTCAGACTTATGTTTCATTAAGTAGATATACCCATATCTGCTCAAATCATCTGTGAAGGTGAGAAAATAACAATATCCGCCTAGAGCCTCAATATTCATCGGACCACATATATCTGTATGTATGATTTCCAACAAATCTGTTGCTCACTCCATAGTTCCGGAGAATGGCGTTTTAGTCATCTTGCCCATGAGGCAGGGTTCGCAAGTACCAAGTGATTCATAATCAAGTGGTTCCAAAAGTCCATCAGTATGGAGTTTCTTCATGCGCTTTACACCGATATGACCTAAACGGCAGTGCCACAAATAAGTTGCACTATCATTATCAACTCTGCATCTTTTGGCTTCAATATTATGAATATGTGTATCACTACTATCGAGATTCAACAAAAATAGACCACTCTTCAAGGGTGCATGACCATAAAAGATATTACTCATATAAATAGAACAACTATTATTCTCGGATTTAAATGAATAACCGTCTCGCATCAAACAAGATCCAGATATAATGTTCATGCTCAACGCTGGCACCAAATAACAATTATTCAGGTCTAAAACTAATCCCGAAGGTAGTTGTAGAGGTAGCATGCCGACCGCGATCACATCGAAATTGGAACCATGTCCCACGCGCATCGTCACCTCGTCCTTAGCCAATCTTCGCTTAATCCATAGTCCCTGTTTCGAGTTGCAAATATTAGCAACATAACCAGTATCAAATACCCAGGTGCTACTGCGAGCATTAGTAAGGTACACATCAATAACATGTATATCACATATACATTTGTTCACCTTGCCATCCTTCTTATCCGCCAAATACTTGGGGCAGTTCCGCTTCCAGTGACCAATCTGCTTGCAGTAGAAGCACTCAGTCTTAGGCTTAGGTACAGACTTGGTGCTCCTTAAAGTTTCCCTTGTTGTTCTTCTTAAAGTTTCCCTTCTTCTTCCCTTTGCCCTTTTTCTTGAAACTAGTGGTCTTATTGACCATCAACACTTGATGCTCCTTTTTGATTTCTACCTCCGCAACCTTTAGCATTGCGAAGAGCTCGGGAATCGTCTTATCCATCCCTTGCATGTTATAGTTCATCACGAAGCTCTTGTAGCTTGGTGGCAGTGATTGAAGAATTTTGTCAATGACGCTATCATCCGGAAGATTAACTCCCAGTTGAATCAAGTGATTGTTATACCCAGACATTTTGAGTATATGCTCACTGACAGAACTATTCTCCTCCATCTTGCAGCTGTAGAACTTATTGGAGACTTCATATCTCTCAATCCGGGCATTTGCTTGAAATATTAACTTCAACTCCTGAAACATCTCATATGCTCCATGACGTTCAAAACGTCGTTGAAGACCCGTTTCTAAGCCGTAAAGCATGGCACACTGAACTATCGAGTAGTCATCAGCTTTGCTCTGCCAGACGTTCATAACATCTGGTGTTGCTCCTGCAGCAGGTCTGGCACCCAGCGGTGCTTCCAGGACGTAATTCTTCTGTGCAGCAATGAGGATAATCCTCAAGTTACAGACCCAGTCCATGTAATTGCTACCATCATCTTTCAACTTTGCTTTCTCAAGGAACACATTCAAATTCAACGGAACAACAGCACGGGCCATCTATCTACAATCAACATAGACAAGCAAAAAACTATCAAATACTAAGTTCATGATAAATTTAAGTTCAATAAATCATATTACTTAAGAACTCCCACTTAGATAGACATCCCTCTAATCCTCTAAGTGATCACGTGATCCAAATCAACTAAACCATGTCCGATCATCACGTGAGATGGAGTAGTTTCAATGGTGAACATCACTATGTTGATCATATCTACTATATGATTCACGCTCGACCTTTCGGTCTCCGAGGCCATATCTGTTATATGCTAGGCTCGTCAAGTTTTACCTGAGTATTCCGCATGTGCAACTGTTTTGCACCCATTGTATTTGAACGTAGAGCCTATCACACTCGATCATCACGTGGTGTCTCAGCACGAAGAACTTTCGCAATGGTGCATACTCAGGGAGAACACTTATACTTTGAAAATTTAGTGAGAGATCATCTTAAAATGCTACTGTCAATCAAAGCAAGATAAGATGCATAAAAGATGAACATCACATGCAATCAATATAAGTGATATGATATGGCCATCATCATCTTGTGCTTGTGATCTCCATCTCCGAAGCACCGTCATGATCACCATCGTCATCGGCGCGACACCTTGATCTCCATCGTAGCATCGTTGTCGTCTCGCCAATCTTATGCTTCTACGACTATCGCTATCTCTTAGTGATAAAGTAAAGCATTACAGGGCGATTGCCTTGCATACAATAAAGCGACAACCATATGGCTCCTGCCAGTTGCCGATAACTCGGTTATAAAACATGATCATCTCATACAATAAAATTTAGCATCACGTCTTGACCATATCACATCACAACATGCCCTGGAAAAACAAGTTAGACGTCCTCTACTTTGTTGTTGCAAATTTTACGTGGCTGCTACGGGCTTAGCAAGAACCGTTCTTACCTACGCATAAAAACCACAACGAATAGTTTGTCAAGTTGGTGTTGTTTTAACCTTCACAAGGACCGGGCGTAGCCACACTCGGTTCAACTAAAGTTGGAGAAAGTGACACCCGACAACCACCTGTGTGCAAAGCACGTCGGTAGAACCAGTCTCGCATAAGCATACGCGTAATGTCGGTCCGGACCGCTTCATCCAACAATACCGCCAAACCAAAGTATGACATGCTGGTAAGCAGTATGACTTCTATCGCCCACAACTCACTTGTGTTCTACTCGTGCATATGAAATCTACGCATAAAACCTGGCTCGGATGCCACTGTTGGGGAACGTAGTAATTTCAAAAAAAATCCTACGCACACGCAAGATCATGGTGATGCATAGCAACGAGAGGGGAGTGTTGTCCATGTACCCTCGTAGACCGAAAGCGGAAGCGTTAGCACAACGCGGTTGATGTAGTCGTACGTCTTCACGATCCGACCGATCAAGTACCGAACGCACGGCACCTCCGAGTTCAGCACACGTTCAGCCCGATGACGTCCGTCAAACTCCGATCCAGCCGAGTGTTGAGGGAGAGTTTCGTCAGCACAACGGTGTGGTGACGATGATGATGTTCTACCGACGCAGGGCTTCGCCTAAGCACCGCTACAGTATTATCGATGTGGACTATGGTGGAGGGGGGCACCGCACACAGCTAAAAGATCAACATATCAATTGTTGTGTCTTTGGGGTGCCCCCCCGCCCCCGTATATAAAGGAGCAAGGGGGGGAGAGGCGGCCGGCCAGGAGAGGGGCGCGCCAGGAGGAGTCCTACTCCCACCGGGAGTAGGACTCCCTCCCTTCCTTGTTGGATTAGGAGAAGGGGGGAAATAGGAGGAGGAGGAGGAGAAGAAGGAAAGGGGGCGCCCCCCCCCCCCTCCTTGTCCAATTCGGACTAGAGGGGGAGGGGCACGCGGCCTACCCTGGCCGCCCCTCCTCTTCTCCACTAACCAATAGCGGAACCTGGATGCTCATACTGGCTCCCACATACTCTACGAAGATCTTTATCGGTCAAACCGCATAACAACATACATTGTTCCCTTTGTCATCGGTATGTTACTTGCCCGAGATTCGATCGTCGGTATCTCAATACCTAGTTCAATCTCATTACCGGCAAGTCTCTATACTCGTTTTGTAATACATCATCCCGCAAATAACTCATTAGTTGCATTGCTTGCAAGGCTTAAGTGATGTGCATTACCGAGTGGGCCCAAAGATACCTCTCCGACAATCGGAGTGACAAATCCTAATCTTGAAATATGCCAACTTAACAAGTACCTTCGGAGACACCTGTAGAGCACCTTTATAATCACCCGATTACGCCAGACGCTTGGTAGCACACAAAGTGTTCCTCCGGTAAACGGGAGTTGCATAATCTCATAGTCATAGGAACATGTATAAGTCGTGAAGAAAGCAGTAGCAGAATAGTAAACGATCGTGTGCTAAGCTATCGGAATGGGTCAAGTCAATCACATCATTCTCCTAATGATGTGATCCCGTTAATCAAATGACAACTCATGTCAATGGCTAGGAAACATAACCATCTTTGATCAACGAGCTAGTCAAGTAGAGGCATACTAGTGACACTCTGTTTGTCTATGTATTCACACAAGTATTATGTTTCCGGTTAATACAATTCTAGCATGAATAATAAACATTTATCGATATAAGGAAATAAATAATAACTTTATTATTGCCTCTAGGCCATATTTCCTTCAAGTGGGTGTCACCATTGATTCATACAACCCATGTATTCTAGGATTTTTTTCTGTGAGGAAAAGCCCTAGTAGAAATTGGGGCTTTGGTTCGGGCCTGGCCAGCCCATTCGTCCCGGTTCTGCACGAACCGGGACCCATGGGGGCATTTGTCCTGGTTCGTGAGCCCAGGGGGCGGCCGGAGCCTCGTGGGCGTTGGTCAAGGTTCGTGTGGACCCATTTGTCCCGGTTCTAGGCATGAACCGAGACCAATGGGCCTCTCTCCTGGCCCGCAACCATTGGTCCCGGTTCGTGGCTCGAACCGGGACAGAAGGTGAAGCTTTAGTCCCGGTTTGAGCCACGAACCGGGACAGATGAGTTGCCTATATATACCCCATCGCCGCAGCAGAGCACTCCACAGTGCTCTGTTTTTTGCTGGCCGGCGAGGGGAGGGCATTTGGGTGCTCTAGCTCACCTCCTATGCACATGAGGTGTTCGATGAAATGCCCGAGCCACACTAGTTAAGCTTTCTCCTCTCGAAGATCGACCTCCGAGCTCCATTTTTCCCAAGATTTCTCTAGGTTTATATTAGCGGTCCGTCACACCCCATCCCCGTCTTCACCGCCGTCGATCGCCTGTGCCGATCTTGTCGCCGACACCACCGTGGTGAGCCTCTTGTTCTTATCTTCTATCTGAAAGAAAAAAATTCTTACTTTACATAGATACTTGTCTAATTTTCTTACTTTTGACACACATAATTATATATAATGCACGCAGATGAACCGGCAATGGATCTACGGTGACAGACACACCTCCAAGTACATTAAGGGCATGCATGATTTTCTCGAAGTGGCTGAGGCAAACAAGCAGAATGGTTTTATGTGTTGTCCATGCCCTAAATGTGGGAATACGAAGTCTTACTCTGACCGGAAAATCCTTCACACCCACCTGCTTTACAAGGGTTTCATGCCACACTATAATGTTTGGACGAGGCACGGAGAAATAGGGGTTATGATGGAAGACAGCGAAGAAGAAGAGGACGATGACAACTATGTGCCCCCTGAATACGGTGATGCTGCAACGGGGGAAGCTCGTGAAGATCAAGAGGAACCAGATGATGTGCCCGATGATGCTGCAACGGGGGAAGCTGCTGAAGATCAAGAGGAACCAAACGATGTGCCCGATGATGATGATCTCCGCCGGGTCATTATCGATGCAAGGACGCAATGCGAAAGTCAAAAGGAGAAGCTGAAGTTCAATCGCATGTTAGAGGATCACGAAAAAGGGTTGTACCCCAATTGCTAAGATGGCAACACAAAGCTCGGTACCGTACTGGAATTGCTGCAGTGGAAGGCAAAGAATGTTGTGCCTGACAAAGGATTTGAGAAGCTACTGAAATTATTTAAGAAGAAGCTTCCAAAGGATAATGAATTGTCCGACAGTACGTACACAACAAAGAAGGTTGTATGCCTTCTAGGATTGGAGGTGTAGAAGATACATGCATGCCCTAATGATTGCATCCTCTACCGCGGTGCGTACAAGGATTTGAACGCATGCCCGGCATGCGGTGCATTGCGGTATAAGATCAGACGAGATGACCTTGGTGATGTTGATGGCGAGCCCCGCGGGAAGAGGGTTCCTGCGAAGGTGATGTGGTATGCTCCTATAATACCACGGTTGAAACGACTGTCCAGAAACAAAGAGCATGTCAAGTTGATGCGATGGCACAGTGAGGACCGTAAGAAAGACGGGAAGTTGAGAGCACCCGCTAACGGGTCGCAGTGGAGAAAAATCAAGAGACAATACTGGGCTAATTTGCAGGTGACCCAAGGAACGTATGGTTTGGTTTAAGCATGGATGGCATTAATCCTTTCGGGGAGCAGAGCAGCAATCACAGCACCTGGCCCGTGACTCTATGTATGTATAACCTTCCTCCTTGGATGTGCATGAAGCGGAAGTTCATTATGATGCCAGTTCTCATCCAAGGCCCTAAGCAACCCGACAACGACATTGATGTGTACCTAAGGCCATTAGTTGAAGAACTTTTACAGTTGTGGAATGGAAATGGTGTATGTGTGTGGGATGAGCACAAACATGAGGAATTTAACATGCACGCATTGCTGTTTGTAACCATCAACGATTGGCCCGCTCTCAGTAACCTTTCAGGACAGACAAACAAGGGATACCACGCATGCACGCACTGTTTAGCTGACACCGAAAGTATATACCTGGACAAATGCAGGAAGAATGTGTACCTGGGACATCGTCGATTTCTTCCGACCAACCATCAATGTCGAAAGAAAGGCAAGCATTTCAAAGGCGTGGCAGACCACCGGAAGAAGCCCGCCATGCGTACCGGTGATCACGTACTTGCTATGGTCAATGATTTACACGTAATCTTAGGAAAGGGTCCTGGCGGACTAGCTGTTCTGAATGACGCTGAGGGACGCGGACCCATGTGGAAGAAGAAATCTATATTTTAGGACCTACTCTACTGGAAAGACCTAGAGGTCCGCTCTTCGATCGACGTGATGCACGTGACGAAGAACATTTGCGTGAACCTGCTAGGCTTCTTAGGCGTGTATGGGAAGACAAAAGATACAGTTGAGGCACGGGAGGACCTGCAACGTTTGCACGAAAAAGACGGCATGCCTCCAAAGCAGTATGAAGGTCCTGCCAGCTACGCTCTTACCAAAGAAGAGAAGGAAATCTTCTTTGAATGCCTGCTTAGTATGAAGGTCCCAACTGGCTTCTCGTCGAATATAAAGGGAATAATAAATATGCCAGCGAAAAAGTTCCAGAACCTAAATTCTCATGACTGCCACGTGATTATGACGCAACTGCTTCCGGTTGCATTGAGGGGACTTCTATCGGAAAACGTCCGATTAGCCATTGTGAAGCTATGTGCATTCCTCAATGCAATCTCTCAGAAGGTGATCGATCCAGAAATCATACCAAGGCTAAGGAGTGATGTGTGATGACCCACAAGTATAGGGGATCTATCGTAGTCCATTCGATAAGTAAGAGTGTCGAACCCAATGAGGAGCAGAAGGAAATGATAAGCGGTTTTCAGCAAGGTATTCTCTGCAAGTACTGAAATAAGTGGTGACAGATAGTTTTGTAATAAGATAAATTGTAACGAGCAACAAGTAACAAGAGTTAATAAAGTGCAGCAAGGTGGCCCAATCCTTTTTGTAGCAAAGGACAAGCCTGGACAAACTCTTATAATTGGAAAAACGCTCCCAAGGACACATGGGAATATCGTCAAGCTAGTTTTCATCACGTTCATATGATTCGCGTTTGGTACTTTGATAATTTGATATGTGGGTGGACCGGTGCTTGGGTGCTGTTCTTACTTGAACAAGCATCCCACTTATGATTAACCTCTATTGCAAGAATCCGCAACTACAACAAAATTATTAAGGTAAACCTAACCATAGCATGAAACATATGGATCCAAATCAGCCCTTACGAAGCAACGATAAATTAGGGTTTAAGCTTCATCACTCTAGCAACCCATCATCTACTTATTACTTCCCAATGCCTTCCTCTAGGCCCAAATAATGGTGAAGTGTTATGTAGTCGACGTTCACATAACACCACTAGAGGCTAGACAACATAAATCTCATCAAAATATCGAACGAATACCAAATTCACATGACTACTAATAGCAAGACTTCCCCCTTGTCCTAAGGAACAAACGTAACTACTCACAAAGCATATTCATGTCCATAATCAGAGGGGTAATAATATGCATAAAGGATCTGAACATATGATCTTCCACCAAATAAACCAACTAGCATCAACTACAAGGAGTAATCAACACTACTAGCAACCTACTAGCACCAATCCCGGACTTGGAAACGAGAATTGGATACAAGAGATGAATTAGGGTTTGGAAATGAGATGGTGCTGGTGAAGTAGTTGATGGAGATTGCCCTCTCCCGATGAGAGGAGCGCTGGTGATGACGATGGTGATGATTTCCCCCCTCCCAGGGGGAAGTGTCCCCGGCAGAACAGCTCTGCCGGAGCCCTAGATTGGTTCCGCCAAGGATCCGCCTCGTGGCGGCGGAGTCTCGTCCCGAAAAGTTTCTTAATGTTTTTTCTCATCAAAAGACTTCATATAGGAGAAGATGGGCATCGGAGAGCCACCAGGGGGCCCACGAGGTAGGGGCGCGCCCACCGGGGGGGGGGGGGTCGCCCCCACCCTCGTGAGCAGGGTGTGGGCCCCCTGGCCTTCATCTGTGGCGATGATTTTTTTAATTTCTTTTAAGATATTCCGTGGAGTTTCAGGACTTTTGGAGTTGCACAGAATAGGTCTCCAATATTAGCTCCTTTTCCAGCCCTGAATTCCAGCTGCCGGCATTCTCCCTCTTCATGTAAACCTTGTAAAATAAGAGAGAATAGCCATAAGTATTGTGACATAACGTGAAATAACAGCCCATAATGCAATAAATATCGATACATGATGCAAAATGGATGTATCAATGTGGCGCAATGTCTTGTCAGTTTCGACCTGGTGTTCCCACCATCCTTCTTCAATATCATGACACGCATCCTAGTTCATCTAGTTGACGAGATTGTCATTCTGGGCCCCGTATTTCTACACAATATGTACCCCTTTGAGAGGTTCATGGGAGTCCTAAAGAAATATGTCCGTAATCGCGCTAGGACAGAAGGAATCATCTCCATGGGCCATCAAACAGAGGATGGCATTGGGTTTTGTGTTGACATCATTCCTGGCCTTAAGAAGATAGGTCTTCCTAAATCGCGGTATGAGGGGAGACTGACTGGAAAAGGCACGCTTGGAGGGGACTCAATAATATGTAGGGACGGGCATTCTTGGTCTCAAGCACACTACATAGTTCTACAGAACTCTACCTTGGTGACTCCGTATGTCGATGAACACAAGAACAGTCTGCGCTCCAAACACCCGGAGCAGTGCGACGACTGGATTACATGTGAACACATCAGGACTTTCAGCAGTTGGTTGGAAACACGTCTCAGAGGTGACAACACTGTTTGTGATGAGTTGTACTCGTTGTCCAGGAGACCATCTTCGACTGTATTTACCTACAAAGGATACGAGATAAACGGGAATACATTTTACACGATCGCCCAAGATCAAAAGAGCACCAACCAAAACAGCGGTGTCCGCTTTAATGTAGCAAGTAAGAGGGGAAAGGACACATATTATGGTTACATAGTGGACATATGGGAACTTGACTACGGACATGATTTTAAGGTCCCTTTGTTTAAGTGCAAATGGGTCAATCTGTCAGGAGGCGGGGTACAAGTAGACCCACAGTCGTGAATAACAATAGTGGATCTGAACAATCTTGGGTACACTGACGAACCGTTCGTCCTAGCCAATGATGTGGCACAGGTTATCTATATGAAGGACATGTCTACCAAATCGAGAAAAAGAAAAGAAAGGAAGCGAATACATCATACTATGAGCCAAAGCGCCACATAGATCTTTCAGGAAAAAGGGACATCGTGGGAGTGGAGGGCAAGACAGACATGTCTGAAGATTATGAAAAGTTTCATGAAATTCCTCCCTTCAAAGTCAAGGCTGACCCAAGCATCCTGATAAACGATGAAGATTATCCATGGTTACGGCGCAATAAGCAAAGGACACAAGCGAAGAAAAAGTGAAGAATTTCTCTCCACAACTATTATGATGATACCATGTCAACTTTCAACCTTTTCGTAGTTCATTTGAAATGCCTGTTGTAACAGACGAGTTTCCGTATGAAACCCTGATATCTCGAAACAGATTGTCTGTTTTGTACACGACGTGCATCCAATTTTTGCCGTAACCCTCTCAACTTTCTTGCACATGCTATGTGGATGAAATGATGATATCATGCCAACTTTCAACCTTTTCAGAGTTCATTTGAAATGCATTTCAATTTCATGGTCTTATAGCTCAAAATAATCAGTAAATGCATGAAAAATAACAATGAAGTCAGAATAGGATGAAAATTGATGATGCGGCTTTGAATGGTGCATTTCGAACACACAAAAAGTCAAGAGTTCAAATAAGTTTAAAAAAATGAAATCCCTTTGTAACAGACGAGTTTCCGTATGAAATCATGATACTTCGAAAGAGATTGTCCATTTTGTACACGAAGTGCATCTAGTTTTTGCCGTAACCCTCTCAACTTTCTTGCACATGCTATGTGGATGAAATGATGATACCATGCCAACTTTCAACCTTTTCAGAGTTCATTTGAACTGCTAGACAATTTGGTGTAATGCACTCGGGAACGAATGGAGGAGCTACCATCACCGACGGTCGCAATGTCAGAGAGGAATTAGTGAGGGAGAGTCTCCACCATATATACATGAGAGGACGAAGAATCCCGACTGTTGTCGTGGGGGTAGCTTCTCCTTCATTCGCGTGTGCTAGACAACTTGGTGTAATGCACTCGGGGATGAAAGGAGGAGCTACCATCACCTACGGTCGAATATGTACACTACGTGAGCTGAGAGTTTTCAAGAAAAGGCTTGACAGACCGATAGTCAATCCGTGTTGAGTAATAATAATCTAATTTAGGTTTTTTAGTACATATATTTAATTGTACAAGTTTAATATTTGAATTATGAAAATAGGAAATGCCGTACTCGGACGATGAAATTCTCCTGGGGGAGTGCGACTGGTGCCACGACGACCGAGGTCTGTGCGACAGGCCTCACTTGGACGAAGGTTGGCGCTTCAGCATTAAGCTGGAGGAGACCTTCGATGTTGAAACGGTACGCAACGACGACAAGTGTTATTTTTTCGTAATTAAGCTCGACTTCAACTATTTCAACGTGTAATTTTCATCTTTTACAATTTGACTAGCTTATCTCTTGCCATGCAAGACGCTATGTCTTGGAGAGGATGGGCTTGGAAGACCATGAAAATATGGAAACAAAGAAAATTCACCTAAGGACCCATCATGATATGGATTTTGAAGTAAATCTGTATAATTCTGAGAGCGTAACCCATTTTGGTTGCAAAAATTGGGAAGCATTTTGAAAGATGTATGATTTTGATCAGGGTATGCTTATCACCATGGATCTTGGTGATCCTGACATCGACCAAGACAATATGGATATTTGGGTCCTTGTTGATACGCCCTCCAATTCTAACGCTATGTGAGTTTCTCAAACATAGTTATTAACTAATTTATATTGTTCATTTCAAAATAGTTGACAGCTTATTTTCATTGAAAGCTTATTTTGATTGTTTAAACAATGTGCAGAACATGGTAGACAGAACCTACTACACCGATGGCTCTGAGTTAACTTATAAGGAGAAAAATCATCTGGTCGCATTTTGTACTGATCTTGAGAATTACAATATCTATTGTAAAACTCCTCCACATTATGGTCAATACGTGCCACTAGTGCACGTGTTGAACTACGGTAACATCCATGGAGATGCCATGGTAAGATTTTTTAGTATTACGACATTCGTGCATCTTTTGCATAAATTATTTTAAAACTTAACTACATTGCAAAATACGAAGTTATTACTATATGTTTTTTAATAGGAAATCTCAAATGATTGTGTGCCTCATCTGATGTATCAGAGTGGTCGCCTTGATGTTTTGAACATACGTCCAGGTCATCCTGCGAATCTCAACTGTCCATACCGGATTTCTATAGGAAGTGGAGATACGAAAATCAAGGAATGGAAAAAATGTATGGACAGTCGTAAGGAGGTTTTTGGAAGCGAAAGGAAGCGAAGCGCAAGAATTGGAAACAGGATGATCTCCATTCTCCATAATGGAGAGTCAGGGTCTATATTATTTTATGCTATTTTACCTTAAAGAGGTTATTTGGGTCCTACCTAATACTGATGATTATGTGCCTAGAACAATTAAGTAGGGTTGATTCGATGACTATGAGGATGATGATCGTATGACTTCTTATTAATAACGAGTAGAAGTTGTATGATGATGATTAGTAGGACTTATTATTATGATGATGCATGATGTGGGCATGAAGAGTTATTATATATCAGTGGGTGAAATGAACATGTATTGGATTGAAGTGAAGGCAACATGCATGTGGTGCATGTCGAAAATAGTACTAATTCAAACTTGATCAAATTAGAATTAATATTACTTTCGACATGCATCACATGTTGCCTTCACTTTAATCTAAGCCATGTTTAGGCATAGCAGTAGCGTTGGTAAACCAAGCACGGAAATAAGAGAGGACACTTCTCTCTGTTAGCTAGCTAACACACCCTAAATTACCCCCTAAACCACCCCTTTCAGAAAAAAACAAAAACCTCAGCTCCTGCCAGCTGCTGACGCGTGGATGCCCATTGGTCCCGGTTGGTGCCACCAACCGGGACTAAAGGCCCTCCTGCCTGGGCTCGCTGCACCGGCCACGTAGAGGCCCATCTGTCTTGATTCGTGTAAGAACCGGACTAAAGGCCTAGGGCATTAGTAACGACCCTTTAGTCCCGGTTCAAAAACCGGGACAAATGGACCTTACGAACCGAGACAATAGGCCCTTTTTTTACTAGTGAAGGTTCCCCACCTGAACTACAAAAAGGACCCCAATATTTAGGGAACGTCAGATGTGACCGTGTCCCATAACGAAAAGTTCACTACAAGAAAGCCAGACGCGCGAATGAAAACGTTCGATATATGAGCTACCGCTGCCGGCTAATTTTTTTATTCTTTTCTGAGAATTATCGCTCTTCTAAGTGGGCTGGGGCCTTTTACTGTTGGGCTTATAAAGCAAAATTTGGTGACCTAAAAAGCAATATCTGTAAAAATATTGGCGTGATAACAATAAGAAAATCTCTACGGAAAATTGTCATTGCTCAAAAATACCTAGATGACAAACATATGACAACGAAAAAACCACACCCCTGATCACCACCACCACCATCTCGCCCCATGGTGTGCCAGGTCCCCGCCCTGGTGTCCAGTGGCGGAGCCAGGAAAAATTAGGAGCCGGGGCGGACTGTAAGCTAACTTAAAATACAACGAGTTGTAATCGAATAATGGGAACTACACATGAGCTTCTAGATGCTCCATACCCCTATACAAATATTAAATTTTAAAAATACCATTTTTCTTAAAAAATATCTAGAATTTGAGGATATCAAACCTGGGTGCCCAATCTAAACTTATATGTTGCGAATACAATACATCTTGAACTAAAATTCATCCAAACAATTTTTTCCTGTACATAGTAACTTTTTGTCTTTTTTGCCGCGGATACGTTTTCTGGTATTTTTTCACAAAATTTCTCACGAAAGTAGATTGTACTCCCAAGTTTGGTATCCCAAAGTCCCATTTTTTTTTCAAATTTCTCGATATATTTTTAAGCTTAATGTTTATATTGGGGGATGGAACACCCCGGTGCTACAAATCATCTTCCTCGAATAATTGGATACATATTATGTACCTATAAGCATTAAACTAGAGAACCATAGATTTTAATTGGAATGAGCTCACTATTGTTGGCAACATAAATTGAGAGTTTGTTTCGGCTATACAACATTTGAATTCTCAATACTTGATTCATGAATAAAACACTTTCTCATGTGAAATCACAATTAATATGGATTGGAGGGTTAAGATTAAAATTCAATGATTTGGAATAATTGAACTAATAAACAATGAATAGGATAGAGGAATCGAGAAAAAAAAAACCTAAGCAAAGCGGAGATTGATTTTCTTCAGTGAAGCTGCTTGGAACGATCAACGGTGAGATCTCCAATTGCCTACATTACTGCAAGTTACAAATATTTAAAAAAAATCCCCCAAATCCGAAGTGTGAAATCCGGTGCCACAAAGTGTACGCATCAATCCAGGCTAAGTAGGATCAGTCACCTGAAAACTCGAAGCATCAATCTCTGGGCACGAATGGATGGGAGGAGGCACCGTTGATTGCCGGCCTGCGGCCTTTCGTGGGAGGCGCTGCGCCAGCTCCCGACGACTGCCTGTGCAAAATTGCTGCTAGCGGGCGACTCGAGCCGTCGCAACAGATCGAGATGGAGGCGACGAGCACGAAACGGGGCGACCTGGTTTGCCTAGCGACTTGTTACCCTCCCGGCGACTGCGGTAGGACTTGCGATGCATGCGTGCAGCCTTTGGGCCTAGGTTTAGGAAGTTTACTAGATGGGCTTAAAAGTAGACCCAGCCCACAGACTATTTGCCCGGGCAGATCACGGTAAACCCAGCTAATTAGTACCTGACTAATAGCTTCGATTAGACGTCAGCCTGCCGCTGAGCCCGGGCAGCTGCCCCGGGTCGCCGGGTACTGCCTCCGCCATTGCTGGTGTCGGTGCCACCCACCTAGTCCTACCCACCGAGGACGCCACCCACCTGTTAGGATAAGAGGGAGTATTAAAAATAAAGTAATAAATATTATTTGTAATATATTAAAGAAATGTTTAGTGTGTGTTTAAAAAAGTCCATCATATATTACGAAAGGGTACACCATGCACTAAGCCACCCACCTAGTCCTGCCCACCGAGGGCGCCACCCGCCTGTTAGGATCAGAGGGAGTATTAAAAATAAAATAAAAAATACAATTTGTAATATATTAAAGAAATTTTTAGTGTGTGTTTAAAAAAGTCCATCATATAATACGAAAGGGTACACCATGCACTAAAAATGTTTATTGTATATAAGGAATTGTTCAACGTATATTTCAAAAATGCTAATACAGATTTAAAAAATGTTCTCCAAATAAGAAAATATTTATCAGTTTGCTTTTGAAAAATATTCACCGTATGTTACAAAAACTTTCAATGTATATCACTATATTACGAAAAAAATTGTAGTACAGAAGACTACAAAAAAAGAAATGGTGCAAAAGAAATAAAAAGAGATGAAAAACCAAGCCTGGAAGAGAAAACCCCAGGAAAACGGAATGAAACAAACCAAACACAAAACCGACACACAAAACCATAGAACCAAAAACGACAAAAAAACCAGCAGCAGAAAACAGCAGCGAACTGCAAACAAACCGGGACCTGGGCCTGCCCAACTCGCCCCATTCAGAGTATAGCCTCATCTATTTGCCGCCTGCAGGCAGCGAATAGGATCCACCGTGTTTTGTCTACCAGCTCGCAATCCTGTATTTTGTGTGCTTGCTCGCTTCCTGATGGATTGTAGACAAACGAAATCAATTTGTGACGGGGTCTAAGGAAAACACTTCGCGGCAGAATGAGAGGGAGAGACCAAGAAGCGAGAGGGACCACACATCAACTTTTCAATTTTAATCCGAGTTTATTCTACATTATGTGTTGTGTGTTGTTGAGGGCACCATCGACTCAGTGACTCTGTCACACAGATCGTGCTTTGGCTGTCACGGTTAGCACAGGGGAACCTATGTTGTCTTAAGCTTCTAGATCAACTACTGCCGACCCAATGAATTGGTGGAATGTAACTCGTTGCTTCTGACACACTCCGCATCTATGGCACTCCAGGAAATATTTCTTGCATTGGGCTGATCTTTGAGAGACATGCAGGATGTTATGGCTCTCAGTTGTTCCTCCCGTGTGTTGATCCCTTAGCAGGAGCTCCTGAGCAATGCGAGGGTTGAACGGCAATTAATGTCACTGTAAACTTCCCAACGTCTTCCATGCCTACAAGTAATCAAATAGCTACAAAGTAAATGGCGATATGCCACGACATGACAGACCAGCAACTCGGGAGGAGGAACTTGGTATTAATATTTGGGGAAAATGGTTCGAGATCTTGAGCTATCATGAAGCAATAAGTAAGTCAGATGGCAAGGACTCAGTCAGAACTGAACACAAAGCAGACGGAATCAAGTGATGCTCTAAATGCTTAATAATTCACACGCACAATATAACAACAAAAATAGATGGTGTTACTTGTAACTTTTCATGATACGTTCAGCTTTATATAAAGCCTCGTTTTGGTACCTCGGGTTTACATAAAGCCTTGATTCGATCATGACTCAAACACTCTTACCCTCGGCAGAAGGTTCGTGTTAGGCAATTCACATCTTATATATACATGAAGACCACCTCTTATTCAATAGTTTCAATATATGGTTAGGTACGCGTCGCCTGATTCATTCTTGGAGTGAAATTCTGCTCTAGTAATTCGGCTACAACGGGCGAAAAATAAAAGTATACAAAAGGCAAGATCAGTTGTTGCTTCGAGCAACTATGCATGACATGCCAAATGCGTTCACGGGAGATGATCCTTTGTTGGCTGCCATCGGCAAGGATGCAACCGTTTTGCACATCGCATCCAATGTATATATTCAAAGTTTCAGACCCAGCTCACAGTGTGTCTATTATCTTCTCAGAATTGAGAGTCGTGATGCAGCAGTGAATTCCAAATTTCTCCATTGCAAGAAAAATAGTGTATTAATGCCAAAAATCTGAGTTTTTAAAGCGGCCCAACCTCTTCTGCTATACTACGCTTCTCTGTGCAGAAGCTATCAGAACTCACAACACAGCAAACAGGCATAATCACGTACATGTTTAGAGGAACCTGCAACAACGAATGCACATAGGCAGGAAATACTAGGAGAAGGGCACCACGTGAATCACTCTCTCTCAACATCGCATCCAAGGAAATACGAGATTCAGTTGCAGTTTGATATAAAACTTCGGAATTGGAGGAAGGAGACAGACAGAGTTTACAAGAAAGGGAAATTGCTTGCTGTTCACCGCCGGCCTCCAGCCACGCACACGCCATTAACGACAGCGCAGCCGCATTAGTAGGCCAGTTTCTGATTCAACCTCTGTTAGTGGGCTTCCTTGCTTGTTTACTCTTCCTTAGTCTGTTACTCCCCTGCAGCCTCTCCCTTCTCAGATGTGAGATAAACACCATAAAAAAAGATGTGAGATGAACGAACTTACTTATAGTGTTTTTTTTTTGCGAAAATGAGGATAACCTCGGGCCTCTGCATCGAGCAATGCACACAAACACAACCATACTTATTTATAGAGAGTGTTAATAAACAAAACTTGTGTATAGAGAGAAAATGCTTTGGGATCAATGCTCTAGTATAAGCTGGCTGAACAACGTCGTTTGTATGGCGGCACTCTTTTGTTTTCTGACCTTTTAAGAGAGATATTTTTAACCTGATTTGATTAATGAAATCAACACAGTTTTGATACATAACAGTCCACTAACAAAACAAAAACAACGGTACAAGCTCAGCGGAGCTAGAACATCGTTCACACAAAAAAGCCTCACACCAAAACCACTAAACTTCCTACAGGTCTAGAAAAACATAGAAGATTCTTAATCTAAGTTGTGGAAGGGACGCGTCACCATGGTCTTGTCAGTCCGTTGGCGCTCACAATTTTATACGATCAAACACCTCGACTGCCATCGCCCTTACTTTTTTGGATCCAATATTGAGAGTTACCATCGCTTTTTTCCTTCTGTACTAGTCAATGTGTACGTACAATGCACGTTAATTTGGAAGTATATTAAGTGCATGCGAATATTAAGTAGGATAGTATTTGCGTGTTATTATATGATTAGCACTATATTTGGTATGAAATTAACTGCACGCTAAACGTGTTGAGCGCTCGACATTGAAGCAATCTAGGTCGTTGGATTAACATGATTTGATGACCGAGATTAATTGGATCTGCCCCTTTGGGTCTTTTTATATTGGTATAGATATAGATAAACCATCCCAATCATCAATATACTGACATATCACGTGAATAATTGAGGATAGATCACGTGACAGCTCCACGTAGAAACCTGCCCTATTGTGTCTCTACCAAATATCTCATATGGGTTGTTTGTTGTGATCCAAATTCATGTATAGAGATAAAGACTAACTTCTGACGATATTGACCTAGGTCACATGTGTCACATGTGTTATATATATCCTTTGTAAGACGCCGCACGGGATAAGTTGACCAGTTAGTAAATCCCCGGCATTTGTAACCTCCTCTGATATAGTGAAGATTTGTTGGCTGGCGCCCGTGGTTTTTTTTCCCTTCGTGGGGTTTTTCACGTTAAAATCCCGTGTCTCCTGTGTTGATTTTGTTTCTCGTCGTTTTGATTTGCCTGTCATATCTCTAACATGAATAGCCAATCGAACAACAATTTTTCTCCAACCACCGGAATGGAGGCATTCAAGCAACGTAATACATTGATTTAGACAGGAAGGTACCACATGCAACTGAAAAGCAAATTGAATAACACCCCAGATGGATTTATCCGTTGAGCGTCCAAAGACCGGATGATTAGTCGACATGTCATGGTTATAATACATACATTTCTTCTCCCAAATCCACCCACGATGCGGAAGTAACTCTTGGTGAACCAGTTGTTGTACTAAACTTGACAAACATACATCGAAAGCAGAACTATTTCTGAAGTCAAGAAACACCTACAATACCTGCCTTACTGCCTAGTGATGGAGAAGGTACAATTCTGAGCTCCTTAAATATCATTTGTGCCCCTACTTGTGCCACTGAATTAGTGCTTGCTCTCGTTCCGACCT
Organism: Aegilops longissima; assembly: GCA_021605205.1. Lineage (NCBI taxonomy): Eukaryota > Viridiplantae > Streptophyta > Magnoliopsida > Poales > Poaceae > Aegilops > Aegilops longissima. The sequence goes on from CM038682.1 coordinate 47,188,647, forward strand.
AAGTAACGTGTCATATCTTGTCTCATTTGCTTTACTGCTCAAGTACTCCTAGGCATTGGAGGTATCCGGAAGCACTCAATAAAACATTGTTAACTTGTGATGGAGATCTCATTCGATTTTATATCGAAGAGCACCTGACATTTTGTTGAGTACATTTACACGGTCACATTGGATCGGAGTAGTTCTACTATTAGCTTCATTGTTGTAGTTCATCAATTGAGACCGTTCATAGAAGTAACGGAATCTTGTTGTTCCAACATACATTTTGGAACATCAGTTACATGTTGTTCATATCAGTTCTGGTTTGATAGAGATTATTGGAGTTATGATCAATGTTGTCTCCCTAGCTCGATAGTTATAAAGATGATTAATCCTTTGCATGGGACATAAATATTAGTTTTAAAAAAACCGAAAGATCGGACTCGACAATCATTCAATATAGTAGAAAAAAATCGAAAAAACATATGTACTAATCAGTTGTTTGCATCAGACAAAAAAGTTGACCCTATGCTCCGATGAACCATCCTCCAAAAAAAATCTAGAAGGTCCCGGAACATTTTCGGCACCCTCCAAAAAATTCCAGACGCCTTCCAAAACTTTTCTGACTTGATCTTTACTCCAAAACAATTTTCGGTTTCTCAAAAACACTTCTAGTTTTCTCTCCAAAACATTTCCAGTGTCTCCGAAACTTTTCTGGTGACTTTCTCTCAGACTCCTTTCCTAGTACTCGGCAGATAGATGACCCTTAAGTATATGACCTTGCAGGTTCGGTGAAATATAGACATGACCTGAACTCTTTCTGCTCAATGATAGACAGCGGAACCGTGGACATCCATATTGATCCCTATACCCACTCGAATGGATATTCGAGTTAACCATTAGTTATTGTGTGCTATTCTTGGTGCTTCGCGATATGTTACAAAACCCGGGGTGAGATTTATCTAGATCCCCATGAATCAACAACTTGTTCACTATGTAGTTTAATCGTTATCGATTTTGTTCTCTTTTCTCGTTCCCATGTTCTGACGTCCCTGTGATCAAATCACACTGTGTTTCACCAGACGATGATGGATACCTTAACATGGAGAGGGCCCAAAGAATATCTCTCCATCGTCGAAGGAACAAATCCCAATCTTGAGCTATCTAGTCCCTTGTCATAGTTTTCCGTGAACTCGTAAGCCTCCATAGTAGCCACCCTATTACAATTGACGTTGAACAAACCTCAAAGTTCACGAAGCAAGTATGAAGGAACTTGATAATTTCATGGTCTAAGGAATTATGCAAAGGTTTAACTTTCTCTATGTTATAAACAATTAACTTATGACGAATAGATCTCCTAACATAACAGCAATTGGGCCGGTTCAACACAGGTGTTCTTCTAATATTGTATCCTCAAAGTTGTCAGCATACTCATGCCCATGATCAGGAAAACAGAACCATCGTGCAACACTTGAACTAGTCTTAGAGGCTAGGCTAGGAATCTATTTTACAGTTTATCATTTCACACGTGAATATGAGTTTTCCTCCGAGCCTCGTGGTTGTTGCCCACTCAAGAGCCATAGTAGTTATACACGGAATATAAACATAATTAAGAACATGGAAATAAATAGTAACATTTATTATGCCTCTCGCGGTGAGGTAAAATCCCGATGTCATGTACTCCAGGGAGTGTTGTTCCTTTTTGAGTATGAGTGTCTGATTACAGAAGTGTCGACCCCGTCACTTGGTAACCTATACAAAACATAGAAATACAACTTATTCGATCTAGTAACCAAAATTGATCTAAATTATTTTGCCTAACAAGTAGAAATGCTATTTTCCTTTCGTATTCAATTATTTTGGCACTCATCATGCTCACAACTAGCAATGTGGCCCGTCCAAATGCAAAAGCAACATCCTCATACCTTCTTTACTATTGCTTTAGGGCAACTAAAATGTTTGTGGCAATACTCGAGCAACATCTTGCTGCATGTGTTTATATTATTTGGCGTAAACAAATTGTTGTCAAGTTTATTTTACGAGTAAACTAATCTTTAGGGCAATTAAACCACAGGTCCCTTATCCGCAAATGGGCCGGCCCAAAGGAACTACATGAGGATACATGGGGTGCCTGTTTGGTCAACCAACAGTCACGGATTTCGTGTGATTACTCGCTCCAGTTATACTTAAGGTGCGTGTTTGGTCAACCAACGCGCAATCACGGATTTCATGTGATTACTCGCTCCCTAACGGATTCTCTCTAGAAAAAAGAACATCACAAGACGTCCTAACACGTGCCTTAAGGGGCAGCACTATTCTTGCTCAAAGCGAGACCTAGCATGCTCTCGCTTCCGGCGCCACGCTAGACAGGACGACCCAGACACAAGGGAGGCCACGGCCTCGCATTTTTTTTACATTTTTTGTTTTTATTTTTTAGTTTCGTTTATACTTCCAAATATTCAAAGAAATATACTACAAAAATACTTTAAATAAAAATATATGAAAATATTAACCAAGCATATGAAAAATGATAAATGTGTATATAGAAGATGTTTCCCATGTATACGAAAAATATATACAAAAAATATACAATCTGTGTGAAAAAAGTTGATCGTGTATTTAAAAAATAATAATCAAGGATTTGAAAACATTAAACAAGTATTTATCAAATGTGTATAGAATTTTTCGCCATCTATTAAAAATGTTAGTCTTGTATTTAAAATATGTTAGTCAAGCAATTAAAATTTGTTAAAATGTGTATAGAAAAAGGTTAATCATGTACTCAGATAATATTATTATTATATTTAAAATTGAAGTATTTATCAAGCACTAAAAACTCTGCAAAATATGTATAGAAATATTGTTAACAATTCACTAAAAATAGTTAAAGTTGTATTTGAAAATATTAAAACCTATATTATAAAATGTTCTAATGTATAAGAAAAATGTAAAATGAAAAACAAAACAAAAGAAAAAGTATCCAAACAAAAATAAACAAAAAAAGATAAAACCAAGGAATCCGTGTGCAGAACAGAATGAAAAACAGTGAAACCCGATTAAATGCAATGAAAACACAAAAAAATCATTGAAAACGAGGAAAGAAAAAATACTATAAAAATAAGAAAATGAGAAGGAAAAAACGATGAAAACCGTGAATAAACAAAAATGAGAAACCAAAGAAAACAAAAAACAGAAGTATAACAACAAAAATAAGAAAACCAAAGAATAACTAAGAAAAGAAAAATTAATTTTTTGAAGTAAAACAAAGATAAAAGAAAAATCGGGGAAGAAACAAACGAATAAAAAAGTAACAGAACAAAAATAGGCGCAGAAAGAAAAGGAAACAAGTAAAACAAAAAAATAATCAAAGAAACCCCAAGATAGGAAACAAAAAAAGCCTAAAGAAATAAAAACTTAAAAATTGAGAAAAAAATAAAGCGGATGTGAGACAAAGGAAAAAAATAAAAAAACAAGGAAAAGCCATAACAGAAAACCAGACTAAAAACAATAAAAAATCAAAAATATCGAAGAAACGAGAGCGAAGGCACCCAGCATCGATAGAGCGTTTCGATTGAAACCAGAACAAACAAAAGATAGACGAAACTGGGCTGGCCCCATGGCTACACGTGGGTAACAGCTTCCCTGCGAGGGCAGCTTTTGTAGCGCCACGCATGTCTCACCCCCACGCTCCGAGCTGGGACGGCCCTTCAATTATTTTTCTTTTTCTAAATATCTGCGCAAGAGGGAATCAAACCCACCAGTTCCTTGCCAGCCAGCCCATCATATGTGTTTATTTATAGCTTCCCCACTCTATTCTTCTTTCCTGGTTTTTTTTCATTTATTATTTCTCCTTTCTTGTTTCTTTTCTCTTTTGTCTTTTTCCTGTTCCTCTTTTCTCTTTTTCGGAATGATTTCGTTTGGTTTTAATTTTAATTTCTTTTCTTATTATTTTTATTTTTTTTCATTTTATTTTGCTAAAGGCACGCACTTTTTTCAATTTTGTGAAACCTTTTCTCGAAATTGATGAACTATTTTCAAAATGGATGAACTATTTTTTCATGTTCGTGATTGTTTTCCAAAATTGATGAATTCCTTTAAAAGTTCATGTTTTTCTAACCATTGTGAAACTTTTTCAAAATCGATGAACCTTTTTCAAATTCGGGAACTTTTTTCAATGTTGATAAATTCTTTAAAAATTGATTATTTTCTCTAAATATCCGTGAACTTTTTTCGAAATCGATGAACTTTTTTTAAAATTCGGTGAACTTTCTTCATATCTGATGAACTATTTTAATATTCGATGAACTTATTTTCATTTAGTGAACTTTAAAAAATTGATGAACCTTTTTCAATTTCAATGAACCCTTTTCAATTCACTGAACTTTTTAAAATTCGATGAACTTATTTCGAAAATAAATTAGCTTTTTTCAAATTTGATGAATTCTCTTAAAAATTGATGAACTTTTTTTTTTGAAAATTGAAGAACTTTTTGAGAATTGTGTAAGTTTTTCTAAATCGATGATTTTATTTCGAATTTATTAACTTTTCTTCAAAACTTGATGAAGTTTTTTCTTTTTTATGAATTTTTTTTACTAGAATGTAGTTGACCGAGTAATCTGCTTTTCAAATTATGAATTTTCCAAATAATTCACAAATCTAAGTGTTACATACGGTTTTGTGCTATCAATATCGCGGCCCGGGTTGTTCTTATATATTTGGTGCTATTCTGTGTCGGTAATCCACTAGATGTGGTGATTAGTTCAATTGTTCGAGAGCTCAATGGTGTGAGTTCGATTCCTCAACAGCTCTACTTTGTGAGTGGTTCTTTTCGAGCTTCAGGATTGTTGCGGTATGTATTCGTGGGCTGTCCCAACTGAGGTCTGCAATTTGCACCGGTTGGCCTTTGCGGCGCGGAAGGCGTGTAATAGGAGCTCCCGTAGCGCCTGTTCACCAGCCGGCGCCCCAGCCCACCCCCTTGCCTCCTATATATGGTGGGGGAGAGGGAGGGGCTGAAAACACCAATTGCCACGCCTCGGCGGCAGCCCTACCTCTCCCACAACTATGTTTTCTTCTCAGATCGGTTTGGGCAGGGTTTGACGAAGCCCTGCTGGCACAACACCACCACCAACATCTCCATCACGCCGTCGTGTTGGTTGAGATCCCATCTACTTCTCCTCTCTTGCTTGCTGGATCAAGAAGGAGGAGACGTCACCGAGCCGCATGTGTGCTGAACGCGGAGGTGCCATCCGTTCGGCGCTAGATCGGGTTGAATCGTGATCGGATCGCGAGCGTGTTAATTGGGCCGACCCATTAAAGCACGAGCCGTGGTAGTTATATCGCCTATTAAAGCACGAGCGTTGTCGCTATTAAAGCACGAGCGTTGTCGCTCCTTGCTTGATCACAGGTTCGCTCGTCAGTTGGGCCGCTCGTTGCTCGTGTTCGCTGGTTGACCACTGACCACTTATAAATGTGGTTGACTATTTACTTTTACAAAGAAGTTAATGAAAAATTAAAAAATTAGAGAAATCGTTTAGAATACTAAAAAAATCATACATTTAAAAAAAGTGCACTAATTTTTTAGAAAAAACATGAAATAGAAAATTTGCGCAATTTGAATAAAGTTTGCTGAAATGAAGAAGTTCGGGAATTTGAGAAAAGTTGATCAATTTGGAAAACAAAGTTGATAAAACTCAGGAAACGGTTCACAAATTTGGAAAATGTTTACAACTTCGAGAAGAGTTCATGAATTTAAAAAAAGTTCACAACTTGGAAACGTTCATAATTTGAAAAAGGTTCACAAAATGAAAAAACTATCATAAAAAATGAAAAAATATTACTTAATTTGGAAAATATAAGTCCGCAAATTTGAGTGAACTTCACGAGTTTGAATAAGTCCACGCATTTAGAAAACTTAAAAAGAAAGAGAAAAAATACGAAGAAAAACCAGCCAACACATAAACTCTGCAAAGAAAAAAGTCTAGAAGCTAATAGAAGCTTCCCAAAATGAACTAACATAAACACTACCATGTGTTATGTGGGCTGGCCCGTTAGTTCCCAGCAGGAGTTGTGCGCCAGTTGCCAAATGGCCTTTAATCGGCACTGAAGGCACCAAATAAGGTTTGGGAAGAATCACTTCATGACGGGGTCTAAGGAAAACACTTCACGAGGAATTAGAGAGAGATAAACCAAGAAACGAGAGGAACCACACATCAACTTCTCGATTTCAGTTTTAGTTTAGTTTCTACATTATGGATTGTGCGTTCTTGAGGGCATCGTCGACTCAGTGAATCTGTCACCCGAAGAAGGAATAGTCACTCAGCTCATCCCATCTTGGTTTGGCTATCATGGTTAGCACGGGGGAACCTACTTTGTGTTTACTCTCTGGATGAACTACTGCCGACCCGAAGAATGGGTGGAATGTCATCCTTTGCATCTATCCCACTCGGCATTTGTGGCACTGCAGAAAATATTTTCTGCATTAAACTGATGCTTCAGAGACATATAGGATTTCATGGCTCTCAGCTATTCCTCCCGTATGTTGGTCTCTTACCTAGAGCTCATGAGCAATGCAACGTTTGAACAGCAAATCATGTTACTATAAACTTCCCAACGTCTTTCATGCCTATAAGTAATCAAGTAGCTACAAAGCGAATGGCGGTATGCGACGAAATATTCATGATGACATAATAGACCAACAGCTCGGGAGGAGGAACTTGGTATTAATAAAGGATCAAGAACCTGAGCTATCATGGAGCAATAAGTAAAGAAGATGGCAAGGACCAAAACTGGTCAGAAAGTAATCGTGTAAACGCTTAATGCTTCACATGCATAACAAAAACAAAAATAGATGGTTCTACTTATAACTTCCAGTGACATGTCCAGCTTTACATAAAGCCTCATTCTGATACCTCGGGTTTAAATAAAGCCTCATTTCGATCATCACCCAAACACTCGTAGAAGATACGTGTCAGGCAATTCACATCTTATATATACATGAAGACCACCTCTTATTGAGTAGTTTCGATATACGGTTAGGTTTGTATCGCCTAATCTCTTCTCGGAGTGAAATTTTGCTATGGTAATTTGGCTGGAAGGGGCAAAAATTAAAAGTAGGACGACAACCAACGCAGAAAACAACATAATTTGGTATTCATTAAGTGTACAAAAGGTGAGATCAAGAAAGATGGGATCAGTTTCTTGCTTCGAGCAACTATGCATGACATGCCCAATGCATTCACCAGAGATGATGCTTGGTTGGCTGCCAGCGGTTCAATGGAATGCGTTCACCTTTTGCACAGCATCCAATGTATTCAAAGTTTCAGACCGAGCTCACAGTGTGGCTATTATCTTCTCAAAACTGAGAGTCATGATGGAGCAGTGACTTTCAGATATATTTCCCCATTGCAAGAAAAATAGAGTATTTAATGCCAAATCTGAGCTTGTAAAGCTAGCGACCCAACCTCTTCTGGTATACTACGCTTCTCTCTACAGAAACTGTCACAACACAGCAAATGGAAATATGTTTAGATGGTACTAGCCCTAATTTTTTTGGCAATGTGGCTTGTGCTCTTGAACAATCACGTACACGTTTAGAGGAACCTGCAACAACGAATGTACATATGCAGGAAATACGAAGAGAAGAGCAACACGTGAATCACTCTCAGCATCGCATCGAAGGAAATACGAGATTCAGTTGCAGTTTGATAGAGAACTTCACCTGAGGAGGCACGGGATCCAAGGAAAATGAAGTATTGAAGCCTGGCGCCGGTACTCCTATCTTCCGTCGCCACCTCACCGAAGAGGCACAGCAGCTGCTCCGTCTCATCACCTTATGAGGATTTCCTCAATACATTTTAGTGTTTGATTTTTTTGCTTTATTTTTATAAAGCAGGGAACTAGTCCCTAAATCCAGCCTTCAACCTCACCTTCTACAAAAGCTTGATCTCCTTGATAGCAAGTCGAGCAAACCCTGGAGATGGTGTCAGCCTTGTTAGAGAAGAATTGGGAATTTTGGTCTAGTCAAATCTTCCTCATTCCCAGTACACACAACTGTGACTTCATTCTTTCTTCTAGAGGTGTTAACCTCGGGCAGAGAAGACCACCTGGCTGAATATCTATAAATGGCACCATGGGGTGAATCCTATGGAGTTGAGAAGATTTGAACCAATGTGCATGAGTGATAGGATTTTTTTTTTTTGAAAAGGAGGATAGCCCCCAGCCTCTGCATCAAGGGATGCATACAGCCAATTTTATTAGATATTAAGCAGAGTACAGACAAAAGCCAACCATTGCCTGAACCATTACAAGATATGAAAGAAACACCTATGACTAAGTCAACTTCTTTCACAACAACGCTTTCAAGAAGCAATAAACGCCCTTGTGCCATCATCTCACGTCTGACCAAAGACTGCCTAGACGGGGATTTTCATCCTGGTTACCGAGATCAGTCAATGAAGACCAGTACAGCAGCAAATAGTAGACAACGCCTTCAACAAGGCAATGACGCAAGTTCGTCGCTGAGTGATAGGATATTGAATGAGCAAGTGGTGAATAATGGATTCCTGATGTTGATCGCACATCCTGCAGGCAGGAGAGTTGGTCCATTGCTCCCATGGCTAGCCGTGCTGCAGTCCAACATCTACCACGCATTACCAACGAATAGAACAACCTTTCCTTGAGGGGCAATGTTCTTCGGCAGTTGTTCGCATAGTCATTCCCTCACAACCCCCATCAGAAAGGCATGGTAAGCATAACAAGGTGAATAGCTGCCATTCAACGCCGAAGCCAATTGAAGCAGACCTTGCTGGTTGTAAGGGTTGGTGTATTCGGAATCGTCGGCGAGAGATGCATGAACTCTGCAATGGCTTCTAAGGAAAGGACTCCCGTCAAATGTGATACATAACGATTGTCTGGCTTGGCATCCACCACAGTTCTCCAATTGGCTCCCTGCCCCTTGATGAATGGCAGGAGGTTGGGAGCAATTTCAGCCGTGCTTGGACATTTTTGAAATTATCAACCATAGCTTGGGTACACGAGTCGCCATCTACAATGGGTAAGCTTAATTATGAATGAGAAAATGTGTGCATGTGTAGTCGTGATCGTTACCAAATCACGCGCCACTCCCGCCACCGGTGCTGTCCCTAACTACACTAAGTCCTGAACAACAATATATGAACGCGCCAGAATAATAAATAGTTGGGGACATTAACGCCACCACATGGCAACCTGCACAGCTTGATTGATAAATACCATGTGCACGTTAATGTAAAAGATAAAACAAAAAAGATAAACCCGTGAGTTCCTAATGTGTTGACACATCATGGCATCGCCTGGATCGGTTCCTTTGTTAGTCCAATAATATTGAGATCCGATAAGAGTGGCATAATATTCGGCCTGTTGAGAACAACTGGCAGTTTGATTTTAGGGTCAGTTCATCAATTAGTACTTGTGTAAATTATCATCTCCACGTCGAATTATCAGTCTCTTTTTTTCCTTTTGGTGTTGTTTGTGACCAACCAATGCAGTTGGATTGGCCGCCGTTCACACCGCGAGCTACACCACCGACGCCTCTCCAGCCATGTACAGTTTGGAGAGTGGCGAAGCGTTAAGGCTCTCGTCAATCTTCTCTGGAACCAACTTACTCCCTCCGTTTCTAAATATTTGTCTTTCTAGAGATTTCAACAAGCGACTACATACGGAGCAAAATGAGTAAATCTACACTTTAAAATATGTCTATATACATTCATATCTGATAGTCCATTTGAAATTTCTAAAAAGACAAATATTTAGGAACGGAGGGAATACTTTTGTGTTGCATGGGCCATGCATGTCACTGTATGCGTATCTTATGTCATGATCTCCTCTTTGAGTTTTTTTTCTCTTTTGCGGGAAATCCCCTATCCGAGCGAGCACATGCTCCACGACAGAAATTCATTATCATTCGCCATGTGCGTCTGCAACTGATTTGGAGGCACGGTGAACGTGCTAGCTAGAAAGAACATATTTTTTCGAGAAGCTAGAAAGAATCGATCAGTTGACAACAGAAAGCACATGGAATGGAATAATTCTGCATCTGCTAGATGTAGATTAATGTATGTATGCCACGTTTTATTCCATCCAAAGTGGAGTTACTGCATCATGTCATTCTCCGGTGCACAACATGCAACGTGCATGTGGTCTTATTCCTTCGACCGCCTTCAAGTTTGCTAAAACTCTTATTGTTTTATCGTTTTGTGAGGTTGCACCGACCATATTTAGAGAAATTAAAAGGCTTTTACAGGTTGCACTAGTGTATATGTTGTCCCTGCCTCTTTGGCTGTTGAAATAGAACCCGACCATATGTCTCTGACTTGTCACAATCAAAGTTCTCATACGATTAGATGTACCGAATGTCGCTTTATATTATTATCTTTTCTTTCTCTCTCTTCAACTACACCAATCACATGCATGTGACTCGACATAGAAAGGAGACAATGGGAAGCATGGCTGCATGCACAGGCAAATAGGGACACAAAACAAATATGCCTGGACACTGACAGGACACATCCACGGACGTTTGAGGGGCCATTTTTTTTTTGAACGTTGGCAGTAGAGCTGCCAAATTCATTGATCAGAAGAAGCGTTAAAAGGACCCTCCGAGGAGGAAAGCACAGCAAAAGGCTAGTGCAAAAAGAAAAGAAAGAAAAAAAAGATCGGCACCACCACAAACCCAAGCTCCACCGACAAGCCATGTACACCATCGGGAAACATCGCCGGGCCTCCAAGGGGACGCCTTCAAGGAGGGAGTGATATCGAGGACAACACCGTCACCCTAATCTGGTCTAGCCAAATCTTAGGTTTTCACCCGGAGACCACAAGCCATGAGGAACGAAGAGCAAAATGAGCTCCACGAAGGTACCTCCAAGGAGGAAGACGACATCCGTAGATGCCGTTACCGCCGGCACTGACAGGAACAGTGCAGGATTTTCATCCGAAGCCGAGTCATCCGCCAACAAACATGGATCCGAGGCCTGCCAGCACCGCCAGGCAGAAAGAGGCTATGCACACACTACCAGAAACAAACGTGTCACGGCCGCACGCAGAAACTCGACGAACACGAGCCAACCTGGTTGGGCCGCCCCGCCGCACGCAGGCCTGGGCGCCAAACCAGATCTAGCTATCCTTAGCCTCCGTGCGCAGACTGGGCGAGGATCCGCACCGCAGCGCACAGGAGGGGCCATATTTGTCAGATCCGGTAGTAGATGCCCTTAGTTCTGCGTTGCATGGGCCAAGCACGTCACCACATGTCCGTTATGTCAAGATTTCCTTTCCGAGTTAACAATCGCCACGCAAACCTTCAACCTTGGCTGAACAAGCGCACGTGTGCTCCATGATGAAGATTCATAATTATTTCTATGTATTCGCCATGCACGCCTGCACCTGAGTTGAAGGCGCTAGAAAGAATCGATCAGTTGCCAACAGAAAGCACATGCGCTGGAATAATTCTAGATCTGCTAGATGTAGATTAGTTTATATATTCATCATTGTATCATCAATGGTCAGGTCCTTCTCCGGCGCTGAACAAGGAACGTGCATGTGGTTGTATTCCATCGATCGGCTTCAGGTTTCCAATGCCACAACTCTTATCATTCTGTGAGGTTGCGCCGACCATGTTTAGAGAATAGCTTTTACTACTGTAGTGCCAAAAAACGTCTTACATTATGAGACAGGGTGCACTGCTTTGTACATACCTAGTCCCTGCCTCCGTGGCGGTTGAAATAGAACATGGCCATATACCTCTGGCTCGTGTACTGTATTAGATATTGATCCACTTAATTAGTGATCGTGATCTGTCCAGCTAAGTCTCCACCATTCAGTAACCTACCGGCTTATAGTTCTGGCCAGTTTGCCGTCTATAAATGACGGCAAGAGGAAGCGACCTGGAGATATCTCTCTGAAACACCAACAACTAATTAAGCTAGAAGCCACCTGGGTCGATCAGATAGCCAGGGTGCTACATCATAGCCGCGGGATCCTCGACGATGGCCAACGAAACAATGAAGCTTCCGCTCGTGCTGCTGCTGGTGGTGATGGCGGCGGCGTCGGTGGCGGCAGTGCCCACGGGCTGCTACAGCCTGAGCACGGTGGAGTTATCCTGCAACAGCATTCTCCTATACGGACCCGACCCCTATTTCATTCGCGGTTGCTGCGCGGATGTTGCTCGGAGCTGCGTGTGCGAGCTCCTCGGCAGCGGCCGCCTCTCGGACGCCGTCCGCCATGCAATCTCCACCCGCTGCCGCCACGTCTGCCACTAGATACCGAGGGGAATCTAGCTGGCCAGGACGTAAGTTGAAACTGTGACGCACCCGTCCAGCAGCTGGCTCACGTATACGTGTTATAATGTCGAACTTCTCGTTCGTTAATTTCAGCCTTGCGTTTTGTGTAATTTATTCATGTAATTTGGATTATGCTGTGTTGAGTGCTCTTTGGTTTTTTACTTGCAATTGAACGGATGTACCCTGTCGTGTGCGTGTGTGCGTATGTGCAGGCACGCTTGCATGTACTACAACATTCCTAACCTTGTACAAGAATATCTTAAGCTCTTAGGTGCATCAAGTTACATTCCAAGTGAAGTGGATTAAATTATTTTCCGATTGTTGCACACCTTCTTTTCTATACATGCGAATTTGATATGCATTATGCTTATAAATGCAATAAGAAAAAAATCTATACTTGGAAATTTTGATATGCATTTTATTCATAGGTGTAGGCAGGAAAAAATTAAAAGGTCGTTGGCCATCGCACGGGTGTTCGACTAGTCCTTTAAGGACTCTAGCTGTGAGGAGTTCCTCATGGGAAACTAACTGAGGGTTGGGACATATGTGCTAAGCACACTCATGAAGGACAGGGGCATAAACCTGAAAATGATGGTTGTCTTTGACATAATCTATAGTAAATAAAAAAAGCTCCAACCTATATATGTCAATAACGTTTTGCAAGGGGCATTGGGTTAATTTTGTGGTGTGGGGACTGTTGTCTTTGACATTGTTCATTTTACTCTTAATCTAGCTTGTTTAATTAGATTGTTCTACTAAGATTGGTAATCAAAATTGTCGGAGCACGCATCATTTTTGTTGCATGTTACTCTTTATGTGTCCTGTGTAAACAGTGGCAGTGGAAACTATGCTAGTTGTGTGTATTTAGATGAGCACTACACTAGTGCGCTTTGTTATTAGTGGCATGTCGCCAGCACGCCGTTGCTAAATTTATAAGTGGCGCTATATTAATGGTCTACCATCTCACTAATGCCCTTCTTGGTAGGCCACAACTAAGCTTTCTCATACTAGTGTCTGTGCGTCACACTCCACTTGTGCCCCCACTGGTGAGCCAGTTCGATTGCTGATGTAATTTCTAATCCTAACTAGGCATCAACAGATCGATGCCTATGGGCGAGAAGGGAGTGATCTTCCCGCCCTCCCTAGTGGTCGGCGCTGGATGCGGGCTTCGTTTGAGGTAAGTATACTAGGACGACGACCCTAATGGTGTGCTACATGGATTGGTCCTTCGATGATCAATGTTGTGGCAGGTGTTGGCGGTGTTCTTCGGCCAAGTAGGTGGTGAGGTGTGCAATAATGGTTGATCCTGGATAAGTTGTCACTAGCGGCCTAGACCTGATCAGGATCTGGAGTCCTCGGTCCGTCGCTGTTGCATTCCCATCCTTATGGGTCTAGTGGTGTGTTCCCACGAGATGGTGGGCGGGGGGAGGGGAGTCTGAGTGAACCCTTTCCATCCAGGTGGCGGCGGTGATACCTGTGTGTCGCTTTCCTCTTGGGGAGACGCATTTTCCTCTCCATACCTTATGAAACTCTGGGTGAAAACATTTGCCAGCCACCGTGTTAGGAACTTCACATCGTGAATCTCTTGGGGGAGGGTGGGGGGGTTGATGATTATGTGTATCTATTGTGCGATGGCAATTCTCCTATCCTTTTTCTTGGTGACTCGTTGGAGGCGGTTAGGTGTCCACTCATGTGCATTTTTTTTCCTTTCTCGACTAGTTCTAGCATGTTTTTATGTTTAATCGGGTTATGAGGATTTCTTCAATATATTGTGGCATTTGACGGTGTGGCATTATTTATAAAAAGCATGGAACTACTCCCTAAACCCATCGTTCAACCTCACCTTCTCTGAAAGCTTGATCTCCTGGATAGCAAGTCGGGCAAACCTTGTTGTCCGTGTAAGCCTTGTTAGAGAAGAACTGGGCATTATGTTCTAGCCAAATCTTCCTCACTCCTGCAGTATATGAAATTATGACTTCATTCGTTCTTCTGGAGGTGATACCCTCTGGCAGAGAATACCACCTAGCCGAATCATCTATCAATGGCGCCGGGGGGAGGATCCTCCGGAGCTGAGAAGATTAGAACCAAAGAGCATGAGTAAAAAGATATTGAATCAGCAGGTGGTGAATAATGGATTCTTGATGTTGGCCGTACATCCTGCAGGCAGGAGGGTGGTACGTTGCTCTCATGGCCAGACATCATGTAGTACAACACCTACTACACATTACGAAGAAATAGAATAGGGGGGCAAAGGCCCACCACGTGTACAATGAGCCGCTTGGGGCTGGGGACCTTTAATCACCAACCGGGACTTAAAAGGTTTGGGGGTTTATGAATTATGGTTTATTTTTCCTTTTAATTTTGTGTTTTTCAATTAATTCTTTTTCACTTCAAACATATTTTACGCTGCTACATACTGTAGACATTATGCATATATAATTTCTCATAGAACCGAGGTTCTATATATCATCGAATTTCTCGTACGACTATTCACATACACACAAATATATATATAGTTGATATAAGGAAATGAACAAAAAGGCCGAGATAGTGCGATAATGATTGAAATTACCTGTCGACCATCCCCCTCACGATTGCGTATTCATTACTATCTTTATATAATGAGTCCAGTACTTGAACTTCTCCCTTGTCAACTTCAATGATAAACAAGATCCAGTGGAAACTGCATTAGTTTCGTTGGGTGTTGCTCCCCTCGAACAGCCCACTGGTGCTTCCTTGGCCCACTGGCATTCTTCTGGCCCAAAAAAAATCCTCCAGGAGTTTCGTTGTGTTTGGACTCCGTTTGATATTGATTTCCTATGATGTAAAAAACAAGCAATAACAGCAATTGGCACTGGGCACTGGGTCAATAGGTTAGTCCCAAAAAATGATATAAAGTTGCTATAAAATGATTGTAGAACATCCAAGAATGACAATAAAATAGCATGGATACTTTATAAATTATAGATATGTTGGAGACGTATCAAGTTGCTTCGGGCATAAGGACTAGGTAGTCTAGTTAAAATTAGCATGATAAGGAGATAGCCGAACATGCTAGGGAATGACGTGATGGATTATAAAACTTTCCAACAACAAAGTACTAGGAGTCCTGAATCTCAGTGTGGATTCGAGTCACTTGTCAAAGTTCTCGAGTTTCGGACAATGCAGACTTACGGAGTGAGTAAAACGGTGAGAGTAATATTCCAACAAGAATTCCGCAAAAGACAGTGCAATGGCACGATATCCTCGAGATAACAGGGGCAATACTCGAGGTAGGTCATAATCGATGATGAACAGGCATATTGAATTGCCGAAGACAAGTGCTGGAACTTGTCTGAGAAAGGGGATCAAGAAAAACATTCATGGTCGGAGCCACGGTTGCAAAGAATCCATTTACAGGTACAAGATGAACTTATACCAAGGGAACAATTGATTTTAAGAGAAGCTTTCATGATAAGATCTACATCCTCTATGGGCATGAACACAGAGTTCAAGGTCGCCTCCCACTTCATCAATGCATAACCTTTCATTCACTCCTCGTTTTCGAAGGAATTGTAGTGCTGAAAATTTATCTAGGGAAGAACCTGAAGAGTATGACTCGCATAAATTTTGAGTTCACACGGATTAGAGAAAGCATAGGTTCAACCCATCGGGATAACTTAGGAACCTATTGTCGGTGTCAAAACCGGCAGATCTCGGGTAGGGGGTCCCGAACTGTGCGTCTAAGGATCAAAGGTAACAGGAGGCAAGGGACACGATGTTTTACCCAGGTTCGGGCCCTCTTGATGGAGGTAATACCCTACGTCATGCTGGATTGACTTTGATGAGTATAGGGGTTACAAGAGTTGATCTACTTGGAGATCGTAATGGCTAAACCCTAGATGTCTAGCCTGTATGATTATGATCCTCCCTATGGACTAAACCCTCCGGTTTATATAGACACCGGAGGGACCTAGGGTTGTACAAGGTCGGTTTACAGAGAAAGGAAGGTGTAACATCCGAACGCCAGGCTTGCCATCCACGCAAAGGAGAGTCCCATCCGGACACGAGGGAGGGCCTTCTATCTCGTATCTTCGCGGCCCATCAGTCTGGCCCATGCCACATAGGCCGGCTCCCCGAGTACCCCACATTCCAGGACTCCCTCAATAGCCCCTGAACCGGGCTTCAATGACGATCTATTCGGCGCGCAGATTGTCTTCGGCATTGCAAGGCGGGTTTCTTCTCTGAATACTCCAAAGGAGTCCTCCGTACATAATAGATGTATCCGGCTCTGTTTAATAATTACAACCTTGAGCTGTAAGGGCAAAAATACTCAAAACAAAGTAAGTCACGTCCATAGGCGATTTTTCAGGCGAGGCGCTATGTCCTGGCCTGATCAGTATTGAACCGTTTTACAACCCCCGTTTCGAGGTACGGTTATTGAAACTCCTTGTCAAAGCAGAGGTCGTGTCCCCTTATCACGAGATTCTCATCAAAATAGGGGTTTGGGTAATCCAACTGTGTCGTTCACACGCCCCCTTGGGAACAGGCGAGATTTAAGTCTTATGAGGGGACGCTTGATATCCACTTCCTTTATAAGAAGATAAGGATATGTATTTTTACCCCACGCCTTCTTCCTCCTCATCCCATCTGCCATTCGAGCTCCAACGCCCAAGTTCCAATCTTTTCCATTGCCACCAAACACCCTAGCCATGTCCGGATCTAGAGCGCGGGGCAAATAGGTGGCTTCCTATGTTACAGAGGAGAACATGAAGGAGCTCCGGGAAGCTGGGTGCTTGGCCGCGGACATAGCCCACCGGCTCCCTGCCAAAAAGCAGATCATTCCCACCCCGGAGCCTAATGAGAGGGTAGTGTTCATCCCTTATTTCCTTTGCTGACTAGGGTTTCCCCTTCATCCTTTCATCTGCGGTCTCATGTTTTACTATGGGTTAGATTTTCATAATCTAGCTCCAAATTCCTTCCTCGATATTTTGGCGTTTATCGTCGTGTGCGAGGCATTCCTCCGCATCCCTCCCCACTTCGGCCTATGGCTCAAGGTCTTCGATGTTAAGCCGAAATTGGTTGAAGGTGAACACGTGGAGTGCGGCGGCGCCATGGTGAGCAAACTTCCCAACGTCTCCTGGCCCAAGGGCACCTTCGTGGAGACCGTCAAGGGATGGAAGTAGGGGTCGTTCTATATCACTAAACCCCATGACATCACATGGGCCGCCACTCCCGAGTTTAAATCAGGCGGCTTACATCATGGCTCAAAAAGGGCCTTGATTGGTCATCATTCGACGAGGTGACGACACTGCAGAATCGCATCAAGGGTGGTATAGTAGACAAGAACACCAGTCTTGCCAGTGTGATCCAGGTGATGCTTTTTCGCCGGATTCTCCCCTGTCAACGCCGGACTCAATATATGTGGGAATTCGACCCAGCCAGTCCTCGGACCCTGTAGAGGTTCTTCGACATGACGCACGAAGACATATGGAAGCTGCTTTTCAAGGCTCAAAATTTGTGGCTGAACACGACCTCGACTGCGGCCTCGACTACGCTCGTCTGGCAACTCCCATAAGTTTTATGATAACTTTATTTTGTAAATCCAAGGAGTATATTGAACTTTCCATTACTCCCATAGGGCTGGACAAAGAAGGCGGAGCGGATCTAATGTCTGTCTCCTCTACCCAAAGACCCAACCATCCCTATATTGAAGAAGATGCTTGTTCCGGCGCCATATAAGGCGCCGGAGAAGAAGGGCAAGGAGAACAGAGGTGGCCACCGCTGTAAAGGCGCTTGGGACGTTGTGTCCAAAGACTCCGAGACTCTCTCCTCTCATGACGAAGATGAAGAGGAAGAAGAGAGAAATTCTACCCTCCAGGGGGAAAGAAGAAAAGGACGGCTTCCGAGGACTTGGAGGCGAAGGCGTCCAAGAAGGGGAAAATCTCCCTTTCGGATGATTCCCAATCGGATGCCGGCACTACCCCTGAGTGGCACCCCAAGCCGAAGCCCGTGGCCGGATCATACGTATCCGAAGACACCATACATATGTCTGATTTCATGCTTTGTGGTTCTAACATATTGAATTTCATGCTGCAGCCCGGCTCACGATCTCCCACAACGATCGTTGTCCTCTGGGATCTCGCTAGGGCCGAATGCGACAGAGAGCGAGTCGCCTCGGCAGGTTTCTCCACCCACCACTACGGACAACACCGAGGTGTTGTCCCGAAGAAACTCTCCATGTCACGAGGAGGTGCGGGAGGCCGTGAAGGTGGTGACGGAGGGTAATACCTCTATTGCTGAAAAGAGGGGGAAATCGACCCCTAGGGAGACCGGCGATGGGGGCCATGCTCAATTCGGCCCCCAACCAAATATTGTTTCGGAGGTCCATACAACTCTGGTATCGGGCGAGCAGCCTCCTTCGAGAGAAGGGGGCGCGCCATCTCCATCGGCATCCTCTATCAATCCCGAGGCGTCGGACACTCTAGTGGAAGGGCTTCAGTGTGCTTCCATTGTGGAGGAACACTATACCCTTATGGGTACAGTGGTCGAAAAGGTTTGATCCGCTAAAAACGGATTGAACGAAGCCTATACCAGCCTTTTAGTAGGCTTCGAGGTATATGACATAATATATTTTTGGTTGTTTGCAAAAGGAATGCCTATGTATAGATAGTAGCCCCTGAGACTCTATTCGGTGTTCGTGAAGAAAGGCCGAAGAGAGGATCAAATAATGTTACGTAGGAGCTAACATATATGTCTCTGTTAATGATCAGGCTTCGATGCAAGCGGCAACCTTGCATACCGCCAAAGTGTCCGAACTAAAGAGGAAGTTGGAGAAAAAGCAAGGTATGCCATAAAAAAGCATATCTGAAATGATACAAAATCTGATTTTTTATCTAAACGAGCTTTATGATTACGCTCATAGTTGACGCGCCTGAGGTCTAGGCCCTCAGGAGCGCGTTGGACAAGGCCAAGAAGGAGGAGGACGAGGAGCGAGCCGCCCGCCGAAAACATGAAGCAAGGTTGGATGAAGTCCAACAAGAGCTAAAGGATGTTGTAAGCAAATGTGAGTCCTTGGAGCGCATGGTGTCAGATCGAGACTCCAAACTTGCTACGGCGCACCAAAGTGCAAAGAAGGCCCGTGTTGAAGCCCAAGGCGCCTGTCAGGAGATCCGAGAGGCAAAGCAGATCACGGCGGGTAAGATCTTTAATATGCACAACGAATTTTTAAGGAGGAAGTACACCTTTCTAACCCGCATTTGGAGTTCTCCAGGAGCGTTTGCAGATCTACCCCGGAGTATTGCTGATGTTGCGGATTTCTTCCGAGCCAAAGAGGGGAGCTCAACAGAGAAGCTTTTCTGGTCACACTACCTTGCGCCAGAGCATCTCGTGCCCCTCAGTGTTCAACTGAAGCAGCTGACCGAACTGCATAGGGTGGCCGAACTAGCCATGCAGGACGTTATAGTCCGTCTTTCGCCAGCTGAACCCGTACCCAGCAGCTACTTTGGGCTTGTGAGGCGGCTAGTCAATGCCTGCCCACGGCTTGACGCTATAAAGCGGTCAGTCTGCATCGAAGATGCACGGATGGCCTTCGCCCGCATCAAGGTGCAATGGGCGAAGATGAATGCCACCAATCTTGCAACCGAGGGACCGCCCGCAGGCAAGGAGCACCGTACGCCAGAGCGATATTTTTATGACGTCCTTGAAGGATCCCGAATTGTAGAGAGATAGTGCTCAAAGGACATCATTTTGGAATGAAAGGATCTGTGCTGCCCAAACTTTGTATTTTATGAAAACGAGTCATTTGTATAATATGTTTCTTGTTTCATCTTAAATTATTTCCCCTCCATTGCGGCCGTTTATTGAATCTGAGAGTTGGCCAGTCGTCGGCTTCAACCCCTCACCTAGATAGTACGGGGGTGTTCGAAATAGCACAAAAACACACTTAACCCAGTGACCTGGTCCTTGAAGGAGATGTTAATGCGGCTTATCGGGCAATCGGACTATGTGGATTCATTACCCTCACTTAGCCATAGGAGTTTGACAATAGGATTGTAGGCGCAGCCCCTGGTATTGTTCGATAGTCCAAACATGGGCGTTGAGAACGCCCGTCCCGGTGAAGACCAGCTCATCGCATAACACGGAAAAAATCGCAAGAGATTTTAATTAATCGCCCAATAGCTGACCAGCTCTCGCCGCATCATGAGAGTCAGTTTTTGGCTTTCTCTACTGAGGTGTTTATCCAGATGAGCCAGAAACAAAATCACAGTAGTTCTCCCTTTACTACCTTAGCCGAACAAGCGGAACATGAGGTTGTAACCACAGGAGCCGGGCAACCCAACTATTGACCAAAGACATGATCCGGAGCCGATGCATATAATGCTATATTCGGGACGCCGAATTGTACTATAAAAAGTGTTCGGACTTTACTGTGTTTTGCAGAAATGTACGCGGCTGAATGGAGCCACTGGCAATTTAAGTCGTGCAGAGTTGTACATGACAATTGGACTAGAGAAAACGAGGGAATACAGATTAAGAAATAAGCCAGTACCAAATAGGCTGGGCGAAAAACTATTTCCATTATAGTCTGATTGATACGTCAAAACGTAGTTGAACAGATAATGCGATAAGCATCGAGGCTATTTTACATGTCGAGCACAAGGGAAAGCTGTTTACAGGTACTAAAAAGGGAAGAGGCGATCGTTAAAGATCTTTTAGATACTCTGCGGTACACCCATGCTTCTCTTTGCCTAGGTATGTGATCCATTTAGAGGATCGGGTTGCCATAAGGGGCCGGGAAAAAGGGGCCCTTGGCACCATCAAAAGATGATGTGGGTTTTAAAGAACCTTATCTTTGATATGCCTCCATCTTTGCCCACAGTATCTTTAGTGCATAATTATGTGCATGCGGTACATACACCGCAGCTCGGTTGGGGCTAAGACAGAGGCCGAATTGCTAATGGAGCTCCTGACGAGCTGGACTGTCATTTTGCAGGGTAGTCCGGACTCGTTTGACACGGTCCGTGGGCTTGACTGCCGATGTAGAGTTTGGCTTGATAAGGCCGACCTGGACTTCCGCCGCGAGGGCCGCGGTGTGTTCCTCAGTACGGAGGGAGCGGTCCATGTTTCCATGGACTGTTATGACACCGTGTGGTCCTGGCATCTTGAGTTTTAGATAGGCATAGTGCGGGACCGCATTGAAGTGGGAAAACGCAGTTCGTCCGAGCAGTACGTGATAGGCACTTCGGAAAGGGACGATGTCGAAGATCAAGTCTACGCTTCAGAAGTTGTTCGGCGAACCGAAGACGACCTCCAATATGATTGAGCCCATGCAGCGGGCCTTTACACCAGGAATTACCCTCATGAGAACTCTCATGAGGTGGAATCCATCGATAATTGGGTCGAGGACCAACGCGGCTGAACCTCCATGAAGGATACTGATCAGATGATCTCTGCGATCAAAGATGATCGGGCATGCTGACCATGGGTTGAATTTTGGGGCGACTGGCTCTATCACATAGACGTCCCTTAATGCGCGCTTGAGCTCCCTTTTGGGAATGTGGGTAACGTATATCATGTTCACCGTTTTGACCTCGGGGATTTCTTCGCCCCGGTGTTGATGGGCGAGGCTCCTCATTGTCGTCCTCGCTGGGCGACCCTTTCCCTGTATGCTCGGTGTTTAACTTACCAGCTTGTTTAAAGACCCAACAACTTCTGTTGGTGTCACTACTAGGGAAAAGCCTAGCAGCAGCGCGGGTTTTAGGCCTATCGATGGCGCGACCAGGGCGCTCTTGATAAGCGCTTCAGCTAAAGCTTAGCGATGGCGCTTTGGACCAGCCATCGCTAAAATGATCTAGTAGTAGCGCTTCTCTGAGCAGCGCTGTTGGTAATTAGTAGTAGCGATCCTCCTTGCCCGCTACTACTATTATTTAGTATTTTATTTCTTTTTATTTCATGTTGTATTTCATACACCTTTACACAAGTTTTCATACAACATGAATTTAGAGACTGTTTTACATCATAATGAGTAGGTGAAACAACCGTGGACTAGTTTCAAGTGGATGGACATCCACTTGAAACTAATCATGATTCTTTCACCAATGATATAATAAATATCATCATCATTATCATATCATTAACAACTTATCATCATAATACATCATTGTCATATAACACCTCTTCAAGATCATCGTTTTCATCAATGAGACATCACATAGCAAATTGGTCACTAGTCGTAATCACAAGTACTCCTCATCATCAACTCTAACACATTGTATCACATAATAAACATATTGTACCTCATAGGACCTACAACATTCTCTTAGGACCTACTATATTCTCTAAGGTAAAATAGCAAAAAATAAGATAGCCCCTGACTCTCCATTATGGAGAATGGAGATTATCCTATCTCCAATTCTTGCCTTTCGCTTAGTGTTACTTTCAAGAACCTCCTTGCGAATGTCCAAACATTTTTTCCATTCGTTGATTAGCATGTGTTCACCGGTTTTAGAAATCCGATATGCACAGGTGAGGTCCGTAGGATGACCTGGCTGTATGTTCAGAATTTCAAGGCGACCATTGTAATACATCAGATGAGGCACACAATCCATCAGGATTTTATGTTGAAAAACATAGTAATAACTTCGTAGTTAGCAATGATGCACTAGTTTTGGAAGTATGCAAAAGATGCATGGATGTCGTAATAGTAAAAAATCATACCAGGGTATCTCCATAGAAGTTATCGTGGTTCAACACGCGCACTAGTGGCACGTATTCACCATAATTTGGAGGAGTTCAACAATAGGTATTGTAATTCTCAAAGAAAGTACAAAATGCGATCAGATGATTTTTCTCCTTATAAGTTAATTCGGAGCCACCACTGTAGTGGGTTTTGTCTACCATCTTTTGCACATTCTTTGAAGATTCAAAATAAGCTGTCAATGGAAATAAGTTGTCAACTATTTTGAAATAAACAATATAAATTAGTTAATAACTATGTTTGAGAAACTCACATTGCGGTAGAATCGGAAGCGTATCCACAAGGACCTAAATGTCCATATTGTCTTGCTCGATGTCAGGATCACCAAGATCCATGGTGACAATCATACCCTCATAAAAACCATACATTTTGCAAAGTGCTTCCCAATTTTGGCAACCAAAATGGGTTACGCTCTGAGCATTGTACATATTTACTTCAAAATCCATATCATGATGGGTCCTTAGGTGTATTTTCTTTGTTTCAAAATTTTCATGGTCTTCAAAACCCATCCTCTCCAAGAAATAGCGTCTTGCATGGCATGGGGTAAGCTAGTCGAATTGTAAAAGATGAAAATTAGACGTTGAAATAGTTGAAGTCATGCATAATTACGAAAAAAAACTCTTGTCGTTGTTGCGTACCATTTCAACATCGAAGGTCTCCTCGAGCTTAATGCTGAAGCGCCGATCTTCGTCCAGCTCAACGAACCTGTCGCACATACCTCGATCGTCGTGGCACCAGCTGCACTCCCCCGGGAGACTGTAAATCGTCCGAGTCGACATTTCCTATGTTCATAATTCAAAGATTAAACTTGTACAATTAAATATATGTACTAAAAAACCTAAATTAGATCATTATTTTTCGAGAAAATCCAGGCCACTCGATATTTCCTACATATTCTAGCACAAGTCATGCCAGAATTCACGGAAAAATCCGGCATGACCTTTGCTAAAAAAGGACATATCGAGCGCCTGAAATTTGCCGGAACGGAAATTAATCAACACTCTGGCAAAACATAGGCCACTCGGAGGTATAAACTGAACATGAACGGCCACTTGGGCAACCACATATCCTATTTGAGCAACAAAAGATATACATGGATATTTGGCTGGTCTCACCTCGATGTCGGAGGGGGTCGGTGACGGGGACGACGGCGGGGATGATGGAGGGTCTCCTTGATTTCTGCAAAAGCAAAAACCGTATAAGTTATCACTAATACATCCCGAATAATTGCTTAAACTAAAAAATAAAACAAATATGACATGTTCAACTAGTTTTATTAATTCAACTAGTTCTTACCAAATATAAACTTACTATAAATAGAATATGTGGTTCAACTAGTTATATTAATTATCTTACTAAAAACTAGTTCTTTCTAAAATAAAGTAGTTCAACTAGTTATATTAATTATCTTACTAAAAATACATTAGTTCTATTAATTCAACTAGTTCAACTAGTTCAACTGCTTTATTAATTTACTTACTAAACTAGTTCAACTACAACTAAAGTAGTTCAACTACAACTACTATTAATCATACTGCCCTAGTTAACTAGTACCATCACTACTAGTAATTAACATCTACTACTACTAAAAAACATTTGAAAATATCTTATATATAATCCTAACACTAAATAAACTAGTTTTATTAACTACTTACTAAATAAACTAGTGCTATTAAGCACTTACTATAAATAAACTAGTTCTATTAAGCACTTACCGAATAAACTAGTTCTATTAAGTACCTAATATAAATAAACTAGTTATATTAATCACTTACTAAAGAAACTATTTTCTATTAAACACTTGCTAAAAATTCTACTACCCTAGTTCTACCCTAAATTTATTACTTCTATTTTATTTAGAACACCTACGATTTTCAAGAACAGAGACAAGGGAGGGAGGGAGGAGAGAGGAGGGGGAGCGGGCGGCCGGAGGAGGAGGAGGGAGGCGGTGGGAGGAGGCTGCCGGCGAAGGAGGAGGAGGCGGCTGCAGGCGGAGGGAGGAGGGCACGGTGGGAGGAGGAGGGAGGAGGGCGCGGTGGGAGGAGGAGGCACGGAAGGAGGGAGTACCTCGGTGGTGGATGGAGGACGGCGGCGGCGGCGTCGGACGATGGTGAGGTCGAGAGCGGCGCAGTGAGGTCGAGAGCGGAGGGGTTGGGGGAGGCGGCGGCGACGGTGAGGTCGAGAGCGGCGGCGGGCGGCAGCGGTGAGGTTGAGAGCGGCCTTGGGCGGCGGCGGTGAGGGCAGGCTCGAGCTCGGGCGGCAGCGATAGAGGAGTAGGGGAACAGGGGGAGGAGGACTTAGTGAAATTTGGAGCGGGGTTAAGTCGAACTAGCAGTAGCGCACTTTAGGAACCGGGCTATAGCTAAAGTAGCTATAGCGCATTTTACGGAAAAACGCTACTGCTATGTCTAAGCACGCATGAAAAAAATACATTGGCCATCAATGAACTTTTTGTGTACAATCTGAATTGTCAATATGAGTCCACTCCGGTAGGAACTGGAGAGCACTCATATTGCGCCCCAAATTCTACACATAGAGCTCGGTGAAGACCAACTGGTTGTGATAGTTTCAGAAGTAACATATATAAGGTGGTAAACACCCTGTTTGCGGAGAGAGGTGGGTCTAAACTTGTGGGCTGATCATAGCAGTAGCGATTTTCTTAGAAGCGCGCTGCTACTAACTTCTATAGCAGTAGCGCGGTTCAGTACAGGGCGCTACTGCTATAACTAGCTGGGTTGCAAGGTCATGGCAATTAGAGCAGTAGCGCGGTTTGGCGTGGAAGCGCTACTGCTATTTTCCTTTCAGCAGCCTGTTTTGCTATCACGCGCTACTGCTAAATAACAGTAGCGTTGTATTTTGAGGAGCGCTGCTCGTAAGATTCTGTGTATAGGATTTTCCCTAGTAGTGTGTGGTTGGCAGGCTTGTCGGGGGTACCGTGAATCTGGCAAGGTCGATCAAGTATTCGGTCCAAGCTAGATGAACCGTCTTTGTTTCTTTTGAATGGCTTCTTCCGCTGACTGGGTTTGGAGCCACTAAATCTGGCATTGACCGTCGTGTCTTCGGCATTGTCACTATTGCTCCGACGCTTGTTTTTGTTGTGTTGGGGCCTGCCGTTGCTGTTTCTGGCTTCAGAAGTGCCAGGGTCGCTGGTACTGTTGCTACTACGGGATAGCCAGCTATCTTCGCCGTCACAAAAGCGGGTCATGAGTGCTGTGAGGGCTGCCATGGACTTCGGCTTTTCTTGGCCGAGGTGTCGGGCGAGCCATTCGTCATGAATGTTGTGTTTAAAGGATGCTAGAGCCTCGGCGTCGGGACAATCAACAATTTGGTTCTTTTTAATCAGGAGCCGGGTCCAGAATTTTCTCGCTGACTCTCCAGGCTGCTGGACTATGTGACTGAGGTCATCGGCGTCCGGGGGCCGGATATAGGTGCCTTGGAAGTGGTCTCTAAAGGCGTCTTCCAAGTCTTCCCAACTTCCAATAGAGTTTTCTGGGAGGTTGTTTAGCCAGTGCCGAGATGGACCCTTTAGTTTTAGGGGGGTATTTGATGGCGTGTAGATCGTCACCGCGAGCCATGTGAATGTGGAGAAGAAGTTTTCAATCCATACTACAGGATCTGTTGTGCCATCGTATAATTCAATGTTCATAGGTTTAAACCCTTCTGGGAAATGGTGCTCCATTACCTCATCGGTGAAGCATACACTACTAGGGAAAACCTTATACACAGAATGTTACCAGTAGCGCTGTACAAAATTAAACGCTACTGCTACTTAGTAGCAGCGCGCGTAAATAAACCGCGCTACTGCTATGACTTTAGCAGTAGCGCGTACAAGCAAAATGCGCTGCTGCTATGTTTGAACTGGGCGCACATGGCTAGCCCAACCAAGCAGTAGCGCCATATATTTGGCCCAGCGCTATCTGCTACTCTCCTTAGCTGTAGCGGCTTACGTGTAAGGCGCTGCTGCTAACGGAAATAAAATAAAGTGAAAAACAAGTAGAAAAGTAAATGAAAATGAAAGAAATAGAAAAAGGAGAAAGTAAAAAAATAAAAATGTAAAGAAAAATAAAAGAAAAAAGGGAAAAAAGGAGAAATAATAGCATTAGCGGGTTTCAGGAAACGCGCTGTAGCTAACTTAGCTAGAGCGTGTTTCGGAAACGCGCTACCCTTACGTTTCACTTAAACAGCGGTCCCCCCCCCGCCCCCCGGCCACCACACTTCTTCCCCAAATCCCTCGCCCTCGCCGCCGTCTCCCCAATTTGCCGTCGGTCCACTTCGCCGCCGTCACCTGCCGGCGTGGACGCCCGCAACCTCACCGTCTCCCCCCGAGGCCGCTGTCATCCTCACCGCCGCCGCTGGAGGCCACCCTCAGCCTCACCGCCGCCGCCCGAGGCCGCCCTCGACGTCACCGTCGGCGCCCTCCACCTCACCGCTGCCCGAGCCCGCCCAGGACCGCCGTTGCCCGTGCCCGAGCCCGCCCTCTCCGCCCCTGCCTCCGTCACCGAGCACCTCCCCGCCACCGTCTCTCCCCTCTCTGTAAGTCCCCCACCCCTCCCCCCGACTCCTCTCTCTCTCTGCATTTTAGAGAAAAAAATAGTAGAGAAAAAGTTTGTTTATAGCAGAAAATTTAGTTTAGGGCAAAGGATGTTAAGTAGTAGATGTTAGAGCAAAAATTAGTTTAGAGCAACAAAATTGGTTTACAACAAAAGTTAGTTAGGGCAGTAGGGTTTAATTAGGGTAGATGCTGCTTGTATAGTATGTAGTGATACTAGTAGATGTTAATTAGGTTAGGGCAATAGTGGTACTAGTAGATGTTAATTAGATGTTTTTCAGTTAGGGCACTAGAGTTTTGCTAGGTTAATTAGGTTGGCAGTGTTGCTAGTAGTAGTGGTACAGTAGGTTAATTAGGTGATGTTAAATGAATAACCTAAATGAATGAAATTAGTAGTTAACTGAATTTTTTTTCCTTTCATCATTATAGAGCACTAAAGTTAACTGAATTTTGTTCTATTAGTAGTTAAATGAATTTTCTTCTACACTTTGTTTTTGAATTAGCTTGTGAAATTTGGACATGTGGTTGCTCGTGTATATTTGGACATGTGTTGCGGTGTCGAAGAGGATATTTGAACACTGTTTTCAGGGAATGATGCTGAGTGGCCTATGTTTTGCGGAATGTTGATTCATTTCTGTTCCGCAAATTTCAGGTTCTCGATTTCTCCACTTTTTAGCAAAGGTCATGCGAAATTTTCGTGAATTTCGGCATGACTTGTGCTACAAACTAGGACATATCGAGTGGCCGGGATTTGCCGCACCAGGAAGGAGTCAACATTCCTGCAAAACAATAGGCCTTTTTTATGTCATTATTCATTTTATTAGGTCTAGAATTAATTGACTAGATTTAATCATAGGAAACATGGCTAGCAACGATGAAGGACAGGGTTCTGGTGATTGCGACGACATCTACCGGGCGGCAGACGAATTTTTTAGCCTTACCGACGATCAACCGATGTTGTTGCTGGGCCAACGGGTGGCATCGGGGACTGAGACTGACACGCATGCCGGTGCTGAGACTGAGACCGGCGCTGAGACTCAGACCGGTGCTGCCTCGGGGAGCGGATCCGGTGTAGAACCAAAAGCAAAGAGGCAACGGCTTCCTAACAAACTCAGGACTACTAGACTAGTGGTCACGGAGGTGGATGACGACATTTTTGAGCCAAAGGCGCCCGAGGAAGCGCGTCGATGCTACGGCAATCAAATAGGCTGCATCATACGGGAGTGGACGACGACATCGTATGATATGTTGTTTCTATTTTTGCCAAGTCTGTCTCTTTCTGTTGCTCAACTATATATATTGCATATCATCGACTCATGTGACGATGCAGGTGCATAGATCCTCGATGGCGAAGAAGTGCTATGCCAGGAGTATATATACGACGAGTGGCCGGAGTGTTAGGCCCAGGTGTACCGGTTTCTGGTTTCCGAGCAACAGGCAGTAGTTAGTTTAGGTTCACGCTAATGTGAGAGAGGGATACGAACTCATGTACTCAAAGTGATAGCTCTTCTCGCGTATACCATTGTTTAGATGGAAGACGATGTATTTGCAAGTAATCGAGGACTTGTATCGCTATTTTCGAGATGATGACGAGAGACCTCTTTGTGTTGGATGATGATTATGATGATGACATGATTTGATGAGACTAATTGTATGTATATGCTATGATTACATTTGTATGTACATGATATGCTAAATATTATTGTATAAAGCCTATTCAAATACAAAACAAATACAAAAACAAATATGCAGGAAAAAAACTTATAAAACTAGTAGTAGCGAGGGGGGAAATTTAGCAGTAGCGCCGCATTACCAGTAGCGCTTCCCGGTAAACATCGTTGCAGATAATATCAGCAGCGCCCTTTTCTAAACAGCGCTACAGCTATTCATGTATAGCAGTACCGTAGGGCAACAGGCACTACTGCTATACGTTAGCTGTAGCGCCTTATTAGTAGCGCCTGTCCCCGCGCTACTGAGAGGCCCAAAACCCGCGCTGCTGCTAGGCTTTTCCCTAGTAGTGATAGGGTGTGACGCCCCCGATTCAGTCGTACACTAATCATGCACGAAACGTGTACGATCAAGATCAGGGACTCACGGGAAGATATCGCAACACAACTCTAAAACATAAATAAGTCATACAAGCATCATGATACAAGCCAGGGGCCTCGAGGGCTCGAATACAAGTGCTCGATCATAGACGAGTCAGCGGAAGCAACAATATCTGAGTACAGACATAAGTTAAACAAGTTGCCATAAGATGGCTAGCACAAACGGGGATACAGATCGAAAGAGGCGAATGCCTCCTGTCTGGGATCCTCCTAAACTACTCCTGGTCGTCGTCAGCGGGCAACACGTAGTAGTAGGCACCTCCGGTGTAGCAGGAGTCGTCGTCGACGGTGGCGTCTGGCTCCTGGGCTCCGGCATCTGGTTGCAACAACCAGGTAGAATGGAAAGGGGGAAAAGAGGGAGAAAAGCAACCGTGAGTACTCATCCAAAGTACTCACAAGCAAGGAGCTACACTACATATTCATGGGTATATGTGTAAAGGGCCATATCAGTGGACTGAACTGCAGAATGCCAGAATAAGAGGGTTATAGTTAATCCTGTCGAAGACTACGCTTCTGGCAGCCTCCGTCTTGCAGCATGTAGAAGAGAGTAGACTGAAGTCCTTCAAGTAGCATCGCATAGCAATAATCCTACCCGGCAATCCCCTCCTCGTCGCCCTGTTAGAGAGTGATCACCGGGTTGTATCTGGCACTTGGAAGGGTGTGTTTTATTAAGTATCCGGTTCTAGTTGTCATAAGGTCAAGGTACAACTCCAAGTCGTCCTGTTACCGAAGATCATGACTATTCGAATAGATTAACTTCCCTGCAGGGGTGCACCACATTACCTGACACGCTCGATCCCATTTGGCCGGACACACTTTTCTAGGTCATGCCCGGCCGCGGAAGATAAACACGTCGCAGCCCCACCTAGGCTCAACAGAGAGGTCAGCACGCCGGTCTAAACCTAAGCCCACAGGGTTCTGGGCCCATCGCCCTTGGCACACCTTCACGTTGCGTACGCGGCCGGAAGCAGACCTAGCCTCGCAGGTGTTCCAGTCCAATCCGGTGTGCGCCGCTCAGTCACTGACGTCACGAAGTGCTTCGGCTGATACCACGACGCCGGTTGCCCATATCTTGTCCCACGTGGCGGTTAGTGCGTATAAGGTCAATGACCCAACTCAGATCAAATACCAAGATCTCGTTAAGCGTGTTAAGTATCCGCGAACGCCAAACAGGGCCATGCCCACCTCTCTCCAAGGCGGTCTCAACCTGCCCTATCGCTCCGCCACTAAGATCCACATAGAGGGCCGTTGGGACAAAGGTCCTTTCAGCCCCCAATCCGTGAATCACTCGCGGGTGCCCCTCGAGCCGACCCGACTTTAGTCACCACATGTATCATGTATAAAGTATATAGTATATACCCATGATCACATCCCGAGTGATCACGGCCCGATAGTATAGCAAGGCAGACGGACAAGAATGTAGGGCCACAGATGGAATACTAGCATCCTATACTAAGCATGTAGGATTGCAGGTAAAGGTAACAACAGTAGTAGCAAGGACAGGCTATGCATCAGGATAGGAATAACGAAAAGCAGTAAAATGCTAAACCACTCTAATGCAAGCAGTAGAGAGTAGAATAGGCGATATCTGGTGATCAAGGGGGAGGGGGGGCTTGCCTGGTTGCTCAGACAAGAAGGAGGGGTCGTCGTGACGTAGTCGACCACAGGGGCATCAGCATCGTCACGGGGTCTACCGGAGAAAAGATGGGGGAGAAACAGTCATAGCAAGCAAGTGCATAATAGGACAACAAGCAGAGCTAGACGTATTCTAACGCGGTATGAGGTGATACCAATGAAGGGGGGAAACAACCGGGAAAGTATTCCCGGTGTTTCGTGTTTTCGGACAGATGAACCGGAGGTGAAAAGTTGCAGGTTCGATAGGTTAGGGATGCGTGGCGGACGAACGGGCTCCGTATCCGGATTCGTCTCGTCCTTATGAGCAATTTTCATGTACGAAGTTTTTTCAACCGAGCTAAGGTTTATTTTATATTAAATTTCAAAGTTTTAAATAATATTCTAAAAATCCCTGAAATTTTGCTAAGTCTGAGAATTCGACAGTTTTAAACATCACTTAGCTGTTTTCCGGAGGCTATAACTAGTGTTCTGCATATCCTATGAATTAGTGCCTTATACCAATTGTGAGCATTTCTCTGTGATCTACATGTTAGTACCATTTACATCCATGATAGAGTTTAGTTTCTTGATCAACAACTGATCTAAAGTAGCTATGAAAATAAAGCTGTTTTCGGTTATTCTGTTAACAGAACATAGCCTTTTGCGATTTTCATAGGATTTAATCTATGAATTATCTAAAGCATGTCCAATGGAACAAAATGAAGATTGTTAAGTTTACTTTCCTCTCATATAATTTTTACCCATGTTAGGATTTGTCTTATTGCTGATTAGGGGCTATTTAGAGGGCTTGTCAGGATGATATCACTAAAGCTAGACACTGCTACAGTACAGTTATTGTAGCACGGGCACACTCTACGCACACACTGCACGCACACAGGCGCACGGGCACACGGCGATGGCCAGCGGCAGGGGCGGCAGTGGCAAGGCGGCCAGCGAAGCGCTGTCGCGCGCCGCTGTGCGCTGGCAGAAGCCGCGAGAACAGCCTGGGCTGCACGCTGGGCCGGGAGTGGAGTGGGCGTCTTGACGAGGAGCGGAGCTCAGCGCGCGGCAACACTGCGGACGGAGCCGGCGAGCCACAGGGGAGCGACGGCGCGGCGGCAGTGCAGCCAGCAATGGCGGGAGGCGGACACGCAGCGCGCGCGACGTGCGGGACGCAGCCAGACGCTGGCTGGACGCTGGCGAGGCCCAGCGGCGCGGATCGAGGAGCATGGCGGGCGCATCCATTGATGAATGTGGGAGGCGACGGCTTACGACGTCCAAGGGAATCGAACAGCTGCTCACAGCGGTTCTTTCTGAAGGCCCGACGAAGACAGGGCTCGTCGGAGAGGCGCAGATCGATGGGTGGACGGCCTCATTGATGTCGGGGAAGAAGAGGATGAAGGCGATGCTGCAGTCTGACACCTGGCGATTCCAGATGCTGATGATGTCGAGGAGGTCACGGTGAAGCTCCTGGAAAGCTCCTGGTGGCTCGGAGTGCCAGCGGCCACGACAAGGAGGAGGCGACGGTGATGGTCGTCCGGGCACGAGCTCAAATCGAGCGGAGCGAGGTGAGGGAGAGAGATGGAGGAGAATGGGGATTGGGGATTTAGGGTTCATCCGGGGAGTGGTGGTGATCTTATCCACCAGGCAGAGACGGCGGATGGGTGACGGGTGGCAATCCGCGGCGTCGACGCTCGCGCGTCGTCCACCGCGGCTCGGTGAACAGAGGAAGATGGTGGAGGGGGGAGTTGGGCTGGGTCGGTTCGATAGCTAATGGCTAAGTGCACAGGTGGTCTCCTCTCTTTGTTTCCTTTTCCTTTTGTTTCATTTTCTCTTTCTTTTATTTACTCTTTTCTGTTTATTTTAATTTCTGTTATATTAGTTTCTTTAAAATATCAAGTTAGCACCTAAATTAGCATCATCAAATTAGGCCACTGCCAAACCTAGTTTGGACCCAAAATAAATTAGTTTAATATTTTTATATTTTCAAAAGCAATTAAATTATTATTTTAGCCACTGTTTTTAATTAGTTTAGGGCATTTAAACACTTTGTAAAAGATTGGTTCGACCATCAAAACTAGTTAGGGACTATTTGCCACATGATGAACATTTTAGTTTTAATGTTTGAAAACCTTTGCCGTTTGACTTGATTTTGAATTTTAAATTGAGCAGGATTGAACCAATGCAGGTTCATCAACGATGGCGAGGTGACGTGGCATCATTAGCGAGAGTTCACTGTAGCTTAATTATCCGAGGCGTCACAATTCTCCTCCACTACAAGAAATCTCGTCCGAGATTTAAGAGGGAAAGTGAGGGGAAGGGATTTGTTTACGAAATTCTACGAGTGTTCTCGATCTTGGTTGCTCTTGTCGAAGCGCTCGATCCATTACGTTGATGTCTTCATTTCTCTGCTTCAGGTCATCATGATGAAGCCATCCTCCTTTTTTTTTGGAAAATTCTGTCGTACTTTCAAGTAGGTAAGGGGTTGTTCTAAAACGATAGAATGGTATAGGGGGAACATATGAGTATCTCTCGAGTTGAACGAATAAAACATGCCGAGAGCAAAGTAATATGGTACAATAAGAAGTTTCAAACGGGCAGATAGTTGCTTGAAGTCTTAACCAGGGAGGAAAAGGGGTTCAGAGCAGCGAGAGTAAGCATTGCGTTTGATACCAGAATAGAACACTAGGAAGGTGGCCCGTGAATTAAATATGAAGCCAGGCGTGAGGGATAACCGGTAGAGATAGGGTTGTACAGGAGAGTCAGGTTTCGATCTTGTTGACCTGCGGGTTATGGGCCCACCATGTGGTTTTTTTAATAGGAGCGGTGACATCTTGCATGGTCATGATAGCAAGGCATGTAAGAGGGTACCATGTCAGTTATGTCGGCAACAACGTTGGTACCAAGGGCGAGGGACGAAGATAATCATTTTCCTGCTCGTTGAACGAGGCAGACCAATAGGCAAAGTTCTCGTCCATCGGTGGCTACCGGAATGTCATCAACAATAGTAACAGGGTCTCACTGATAGAGTTGTACGTCGAGGTGTTTGCATATGTTGGGAATTATTTCTGCTTAGATCATATAATTTGCAAGAAAGGTCAAACAAAACCATTGAAAGGAAAATGTGATTTCCAGATTAAATAGAACAATGGAAAGGAAAATGTGTTTAAACACATATTTCAGGGGTATATCCTTCCCAAGGACAAGCAGAGCACGATATCCATGACAGAATATAATGTAGAAAACTCTTTAGGTAAGGGGAGAGAAATTTCATGACATTACCCATACAGCGGTGCTTGGATAATTGAGCAGGAAACATTTAACATTGGGCTTCAAATGTTCTTGTTGAAAATTGGAGTACCATAGACATGCTTCGAGATAGCATTGACATGGTCTTTAAAAAAAACCAGACTTTGATACTCAAAGGATTCATCATGAACAACTTATAGAATAAGTCTAACCCCATCCTCATGGAAGAATAAATAACCTTGCTAAAAGGAAACTATAACAATAGGTCCTCCGGCTAGGTGTGCTATACATGACATCATCTTACCGGGTTATATAAAGACCAATGACATAACTCTTGGATATATGTTCCAACCATCATATCTGACCGAGATTCAGTCCCGATTGGTGTCAAGATACCTCAGACTCAGGATGCCTGAGAAGAAAAGGTGCAACACAAATCGACGAAATGACATTGCAAGATTCTCGGGAAATGAACTATGGGAGTGAGTTCCGAAACAAGAGTTCATCATTAAACTAAGGAGAGGATGAGGAGGTGGCTGATGCTCAGCAACAACTCATCGAGATTTCCAAAAAGATGGATTTCCACAATTATGTGAACAAGGAAATAACATTTGTGAGATCAAATGGTATAATGATGTATGCTCAAGGAAAACATACACAATTTAAACATTGGTTGAAAGGTGCACCCGAATATGGGTTGGGTTGCACGACCAACGTCGGAATGGTGATTCAATAATCAATAGTCTAAGAATGAACGGCCGACCATTAACTTCAATGCAATAGGGTTACTAGAAGTTTTGAATTCACACCTCATAGTTCAATGGTTGGTAATCCGGTTTGAAACAACACGGGACCAAGATATGAACGGAGATGGCCAGAAGTATTACTGCATCAAGAATTTCCTATGAGGTGGTGAAACTTTCACAACATTCTTGACACAAAAGATGGTAATACTCCAAGGTAAAGGAGAACCAATGTTGGATAGCAAGGATCTCAAGGTATACACAAAACATGAACAAGTTTGTGTTGAACGGAAGGCAACAAAGTGGTCGATGATAGCACCAATCATCGGGGGCAAGGATGTTATTTCTCATCATGAATTCAATTGATATCTTGGAAGACCTCAGAATGTTGATGATGATCACGACACATTTGTCGAGAGGTTTCAAGAAGATGTAACCGATCGGCGATGACATCAAGTCAAATGAATGATGAAGCGAATAGTTATTGAAACCATGGGTACGACACAAACTCGAAATCTAGCTTGTTGTTCAAGGACAAATGATATGACGAGGAAGATCGACGTAAGATTAGCTCATCGTCGAAATTTATGCTCCGGGAAGAAGGACCAGGTAGCACAGTTAAAATTGGCACGACAAGGATATAGCCAAGCAGGCTAGGAATGACGTGATCGAGTTCAAACTCGTAAGTAATGAAGGTTACCAAGAGTTGTTTAATCGCGGTGCGGATCGAGTCAGTTATCGGTGTCTTTGAGTGTTTAATAACTCAGAGTCCGTGAAAAATTGGAATCAGTGAGAATGTAGCACTTCATGAAGAACTCATAAGAAGTTATGCAGTTCCGTGATAATCTTGAGCTACCAGGGGGTAATACTCAACGACAAATTAAAGTAGAGGTTGGACTGGGGTATTACTCTGCAGAAGACAAGTGCTTAAACTTGCACGAGAAATGGTATTTAAAGGAGAACATGGTCGGAAACCACGATCATAAATGATCGAACCACGGATACAAGATGAACTTATAACAAGGGGGTAATTATTTTTACGTGCAGCTTCCATGATAAGTTATACATCGTGTCCATGGGCATGAACACAAAGTTCAAGGTCGACTCCCACTACTTCAATGTATAACCTTTCATTCACTGCTCTAGATAAAAATGATTTCAGTGTCAAAACCTACCTGGTGAATTACCAGAGGAGTATGACCCGTGAAAACTTTCGAGTTCACCCAGATTAAGGAAGGCATAGGTTCAACCCAACGGGGCTTCTTAGAACATATACCATGAACTTCAGGAGTAAATAACACAAGATCGATAGTAGAGCATGCTTGAGCAAGCAGAGGATACAATTTACCGAAGGCATTATGTATCGGAGAAAGAACTCACAAAGTGATTAATTATGAAGGACACTATCGGATAATAATCCAATAGTGGATATGGCGATCCACAATGGGGCTGAGGTGAGTATCGATACCCAATCAGAGGAAGAAAGATTGCAAATGCATCGGTTTATAGAACATCTGAATAATTCAATGTTTAAATAGCAAAGTAATTATGATTTTCAAATCAAGGGATCAGGAGCAAATGCTCTGATCAAGGATGGATAAGTTGAATAGACTTAGGGGTACAATCGACAGCAATTTGATTGGTCGATAACCAACTCATGTTTAAAATGACGTCTGAGCTGGAAGGATGAATTCTAGGATCTGATTGAGGATGGCGAGCACTCGCAACATTTTGAATCAACGGACTCAAAATGATAATGACAAGGGATGCCAATAAGATTATAGACTTATGGGATTAACCATAAGGCAAGCAAGTAAGAATTTCAAGAGCAATAGGCTACTCAGGATTTTCGGAAGTTCAAATAGTATTTTGAATAATTTTGTGAAATACATGAATCAACTGGGGATGAGCAAATATCCGGTGAGTGCTAGAAGTTATTGATAGTGGTATTCATGTGGCAAAGAACCGCAAGGCAGTAAGCTCAAGGATTCTCGGAACAACAGAGAGAATTTCGGGATATCTTGTAATAACAAGATCAACTGGGAAGCATTGTATGAATGGCGAGTATACGTGGTTATCCATAGGGGTTTATCGATGGAAGGGAATTGCAAAGGCGATGCCATAAGTCTTAAGAGAACATCGTAGAGTATCTTCGGATTCTTCTGGTGCAGCAGACGATCATCTGTAATAAGGGGCTCTCCGGGAGAAAGTATTATCGAGAACCTATAGTCCGAGCTAGTAAAATTGTTTAACCCGAATAGAAGAGATGTCAGAGTCCCAGAGTATAGGTTGAGGAATAAAATATCCTACTACCACCCAAAGGCAACGTGTGCCGGTAAGACACACAGCCATGTTAGTAAAAGTTTTTGCTACGTCTAGACTCGACTTCGGCCAAGGAGTTGGGAAGGGGGATTCCAACAGCGATCGGCTCGATCTGAACTTGGGCGCCCCGATTCAATCGTACACTAGTCATGCACGCAAATGTGTACGATCAAGATCAGGGACTCACGGGAAGATATCACAACAGAACTCTAAAACATAAATAAGTCATACAAGCATCATGATACAAGCCGGGGGCCTCGAGGGCTCGAATACAAGTGCTCGATCATAGGCGAGTCGTGGAAGCAACAATATCTGAGTCAGACATAAGTTAAACAAGTTGCCATAAGATGGCTAGCACAAACGGGGATACAGATTGAAAGAGGCGCAGGCCTCCTGCCTGGGATCCTCCTAAACTACTACTGGTCGTCGTCAGCGGGTAACACGTAGTAGTAGGCACCTCCGGTGTAGTAGGAGTCGTCGTCGACGGTGGCGTCTGGCTCCTGGGCTCCGGCATCTGGTTGCAACAACCAGGTAGAATGGAAAGGGGGAAAAGAGGGAGAAAAGCAACCGTGACTACTCATCCAAAGTACTCGCGAGCAAGGATCTACACTACATATGCATGGGTATATGTGTAAAGGGCCATATCAGTGGACTGAACTGCAGAATGCCAGAATAAGAGGGGGATAGCTCATCCTGTTGAAGACTACGCTTCTGGCAGCCTCCGTCTTGCAGCATGTAGAAGAGAGTAGATTGAAGTCCTTCAAGTAGCATCGCATAGCAATAATCCTACCCGGCAATACCCTCCTCGTCGCCCTGTTAGAGAGCGATCACCGGGTTGTATCTGGCACTTGGAAGGGTGTGTTTTATTAAGTATCCAATTATAGTTGTCATAAGGTCAAGGTACAACTCCAAGTCGTCCTGTTACCGAAGATCACGACTATTCAAATAGATTAACTTCCCTGCAGGGGTGCACCACATTACCCGACACGCTCGATCCCATTTGGCCGGACACACTTTTCTGGGTCATGCCCGGCCGCAGAAGATCAACACGTCGCAGCCCCACCTAGGCTCAACAGAGAGGTCAGCACGCCGGTCTAAACCTAAGCCCACAGGGTTCTGGGCCCATCGCCCTTAGCACACCTATACTAAGCATGTAGGATTGCATGTAAAGGTAACAACAGTAGTAGCAAGGACAGGCTATGCATCAGGATAGGAATAACGAAAAGCAGTAACATGCTACACCACTCTAATGCAAGCAGTAGAGAGTAGAATAGGCGATATCTGGTGATCATTGGGGGGCTTGCCTGGTTGCTCAGACAAGAAGGAGGGGTCGTCGGTGACGTAGTCGACCGCAGGGGCATCAGCATCGTCACGGGGTCTACCGGAGAGAAGAGGGCGA
Source organism: Aegilops longissima (assembly GCA_021605205.1). NCBI lineage: Eukaryota > Viridiplantae > Streptophyta > Magnoliopsida > Poales > Poaceae > Aegilops > Aegilops longissima. The sequence continues at coordinate 47,227,662 of CM038682.1, forward strand.
GAAACAGTAAATACATAGCAAGCAAGTGCATAACAGGACAACAAGCAGAGCAAGACGTGTTCTAACGCAGTATGAGGTGATACCGGTGAAGGGAGGAAACAACCGGGAAAGTATTCCCGGTGTTTCGTGTTTTCGGACAGATGAACCGGAGGTGAAAAGTTGCAGGTTCGATAGGTTAGGGATGCGTGGCGGACGAACGGGCTCCGTATCCGGATTCGTCTCGTCCTTATGAGCAACTTTCATGTACGAAGTTTTTTCAACCAAGCTAAGGTTTATTTTATATTAAATTTCAAAGTTTTAAATAATATTCTAAAAATCCCTGAAATTTTGCTAAGTCTGAGAATTCGACAGTTTTAAACATCACTTAGCTGTTTTCCGGAGGCTATAACTAGTGTTCTGCATATCCTATGAATTAGTGCCTTATACCAATTGTGAGCATTTCTCTGTGATCTACATGTTAGTACCATTTACATCCATGATAGAGTTTAGTTTCTTGATCAACAACTGATCTAAAGTAGCTATGAAAATAAAGCTGTTTTCGGTTATTCTGTTAACAGAACATAGCCTTTTGCGATTTTCATAGGATTTAATCTATGCATTATCTAAAGCAGGTCCAATGGAACAAAATGAAGATTGTTAAGTTTACTTTCCTCTCATATAATTTTTACCCATGTTAGGATTTGTCTTATTGCTGATTAGGGACTATTTAGGGGGCTTGTCAGGATGATATCACTAAAGCTAGATACTGCTACAGTAACATTCAGTTGGACGCGGCCACACTCTACGCACACACTGCACGCACACAGGCGCACGGGCACACGGCGATGGCCAGCGGCAGGGGTGGGCAGTGGCAAGGGGCGGCCCAGCGGCCGGGCGCGGGCAGAAGCCGCCGGAGCAGCGCTGGGCTGCACGTGGGCCGGGAGCGGAGTGGAGCGTCGGCCGAGGAGCGAGCTCCAGCGCGACGCAACCTGTGGGCGGAGCCGGCGAGCCGCAGGGGAGCGAGGCGCGACGGCAGTGCAGCCAGCAATGCGGGAGGCGGACACGCCGCAAGCGCGTCGCAGGGGCGCGCGCCAGACGCTGGCTGGGCGCGGCGAGAGAGGCCCGCGAGCGGGTCGAGGAGCACGGCGGCGCATCCATTGATGAATGTGGGAGGCGGCGGCTTACGACGTCCAAAACGAAGGCGGAATCGAGGGGGGAAGGGGAATCGAAGAGCGGCTCACAGCGGTGCTTTCTGAAGGCCCGACGAAGACATGGCTCGTCGGAGAGGCGCAGATCGATGGGTGGACGGCCTCATCGATGTCGGGGAAGAAGAGGATGAAGGCGATGCTGCAATCTGACACATGGCGATTCCAGATGCTGATGACGTCGAGGAGGTCACGGTGAAGCTCCTGGAAAGCTCCTGGTGGCTCGGAGTGCCAGCGGCCACGGCAAGGAGGAGGCGACGGTGATGGTCGTCCGGGCACGAGCTCAAATCGAGCGAAGCGTGGTGAGGGAGAGAGATGGTGGAGAATGGGGATTGGGGATTTAGGGTTCATCCGGGGAGTGGTGGTGATCTTATCCACCAGGCAAAGACGGCAGATGGGTGACGGGTGGCAATCTGCGGCGTCGATGCTCGCGCGGCGTCCACCGCGGCTCGGTGAACAGAGGAAGATGGTGGAGGGGGGAGTTGGGCTGGGTCGGTTCGATAGCTAATGGCTAAGTGCACAGGGGGTCTCCTCTCTTTGTTTCCTTTTCCTTTTGTTTCATTTTCTCTTTCTTTTATTTACTCTTTTCTGTTTATTTTACTTTCTGTTATATTAGTTTCTTTAAAATATCAAGTTAGCACCTAAATTAGCATCATCAAATTAGGCCACTGCCAAACCTAGTTTGGACCCAAAATAAATTATTTTAATATTTTTATATTTTCAAAAGCAATTAAATTATTATTTTAGCACTGTTTTTAATTAGTTTAGGGCATTTAAACACTTTGTAAAAGATTGGTTCGACCATCAAAACTAGTTAGGGACTATTTGCCGCATGATGAACATTTTAGTTTTAATGTTTGAAAACCTTTGCCGTTTGACTTGATTTTGAATTTTGAATTCGAACGGGATTGAACCAATGCGGGTTTATCAACAGTAACCGAGGTGACGTGGCATCATTAGCAGAAGTTCACTGTAGCTTAATTATCCGGGCGTCACATAGGGGGTGTGCGGCGCCTCTATATCGGGCAACGTCACGGCGCAGTTTGGATGGAGTCCGTATGCGGTTTTTGGCCCGGGTGAAGGTGTGCTCGTCGCACCAGGCCTGATGGTCGTCTTCTCGCGCTGGGGCACGCCCCCATGATCCATAGATTGATTTGGTCTGACTGTCTCTATTATCCAGTTCCTATCGTAGGTCATAAGTGTACCCCGCAATCGCTGTCTCTCTGCCTTGATGGCGGGGTGGTGCAGGCTGGTGTTCGACTTGAGTCGCCGCTCTGTCCTGGCCATGTGGCGGTCTCTCAGGTCCGTTGGCAGTGCTACGCATCGGCGGTATAGGCTTTGGGGCCTCATCGTCGAATTGGGTTATTAGCTTGCGCTTACGGTAACTCTTAGTTGGTCATTCGAGGCCGTATTCCTCAGCTGCCAGGACATTAGTTCATATGTCATTGAGCAAGTCCTGATCAGCTTGAAGCTGCTGCTGCTTCTTTTTCAGGCTTCTTGCAGTGGCTATTAGCCAGCGCTTAAATCACTCTTGTTCGAGGGGTTCCTCTAGCACGATGAATTCCTCGTCACCGAGGCTCTCGTCCTCTTCGGAGTTCGTTAAGTAGTTACTGTCCTCCGAGCCGTCGTTCCCAATAGGATCGTCAGGGTTGACTTGCCCATCCTCCAAATTTCAATCTAGATACATATTGAAAGTGGGAGCAATTAGCTAGAGTAGCTCCGTGCAGGGCATTGTTGACATAGAAATTTGTGAAATACATACGGATCTGAATGTGGCAGATCCATTGACTAAACTTCTATCACAAGCAAAACATGATCACACCTTAGTACTCTTTGGGTGTTAATCACATAGCGATGTGAACTAGATTATTGACTCTAGTAAACCCTTTGGGTGTTGGTCACATGACGATGTGAACTATGGGTGTTAATCACATGGTGATGTGAGCTATTGGTATTAATTCACATGGTGATGTGAACTAGATTATTGACTCTAGTGCAAGTGGGAGACTGAAGGAAATATGCCCTAGAGGCAATAATAAATTTATTATTTATTTCCTTAAATCATGATAAATGTTTATTATTCATGCTAGAATTGTATTAACCGGAAATATAATACATGTGTGAATACATAGACAAACAGAGTGTCACTAGTATGCCTCTACTTGACTAGCTCGTTAATTAAAGATGGATATGTTTCCTAACCATAGACATGAGTTGTCATTTGATTAACGGGATCACATCATTAGGAGAATGATGTGATTGACTTGATCCATTCCGTTAGCTTAGCACTTGATCGTTTAGTATGTTGCTATTGCTTTCTTCATGACTTATACATGTTCCCATGACTATGAGATTATGCAACTCCCGATTACCGGAGGAACACTTTGTGTGCTACCAAACATCACAAGTAACTGGGTGATTATAAAGGTTCTCTACAGGTGTCTCCGAAGGTACTTGTTGGGCTGGCGTATTTCAAGATTAGGATTTGTCACTCCGACTGTCGGAGAGGTATCTTTGGGCCCACTCAGTAATACACATCACTATAAGCCTTGCAAGCATTGTAACTAATGAGTTAGTTGCGGGACGATGTATTACGTAACGAGTAAAGAGACTTGCCGGTAACAAGATTGAACTAGGTATTGAGATACCGACGATCAAATCTCGGGCAAGTAACATACCGATGACAAAGGGAACAACGTATGTTGTTATGCGGTTTGACCGATAAAGATTTTCATAGAATATGTAGGAGCCAATATGAGCATCCAGGTTTCGCTATTGGTTATTGACCGGAGACGTGTCTCGGTCATATCTACATTGTTCTCGAACCCGTAGGGTCCGCTCGCTTAAAGTTCGATGACGGTTATATTATGAGTTTATGTGTTTTGATGTACCTAAGGTAGTTCGGAGTCCCGCATGAGATCGGGGACATGACGATGAGTCTTGAAATGGTCGAGATGTAAAGATCGATATATTGGACGACTATATTCGGACATCGGAAAGGTTCTGAGTGATTCGGGTATTTTTCGGAGTACCGGAGAGTTACGGGAATTCGTCGGGGAGTATATGAGCCTTATTGGGCTTTAGGGGAGAGAGATAGATAAGGCTGGGCGCCCCCCAAGGCCTAGTCCGAATTGGACTAGGGGGAGGGGTTGCGCCTCCTCCTTCCTCTCTTCTCTCTCCCCTTTCCTTGACTCCTACTCCTACTACTTGGAAGGGGGGGGGATCCTACTCCCGGTGGGAGTAGGACTCCTCCTAGGGCACGCCATAGAGAGGGCCGGCCCTCCCCCTCCTCCACTCCTTTATATACAGGGAGGGGGGCACCCCTTGGGGACACAACAATTGATCCTTGAGATCTCTTAGCCATGTGTGGTGCCCCCCTCCACCATAGTTCACCTCGATAATATCGTAGCGGTGCTTAGGCGAAGCCCTGCATCGGTAGAACATCATCATCGTCACCACGCCGTCGTGCTGAGGGAACTCTCCCTCAAAGCTCGGCTGGATCGGAGTTCGAGGGACGTCATCGAGCTGAACGTGTGCAAGAACTCGGAGGTGCCATGCTTTTGGTGCTTGATCGGTCGGACCGTGAAGACGTATGACTACATCAACCGCGTTGTGCTAATGCTTCTGCTTTCGGTCTACGAGGGTACGTGGACACACTCTCCCCTCTCGCTGCTATGCATCACCATGATCTTGCGTGTGCGTAGGAAATTTTTGAAATTACTACGTTCCCCAACAGTATGGGCTGGGCGTAGTCCAGCCGTGGTTCTTCTGTAATGGCGAGAGATCTCATTAGGTCCAGGTCCTCATTTAAGAGCGAGGTTTGGACGGGGAAGCGAGAGTCCGTAGAGTTGGGCGGGACAGAAGTTCCCTAGCCGAGCTCACATGAAGCGGATCTCGAGATTTCAGAACTAGTGTCCGGAGAGGAGTTCAGTCGCATAATGATAGAGGGAGCCTGGGGTAACCTCGGGCCTGCCAGTGATGCGATCCCCTCCGGTTCTCCGGTGTCTAGATCTATAGCCATAGAGAGTCCGGCGAGCTCTAAGCTCCCGTCTTCGGACCTGGTGATGCCCTCCGGATCTAAGGCCGGAGCGGTGGTTGGGGTCGCGAACCCTTGGAAGATCAAGTCTCCTCGGATATCAGTGACGTAGTTCAGATTATCAAAACTGATATGAACACCAGGGGCGTAGCTGTTGATCTGCTCTAGATGGCCAATCGAGTTGGCCCGCACTACGAAGCCGCCGAATACGAAGATTTGGCCGGGGAGGAAAGTCTCCCTCAAGGCGGTATTGTTGTGGATGATCGAGGGAGCCATCGAGCCTTCTAGCAACAGCATAGTGGAACTCTTAATGAAAGCACCAATGTCGGTGTCAAAACCGGCAGATCTCGGGTAGGGGTTCCCAAACTGTGCATCTAAGGATCGAAGGTAATAGGAGGCAAGGGACACGATGCTTTACCCAGGTTTGGGCCCTCTTGATGGACGTAATACCCAACGTCCTGCTTGATTGACTTTGATGAGTATAGGGGTTACAAGAGTTGATCTACCTCGAGATCGTAATGGCTAAACCCTAGATGACTAGCCTGTATGATTATAATCCTCCCTATGGACTAAACCCTCCGGTTTATATAGACACTGGAGGGACCTAGGGTTGCACAAGGTCGGTTTACAGAGAAAGGAAGGTGCAACATCCGAATGCCAGGCTTGCCATCCATGCAAAGTAGAGAGTCCCATCCGGACACGAGGGAGGGCCTTCTATCTCGTATCTTCACGACCCATAAGTCCGGCCCATGCCACATAGGTTGGCTCTCCAAGGACCCCACAGTCCAGGACTCCCTCACCTATACCACGAACTTTAGGAGCAAATAACACAAGCTCGATAGTAGAGCAAGGTTGACAAGACAGAGGATACAATTTAACAGCGGCAATAAATATCAAGGGAAGAGCTCGCATGATCTTTGAATAAGAAGGATACTGCCGGATATTAATCCAACAAAAGATCAGGTAGACGATAAAAGATCTGACGGTGAGTAGCGGTACTCAATCAAAAGAAGAAAGAATGTATCGACCTCAGATTATGGAAACATCGGAATAATCTGACGCTTAAGTACAACGGAATTATGGCTAAAAATGAAGGATCAGAAGTAGAAGCTCTGATCAAAAGATGAATAGATTGAATAGAACTAGATGGAAAACTTTAGTGTTCCATCTTGCAGAGATCTACACCCATGGTTACGTGACATGTCCTGGTAAGTAGTCAGTCCCAGGTCATTATAGAGAAAACATACATTGTCTTTCCATGCCATGCAACGAGGGCGGAAATACAGACGGTAAGAAGTAGAGGATGCTACAGTGCCAAAGGGATTTGTAACGGGGGAGGAACCGATAAGGTTCTTAGAACAGGAAAGAATCGGTCGGATAATTATCCACAAAAGGAATCAAGTGATCCGTGAGAACTAACGGGGTGACATTTAAACAACTGATTCCACATGAGAGTCCTTCGAGAAAGGTTATGAGTCAAGCACAATGAATTAAGGAAACACTTGAATAACCCAAGTATAAAATTTAGAGGGAACATGATTTCCAAAGCCAGGAGTGGCAATTAGATCACTTGGGCAGAGGGACGAGTCAATTGCACATGCTTAGTTGGACAGTCAATCAATGCTTGGTTAGCTGAGATACAGCTCATGTCTGGAAGGACACCTGAGCTGGAAGGATGAATTAGTAGAAAACAACTAATGATTGTGAGTATAAGCAGACATGTTGAATCGAGGGAATCAGAATGGTATTGGCAAAGGATGTTATTGAATATTCCTAAACATGTGGAATTAACCATAATGCAAGCAAGCAAGATTTTCAGGAGCAATAGGCTGCAAAGGATTTTCGAAAGATCGACTAACAATGGAAAGTATTTTGCGAAACACCTGGATAAGTGGGGATGAACGGATCCCTAGTAAATGTGAGGAATTATCCGCAGTGCGAAAGAAGCTACACAACAGTAGGCTCAAAGGATTCCCGGATTAATGAGGACTATTTCGAGGTATCTCGTCCATAAAGGAGTATCTGGGAATGAAGATACAGACGACAAAGATGTGTAGTTGTCCACGGTGATTATCGGTAGTAGGGAATTTGCAAAAGTCATGGGCACAATGATCTCGGGAAACTTTGAGGAGCATCTTCGGAGTCTTCTCATCATGACACGCCATCTTCTGGAATGAGGGGGGACTCTCCGGGAGAAAGCGGCTACGAGAACCTAGGCTTAGAGTTAGTGAAATATTTAACCTAAATAGACAAGAGATCAGAGTCCCAGAGTAAAGAAGAAGAATAAAAGATCCTAATACCACCCAATTGGCGACGTGGGCCCGTAAGCCACACAGCCAAGTTAGTAAAACAGTTTTGGACGACTAGACACAACTTCGGCCAAGGAGTTAGAAAGGGGGATCCTAAAGGCAGTCGGCTCTAATACCAATTTGTGACGCCCCCGATGCAATCATACATGCAAATGTGTACGATCAAGATCAGGGACTCGCGGGAAGATATCACAACACAAATCTAGACACAAATTAAAATAATAAAAGCTTTATATTACAAGCAAGGGGCCTTGAGGGCTCGCATACATCAGCTCAAATACAAACGAGTCAGCGGAAGTAACATTACCTGAGTACAGATGTGAGTTAAACAAGTTTGCCTTAAGAAGGCTAGCACAAAAGCAACATCGATCGAAAAGGCAAGGCCTCCTGCCTGGGAGCCTCCTAACTACTCCTGGTCGTCAGCGTCCGTCACGTAGTAGTAGGCACCCTCGGGGTAGTAGTAGTCATCGGTGGTGGCATCTGGATCTTGGGCTCCACCAACTGGTTGCAGCATTCGAGAAGAATGGAAAGTGGTGGAAAAAAGGGGAGCAAAGCAACCGTGAGTACTCATCGAAAGTTCTCGCAAGCAAGGATCTACACTACATATGCATCTGTATCAATGAAATGGGAAGTATCCGTGGACTGAATTGCAGAATGCCAGAAGAGAAAGGGAAAGCCTAGCCTATCGAAGACTAGCATATTCAAGCAGCTCCAAGCATCTTGCAGCAATCAGAAGAGTATAGAATAGCAGTTTACATTTAACAAACATGTTGTAGAAATAACGCCCAGAGATCCTTCCCCAACTCCCTGCGGGAAAGAAATCTCGGAGCCACATATCCATTCATGCCTCAGCATTCAGTATCCAGTTCTAGTTGTATTGATCGAGATACAACTCCGAGCGTTCGTTGCCGTAGGACAGGCTATCAATAGATGTTTTCTTCCCTACAGGGGCGCACAAACTTACCCAACACGCTCGATTAACTCCGGCTGGACACACCATCAGGTCATGACCGGCCTCGGCCGATCAACACATTGTAGTCCTACCTAGGCTCAACAGAGAGGCCAGCACGTCGGTTTACGTCCTAAATGCGAAGGGGTCATGGGCCAATCGTCCTTTGCAATCCTGCGCATTGCAAACGTGACAAATGAGCAGACCTAGCCTCCCTTATACAAGTGAAGGCGTTCCAGTCCAATTCGGCACGTGCCGCTCAGTTGCTGATGTCAGTGAGCTTTCGGAACAATCGTACGACGCAGAGTGCCCATACTTATTCTCGCGTGGTGGTTAGTGCGAAAAAGTCTAGTGGCCTTCTCGGATCAAATATGCAAACGTTAGTGTGTTGGTAGTGCGGTCACGAGCAGAGACTCACGAAAGATGTGACACTGTCGCCCCGTCTCTAGAACTTGTGGCAAGGGCTACGAATGCCCGGCCACGCCTCGTATTTAACTCTCAGGTACCCTCCAGGTCAACCCGTCTCCACATCACTCGCGGGTACCCCTCAGGGTCGACCCGCCTTTCCAAGTAACAGTTGTAAAGTCCAAGTATCTGTGTGTCCAAACACCAGGGGGAAACCCCGAGGAATCACCCTCGGTGGATTCCACTTGATGTAATCATCAAGGTGAACGTAGGAGGAACCACCCTCGATGTTCACACTTGAGGGGTTGTACGACAGCGTCGTTATCAGAAGTGGAAAAGGAGGAATCACCCTCAATGACCATGACTGGGTAACTACTCCACAGAGTTAGCATCAGAAGTGCTAATGAGGTATCACCCTCGGCACTCGATAGTAACTCTGTGGTGTCGTACAACTAAGGGGAGTGTTGTGCGGTGCCGGGGCCTAGTCTTCAATCCCGTTGATCGGGTCTTCTGATAATCTAGCAGGGCAGTTGGGTCAACATGGGGTTCTTTGATGGTTCTCTAACCATCCTATACTAAGAAGTTTAGGATAATTAGGTAGGTAACAATAGCAGGCTAAAAGATCAGGCTATGCATCAAAATAGGTAAAGCAATAGCAGCAGCAATTTCTAATGCAAGCATAAGAGAGAAGAAAATAGGCGATATCAGAATGTTCAAAAGTGGGGTGCTTGCCTGGAAGCTCTGCTAGAAAGGAAGGGTTGTCGTCGAAGTAGTCGATCACAGAGGCAGCATCGGTCTCGGGGTCTACTGGAGAGAAGAGGGGGAAGAAACAGTAAATACAGAGCAAATAGATGCAACACGGACGGGCTAAAGATATGTCTAAAGATATGTCTAAGTAAATTTAGTTATTTTAGGATATGATACAGCACAGGGTTGCCTAAAGATATGTCTAAGTCATTTTAGTAATTTTAGGATTTAAGTAGGATTTATTAACCGGTGTATATGCACTATTCATCTACCGGAAACGGGATAAAAGTAATGGGTTCACCAATGTAGAGGGTTCCGACATGGAAACAGACAATACGGTTAGATTCATCTCGTTGTTCTGAGCAACTTCCATGTAGAAAACATTTTCATCCGAGTTACGGTTTATTATCTACGATTTTCTAAAGTTTTAATAGTTTTCAGAAATTATTTAAATTAACAGAATTAACAGAAAAGGAATATGACTTCAACATGATGTGTGGGTGACGTTAGCTGTCAACAGGTCGGCTGACCAGGTCAAACCTGACCTATGGGTCCAGCGGGACCCACATGTCAGCCTCTATTAGCTTGTGAGTGGATTAAACTAACTAATAGGGTTAATTAGGGATGTGGGCCCTAGGTGTCAGTGAGATATTAGACTAATGTAATTACTTTTATTTATTAAGACGCTAATTAGACCAATTACTCGAGGGGGCCCACATGTTAGTGACTGGGGGCTGCCCAGTCAGCTCGTTGACTAGGTCAACCCAGTCAATGGGGCCCATAGGGCCCACTGGCGGCGAGCTAGGCGTGGCACCCGCCCAGCCACATCGGCGGAGGCCAGCGGCTCAACGCCGGTGACGCCAAAACGCGGCAGAGGGCGCGGACCGGCGTCGGGATTCGCCTACAAAGGGCAAAATCACGCATCGTGACCCGCGTTCGACCGAGCAAAGAACGCCCCGTCCAAATGAGCTAACGAGAGGCGTCGGGGACGACCGAAACGGTGCCGGCGACGAACTAAAGCGGCGCCGGAGTTTGAGGGTTTGCCGAACCGTCTATGCACGGCGCCAGCAAACGGGCTAGCTAGCTAAGCAGCGGCAGCGGCACTCCAGGAGCTCTCCAGAGCCACTGGCTCAAGCTGTAGGGGCTCGGGAGCTCACTAATGGAAGTGACGGCGGCGGTCAGAACACGGCACGGCGGCAGCTACGACTAGGGGCGCAGCAAGGCAATGAAGGAGAGGGGAGAGGAAGTGGATTTCACCCCGCGGGCTCATGGAGGCCCTTCGGGTGATCGGTAGCGCAGAGGGAGGTGCTACGTCTTGAGCTAGCGTTGGTTTTCCCCGAAGAGGAGGGGGTGATGCAGAAAGTGTAGCATAAGTATTTCCCTCAGTTTTTGAGAACCAAGGTATCAATCCAGTAGGAGGCTCCTCAACAGTCCCACGCACCTACACAAACAAACTGAGAACTCGCAACCAACGCAATAAAGGGGTTGTCAATCCCTTCACAGCCACTTGCGAAAGTGAGATCTCATAGAGATAGTAAGATAAGATAAATATATTTTTGGTATTTTAGAATATAGATGCAAGAAAGTAAAGATGCAAATAAAAGTAGATTGAAAGCAAATATGATAAGAGATAGACCCGGGGGCCATAGGTTTCACTAGAGGCTTCTTTTGAGAGCATAAGCATTACGGTGGGTGAACAAATTACTGTCAAGCAATTGATAGAAAAGCGAATAATTATGACGTTATCTAGGCATGATCATGTATATAGGCATCACATCCAAAACGAGTAGACCGACTCCTTCCTGGATCTACTACTATTACTCCACACATCAACCGCTATCCAGCATGCATCTAGAGTATTAAGTTCATAAGAACGGAGTAACGCATTAAGCAAGATGATATGATGTAGAGGGATAAACTCATGCAATATGATATAAACCCCATCTTGTTATCCTCGATGGCAACAATAAAATACGTGTCTTGGAACCCTTTCTGTCACTGGGTAAGAACACCGCAAGATTGAACCCAAAGCTAAGCACTTCTCCCATGGCAAGAAAGATCAATCTAGTAGGCCAAACCAAACCGATAATTCGAAGAGACTTGCAAAGATAACTCAATCATACATAAAAGAATTCAGAGAAGATTCAATTAATAACCATAGATAAATCTGATCATAAACTCACAATTCATCGGATCTTGACAATCACACCGCAAAAAGAGATTACATCGAATAGATCTCCACAAGAGAGGGGGAGAACATTGTATTGAGATCCAAAAAGAGAGAAGAAGCCATCTAACTAATAACTATGGACCCGTAGGTCTGTGGTAAACTACTCACAACTCATAGGAGGGGCAAGGATGTTGATGTAGAGGCCCTCCGTGGTCGATTCCCCCTCCGACAGAGTGTCGGCAAAGGCTCCAAGATGGGATCTCGCGGATACAGAAGGTTACGGTGGTGGAAATTGTGTTTCGTGGTGCCCCTGGATTTTTTCAGGGTCCGTAGGTATATATAGGAGGAATAAGTACGTCGGTGGACGCCCGAGGGGCCCACGAGATAGGGGGGCGCGCCCTACAGGGGGTGGCGCCCTCCTATCTCTTGGGGCCCTCGGAGCTTTCTTGACTTGCACTCCAGGCTCTCCGGATCAGATTTGTTCCAAAAATAACGCTCCCGAAGGTTTCATTCCGTTTGGACTTCGTTTGATATTCCTTTTCTTCGAAATACTGAAATAGGCAAAAAAACAGCAATATGGGCTGGGCCTCCGGTTAGTAGGTTAGTCCCAAAAATGATATAAATATGTAGAATAAAGCCCATAAGCATCCAAAACAGGTAATATAATAGCATGGAACAATCAAAAATTATAGATACATTGGAGACGTATCAAGCATCCCCAAGCTTAATTCCTGCTCGTCCTCGAGTAGGGAAATGATAAAAAGAGAATTTTTGATGTGGAATGCTACCTAGCATAATTCATAATGTAATTTTCTTTCATTGTGGCATGAATGTTCAGATCCAAGTAATACAAAATAAAAGTTCATATTGACATAAGAAATAGTAATACTTCAAGCATACTAAGCAAGTAATCATGTCTTCTCAAAATAGCATGGCCAAAAGAAAGTTATCCCTACAAAATCATATAGTCTGGCTAAGCTCTATCTTCATCACACAAAGTATTTAATCATGCACAACCCCGATGACGAGCCAAGCAATTGTTTCAAACTTTAATAATCTCAAACTCTTTCAACTTTCACGCAATACATGAGCGTGAGCCATGGACATAGCACTATATGTGGAATAGAACGGTGGTTGTGGAGAAGACAAAAAAGGAGAAGATAGTCTCACATCAACTAGGCATATCAACGGGCTATGGAGATGCCCATTAATAGATATCAATGTGAGTGAGTAGGGATTTCCATGCAACGGATGCACTAGAGCTATAAATATATGAAAGCTCAACAAAAGAAAACTAGTGGGTGTGCATCCAACTTGCTCGCTCAGGAAGACCTAGGGCATTTTGAGGAAGCCCATCATTGGAATATACAAGCCAAGTTCTATAATGAAAAATTCCCACTAGTAAATGAAAGTGACAACATATGAGACTCTCTATCATGAAGATCATGGTGCTATTTTGAAGCACAAGTGTGCAAAAAGAGATAGTAGCATTGTCCCTTCTCTATTTTTCTCTCATTCTTTTTTTTCTTTTTTTCTTTTTATAAAGTCCGGAGTCTCATCCCGACTTATGGGGGAATCATAGTCTCCTCATCGTTTCCTCACTGGGACAATGCTCTAATAATGATGATCATCACACTTTTATTTTTTTACAACTCAACAATTACAACTCGATACTTAGAACAAAATATGACTCTATATGAATGCCTCCGGCGGTATACCGGGATATGCAATGAATCAAGAGTGACATGTATGAAAGAATTATGAACAGTGGCTTTGCCACAAATACAATGTCAACTACATGTTCATGCAAAAAGCAATATGACAAAAGTAATGTGTGTCATATGAACGAAACGGTGGAAAGTTGCATGGCAATATATCTCGGAATGGCTATGGAAATGCCATAATAGGTAGGCATGGTGGTTGTTTTGAGGAAGGAGTATGGTGGGTGTATGGTACCGGCGAAAGTTTCACGATACAAGAGAGGCTAGCAATAATGGAGGGGTGAAAGGAGTGCGTATAATCCATGGACTCAACATTAATCAAAAGAACTCATATACATGTTGTAAAAATTTAGAAGTCATCAAAAACCAAAGCACTACACGCATGCTCCTAGGGGGATAGATTGGTAGAAAAATACCATCGCTCGTCCCCGACTGCCACTCATAAGGAAGACAATCAATAAATAAAAGTGTGCTCCAACTTCATCACAGAGCGATTCACCATACGTGCATGCTACGGGGATCACAAACTTCAACACAAGCATTCTTTAAATCCATAATCACCCAACTAGCCTGACTTTAATATTACTACCTCCATATCTCAAAACAATTATCAAGCATCAAATTGATCATAGCATCCAATTCACTTTCTATGATAGTTTTTATTATACCCAACTTGGATGTTCATCATTCTAGGACCAAATTAAAACCATAGCAAATACCATGCTGTTATAAGACTCTCAAAATAATATAAGTGAAGCATGAGAGACTAGCAATTTCTATAAAATTAATCCACCACCATGCTCTAAAATATATAAGTGAAGCACTAGAGCAAAAACTATCAAGCTCAAAAGATATAAGTGAAGCACATAGAGTATTATAGCAAATTCTAATCAAATAGGCTTCTCCAATAAGGTGTGTTACAGCAAGGATGATTGTGGTAAACTAACAAGCAAATACCAATATAATACACGACGCTCCAAGCAAAACACATATCATGTAGCGAATAAAAATATAGCTCCAAGTAAAGTTACCAATGAACAAAGACGAAAGAGGGGATGTCTTCCCGGGGCATCCCCAAGCTTAGGCTTTTGGCTATTCTTGAATATATTGGGGTGCCATAAGAATCCCCAAGCTTAGGCTCTTGCCACTCTTTATTCCATAGTCCATAAAAGCTTTACCCAAAACTTGAAAACTTCACAACACAAAACTCAACAGGAAATCTTATAAGCTCCGTTAGTGAAAGAAAACAAAACCACCACATAAGGTACTGCAATGAACTCATTCTTTATTTATTTTAGTGTTAAACCTACTGTATTCCAACTTTCTTATGGTTTATAAACTAATTTATTAGCCATAGATGCATTGAAATAAGCAAACAACACACGAAAAACAGAATCTGTCAAAAACAGAACAGTCTGTAGCAATATGTAACTAACGCAAACTTATGGAACTCTAAAACTCCTACCAAAATAGGAAGTACTGGAAAATTTGTTTATTGATCAGAATAAAAAAGAATCAATGCAAAATCTCTTTTCTGTGATTTATTGATTTGTTTCTCGTGAGCGCAGAGTTTCTGTTTTTCAGCAGAATCAAATCAACCATCATCAAAGTTTATCCTATAGGTTCTACTTGGCACAAACACTAAACAAAAGATAAAAACACATCTAAACAGAAAGTATAAACAAAATTTAACACTAAACAGGAAGAAAAACAAAGAACATAAAGAAAATTGGGTTGATTCCCAACTAGCGCTATCGTTTAACGCCCCTAGCTAGGCATAAAAGCAAGGATAGATCTAATGAGTGCCATCTTTGACACTTGATTCATAAGTAGCATGCATGATAGATTCATAAGGTAATTTGACTTTCTTTATTGGAAAGTGCTCCATGCCTTTCTTTAAAGGAAATTGGAATCTAATGTTCCCTTCCTTCATATCAATAATCGCACCAATCGTTCTAAGGAAAGGTCTACCAAGAATAATAGGGCAAGAAAGATTGCAATCTATATCAAGAACGATAAAATCTACGGGCACCAAATTGCTATTAGCAACAATAAGAACATTATTGATCCTTCCCATAGGCTTTCTAATGGTGGAATCCGCAAGATGAAAATTTAAAGAGCAATCATCAAGATCTTGGAAATCTAGAATATCACATAAAGTTTTCGGAATTGTGGAAACACTAGCACCCAAATCACACAAAGCAAAACACTCAAAATCTTTAATTCTAATCTTTATAGTAGGTTCCCACTCATCATTAAGTTTTCTAGGTACAGAAACTTCCAAATTAAGTTTTTCATCATAAGATTGCATCAAGGCGTCAACAATATGTTTGGTAAAAGCTTTGTTTTGACTATAAGCATGAGGAGAATTAACAACGGATTGCAACAAGGAAATACAACCTTTTAAAGAGCAACTATCATAATCAAATTCCTTGAAATCTGAGATAGTAGGTTCAACATTATTAGAAGTTGAGGATTCTCCAATCTCTCTTTTACCAAATTTAGCATTAAGATCTAAAGACTCCGAATTTTTGGGACGCCTTCTAGGCAAAGTTGATTCATCGTCAGTCCCATAATCATCAAAATTCATATTGCAAAACATAGATCTAATAGGAGACGTATCAATAACTTTAAGATCCTCATCACTATTTTCATGTAGATTAGAAGAACACACTTTTATAAAGCTTTCTTTTTTAGCATGCAATCTAGCGGTTCTTTCCTTGCACTCGTCAATGGAGATTCTCATTACTTTGAGAGACTCATTGATATCATGCTTAGGAGAAGAGGATCCAAGTTTAAGAGAATTAACATCAAGCGAAAGTCTATCAACGTTCCTAGCCAAATCGTCAACTTTGAGCAATTTTTCTTCAAGCAAAGCATTAAAATTCTTTTGAGAAATCATAAATTCTTTCACACTATTCTCAAAATCAGAGGGCATCTTATTAAAATTACCATAATAATTATTGTAGGAATTTCCATAATTATTAGAGGGATTACTAGGGAACGGTCTAGCATTAAAATTTCCTCTATAAGCATTGTTTTCAAAACTATTCCTACCAAAAAAATTCACATCCATAGATTCATTATTATTCTCAATCAAAGAAGACAAAGGCATACCATTGGGATAAAAGGAGTATTTTTAGTAGCAAACATCTTCATAAGTTCATCCATCTTTCCACTCAAAACATTGATTTCTTCTATAGCATGCACTTTTTTACAAGAAAATCTTTCAGTGTGCCATTGAGAATAATTAGCCATAATATTATAAAGCAATTTTGTAGCATCTCCTAATGTTTTTTCCATAAACGTGCCTCCCGCGGCCGAATCTAAGAGATTTCTATAAGCAAAGTTCAAACCGGCATAAAATATTTGTATGATCATCCATAAATTCAAACCATGAGTAGGGCAATTGCGAAGCATCAATTTCATTCTTTCCCAAGATTGGGAAACATGCTCATGTTCAAGTTGTTTAAAATTCATAATATCGTTCCTAAGGGTGATGATCTTTGCACTTGTTCCAAGAATCAATACTATTTTTAGGCAAAGACGAAAACCAAACTTTAGCACGATCTCTAAGTGAAAACAGAAATAACTTCAATTTGAAAATATTGTTATCCGTATCTTTCTTCTTTTGCATGTCACACAAATCAACAAATTGTTTAGATGAGTAGCGTCATCTTCACTAGGAAGGCCGGCGAATTTATCTTTCATAACAAGATTCAGCAAGGCAGTATTGATTTCACAAGACTCAACATCATTAAGAGGAGCAATCAGAGTACTAAGGAAATCATTATTATTGGTATTCGAGAAATCACACAACTTGGTATTATCTTGTGCCATGGCAACAAGTAATCCAACACACAAGCAAATAGAAAACAGCAAACGGAAAAAGGCGAGCGAAAACAGAGGAGGAGATTGGGAAAGAGAGGGCGAATAAAACGGCAAGGGTGAAGTGAGGGAGAGGAAAACGAGAGGCAAATGGCAAATAAGGTAAATGCGAGGGAGATGAGTTTGTGATGGGTACTTGGTATGTCTTGACTTGAGCGAAGACCTCCCCGGCAACGGCGCCAGAAATCCTTCTTCCTACGTCTTGAGCTAGCGTTGGTTTTCCCCGAAGAGGAGGGGGTGATGCAGGAAGTGTAGCGTAAGTATTTCCCTCAGTTTTTGAGAACCAAGGTATCAGTCTAGTAGGAGGCTCCTCAAAAGTCCCACACACCTACACAAACAAACTGAGAACTCGCAACCAATGCAATAAAGGGGTTGTCAATCCCTTCACGGCGACTTGCGAAACTGAGATCTGATAGAGATAGTAAGATAAGATAAATATGTTTTTGGTACTTTATAATATAGATGCAAGAAAGTAAAGATGCAAATAAAAGTAGATTGAAAGCAAATATGATAAGAGATAGACCCGAGGGCCATAGGTTTCACTAGAGGCTTCTCTCGAGAGCATAAGCATTACGGTGGGTGAACAAATTGCTGTCAAGCAATTGATAGAAAAGCGAATAATTATGACGTTATCTAGGCATGATCATGTATATAGGCATCACATACAAAACAACTAGACCGACTCCTGCCTGCATCTACTACTATTACTCCACACATCGACCGCTATGCAGCATGCATCTAGAGTATTAAGTTCATAAGAATGGAGTAACACATTAAGCAAGATGATATGATGTAGAGGGATAAACTCATGCAATATGATATAATCCCCATCTTGTTATCCTCGATGGCAACAATACAATACGTGTCTTGCAACCCTTTCTGTCACTGGGTAAGAACACCGCAAGATTGAACCCAAAGCTAAGCACTTCTCCCATGGAAAGAAAGATCAATCTAGTAGGCCAAACCAAACCGATAATTCGAAGAGACTTGCAAAGATAACTCAATCATACGTAAAAGAATTCAGAGAAGATTCAATTAATAACCATAGATAAATCTGATCATAAACTCACAATTCATCGGATCTTGACAAACACACCACAAAAAGAGATTACATCGAATAGATCTCCACAATAGGCTCCAAGATGGGATCTCGCGGATACAAGGTTACGGTGGTGGAAATTGTGTTTCGTGGTGCCCCTGGATGTTTTCAGGGTCCGTAGGTATATATAGGAGGAAGAAGTACGTCGGTGGACGCCCGAGGGGCCCACGAGACAGGGGGGCGCGCCCTACAGGGGGGCCCTCCTATCTCGTGGGGCCCTCGGAGCTTTCTTGACTTGCACTCCAGGCTCTCCGAATCAGATTTGTTCCAAAAATAACGCTCCCGAAGGTTTCATTCCGTTTGGACTCCGTTTGATATTCCTTTTCTTCGAAATACTGAAATAGGCAAAAAATAGCAATATGGGCTAGGCCTCCGGTTAGTAGGTTAGTCCCAAAAATGATATAAATATGTAGAATAAAGCCCATAAGCATCCAAAACAGGTAATATAATAACATGGAACAATCAAAAATTATAGATACGTTGGAGACATATCAGGAGGCAGCGGTCATCGGAGATCGCCGGCGACAGAGAGATCAACACCGAGCTCGATCCCGCCCGTGCGGTCCTCTCTGAGCGAAATGGCGGGTGATGGACGACGTGGTCTAACGGGGCGGAGATGACGGGCACGACAGAGAGGCGAACGGACACCGGTGGCCGCGGGATCGACGGCGAACGGCGACGGCAGCGTTCTAAGCGAGCGAGCAAGAGAGAGCGAGAGAGAGGGGGTGAATGGATGAGGACGGTGATGAGGGAGGCAGTGGCTACGTTCTTATCCTCTCGTCGACACGGCCTTCGAGGTGGTCGGGTGGCGCCCGCTGCGCCCGGTCGGGTGAATAGAGAGTGGAGGGAGATGACCGGGATGAGGTAGGTGGGTCGGCCTACTGGGATCGGCCGAGGCCCAGGGGGCAGGGGGCCTTTGCCCTGTTATCTTTCTTTTTCTTTGACTTCCTTTTTTTCTTCTCTCTTTTCCTTTTAAAACCTTTCTGTTTCCTAATTAGTTTTATTTTATTTTAGGCTTTACAAAACATGGTCCAAGTCCCTAAATTAGTATTAGTAGTTAGGCCACTACCACAATTAATTTGACACTAAAAAAAGTTTGCAATTATTTCTTATTTGAAATGCATTTAAATAATTGCTTAAGCCATTGTCTTAAATACTTTTAGGATATTTAATCACTTTAAAAAAGTGTTGGTTCACCACCATAAATAGTTATGGATTATTTGGCACATGATGAACATTTTAGTTTTCATGTTTGAGTAATTTTGAATTTCACTTAGAATTTGAATTTGAATTTGACTAGAATTTCAAATGTGATATTGAACAAGGGTGATTAAGCACTGTTTGGAAAAATGATTAGCTTAATCACATAGGGTTACTATAGCATGACACTCGGGGTGTTACCGATGGTGTCACTTCTTTTTCGCAACATTAATCTTGTTTTGTCTCGACCATTCCTGAGCTGCTTCCAATTCCTTGAACCTCACGAAAGCGTCCCGGTGATCTCTTGCCTTCTCCAGTGTTCCCTTGAATTCTGAATTATGCTTTCCTGCTCTGAAGTACGTGTCCCATATATTTTTCTTATGGTTGTTTAATGCTATCGCCATCTTCTTAAGAGCACTCTTCTTGACTTTCTCCAGATGTACATCTGTCAAACGATCTGGTAGGGTGAAATGTGACATGAGCGATTCCCAAAGCAGATCTTTTGCTCTTTCGGAGAAAAAAGTAACATCTGGAGCTCCATTTGCTGGCTTTTTCCATTCTTGAACAGAGATCGGGATTTAGTCCCTGACAATAACTCCGCATTGAAGAATGAACTTGCTCACATTCTGCTTAGGTTCAAGCGGTTCGTCATTATGTTTGATGGCATCGATGTTGTAGTTTACGCTAGCCTGTAAATTTTTGGCCGCGCCTCGAACTGCCCTGCTGCTTGTCGAAGATTTGCTCAATCTGAAGGGCTAAAAGAAGAAAGATCGATTCGTTAATATATATATAAATCAATTATAACATGTGATGATCACCAGATGCCTTATATAAATATACCTCGCTGGTCTTTGTTATTTGAAGAACAACATTTCCTTCATCATCATTGTTGTGGACTTCATCTATTCGTTCATCTTCATCAAATATCATATCCTCACTGGTATTGTTCAGATATTGCGAACCGTCATCTTCTTCATTCTCATCTGTTGGGCTCGGGGAGCGTATGATGTCGAACATAGTCTCTTCTCCTTCTCTGCCGGTATTGTCCATAGCTTTTATTTAACTAATCCAGAAGAAAGATAAAATAATTTAGTATTCAGATTAGAATGCATGCATGCAATCAATAAGGAAAAACTGAATCATAGTAGATAATATCCATCTTGAATAATATCACTAATATATACATCTCGAATAATCCAGATAATATGCATCATCGAATATAATCTCGAATACATCGTCTCGAATATTATAATCTCGAATACATCGTCTCGAAATATTATCTCGAATACATCACTAGCTAATACACATCAAATATTATCGAAGCATCTAGTTCACTCGCGGTTCCTGAGGCGTGGGCGGTGGACACCCAAATAGAAGGAACCATCACAGGATCATAGCTTGGGTGAGATCCCTGAAAAAACTGCCAGGTATTAGAGAACCTAACGTCCAATGCAACCAGACGTGCTCGTCCTCCTCCCTGACACGATGACGTATCACCTCCGCGGGGGACGCCAGCCTCTGCACCGAATGTGGCCCACGCGCCCGCCACCAAAGAAGCTCCGGGTCAACGACGGGAGGCGGGTTCCTGACAAAGATGCGCGCCCATGAAGGTAACACCTCCCAGTGCCAGCATGGCGGAGCCTAGTCCCGGACATGGCGCCTCTGAAGCAGGACGTCGTCGCGAACGAGTCGATGACAAGGATGCGGGCCGGGCATCTTGACGTCGAAAACAAATTCTATGCAAATTTAACATTTTTTAAATGCTTGATTGTGATTCTTGTAATTCTTTTTCACTTGATTTTTAAAATACATAGCAAACTTTTGAAAATACAACATTAAGATATATATTAGAATTAAAATATTAATACATGGTCAACTTTTTTCTATGCAATTTTTTCCTATGCAACTTTTTTTATAAGTATAAAAACTAAAAACAGAAAATCTATGCAAATTCCACTGTTCATCTATATATATATATATATATATATATATATATATATATATATATATATATATATATATATATATATATATATATATATATATGTGTGTGTGTGTATATATGTGTGTGTGTGTATATATGTATATATATACATATATATATATATATATATAGTATAAAAAACTAATGAAAAACTAAAACATACATACATATAGTGAAAAAATAATAATCTAAAACATCTAACATATGTGTGTGTGTGTGTGTGTGTTCATCCATCATGTGTGTGTGTGTGGGGGCTCGGGAGGGGCGGCCATGGCGCGACAAGGAGAGTAGAGGGGGGAGGGGATCACAGCCGGGCAACGGCGAGGCGAGGCGACGACGCACGAGGTCGAGGAGGAGATCGAGGGCGGCGGCAAGGCGATCGCGACGGTGAGGCGATTCGACGGCGACGGTTGCGAGTCGAGTCGACAACGACAACCATTTGTTCTCCCGAGCATAATTTGTTGACTCTCTACTTGGTTTGTGATGGTTGGCTGTCTTAAATTTGGTTATAGATGGTTGCCACGTACTGGAATTTTGTAAGTTTTTTTCTCTATCATTGGGGCAGCGGTAAAGCTGTTGACTTGTGACCGTGAGGTCACCATGCTCGAGTCCTGGAAACAGCCTCTTGCAGAAATGTAGGAAAAGGCTACGTACTATAAATCCAAAGTGGTCGGACCCTTCCTCGGACCCTGCGCAAGTCGGAGCTACATGCACTGCACTGCCCTTTTTTCTGCATCGGATTTTGTGGATTGTATTTCTTTTTGTGGTTTGGTTTCTATTCATTTGGGGCTATGATGTTCTGGGGCTAGCTATTTGTGCTCTTGAGGGTAGTTTGTTGACTTTCTACTCGGTTTGGTTTGATGATGGTTGGCTGTCTTAAATTTTATTATAGATGGTCGATGCTTCACCTGTGGCTGGGCATCGCAAGAGTCCTTGTATTTATTTTACTGGACAGTTATCCTACCTTCCTGTCAGCCCGTATTGCCAGATGCATAACCAAGATATGTCTCGGTTTACCCTGCTGTGTTAAAAGGAAAGAGACGACACAAGCTGACTCTAGTCCTTACTCACAACAATACTTTTACATGTGCATTATTAACTTCACCTCATTTAATTGTTTGTTTACTGCAAACAGTTCACATTCATCTATATTTCACCTGATTAATTTAACCATATAGTATATGTGACGCCTCTAATACGATGGTTGAATACTTGCTACTGTATTTTTTTTCTAATTTTGGTAAGTACTTATGATCTTGCCATTGTCCAATACCACCTAGCAGTGATACTGGTATATATGATCAAACTTTTTTCTATCTAATAATGTGTTTGCTTCCTTTGTGCCTAATCAGTTACCTGTTAACATTCATGATGAAGACATCGTTGAATGGTCCAGGCACCCACGGAAGACCTAGAATAATACTCCCTCTGTATGAAAATATAAGACACCTTCTGACATTAAACGTCTTATATTTTTTTTTTTTGCGAGAGAAACGTCTTATATTTTGAGAGGAAGGAAATAGCCAATAAAAAGAAGAAGAAAACCCGCAAAAAGAAGACTCGCGCAGCAAAGCGCTGCTGCGCGAGTATCCCACTAGTATGTTGCATGCATGAGCCCTCAAGATAGACCAATGAGAAAACACACACCATTTTTATTTTATTGTTGAACAATACGATTGGACACTAGTAATAGGAGCAAACAGCATGATGGATTACATACAAATGCTGATTCGACGGAGGGTAGATTGTATTGACTAAAAATGAAGAAATAAAATGAGTACACACCCAATATTTGCAGTGAGCTTTTTTACGCTATCTTGGTAATCCATACCGATGGGTAGGAGTACCAATTAAATCAGTCCGTTGATTGCCAGGGGCAATTTAGCATTTGTCTCTTAAGGTTTTATCTGTTCGATCTAAATCTGAGTATCTCTTCCTTAGGATTTCCACCGACAAGGAGATGTACATTGGAAATTCTGACTTTTGCCTGCTGCTGTGAATGGACTTCTTGGATTAATAGACACCAAGAAGCAAAATTTAGACATTCAACTTCATATCATTAAACATCTTTGCATACATCATTTGGCACAATGCCGACATGATAACAAAACCTGATTTCTTTTAACATTACCACGTATATGGCAAAGCAAAAAGTACTTAATTAGCTGAACGAGATAGTACACATGGAGTATTGAATTGGAGGCCTTTATCGTGTTCTTGTCCTCTTAGAAACGAATTACAGAACGATGAAAGGGATTACTCGGACGACGCCATCCCCATCAAAATCCTTGTTGCGTCTATCTCTGTCACTGTTATGCCATTGATTTAACAGTATAACCGGTCTACATTAATTTGAAGTATTATATTTAGGATGCACATAGCCAACAACAATGAACTTATACAAAGTTTCACGCAGGCAAAGAGCAAAGTCATATAGGGCAAAAGATATACCTAGGTGGATGGGAAATGAAAACAACCCTTCAAAACAATCAAGACAATGATCATCAGACCCAACCATCTTTTGGTATTAAGAGGACAATGAGAAAAATTATCCAGTAGCAGCACCTCCAGCTAGGGAAGGGAAGGGAACCACCCTCAAGTACCGTTGTTGCTGATAAGAAAATAGGCAGTTTTTCGACTAAATTAATCCATGAATAAATCATGAGCATGACATGGGCAGCATTGATAACACACTGATTACGATCTAACAGAGCATGTACTACGCATATAATAGAAACATCTACGCATATCGCTAGTACTGCTACAACAGAAAGAAACATGAGAGGGATAAACGATGTATACCCTCCAATCGGCCACGCGGTAGTGGTGGCGGTGGCAGCAGCCGCGGCATCCTCGGCGGCTTTCTTGTCGGCCTCGGCCTTCTCAGCGGCGGCACGGTCGGCGTCGGTCGACATGGTGATGACGAAGGTGATGCGGATGTAGATGAATAGAAGCGAGCAGTCGCGTAGTCGCTACCCAAAAACCTAATCGCCCTTCTCCTGTACAGGATCCGGAGAGGCGGGGTTTCGGAGGCCTGCTCTCCCGTCAACCGTGTACGCGGTGAACGGGACGGAGTCGCCGGCAGCAGCAGCAGCTGAGGAACAATGCGGGCGTGGAGGCGGAGATCCGTTCTGTTTTCGTGGCGGCTAGGGTTGGCAGCGCCCCACATATATATGTGCGGCCGCGCGTGGAGAGACGTGGGCTGAACCCACGTCCAAGTCGGTAGCCCATGATCCGACGTCTCAGATCGTGGCCCTACCTATCAAAGACTCTCCGTTCCTGACCGGCAAAAAGAAGCGCATAGGAGTGAGCTCGGCTCAATCCCGCAACCCGCGGCGCGTCGCGTCGTGGCGTGGCGTGGCGTGGCGAGGCGAGCGGAGGAGGAGGAGTGCGCGAGGGCTTCTTTCCTTCTCAAGCTCCAATAGCATGAGGGAGAGAATCCCTTATAAACCACTCCAACTCTCCTTCCACTTCCGGGGTGGGACTAAACTTCCCACCACCTTGTCATGCCACCTACATGGGCCCTTGGAGATCAAATCTGAAATTGTCATATGGGCTCTAGGCCCATCTCATATTTCAACAATCCCCCACCAGATCTCAGGGGCCCAGTTTGTTCTTTGCTCCAAATGCTGTTTTGATATACCAGCATCTTAGTGGAGACCGATTAAGGTTGAGCTCCACCTAGACCAAGTAGTTACACTCCTTCACAACTGAACAATGGACTATGCCTTGAATTGTCAGTTTGGCGTCAAGAAGTTTCACCACAAGTCTCACTGATACGAGGCTGCCGAAGGCCGACCCCTCGGTTGGAGCATATTAGTCACACTCCTGGCCTGTTCATGAGCTTGCTAGAGATCACCCCAATCTCATAGATTGTGACCAGCAGTCGGGCTCATATAGGTGTGTTCCTCCAAAGATCGCTCTGTAGGATAGCATCTTGCTTATGCATATAAGCCTTGGAACACATTAAGACAGTAGTCATCCTTCCATACAGTTTCCGAGAGTATTGCATCTCCGACGGAGTGGGTTAGTAAAGTTACTCTCCTCAGTTCACCACTGGCTTGTTTTCCCAGGTCCTACTTCACGGGATCTCGGATCACATAGGTTGGGTTACTACCATGGAAACTCATGTGGGTCTCATACCCATCTCCCTTGATGCGCTATCTATCACAACACGTGATAGCCCTTTAGTAAAGGGATCTGCCAGATTCTTAGCCGTTTGAATATAATCCAACGCTATCTCTACGGAGTTCCTCAATTTTCTGACAGCTTTCAATCTCATTCTTATGTGTTTGTTGAACTTCATGTTATCCTTTGAACTCTTCACCTTGACAATAACTGTTTGATTGTCACAGTTCATAAGGACGGCCGGAACAGGCTTCTCAACCACTGGCAAGTCCATCAACAGATCTCGAAGCCATTCTGCTTCGCCACCCGATGTGTCTAATGCTGTTAATTCTGCTTCCATTGTCGATCTTGTTAAGATCATTTGCTTGCAAGACTTTCAGGAAACAGCACCACCTCCAAGAGTAAACATATACCCAGTTGTGGCCTTCATCTCATCAGCATCAGAGATCCAACTCGCATCACTATACCCTTCAAGTACCGTCGGGTATCTAGTGTAGTGAAGTCCATAGTTCATAGTACCTTTCAGATAGCGCATAACTCTCTCAAGGGCACGCCAATGTACATCACCCGTTTGGAAACAAATCGGCTCAGTTTGCTAACAGCAAATGCGATGTCAGGCCTCGTTGCGCTGGCTAGATACTGGAGTGAACCAACAATCTGAGAGTATCTCAATTGATCTACAGCTGTGCCTTTAGACTTTCGAATCAGCACACTAGAATCATATGGTGTTTGAGATGGTTTGCAGTCCGAATATCCAAAGCGACTCAACACCTTCTCAACATAATGGGATTGCAGAAGTGTAATCCCACCCTCATCATCTCTCAACAGCATGATGTTCAAGATAACATCAGCCACTCCAAGGTCCTTCATCTCAAAGTTCTGAGATAGGAAAGACTTAACCTCCTCGATCAACTTGAGATTAGTCCCGAATATCAGTATGTCATCAACATACAAACACAGTATAACTCCTTCGCCCCCACCATAGTGATAGTATACACATTTGTCGGCCTCTTTAACAACAAAACCAACAGATGTCAACGTTTCATTAAACTTGTCATGCCATTGCTTAGGCGCTTGTCTCAGGCCATACAAAGATTTCACCAACTTACACACCTTTCCTTCCTGACCATCCAGGCCTAAGCTTCTTCTTGAACACCCACTTGCATCCCAATGGTTTGCAACCATAAGGACGTTCAGTAAGCTCCCAAGTCCCGTTAGCCATGATGGAATCCATCTCGCTACGGACCGCATCCTTCCAGTAGTCAGCTTCTGGAGAGGCATACGCTTCTGAAATAGAAGTGGGATTATCCTCCACGAGGTATATGAAGAAATCATCACCAAAGGTCTTTACAGTCCTTTGTCTCTTGCCCCTACCAAGGGATTCCTCATTTTCCTCCTCAGGATTTTCATCATGTGTTTGATTATAATATTCCATTGGAATGGCAGGTTCAGGAGTCTCCTCAGATTCCTGTCCAGAAGTGCTTTGTACATCTCTCATGGGGAAAATGTCCTCAAAGAATGTAGCATCTTTAGACTCCATAATTGTACCGACCTTCATGTCAGGTACCTCAGATTTCACTACTAGAAATCTATAGCCAACACTATTCATAGCGTAGCCCAAATTAACACAGTCCACAGTCTTTGGTCCAAGCTTACGCTTTTTAGGGATCGGCACATTAACTTTCGCCAAGCAGCCCCAAGTACGTAAGTACGAGAGTGTTGTTCTTCTCTTGGTCCACTTCTCATAAGGAGTGATCTCGTTATCCTTTGTCGGAACTTTATTCAGGACATGACATGATGTCATTATAGCCTCCCCCCACCATGCCTTGGATAAACCCGACGTATCTAACATGGCGTTAACCAAGTCAGTTAGAGTACGGTTTTTCCGCTCGGCAACCCCATTTGACTGGGGTGAGTAGGGAGGCGTCCACTCGTGAATATACCGTGTTCCGCACAAAAGGCATCAAACTCTTTCGAGAAGTACTCTCCACCACGATCTGACCGGACTCGTTTAATTTTCTTTTCAAGTTGATTCTCAACTTCTGCCTTATAGATTTTGAAGTAGTGTAGAGCCTCATCTTTAGTATTTAACAGATACACATAGCAATATCTAGTGGAATCATCTATCAAAGTCATGAAATATTTCTTTCCACCTTTAGTCAACACACCATTCATTTCACAAAGATCAGAATGTATGAGTTCCAGTGGCGCCAAGTGTCTCTCCTCTGCTGCCTTGTGAGGCTTGCGAGGTTGCTTAGATTGCACACACGAATGGCACTTAGAACCTTTGGCTAAAGTGAAACTCGGGATTAAATTCGATTTTGCTAGCCGCGTCATAACACCGAAACTAATGTGACAAAGACGTGAATGCCAAACTTCAGATTCATTAACACTCAAATGAATATTGTTCACGACTTTATTACATAGATCTGCAAGAGAAAGGCGGAACATGCCTCCGCATTCATAACCCTTTCCAACAAATAGTCCATATTTCGTAACAACTAATTTATTAGACTCGAATACCAACTTAAACCCTTCTCTACATAGAAGGGAGCCACTAACTAGGTTCTTCTTGATGGCGGGGACATGCTGCACGTTCTTCAGCTGCACGATCCTTCCCGAAGTAAACTTCAGATCGACCGTGCCAACACCAAGAACAGAAGCACTCGCGCCATTCCCCATCAGTACGGACCCGTGACCTGTGGCCTGGTAAGAAGAAAACAATGAAATGTCAGCACACACATGAACACCTGCACCTGTGTCGACCCACCAATCGGTGGACGACCAAACTGAAAATACAGCAAATAAATTACCGTACCCAGATGCACCACTCTCATTGTTGCTCACAATCATATTGACAGACTTGGAGTCCTGCCCTTGCTTCTTATACTTGTTTGGGCACTTGTTGGCCCAATGTTCAAGCGAACCACAAGTAAAGCAGCCCTCATCCTTCTTGTTCTTCTTGAAGGTCTTTTTACCCTTCTTCTTAAAGTCGGCACTCTGTTGGACACCGTTCTTTCCCTTGGGCTTGTGGGAATTGGAGTTCTTCTGATGCACCATATTGGCGACAGAAGTTCCTTCGACCCCTTTTCCGTGCGAGTCCTTTGCCCTTGAATTCTGCTCAACACTCAGATGGCCAATGACATCCTCCACAGAGAATTCACGCCTCTGATGTTTCAGAGTGGTGGCAAAGTTTCTCCAGGAATTGGGAAGCTTAGCGATTATGCAGCCCGCGACAAACTTGCCAGGTAACTCGCACTTAAGAAGCTCAAGCTCCTTAACAATGCATATTATCTCATGACCCTGCTCCAATACAGGACGGTTTTCAACCATCTTGTAATCGTGGAACTGCTCTATAATATACATCTCGCTCCCTGCATCGGCAGCCCCGAACTTAGATTCGAGCGCCTCCCATGAGTCCTTGGCAGACCACACATGCAAATATGCGTCAACCAGCTTATCTCCAATCAGCTCAGAACTGCCCCGAGGAACACGACAGTGGCCTCCTTGAACGCCTTCTCCTGTTCAGGAGCGATCGTTCCTGTGGGAGTCACACCGGCGACCCAGAACACGTTCATGGCCGTGAGCCATAAGGTGGTTTTAGTCTGCCAACGCTTAAAGTACGTCCCCGTAAACAGTGACGGTTTCAGCGCAGCAGCAAAACCAGAATTCGAAAAACTCCTACGCAGATTAGGTTTTTGGATTGATAAGAAAATAGGCAGTTTTTCAACTAAATTAATCCATGAGCATGACATGGGCAGCATTGATAACACACTGATTACGATCTAACAGAGCATGTACTACGCATATAGTAGAAACATCTACGCATATCGCTAGTACTGCTACAACAGAAAGAAACATGAGAGGGATAAACGATGTATACCCTCCAATCCCTCCAAGCGAGCAGTCGCGTAGTCGCTACCCAAAAACCTAATCGCCCCTCTCCCATACAGGATCCGGAGAGGCGGGGTTTCGGAGGTGTGAGTCGCCGGCGGCAGCAGCAGCAGAGGAACAATGCGGGCGTGGAGGCGGAGATGCGTTCTGTTTTCGTGGCGGATAGGGTTGGCAGCGCCCCACATATATATGTGCGGCCGCGCGTGGAGAGACGTGGGCTGAACCCACGTCCAAGTCGGTAGCCCATGATCCGACGTCTCAGAGGAGTGAGCTCGGCTCGGCTCAATCCCGCAACCCGCGGCGTTGCGAGGCGAACGGAGGAGGAGTGCGCGAGGGCTTCTTTCCTTCTCAAGCTCCAATAGC
Source organism: Aegilops longissima (assembly GCA_021605205.1). Taxonomy (NCBI): domain Eukaryota; kingdom Viridiplantae; phylum Streptophyta; class Magnoliopsida; order Poales; family Poaceae; genus Aegilops; species Aegilops longissima. Next base: position 47,257,739 of record CM038682.1, read on the forward strand.
ATGAGGGAGAGAATCCCTTATAAACCACTCCAACTCTCCTTCCACTTCCGGGGTGGGACTAAATTTCCCACCACCTTGTCATGCCACCTACATGGGCCCTTGGAGATCAAATCTGAAATTGTCATATGGGCTCTAGGCCCATCTCATATTTCAACAGTTGCTAGATCCAACCACCAAAGGTCGACAGAAGTACATACGATGCTTATCCTACTAAATTAAAGTAGGAAATTTTAAATTACAGAGGAGAGAGATTAGATCGAGACCGATGGATCGCTCGAACGATGCTTGACTAAACCAGCCAAACTGCAAGGAAATGATACAGAGCGCTATGGTTACCCGGATTGACGAGCATTGCTGGTTTCACATGAGTATTTGATCCCGGAGCAGAAACTATCGAAGAACTTGACCGGCTTCAGCTGCTTGAACTGCTCACGGATCTCACACAGGCAGTCCACGGAGCCGTGGGATAAAACTCTGCAGCATTCCCGGATTAAAAAACGATCGGTGACACCGTCGCTGATCATTCTGCTACATATATCTCCCTTCAGGTTGCCATCGCAGGATGATGCCTCAGCCACCAGCCCCAGTGCCAGCAGGGCTACGAGCACCAGCATCAGCGGCACCGCCGCACCTTCACGGGATGACTTCACGGTGGCCATGGCTAGGGATTTGATGCTCAAGGTGGTGGGTGCTTTGAGCGTGTGTGTCGTTGAGTCCGTGTATGCAGTATGATTGATCCATCCCCTTCTAGCCTTTTTATGGTGTACCAAAGCACACCACCAACCCATGGGATGGGATCACCATCGATAATGGATCCATTAGTGGGTCCAAAAACAAGCTACCTAATGTAGTACTATATGAGTGCATGCATCGCGCGAGGCATTTTTTTACAAGGAAATCTTTGGGAGAGATGCTGATGGATCGGGGTACGTCATGAATGCATGGCGCGAGAGATGTCACGTGGGTGTTAACTGGTGGCTAGGGCATCAACCGGGAAGCATCTTATTAGAACTAATCTTGTCAAGATGTATCTGCATGTTTACTTTCGGTTCCATGTAGTTTAGGTGACCGAGTAGCTTGCCGAGGAACTATATATAGGTAGACTGTAGGAGTTTGTTTCAGCAGTAGTGCAAGGCGAGATGCCGAAGATGGTCGTGCGATGCGACTTAGATGGCGAGATGCCGAACGCTGCGTGAAGCGGTCCAGCTATGTGAGACGGTGCTGTGTGAACAAGTCCTGGAGCCACCGTTGTGTAGGGAGCTAGCTAGGCAAGTAACTTGGTGAGTCAGTTTACTGCATGCAGGTTTGTTAGCTGTTGCATGCAAATGGATAGGGTCATACGGAGTGGCCGTTGAGAAGTTGGCGCAGTGATGTACATAGACGCGCATGCAATTAGTGGTTAGGTAGTGCATGGAGTTAGTGGCCGGGTGATGCGTGAGTTAGTGGTGTGTGTGGCCGCTGGGTTGTGTGCGTGCGTGCGTGAGTCCATTCTCCTGTGTATATATGTGTTCTCTGAGGCAATGAGAAGGAGAGGAGCCGTGAGGGCTAGAGGCAAAATGTAGCCTATGTAATGTTCTCCGAGATGATGCGGTGTATACGCAGTTGGAGGCTTGGAGCTAGTTTCTCCTTGGTGAAGTGTGTCCCTGTGTGTGTGTGTGTTCTTGTGCTCTTGAGAGAAGAGAGAGTTGTGAGAGACAACGAGAGGTAGAAGAAGTGGCCCTGCAAGAGGCAGCGCCAACAGTATCTTGTTCAAAATCTCAAGAACATAATTTAGCTTTTCTTTTCTTTTCGTGTATACATGCCTCGTCGCACACGTCGTGAACATTGTTTCCTAGCCTTTGTGTTTCTAACGCTGGTGTAAGTTACGGCTAAGCTAGGGTGCTTGACCCTGTTCGACTGTATGACGACTGAGAACTTAAGCATCAAGGTGTCTAGACTGGTGCAGCCCACACCAGAAGATAGATGAAATAGACACAAGATGTAGGTATCTATTTATAACTCTTCGCTTTATTATTCAGTTCTCCGGAAAGAAGGGGCGAGCCAAGGGGGTGAGCATATGAGGGGCTAATGGCTCGCCCCCTCTAACACTTTGCAGCAGATCATACTAGTGTACTGGTCATGCGCTAATGGTTAGAACTTTCTAATTAGGGGATGTTTGTTTCCAAGGACTTATTGATTTAGGGACTTAAAAAAGTTCCTATAATTCTCATCTAAACCAAACACAAGGGACTTATTGGGACTTATTGTGGTGATTTGTGACTTATCAAATAAGACTCTCAAGGAGGAGCTTATTGAGACTTATTCGCTCCAGGCTCGTTCCCCGCACGCCCCGTCGCCCGCCCGTCGCCCGCCCGCCTCTCGCCCGTCGCCGCCCGCCTCGGTTCGCCGCCCGTCGCCGCCCGCCTCTCGCCCGCGTCGCCGCCCCGCCTCGGTTCGCCGCCCCGTCGCCGCCCCGCCTCGGTTCGTTGCAACAGTGCCTCCAATCGCCGGACAGGCCCTTTCCTGAGCCTCGTTGCAGCGGTGCAACATGGACTTATAAGTCCCTGTAAACAAACAGGTAGGGACTCGGGACTTATAAGTCCTTGTAAACAAACAGGTAGGGACTTAAAAAAGTCCTAGGACTTATGAAACAAAGAGGGCCTTAGATATGCCATCCATGCGAACCTGGCGCAACGAATTAGAGACCCAATAGCTCATCTGCCTCGTATTTACTATTTTCCCGGATCAAACCTCGATCTGCCTAGTGGTCATAAAGATTGCAATCCTTGGTACACCGCCAAATCAAGTGATTAGTAGCTAATAAAATACTAGATCCTGCCGGTGTCGCTGATCGCCGTCCACATGGACCACCTCAACGCATTAAGTGACCAGATCAAGATGATCATTGCCTCCCACTGCAAAAAAATTGAAGTTATTGCTACCTTTTTTCCGATGGAGGGTTTTTTATTAAATAAATGTGGCATTAAGCGGATATGAAGCATGATGAGCAACATCCGATCTCTGCATAACTAAGATGCACAAAACCAAATACTACTACCTCCGTCCTGATTTATTAGTCCACTTTATGATTTGTGTTAAAATTTGACTAAATATTTAACTAATAAAATTTTAATACATGTCAACAAAAATTATATCGTTAGATTCGTACTTGAACATAGTTTTTAATGATATAATTTTTGGTACATGCAAGAACATTTTATTGATTAAATCTACTGTCAAAATTTGGCACTAAATACAAGGGGGACCAATAAACCAGGACAGAGGTAGCAACAAACTAACAAAAGATATACAAGCCGACATTTCGGCAATAGTAGTCATATAAGATCGACAATATGCCTACGTCCCAGGAGGTGGTGGACCGATTTTGAGATTATGATGTCACCCATGTTGGATAAAAACCTTCCTGGCCACCCGCTTCAACTGTGTATACATCGCTTTGAACATCGGTTGGTACTTTATTTTGGGTTATTACACATTAAGGTTTTTGATGTTAATTCTTAGCATATTGGCTTTGTCAAGTCACTAAAAAAAGTTAGCTCAAAATTTCTCAACCATATAGTACAAAAGAAATGGCATGGGAAAATTAGGAAATTGGATGAGTGGATACCCCGCATCATCTTTCTCTGCCTTCTTTTGAACCCCGCTGAGCAAAACACAAATACCCAACCACCGAAGCATCGTCGGCTCGTCGCCGATAGTAGTCCTTGCCAGTTCCAGCAGGAGGCCGTCGCCCCTCGTAGCAAAAGGCAGTGTCTTGTATCACGACTGACGCATCTGTCGCTGCAGCAGCCTCCGCCGACATAGCATGTCCGTCGCAGCACCACCGTGTTTTTGGCCGCAGCTCTCGGCATCGCCACTCGCACCACCTGCACACCGCTCTCACCCCCCGCCCCCGCTAAAGCTTTTTTCTATGTCGGTTGAACTTTTTTCCCATGTTGGTTGAAGCTTTTTCCACAGCTGGTTGAGACTTTTCCACCATCTTCTGAAGCTATTTCCACGACTGAAGCTTTTTTCACAAGTTGAAGCTTTTCCCCCATGGCGGTTGAGGCTTCTTCCACCGGATGTAGCATCACCACACCTCGCTTCCAGCATTGCAGGGCATCGGTTATAGCATTCTAGAAACACCGCTTACGGTGCTTGAGACTGCAGCTCGTCGGCATGAGGGTTACAGCATTGATGCACGGTGACGCTCGTTAGCAGGGTGTGTTGAGGGATCACAGTTGGTAACAGCGGGAGCTACGGGGTGGTTACTGCAGAAGGAAGGGAGGTAGCGCAGCGGGGAGGGGCAGGGCGCGTGCGGCATGGGGGTGGAAGGGAAGGTGGGAGATGGGCACGAGTAGGTGGATGGTGAGGAGACGGTAGGGGGTGGATAACGTTGGGCCGGCCGTTTCTAATCATTTACCTAGTTGCAAGGAGAGGGGCGGTTTTCCATCAGACTAGCCACAGTGGAGAGTAACATACACATATCTCTAGACTATGTTACTACCTTCATAGTGGGTAGTAACATAAGTGTGGTGTCATGCAGAGCTTCATTTATTACGTTATAGACTCATACTGCATTGGGGCATGTGATGTTACGGTAACTAGCTAAGTTACTGAAACTACCTCTCTCCTCATTAACTCATTGCCACATAAGCAAATTTCTTGACTTGGACTCGATGTTACTGCTGAAATTACTCCCATGCACAATAACAACAAAAATAGATGGTGCTACTTGTAACTTTCCGTAACATGTCCAGCTTTACATATAGCCTCATTTGGTACCTCGTGTTTACATAAAGCCTCGTTTCTACCATCACTCAAACACTCGGTAGAAGATTCGTGTCAAGCAATTCACATCTTATATATACATGAAGACCACCTCTTATTCAGTAGTTTCGATATATGGTTAGGTACGCGTCGTCTAATCCATTCTAGGAGTGAAAATTCGCTCTAGTAATTCGGCTGGAACAGACAAAAATGGAAAGTACACAAAAGGTGAGATCAGTTTCTTGCTTCGAGCAAATATGCATGACATGCCCAACGCAGTCACCAGTGATGATGCTTGGTTGGCTGCCAGGGGCAAGGATGCAGCCGTTTTGCACACCGCATCCAATGTATTCAAAGTTTCAGACCTAGCTCACAGTGTGGCTATTATCTTCTCGGAACTGAGAGTCATGATGGAAGAGTGAATTCCAGATATATTTCCCCGTTGCAAGAAAAATACTGTATTAATACCAAATCTGAATCTGAGTTTGTAAAGCGACCCAACCTCTTCTGCGCTGCACTGCGATTCTCTCTGCAGAAGCTATCACAACACAGCAAATGGAAATAAATTTAGATGGTACTAGCCTTAAATATTTGGAATTATGGTTTGTGCTCTTTGAAAAATTAAGTACAACGTTTAGGGAAACCTGCAACAACGAATGCACATAGGCAGGAAATACCAAGAGAAGAGCACCTCGTGAATCACTATGTCTCAGCATCGCATCCAACGAAATACGAGATTCAATTGTAGTTTGACAGAGAACTTTGGAAATATCGCTGCCGGCATCCAGCCACACACGCGTGTTAACGACAGCGCAGCAGCGTTAATTTTTTTTAGAAACACGCAGCAGCATTAGTAGGCCGGTTTCTGATTCATCCTCTGTTAGTGGGCTTCCTTGCCCATTTGCTCTTCCTCAATCTGTTGCTCCCCTGCAGTCTGTCCCTTCTCAGATGTTAGATGACCACCATAAAAAAAGATGTGAGATGAACGAACTTATTTGTAGAGAGTATTAAAAAAACTTGTGCATATAGAGAAAATGCTTTGGGATCAATGCTCTAGTATAAGGTGGCTCAAGCAAGGTGAGTACAACACAGAATTCCCTTCGAAAGGAAAAGCAGGGCAGTAAGGTGTGCTCGAATTATATGATAGCCCTACACGACAAGGCGACATCTTATTTTCATACACCCTTAACTCGTGACTTACATAGCGAGCCTTCGTGTTGGACCAAGTTACGCTTTGTTTGGATGTCCGTATGGAGAGCTCCTTATTGAATTGGACTGGATTCCAATTCAGTGAGGAAACTGAAATGGCACGAATACTCATTCGCCTCTTTGGTTGTTCACTGAATTGGCCCTTGAAATGGCTCTGAAGTTTCAATACCAAATCCTGGTTTGGATGACAAACTTTGGAATTGCATAGCTACATTACCAAGAAGATAATACCTTGTTCTACATGACTCAAAAATAAAATCTGCTAACATGTGGCTATAATTGAATGAATATATAGCGGTTAAATATAATTATATTCTAGAAATAAATCACAACAACACAAATGGTCACACAAAAACAAGAGTATTCTCTTACTATAACATAGCACAAATTTCCAACCAATAACAAACAGTACATAGACGGAATACTGGCTTGTTAACCTGTGCTTTGGGTGTTGGAAGCTTCCGGAGAATGATAGAACACCAATTAAAATATTTATTATGGATTCCAGGATGGCAGTGTTCTCCAGTGTGAAACGCTGCTAGCCAGCATGTTGAACTCTAGGTATAACTATAGATCACATCTCATCAAGGGCATAGAAGCCCCATTCATATCAACAGGTGCTGTGTTTTTTCCTTGGAATTAAGGTGCTCCTGCCCCAAATTTCATTTTCATAAGATTAGTAGAATATCACAGTCTTTGTAGTCCCTCAGCCCTAGAGAGAGAGAGAGAGAGAGAGAGAGAGAGAGAGAGAGAGAGAGAGAGAGAGAGAGAGAGAAGAAAATAGCAAGCAGCCCACACGGCACTGCAAACCACAACAAGTACCATCATCCTTCAACCAAACAAACATAGTCTTACCAAGCAACATACCTGAAACAGATAGAGCTTCTGGTGAGAACTGGGCTTCATGTAATTCCAGTTCTCTAACCATTTGCCAGTCTCATCAGCGTCTGGACACAACCTTACGAGGGAAAGAGAACGTATATTAGATGTTCCTTATATTTGTGTTGTGTGTGAAACGATCTTATATTTCTTTACAGAGGGAGTAAATAACATTGTTCCGTACTACAAAAGTACATATTAGACATACTCCTTTGAGTTCAGAGCAACATGTATTTGGTGAGAAATCAAGTCAAGAACTGCATCGTGGTAATACTAGCATTAGGCCCATGGAAGTGGATCCCTTTCATGAGGAACTGACTTTGCAAACGGACGGTGATTTTCCTTTTGTAAGTTGTAATGCAGCCGCCGAACATCGGGATGGGGACGTGATAGGATGGTATAAAACAAAAGGGGGAGGGATGCAGCACATGCGGATGGGGAAGGGATGGAATGGTGGTCACCGCTGCGGAAGGGATGGTGGTCGCCGCAGGAGATGGACACCAGGAGCGTAAGGATGCAGGTGGTGTGGAGCAATCCTGAATGGGCATGGGGAAGAGCAGGAGAGATCAGAGAGGAACAGACATGCGTCCCCGCCGACCACCGTAGTTGGTCACCGTCGTCCTAGTAGCTAGCTAGGTCGCCCTCCGATCTCCTCTTGTCTCTCTTGTTTCGTTCTTTTCTTTTCCTGGTCGCTGGGGGTGGAAGTGGCAAGTTCCGCAGGAGATGGGTAATTCGGGGGAAATTGGAGCAGTAGCCCTTCGAATCGTGGGAGGGAACTTTACATTTAATAAAAAGAAACTTCCGATATTACAAAGACATCAGAAATAAAAATTACATTCTGGTCTATAAGCTTTACATGGGAGGCAAAACGGCTTGGAATTGTCCTAGTGTTTCAAATATGATTTCGGTTGACAGCCGAATATCCGTATTGAGGGCAGATGATTATTAATTCGATTTCCCAAACTTCAATGGAGACATCCAAGCGAAATGTCAATGAATTGCTTGTCCGTGATGGTAAAAGAAACTGAAAAGCTATCTGGCAAACGTCAGATTGTTGGCTCCTCCTAGCGAGCGCATTGTCTGCCATTGGATGTGTCGCACAAATCTTGATGTGTTTTCTTGCCCCATTAGCTCTTCAAACTCATTCGCCACATTACATAAATTGTGAGAACACATCCTATTCAAACACAACGACCCACCACATTGTGTCGCGCTCTCGGCCTCCGCCACGTGTTATATATTGGGCGCTCCCTCGGGGTTATTTTTTTATTTTTTTCGTATGTGTTTAGGTTTTAGATGTTTTTTTTTTGGTTTTTTGGCTTCTTGCATTTGCCTGGTCATCCATAGACTTTTGTTAAAATCAAATTTTAAAAAAAATGCATGAAAAGACACTTTTTTTGGCTTCTGCGAGAGGCACAGTTTGCTTCTCGTGAAGGCATAGATTTGCTTCCGCGGGAGGCACTACTATACCTCTCGAAACGAGAAAAAAAAGACCTTTTTTTTCTTCTGCGAGAGGCACATATTTGTTTCTTGTGATGGCACGGGTTTGCTTCCGCAAGAGTTATAGACTCGAACAGGGAATAAAGTGTGCTTTTTTTTTCTTCCGCGAGAGGCATTGTTGTGCCTCTCTTGGAGGCACAGGTTTGCTTTCGCGAGAGACACAACTGTGCCTCTTGATAAAAGAGAAAACATTTTTTTTGCTTTGGCGAGAGGCACAGATTTGCTTCTCGTGGAGGCACATATTTGCTTCCGCCAGAGACACACTCGGAAAAGTGGAAAACGTGCTTCCAGCTCGGGGTTTTGACGCACGATTTAAGAGATAAAAATGTTTTGAATAAAAAAATCTACTAATAAGAGAAAACTCACGGATTGCGAGAAGTAGCATCATTCAGTGCACCACTTATTACAACCTGGGAAGTTGTGAGTCACTTTTGTAAGGTGTACTCCTTAATTAGTGATTTGGTTCGTCTACGAGCACGAGATCCTCGATTTTGTGTGATTGCTCACTTCTTAATGGATTCTAGACAAAGGAAATCAATTCTTGACGAGTCAAAGAAAACCACTTCAAGGAATAATGAGGGAGAGAGCAGGAAGCAAGAGGAGTGAATTGCAAAAAACATCGACACTTCAGGCAAGGTTTCCAGGAACCACACATTTACGGAATTGTGCCAAAAAGCACTAATTTTTTTATATTTTTTTGCAAAAAACACTAGTTGGCAGTTTTGGTCGTTTTGATGACGATTATGACAGGTGGGTTCCGGAAATGATGACGTGGCGTAACTGATGATGCTAGAGGTCGTTAGAGATACTATTTTTACCAAAAACTCCCTCACTTCTTCAAAAAGAAAACACCCGTGGTCAAACTAAAAAAACACCCCTGCGCATAGGACAGCCGGACCTTGCCTCCGCCGCCGGCCTCGGGTCGTACACCTCTGGATCAGGAACATCGGACCAAACCGAGCACCGCCATGGCCGTCGCTTGTCGTTGACGTGGCTGGAGGCAACCACGAGCTTCAGCATCATGTGCATCGGCCTCGCCCTGTCTCCCTCTCACTCCTGCTTCATTGATTGAGCCAGGGACACGCCATAGCCGTCGGCAGCGACCTTGCTCTCCAACCTCGGTCATGGCGCATCACCATCAAATTAGCCACCGGCAGACTCCTTCGGTCCTCATCCTAGACACCGTCTGCTCCGCAGCGTCAACGCCGACCTCCTGGACATCCCAGCGTCAAGCTCCACCTCCTCCTGCACCCTCGCCGACAAGCTTCGAGCCCCGGTGGTCGTCGTTGTTTCTCAACTCGCCGTTCCATGCTATCTCGCCTTGTCCGAGCACGCGCACGGGCTCGTGGTGCGTCTTCTCTGGTCCGCTCGCTGCAGCCTTCAAGCACGTCCCGGCGTCTGCAGCAGGAGGCCGACGCCGAGCCCCTCAAGGTGCCAGCACGCACGGGCACCGGAAGCCCGGGTCCGAGCTCGCGGGCACGCTGCCCGCCGCCACCCTTGCCCCAGCTGGCCGCCACCGGATCGACCTCCATCGCCCCCCGCCCTGCAGCATGGCCGACTGGCCGCGGCCGGCGCGGCTGCAGCTCGCGGCCGCCAGGGCTGCTGCTCGCGCCCATCCGCGGCCACCGCGGCTGATGCTCACGCCCGTGTGCGGCCACGGCGGCTGCTGGTCCGGTGTCACGCTCCCCCAGCAGCTTCGCCCCTGCAAAAGCTGCTGCTGCTGCCGGTGCTCCGGCGCCCGCGGCAGCTGCTGCTCCGGTGGGGAAGGGGGCCGGAGTGAAGACGCGAGGAGGAGGGGGCTGATTGCTTTTTAAGTTTTAAAGAAGGGCGTCGGTGTAAAATCCCTGGTTTAACGGCGTTACCTGCGAACCGTTACGCCACGTCATCATTTCCGGGACCCACATGTCATAATCGTCATCAAAACGACCAAAGCCGCCAAATAGTGTTTTTTGCAAAAAGTTATGAAAAAAATTAATGCTTTTTGACATAATTTCGTAAATGTGTGGTTCCTACAAACCTTGCCTGAAGTGTCGATGTTTTTTGCAATTCACTCGAAGCAAGAGAGATCACACATCAACTTCTGAATTTTAATTTTAATTTAAGCTAGGCAGCGTTGACCTAGTGGCACTATCGCACGGAGAAGGAATAGTCACACGGCTCGTGATGTGTTACAATAGCTACTGGTCTGGTGGGTTATCGTCATGTGCTTCAACCTGACTTGGTAATGGTCGTGGTTGTGATGTGTTATTAAATTTCCATCCACTCCACCACTTGGAAAGAATCTTGCTTTTTCATATTCACGATCAAACAACTATTCAATCATGTAGTATTGAAGATGACATGACGTTCCAATAATGTGCACTTTCCTATTCTGGTGTTGTAGGAATCTTTTGAATGAAAGAAACCCTTACTCAACAAGTGCTTCGTAACATCACCAAGATCTAGGATCATCGTAGTGATTGTACAATGCATCCATATAATGTATCTTGTTCGGAAATTGGAAACCATTAATGAGATATTGATAATAATTTTATCACAAGTTTTAGCATCTGGAACGGCGTCAGATAGAGGGACATGCTCGTTAGTATGTACTAGTCCTCAACCTGTGCAGCTGCACGGGCTAGCATTAGAAAAAAAACTGATAGCGAAAATTATTGAATGGCATCTGTTGTATTAATAACTGTAAGAATATAAATTACGGAGGAAACTTCGTATCCAAGTAGAAAATGAGTGGATTCCTCTTAGTAATATTGCTTTTACATGAAAATTTGCAATTCGGTCAATAGGAAAAAAAAGAAAACTTGTCATATTACACTTTTTTTGTAATCCAACAACTCTTGCAAAATATCACGTGTTCCTAAAATGGCCCTAAATCAATGTATCAAAAATTGTCACGCAATAATGTTGTTGGAATTCTTCTTAATCTGCAAAATAGAAGAATACACAAAACCATGAAGTACTTAGATCGTCGGGATAGCATGTGAACTGTTTCAAAACCGCATTTAAGTATTATCAAAGAACTAATACAACATCCACTTAAGACATCCCTCCCGTGCATATCAACTGGAGCCAAGGAGGAGATAACAAAATTTAAAGTTGATACAACTGCGTGCTATTATATTTTCAGTGAAAGCACTAAATTAATTCCGGATTGTTTCACTATATGCATGTGCCATTTTATTTATAATAGTGGTCTAAGCCTAATGTGTGGTTGACTTGTCGTTTCCCACCAGCTCTGGCACTACATTCTTACACACATTTACAGCGTTTTTTTACTGCCAACTGGAGTCAATGAGCTAAAAAAGGTATTTCATTAATACTGATGACTGAACCTTGTCAAAGATGAAACGGCTAAGTATGATACATCTGTAAAGGCAAATGAAAAAGTGATCTAAATAATGGGAAGAACACCAGCCACGGGCATAACACACAGTATGGAAATCGAACGCAAATTAAATGAGTATTTAAGAAGTCAAAGCAGAAGCTGCAGAGTAATAGATGCAACCAAGCAAACCATTTAACTTAGAAAAGTTGTCGCAGATTACAACTGGCCATGGATTACACTCTTTTGCTCCTTGTTTGGACATTAAAAAGGTAAACCACCAAAAGAGCTTGCAAAACCTGATTGCACGATGACACTGCAAAATCTATTATGAATAACCCAACATATGGGCTGTTATATGACAATAATCAAGACAAATATGTTTGCGGTTTTTTATGTGTTAAAAGCATAAAACGCAAATCCTTATTTAATTTGTAGGTTCTGAAGGTATTACCAGATGCACGTTGAGAAATAAAACCTGTAGAGAAGTAAAATAATGAAGTTTCAGTTGATAATATAATAAAACAACCTATATTTCTGTACGCGAACTTCATTTTCCAAATCTATCAGCAAATACATAAATAATAAGAAGAAAACATGCAGGATTACCCATTCATTATACGTACATTCATCTTTAAAAAAATTCTAGAGCCTGCGGAACCTGATACTAAACACCTTTTCTTTTGGGTCCATGAAAAGAGAATAACAAACAGTCTAAAACCAATCTTTATTTGACGCTAAATTTATTTGGGACTATACATGCTAAATGCCATGTTGGCCCACATTCTCTATACCATTTACCTGCTACCTAAACTACTTCTAAACCCATCAGTTCGATGCCCTAATATCAACCCATGATATCCCCTTTTTTTAAGCTTATAAGATGGAAAAGACATAGTGATTTTCAGGGCAAGCATACCAAGAAGGTGCATATTCTTGCGGATTATTTATATCGAGCAAATCAATGTGAAACGACTGCGTAGAGGTCGAACCTATCTCAGAAAAGCAGGTAATGCCAAAATGACTAATTGCCTCAGCAACAATGCAGGATATTCCATCCAACATCTTGTTTCCTTGACCTGCATCTGAAATTTCCACTGTACAGCAGCAGTAGCTAAAAGAATATGCAATGAGCAGAGAGCTACTCAAGAATTGAATTGAAACATAAGATTAGCTGAACACAGAAATATCCAATTCCAGCAAGCCCCATGATGATCTATGTGCGCGGTGCGATCAGGATCTCGAATCAGTGATGCTCCTCTGCAGCCTGTGCCCTTTTGCAAGGGAAGTTTGGCACCTGATCTGCCGCAAATCCCAGGTCTAACGCCCAACTTTCCAGATCTTCAGAGTTTGATGCCATCTTGGTAGAAGTTTTTTTGCTTCTTGTCCTAGGAAGTGTGCAGTAATGGAGTCGTATGCTACTTGGCATAGACCTTGATCCACTCCAGGTTGCTTCTCTCGTTGAGGATAACCACATGTTGCCCAATTGGCCACTTGCAAACACGTACAGTTTTAACCCTTGTGTGCAGCCATTGTTCTTCTTCAGCGACTTGTCTTTTTATCTTGGACACACGGAAAGAAAATGAATATTGACAACAACCTCTGAAATCTTGAAGCACATATACATACTATAGCCCTTCAAAATCTGCATCTTATATTTGTAACTAAGCATGCAGCCAATACATTTTAATAGTGCACATGATACACATTCCCTTGCCATCTCTCACACTTGATGCTCACATCTAACTTCTCACAAAGATCTCTACCTCTAACAATTTCATCACTTCTAATAAGTTGGCTCCAGCATATGATCAGTGCAACATCATGGAATTCAAGACTGTTGCATAAATTTCTCCAACAAATCCATCCTGCATCCCTGATAGAGCAAAAGCTTTGCTTCGGTGGGAATATTTTGTCAAGAAGCGAATAGAAAATCAACGCAAGCTTGAGAAAACGACATAACTGTAATAAAGGAAATTAACACCCTCACAAAAAAATCAGTACAACATAATAACCTGAGGTAGGCTATGTCAATTGAATAGGATCCACCAAACGCTGATTGGAAATTTGGAACGATAGTAATGGAATCCATAGAGTTTAGATAAAAAGTTATTGGTTTCAGCGGCTGTATACAAAGCCAATTAGGTAACCTCAAAATTAGTGTTATGCCCTAGCAGATATTGGATAGAAGGAGCCAAGCGGTAAGTCTCCCGTTGGAAGAAGGATAGGAAAAAGGCTTTGCAAGAGCATCAGTGCGGCACTTCCGTGGGAATAGGAAGAACGCCCACTGCCCCATACTTAATCGCACAGCATGAATCATCATTCATGGAATTGACCTCAACATATTAGGAAAAAAATAAATTGAATCGTGCCTTTGCTTGGTGGATTTTGCCACCAGAATCATCACTGATCAAATCATCAAAGTATATTTGGATAGGGGAAAACATCTACCACTTGTCGCTCGATCACGCCGCAGAAAGAGATTTTGATTGAGCATTTATTGGTATTGCCAGATCTTAGCAGATGCACGTGCAAAAAAGATCGTGGGCATAACAATGAGGGATATTAGAGCCTGAGTACGTAAGAGAGGAAGAGGTCAAACCACGGAGATTGGCGATCAGTCATCGACGCTGGGGCTCTTAATTTTCCTTATTACCTCTGTTGGCCAAGGAGGAAGATAGGAGAGATCGACATCTAACGGTAGAAGGTTAGGCATGAGTTGTGGGGGAAGGAGTTTGGCGATGTGTTTTTTCTCTCTCTTTCAAAATCAATCGGGAGAGTCCATGAAACATGCGCGTGACTTTCCGGTCAATTGGATACGTGCGTGACTCTCAAGAAAGGACGTTCTTAAAAAAATCGTGGAGGATATTCTTCATCTTTTTTGAGAAATCGCCGTTTGCCAGACAGGACGGATTGGATCGAGTGAAGTTGTTTTTATGCAGAGATATGAGGTCGTGTCCTTTCGGGTCGTGTCAGGTTGTTTTTACTTTTTACCACAACAATGTAAATCGTAGGGTTAAGATAGATCAATTATATATATCAAACGGTTACAATATTTCTAATGATGTGGATTAACGTGATGATTTGTATGGTGCCTCCAATTAGTAAATAAGAAGATGTTCGCTTCCCTGTGTGATAGCTAACAACAAGCCACACAATCGGCCTTCTCCTTGTAATCTAGGCTGCCCAAAGAAATCTAGGTATTCTCCCATATCACACTATCTCTTGAGATTTTACTGGTATTGAGAGATAAGAGGAATCACATATCAAACTTTTCGAGTTTACATTGAGTTTCTTCTATGTTATGTTTTGTGTGTTCATGAAGGCAGCATCTCGACGCTAGAGATGGTGTCACACTGAATAGTCACATGGCTCATTCCATCCTGTACTACCAGGTAACCTATGGTGTTTTGATCATGTGGAACAATGACTACCGGTCCGATGGATTGTCATCCGGTGGTTCAGTGTAACAAATGAAGAGAAATGAAGACCGGATTCAAGCAAATGCACTAAAGAAAACCACCGACCGAAGCCCACGAGATCCATCGAAGATATCTCTATAGGGGATGTTCGACGATGGTAGATGCACCCGGGACGAGGGCTAGGCAGGGACAACCTTATTCCATCTTCAGGGAGTAGATGGCATCTCACCTTCTTGAGCAGGACACAAAACCTAAACAAACTCAAACAAACATAAAAAACGGAGCCCTCCACCAGCAAGGGCTAGGATCCACCCCCTTCCCCCATGGCCGAATGCCACATCAGACGAGGCAAATCAGTGTTGCCGCCGACGGGAGGCAGGAACCCAATTGCTTTCGCTTGAGAGAGATATAAAGGGGTACGTGCTAAACATATTTCATAAAAACATTTATTTGAACCAACACCTTGGAAATGTAATCGCACATTAAAAAATGTAATCACAATTTCAAATGTGCAAAAATTGTTCTGTTGCTACTACTACCAAAACAATAGTTGAACCAAGACCTTCAAATATAATGACTGTTTTAAAAAAATTGTGAATTTAAAAAATATTCGAGGATTTTAAAATATTATGGAAATTTTAAAATATTCATAAATTTAAATAATATTCTGGAGATCTAAACAATGTTGTTGATTTTTTGAAAATCTTAATAAAAGTAAAAGAAGAGATTGGAAATTATAAATGGTAATGAATTTTAATACTCACATATTTGAAAACATGATCATAATTTTGAAAATGTTCAAGAATTAGCTTCAAAATTCTCCTAGATTTTTCAGGAAATGTTCATGAATTTTCATATTTATTGAAAATCATAAATTTAATTAAAATAGAAAAAAACCATAATATATTCATGATTTCAAAAATAAAATAATAAATGATAAAATAAAAAGAAAGAAACCAGTAGAAATTTTAAAGAATAAAAAAAACCATAAAAGAAGAAAGGAATAGCAAAACACCAGCGCCTCACCCCTCATTGAGTAAACGAAAAACATGCAAGGAAAAAACCACCAGCAAACTGGAGAAGAAACTGAGAAATTATTCTATTTCATTGAGAGAAATAGAAACATTGCTAAACTGTAGTGCATCTATCGTCAATTGGTCCAGCCCAAAGGAGCACCACGGGAGAACATCGGTCGTGCAGCGTTATATCTCGCTTATAGCCAGACCTAGCGTGCTCTCGCGTCTCACGTGTACCTAAATGGCCCCGCCCTGGAGCGCGGGAGACCACATCCTCTTTTTTTTTGTTTCTTCACATTTTTTTGTTTTAAATTTACTGCTGTTTTTTATACTTCAAAATAGTTAAATAAATACATTAAAAACACTTTACATAAAACATTTGAAAAAATGTTAACCAAGCATTTGAAAAATGTTAAATGTGTATAAAAAGTGCTTCTTATTACACAAAAAAATATAAAGTTTTGTGAAATAAATTGATCATGTATTTCAAAAAGTTAATCAAGCATTTGAAAAACATGTTAACCAAGTATTTGAAAATGTTAATCAAGCATTTGAAAAAGGGGAGATTTTGTTTTTGCCACTCTAGGTTTTGCCAATTTTCCATATGCCACTTTAGATTCTAACATTTCTCTTTTGCCACTATAAGCTTTTGACGATTATCAAAATTGCCATTTCGTGGAAAATCAAAATTTCAGAGTGACAATTGTGATACATTTTCAAGTGCTAAGAGTGACAAAAGTGAAATAAAATTATTTTGCTTTTTCCACAGATTGGCAATTGTGATAATTGTCAAAAGCTAAGAGTGGTAAAAGTGAAATGTCAAAATCTAGAGTGCATAAAGAAATTTGGCAAAATCTAGAGTGGAAAAAACAAAATTTTACCTTTGAAAAAAATGTTAAATGTGTATAGAAAAATGTTTACCATGTATTCAAAAAATTCAAACTTGTATTTGAAAAATGTTAATCAAGAATTTGAAAATGTTGAAATGTGTATAGAAAAAGTTGATAATGTACTCAAAAATGTAAATCTTGTATTTGAAAATGTTAAAATGTGCATAGAGAAAATATTAACCACGTATTAAATTTTCTTAATCTTATATTGTATTAAAAATGTTAAACTTGTGAAAATTTTAATCAAGCATTTTAAAATTATAAATGTACGTAAAAATGTGGACCATATATTCAAAAACAATAAATATTGCATTTAGAAATGTTTATGAAGCATGAGAAATATGTTAATGTGCACATCAAAAATGTTGACCATGCATTAAAAGAACATTAAGTTGTAGTTGAAAATGTTAAAATTTTATAGAAAAATTGTTAAACATGTATAGAAAATAATATTTTACGTTAAAATATACATCATGCATTTGAAATGTTAAAAATATGTATTGAAAATGTGTTGAAAATTCATTCAGAAATTACTAATCTTGTATCTGAAAATTTGTAATCAATCATTTGAAAAATGTTTAAAACTTGTATAAAAATCTTGACCTTGTATTCAAAAACCAAGAAAGAAACAAAGAAGAATAAAGCCGATGAAACAAAGTCAGAAACAGAAGAAACATGAAGAAAGAAATCCAAAATGGAAAAGCAAAAAAACTCGCGAATACCGAGAAAGAAAAAAGAAAAGTAAAGAAAAACCTGTGAAAATTAAAAAAGAAACAAAAAAACAGTGACAAACAAATAAAAATATAAGGTTGACAAAAAATTGGTGAAGAAATAGAGAAAAATAAAAGAGAATTAAAAATAAAAAATAAATAAAAATATGGAGAAAACCAGTTCAACTACCACGAGCAATCTTCTCGCTCGGAAATAGTTAAAGAAAAATAAAAGAAAATGAGCAGGCCCAGCAGGGGTGAAAATGCTTCTGGCGAGAGCGAGGAAACACTCGCTATTAGCATGATATAACCTTTCCAACATGGGTGGGTTGCATGACCTCGAATAAGTACATGGTTAATGGGATGCCGCCCACTTTGGCAATACGTGGCATGCTCTATTGAGCAGTTTTTGTTTGTTTGTTCTATTTTCCAGCTCGTTTTGTTTAAAAATGGGGTTGTTTGAACTATTTTAGGACTTCAAATATATAAGAAACAAACATTAAAGCAAAACACAAAACCAAAGACGCAAAAAACGACAAGCGATCTAGTAGTAGAAAACAAAAGTGAACCACGGACAAAACCAAGAACTGGGCTGGCCCAACTCGCCATGACGGTGAATTGGATCCACCGTGTTTGGTCTACCAGCACACAATCCTGGATTTTGTGCGATTGCTCGCTTCCTAATGGATTCTAGACAAACGAAATCAATTCTTGGTGAGTCTAAGAAAAACCACTTCACAACAAAATGAGAGGCAGAGTCCAAGAAGTGAGCGGGCGCACACATCAACTTCTCAATTTAATTTGAGTTTATTCTGCATTTTGTATTGTGTGTACTTGAGGGCAGCGTCGACTCAGTGGCTCTATCACAGAGAGAAGGAATAGTCACATGGCTCGTCCCATCTTGATTTGGCTGTCAAGGTTAGCACAGGGGACACTACAAGAAATATGTCAACTAGTGACCTTCTGTCAGTGATCCTGGAAGAATTGGTCATAGATCTATGATCATTTCAGACCAATCACTACTAGAAAAACCACTACTAATGGCGCACCTAATTTGGCCATTAATGACGCATCACAGGTGCGCCATTAATAGCACGCCATTAGTAATTTTACTAATGGCGCACCTCACAGTGCGCCATTAGTATCTGATATATTAATGGCGCACCACCGGTGCGCCATTAGTATATGCCAGGGTGCGCCATTAGTATGCCTCCCAAGGGGCATGTATACCCAGGTGCTTTGGCATACGCACCACCTCTGGATGCGCCATTAGTAACCGCGGCATACTAATGGCACACTACCTAGTGATGCGCCATTAGTATGCACTGTCATACTAATGGCGCACTGTCATGTGATGCGCCATTAGTATGAATATTAGGTTTTTTTTTTATTTTTTTATTTTCTGTTTTTTGCACAGGTTATAAAATGTATAATTTGACAAAATATAGACAGCACACATCAACAATAGATTCATCAAATACAATAGAAGATTAGTCTTTGAATACAATTCATCATATTAGTCTCCGAATACAATTCATCATATTAGTCTCCGAATTGAAAAGACCGAACAAAGATAGAACATTATATTACAAGTCTCGAGACCGCGAGTAGCGAGTTTGTCTTCACATTACAAGTCGATATCGATCATCTAAACTACCATCACATAGAAGAGAGCTTCGGTCATCACGATGAGCATCATCACGATGAAACTCGTCTTCATCCGGTTCCTCCAACGCTCCTCCCCTCTCCCGCTAGATAGCGGGCGATCTAAATTCGCCTCGGCCCTAGTGGTGTACCCTTTGTAACTGTTACCGCTGAATCGGTGAACCTGTCTCCGACACTCCTCCCATCATCGAGACTCCGAACCTTACCCTTGTACACGACATACGTCGGCATCGCTACGCACTAGCCAAACGAAACGTTAGTACCAATTCACGCACAATACATAAGCAATATATAAGTATGCAACAGAACGATCGGAAGAGAAAAGCAAGACATTAATAGCATCGATTACATCTAAGTTGAACGACTCTCGAAACCAAAGAGACATAGTACAAGTTCATTAAAGTTTAATTACAACATGAGCCAATCGATGTTTCAGAACTAGACAACTTGACTCAAGGGACCGGAGCGTGGATGAAGCCGCCGTCTATCATGGGAGTCATGAAAGAACGGGCGTTGTCATCCTGCATTTGTAGCATTGTGTCGATGTCACCGTTGGACGGTTGATTTCGAGGTAGAACTGCCCGAGGTACGAAGGACATCTTGATGGATGATTTCCGCAAACTCCGACTGGATGCGAAAGAATTCTTGTCGGAGGTCCGCGTCTTGGATTGCCGACACGCTCGCGGCCCAATCTTGGAGTTTACTCGGTAGCAGAAGTTGATGATGGTCCCGTACGATCGCCCGCATGTGATGGATGGCGTAGTAGGCACCCTTCTGACCGCCAGGCGGCTGCTTGACGCAGCAGAACGTCGTATTGTGGGAGAACACGTGCTTGCCGTACTTACGAATAGGCCTGGTGAAGGTGCCTCCAGATTTGGCGTAGCCGGGGAGAACATCATCAAGAACCTTCTTGACATTTGTGTAGTCTACGTTCGACTGACGGTCCGGGTCGAAATACGTGGCCATGGAATATTTGGGGCTTAGGAGGATGAGCGTGCAACGTGTGTCAC
This sequence comes from Aegilops longissima, assembly GCA_021605205.1. Taxonomy (NCBI): domain Eukaryota; kingdom Viridiplantae; phylum Streptophyta; class Magnoliopsida; order Poales; family Poaceae; genus Aegilops; species Aegilops longissima. The sequence continues at coordinate 47,278,111 of CM038682.1, forward strand.
TGCAGAAAACACGGAATGTTAAAAGAAAAACGATCGAAATGTAAGAATTCATATGTTACGGGCCGGTTGAGGGGAGGACTTACTCGGGAAAGTAAGGCACGAGGAAGTTATCCTTATCTTGGTTTGCCGAATGGCGCCTTGAGGTAAGAACTCGCGACTTGCGGTCCCCGCGCTGCCCAAGATCTTGCACGCATGTAGAAGGGGTCAACTATCACGATGTCCGGGGTCTTGTCGCGAATGATCCGCATCTCCATACTCAGCGAAAATAGCCGAACGAAGGTGTAGTGCAGCGGATGAAGGTTCAACATAGCGTGGATGTCATCAAAACGCAGGACGATCGTACGCCCGATGGAGTTATCCACAAAGCCCTTGCCCTCTGGCACCTTGGCCGCGAAAACCGGTATGCCACATCCTTCTCCCCGAGACGCCGCTTCTCCAAAGAAAGAACACATCATGCAGACTCCGCATAGCACCGGTTGCAGCATTGAGCATATTTGTCGGTAGCATCGCCCTACCCGCCACATGCACCCTCCTCGAGATATCCTGCGGTGAAGGTGGCCCGTCCCCGAGCACGGATCGTACTCGGTGCCGGCTGGCTCGCACCCTTCTTAGTCTTTCTTTTGCGTGCCTTCTTCTTCTCCTGTAATGGGACCGAGTTTTGCTCACAGACCGCCTTCTTGAGTGTGTTGGGGCTGGTAATATTTCGCACCTCGCCTATCTCGAGGCTCGGTGAAGTCGGCAGCCGAGGCGTCTCCGAGAGCTGAACGCCGACGGCGCTGTTGCAACTTGGCTTCTCCAGCACGAGCTAGATCGCACACGTCTTTTGTTGGGTTTGGTTCTTGAGAAGGAGGCCCCATGAAGTCGCCATCGTACCCATGCTCGGCAAAGTACTGATCGACGTTGTCAAATGTATCATAGTCGTCGTCGTCGTCGTTCTGATCCTGTGCCATATGCATGTTTGGATCCAGTGGCATAGGGATGTCCGGCACCGTTACGGCGGTCTTGCCATGGGGCCGACTTGGCGCCAGCACGACTGGCGGTGTTGTCTTTGGGGTGGTGTCCCCGGCCCCCAAACGAATCTGCTCTTCGCCAAAGCAGGGCCAGCTCAGGCAGGCGCGAGGGTCATCACGTCATCATCGTCGGCCCCGACGGGTCGATTCGGAGGTAACAAGTCGTCACAGCTGGCAGCACCGAACCAGTTGAACCCTAAACAAGTTGGGTGGCATCTGGGTACCGTGGAACAAGGGGTTGCCGGTTGAACGATTTTTCCTTGGCGACATCGACCAACTCGTTGTTCACGAAGTGGAGGAGAGTGCACGGAACGTCGGCGGCGCCCTGCGAAAACATGTAGGGCATCAGGGATGCCCAGTCAAAGGCAAGGAGATGAAGTCCTCGGCCAAGAGAGGCTTAATTAGTAACCTAGTTCTTGAGGGGTGTGTCTAGAAAGTTCACTCTTCTTTTTAGAAGACAAGCATCTGAAATGGTATTGCATTTCCTTAATTTGTACTATTTTTTCATTGTGCTGAATACTTATGTGGGTGAGTGTATCTGTAATTACTTTTTACTACACCGCAGGGTGTTCAAACACATGTCAAGCAAGGGTGTCTGAGTGTGTGAATAAAATACTAAACTAATCCAACCACTAAAGCAAATTAATTTTTATTTCGGTTGAGAATCGGGCACCTTCTAGGTCAAGAAAATTGGGCATGACCTTTGCTAATTTTCTTGACCTAGAGTGCCCCATTCTCAACGAAACGGAAATTAATCAACGTTTCAGGAGAAAGGGTCATTTTAGAAGATCACAAGTAGCAGCAGCATCACTTGACAAAATCACAACTAGCAGCAGCATCACAAGTAGTACAGCAGCCTTTATTTACACAAAAATATCAACGTTTGCAACAGGTAAGGTAAGATGGTTAAGTCCAGCACTCCAGCCTTTATTTACACAAAAATATCAACGTTTGCAACAGGTAAGGTAAGATTCACACTCTACCAAGTCATTCAATACGGGATATATAGTCACACCATGGTGACATAAAGGCTTTAACTGAATAAAGGTTGCAATATCGACTTTTCTTCCTACAAACCCAACAAATAACAAAGTGACAAGGATACTAGATTGGTTGTGCCTGTCATTGATCATCTCTGCCTTTTCTAGTTCTTTTCAAACTAACTAAATTATATTTGCTACTAATATGCACAATAAGATTACACACCAAATGTTCCCCACGTTCCTCTTATAGCCACATGGCAAAAAATGTAGAAAAAGAAGTCTCTAAAAGATCAAGACAAATGCATACATACAAGACAAACGTGGGAAACTTACCATCAGTGGCATGTCAACTCTAATTTCTCATGTGCAAACATATTAAAGTTGACATAAAAGCAATAACAATAAAAATCACAGCCTCTGCATTAAAGATGAATGACGGAGCAGTAAAAATGGTCGAATCTTACAGTGAAATCACAACTTATTTCAAAATCACAGCCTCTGCTTCACACCCAAAGATAAAAGAGGACTATCTATAAAAATGCTCTGGGTGTTCCTGAAGGAAATATGCCCTAGAGGCAATAATAAAGTTATTATTTATTTCCTTATATCATGATAAATGTTTATTATTCATGCTAGAATTGTATTAACCGGAAACATAATACATGTGTGAATACATAGACAAACAGAGTGTCACTAGTATGCCTCTACTTGACTAGCTCGTTAATCAAAGATGGTTATGTTTCCTAACCATAGACATGAGTTGTCATTTGATTAACGGGATCACATCATTAGGAGAATGATCTGATTGACATGACCCATTCCGTTAGCCTAGAACTTGATCGTTTAGTATGTTGCTATTGCTTTCTTCATGACTTATACATGTTCCTGTAACTATGAGATTATGCAACTCCGTTTACGGAGGAACACTTTGGTGCTACCAAACGTCACAACGTGGCGGGTGATTATAAAGGAGTACTACAGGTGTCTCCAAAGGTACATGTTGGGTTGGCGTATTTCGAGATTAGGTTTTGTCACTCCGATTGTCGGAGAGGTATCTCTGGGCCCTCTCGGTAATGCACATCACTATAAGCCTTGCAAGCAATGTAGCTAATGAGTTAGTTACGGAATGATGCATTACGTAACGAGTAAAGAGACTTGCTGGTAACGAGATTGAACTAGGTATTGGATACCGACGATCAAATCTCGGGCAAGTAACATACCGATGACAAAGGGAACAAAGTATGTTGTTATGCGGTTTGACCGATAAAGATCTTCGTAGAATATGTAGGAACCAATATGGGCATCCAGGTTCCGCTATTGGTTATTGACCGAGAATAGTTCTAGGTCATGTCTACATAGTTCTCGAACCCGTAGGGTCCGCACGCTTAAGGTTTCGATGACAGTTATATTATGAGTTTGCATGTTTTGATGTACCGAAGGAGTTCGGAGTCCCGGATGAGATCGGGGACATGACGAGGAGTCTCGAAATGGTCGAGACGTAAACATTCATATATTGGATGATATGTTTAGGCCAAGGGGTCAAGCCCATGAGGCTTTAGGTCGGTGCAAAAGGAGTTTTGCGGAGGCCAGGGGGCCAAACGCCGGAGACCCTAGCGTCTGGCCCTGGGCCAGACGCCGAGGCCCATGGCGTCTGGGCCAGACGCCAAGGATTGTGGCGTTTGGTCCTGGAGTCCGAGTGGGACTCTTGCCTTTCGGGCAAAACCGACTTTGAGGAGGTTTTTGCTCCAAGTTTCGACCCCGGGGCTCAACATATAAATAGAGGGGCAGGGCTAGCACCAAAGACACAACAATTGATCCCTTGGATCTCTTAGCCGTGTGCGGTGCCCCCTTCCACCATATTCCACCTCGGTCATATCATCGCAGAGTTTAGGCGAAGCCCTGCGCCGGTAGAGCATCATCATCGTCACCACGCCGTCGTGCTGACGGAACTCATCCCCGACACTTTGCTGGATCGGAGTCCGGGGATCGTCATCGAGCTGAACGTGTGCAGAACTCGGAGGTGCCGTACGTTCGGTGCTTGGATCGGTCGGATCGTGAAGACGTACGACTACATCAACCACGTTGTTATAACGCTTCCGCTTTCGGTCTACGAGGGTACGTGGACAAACACTCTCCCCTCTCGTTGCTATGCCATCACCATGGTCTTGTGTGTGCGTAGGAAATTTTTTGAAATTACTACGTTCCCCAACAGTGGCATCCGAGCCTGGTTTTATGCGTTGATGTCATATGCACGAGTAGAACACAAGTGAGTTGTGGGCGATACAAGTCATACTGCTTACCAGCATGTCATACTTTGGTTCGGCGGTATTGTGAGATGAAGCGGCCCGGACCGACATTACGCGTACGCTTACGCGAGACTGGTTTCACCGCTTCGAGCACTAGTTGCTTAAAGGTGACCGGCGGGTGTCATTTTCTCTCACTTTAGTTGAACCAAGTGTGGCTACGCCCGGTCCTTGCGAAGGTTAAAACAGCACCAACTTGACAAACTATCGTTGTGGTTTTGATGCGTAGGTAAGAACGGTTCTTGCTCAGCCCGTAGCAGCCACGTAAAACTTGCAACAACAAAGTAGAGGACGTCTAACTTGTTTTTGCAGGGCATGTTGTGATGTGATGTGGTCAAGACATGATGCTATATTTTATTGTATGAGATGATCATGTTTTGTAACCGAAGTTATCGGCAATCGGCAGAAGCCATATGGTTGTCGCTTTATTGTATAAAATGCAAAAGCCATGTAATTGCTTTACTTTATCACTAAGCAGTAGCGATAGTCGTAGAAGCAATAGTTGGCGAGGCGACAACGATGCTACGATGGAGATCAAGGTGTCGCGCCGGTGACGATGGTGATCATGGCGGTGCTTGGCGATGGAGATCACAAGCACAAGATGATGATGACCATATCATATCACTTATATTGATTGCATGTGATGTTTATCCTTTATGCATCTTATCTTGCTTTGATTGACGGTAGCATTATAAGATGATCTCTCACTAAAATTATCAAGAAGTGTTCTCCTGAGTATGCACCGTTATGAAAGTTCTTCGTGCTGAGACACCACGTGATGATCGGGTGTGATAGGCTCTACGTTCAAATACAACGGTGCAAAACAGTTGCGCACGCGAATACTCAGGTTAAACTTGACGAGCCTAGCATATAACAGATATGGCCTCGGAACACGGAGACCGAAGGTCGAACGTGAATCATATAGTAGATATGATCAACATAGTGATGTTCACCATTGAAACTACTCCATCTCACGTGATGATCGGACATGGTTTAGTTGATTTGGATCACGTAATCACTTAGATAACTGGAGAGATGTCTATCTAAGTGGGAGTTCTTTAATAATATGATTAATTGAACTTTAATTTATCATGAACTTAGTCCTGGTAGTATTTTGCAAATTATGTTGTAGATCAATAGCTCGCGTTGTTGCTTTCATATGATTATTTTAGTGTGTTCCTAGAGAAAATTGTATTGAAAAATGTTAGTAGCAATGTTGCGGATTGGATCCGTGATCTGAGGTTTATCCTCATTGCTGCACAGAAGAATTATGTCCTTGATGCACCGCTAGGTGACAGACCTATTGCAAGAGCAAGATGCAGACGCTATGAACGTTTGGCTAGCTCAATATGATGACTACTTGGTAGTTTAGTGCACCATGCTTAAACGGCTTAGAATCGGGACTTCAAAGACGTTTTGAACGTCATGGAACATATGAGATGTTCCAGGAGTTGAAGTTAATATTTCAAGCAAATACCCGAGTTGAGAGATATGAAGTCTCCAACAAGTTCTATAGCTAAAAGATGGAGGAGAATTGCTCAACTAGTGAGCATGTGCTCAGATTGTGCAGGTACTTCAATCGCTTGAATCAAGTGGGAGTTAATCTCCCGATAAGATAGTGATTGACAGAATTCTCTAGTCACCATCACTAAGTTACTAGAACTTCGTGATGAACTATAGTATGCAAGGGATGACGAAAACAATTCCCGAGCTCTTCGTGATGTTGAAATCGACGAAGGTAGAAATCGAGAAAGAGCATCAAGTGTTGATGATTGACAAGACCACTAGTTTCAAGAAAAGGGCAAAGGAAAGAAAGGGAACTTCAAGTAGAATGACAAGCAAGTTTTCACTCCCACGAAGAAACCCAAAGCTGAACCAAAGCCTGAAACTGAGTGCTTACACTGCATAGGAAATGGTCATTTGAAGCGGAAATACCGAGATATTTGGTGGATAAGAAGGATGGCAAAGTGAACAAGGGTATACTTGATATACATGTTATTGATGTGTGCTTTACTAGTGTTTATAGTAGCCCCAGTATTTGATACTTGTTCGGTTGCTAAGATTAGTAACTCAAACAGGAGTTCTGAATAAAAGAGACTAGTTGAAGGGAAGTGACGATGAGTGTTGGAAGTAGTTCCAAGATTGATATGATCATCATCGCACACTCCCTATACTATCGGGATTAGTGTTGAACCTAAATAAATGTTATTTGGCGTTTATGTTGAGCATGGATATGATTTGATCATGTTTATTGCAATACGGTTATTCATGTAAGTTAGAGAATAATTATTGTTCTGTTTACATGAATAAAACCTTCTATGGTCATACACCCAATGAAAATGGTTTGTTGGATCTCGATCGTGTGATACACATATTCATAATATTGAAACCAAAAGATGTAAAGTTAATAATGATAGTGCAATTTATTTGTGGCACTGCCGTTTGGGGTCATATCGGTGAAAAGCGCATGAAGAAACTCCATAAAGATGGATTTTCGAAATCACTTGGTTATGAATCGTTTGATGCTTGCGAACCGTGCCTTTTTGGGCAAGATGACTGAAACTCCGTTGTTCGGAACAATGGAAACGAGATACTGACTTATTGGAAATAATACATACCGATGTATGCGATCCAATGAGTGTTGATGCTCGTGGCAAGTATCGTTATTTTCTGACCTTCACAAGATGATTTGAGCAGATATGGGTATATCTTCTTGATGAAACATAAGTCTAAAATAGTTGAAAAAGTTCAAAGAATTTCAGAGTGAAGTAGAAAATCATCGTAACAAGATAATAAAGTTTCTGTGATCTGATCATGGAGATGAATATTTGAGTTACGAGTTTGGTCTTCAATTAAAACAAAGTGGAATAGTTTCACAGCTCACGCCACCTGGAACACCACAACGTTGTGGTGTGTCCGAACGTCGTAACCGTACTTTATTTTGATATGGTGCGATCTATGATGTCTCTTACTGATTTACCATTATCATTTTGGGGTTATGCATTAGAGATAGCTGCATTCACATTAAATAGGGCACCATTAAATCCGTTGAGACGACACCGTATGAACTATGGTTTAGCAGTAAACCTAAGCCGTCGTTTCTTAAAAGTTTGGAGTTGTGATGCTTATGTGAAAAAGTTTTCACCTGATAAGCTCGAACCCAAATCGGAAAAGTGCGTCTTCATAGAATACCCAAAGGAAACTGTTGGGTACTCCTTCTATCACAGATCCAAAGGCAAAACATTCGTTGCTAAGAATGGATCCTTTCTAGAGAAGGAGTTTCTCTCGAAAGAAGTGAGTGGGAGGAAAGTAGAACTTGATGAGGTAATTGTACCTTCTCCCTTATTGGAAAGAAGTTTATCACAGAAATCAGTTCCAGTGATTCCTACACCAATTAGTGGGGAAGTTAATGATGATGATCATAAAACTTCAGATCAAGTTACTACCAAACCTCGTAGGTCTTCCAGAGTAAGATCCGCACTGTAGTGAATACGGTAATCATGTTCGGAAATCATGTTACTAGACCATGATGAACCTACGAACTATGAGGAAGCAATGATGAGCCCAGATTCATGAAATGGCTTGAGGCCATAAAATCTGAGATATGATCCATGTATGAGAACAAAAGTATGGACTTTGATTGACTTGCTCGATGATCAGTAAGCCATGTTAAATAAATGGATCTTCAAGAGGAAGACAGATCTGATAGTAGTGTTACTATCTACAAAGCTAGACTTGTCGAAAAAGGTTTTAGACAAAGTTCAAGATGTTGAATACAATGAGATTTTCTCACTTGTATCGATGCTTAAAAGTCTGTCCGAATCATGTTAGCAATTGCCACATTTTATGAAATCTGGCAAATGGATGTCAAAACTGCATTCCTTAATGGTTTTCTTAAATAAGAGTTGTATATGATGCAACCAGAAGATTTTGTCAATCCTAAAGGTGCTAACAAAATGTGCAAGCTCCAATGATCCATCAATGGACTGGTGCAAGCATCTCGGAGTTGGAATATACGCTTTGATGTGTTGATCAAAGCATATGATTTTATCTGAGACTTTTGAAAGGCCTGTATTTACAAGAAAGTGAGTGGGAGCACTACAGCCTTTACGATAAGTATATGTGAATGACATATTGTTGATCGGAAATAATGTAGAATTATTCTGCAAAGCATAAAGGAGTGTTTGAAAGGAGTTTTTCAAAGAAAGACCTCGGTGAAGCTGCTTACATATTGAGCATCAAGATCTATAGAGATAGATCAAGGCGCTTGATAAGTTTTTCAATGAATACATACCTTGACAAGATTTTGAAGTAGTTCAAAATGGAACAGTCAAAGAAAGAGTTCTCGCTTTGTGTTACAAGGTGTGAGATTGAGTAAGACTCAAAACCCGACCACGGCGGAAGATAGAAAAAGAATGAAAGTCATTCCTATGCATCAGCCATAGGTTCTATAAAGTATGTCATGTTGTGTACCAGATCTATTGCATACCCTACCACTAAGATTGGCAAGGAGTGCAATAGTGATCTAGGAGTAGATCAATGGACAGCGGTCAAAATTATCCTTAGTAGAATAAGGATATGTTTCTCGATTATGGAAGTGAAAAAGGTTAGGTCGTAAAGGGTTACGTCGATGCAAGTTTTAACACTAATCTAGATGACTCGAGTCTCAATCTGGATACATATTGAAAGTCGAACAATTAGCTAGAGTAGCTCCGTGCGAGCATTGTAGACATAGAAATTTGCAAAATACTTACGGCTCTAAATGTGACAGACCCGTTGACTAAAATTATCTCACAAGCAAAACATGATCACACCTTAGTACTCTTTGGGTGTTAATCACATAGCGATGTGAACTAGATTACTGACTCTAGTAAACCCTTTGGGTGTTGGTCACATGTCGATGTGAACTATGGGTGTTAACCACATATAGATGTGAACTATTGATGTTAAATCACATGGCGATGTGAACTAGATTATTGACTCTAGTGCAAGTGGGAGACTGAAGGAAATATGCCCTAGAGGCAATAATAAAGTTATTATTTATTTCCTTATATCATGATAAATGTTTATTATTCATGCTAGAATTGTATTAACCGGAAACATAATACATGTGTGAATACATAGACAAACAGAGTGTCACTAGTATGCCTCTACTTGACTAGCTCGTTAATCAAAGATGGTTATGTTTCCTAACCATAGACATGAGTTGTCATTTGATTAACGGGATCACATCATTAGGAGAATGATCTGATTGACATGACCCATTCCGTTAGCCTAGAACTTGATCGTTTAGTATGTTGCTATTGCTTTCTTCATGACTTATACATGTTCCTGTAACTATGAGATTATGCAACTCCGTTTACGGAGGAACACTTTGGTGCTACCAAACGTCACAACGTAACTGGGTGATTATAAAGGAGTACTACAGGTGTCTCCAAAGGTACATGTTGGGTTGGCGTATTTGAGATTAGGTTTTGTCACTCCGATTGTCGGAGAGGTATCTCTGGCCCTCTCGGTAATGCACATCACTATAAGCCTTGCAAGCAATGTAGCTAATGAGTTAGTTACGGAATGATGCATTACGTAACGAGTAAAGAGACTTGCGATAACGAGATTGAACTAGGTATTGGATACCGACGATCAAATCTCGGGCAAGTAACATACCGATGACAAAGGGAACAAACTATGTTGTTATGCGGTTTGACCGATAAAGATCTTCGTAGAATATGTAGGAACCAATATGGGCATCCAGGTTCCGCTATTGGTTATTGACCGAGAATAGTTCTAGGTCATGTCTACATAGTTCTCGAACCTGTAGGGTCCGCACGCTTAAGGTTTCGATGACAGTTATATTATGAGTTTGCATGTTTTGATGTACCGAAGGAGTTCGGAGTCCCGGATGAGATCGGGGACATGACGAGGAGTCTCGAAATGGTCGAGACGTAAAGATTCATATATTGGATGATATGTTTAGGCCAAGGGGTCAAGCCCATGAGGCTTTAGGTCGGTGCAAAAGGAGTTTTGCGGAGGCCAGGGGGCCAAACGCCGGTGTGACGCCCCAAGACCGGAGCTTCAGTTGCCTTCCAGGGTTTTCCGAGTTTTGCCTTGTGTTTTGTTTTGTTTTTTTTGCATTTCATCATGTCATCTCTTGCATTGCATCATGTCATCATGCCATCATATCTTTATTTTCAAAACTCTTCTAAATAAATCGTATGGATCTTCGGTCCATTTAAACCGAGGGATTCACATGGTGACTTCTCTTTATAACATATCCTCCCAATATTAGGGAGCTATATTAAAAATATTCCATTGTTTTGGAATCACCACAACCCACTTGCAAAATTCCCATGCCCTTTCTACTTCAAGTTTGGTTCCCAAACCTTGCCAATAATTCTTTCATCATTTTCCGGAGCTCCACCAAAAATCCGAACATTTTGGACCTTCCCAAACCCTCACTTCCATTCAAATCATTTGGATTTAAATTCAAATGAATTTGAATTCAAATCTTCAATTTTGGCCTTTCTATTTTTCTTGGAACGAGCATATTTTTGCGAGTCCGGAAAAATTACCCTCATACCCTAATTCTTGTCCACTCATTTCTTTTCTCTCCCTTTCTTTCTTTGCGTTTCTGTTTTTTTTTTTGGAGAGTTTAGTGTGGGAGAGAGAGAGCCCAGCCCAGCTGCCCAGCCGGCCCCTGGCCATTCTCCTCCCGCGCCGGTCACTGTGGCCCAAGGCCTCCCAGCCCACCTAGCGCCTCCCCTCCTGGGCCTACCTTCTCCCCCCCGCCGGCCCATTCCACCAACCCAGCCGGCCCATGGCCCAGCCGGCTTCTAACCCTAGCTCGCCCGATCCCATCTCCCCTCGTCCTCCTCCTAGCGCCGCTTCTTCCGATCCACTTCACTCCCATCGATCCCCTCCATCCTCCTTCCGCCGCCTCGCACGCAGACAGAGAGGAGCGAGAGCCCCGCTCGCCCGATTCCTTCTCCCTCCTCTCGATCCTTCCTCCCTCAGTTTCCTCGTCCTCTGCCCGTCCGCCTCATCCTCGCGTCTCCCCTTCCTCGAGCACCTGCACCCGTCTTCCTCGCCGATGCCGAACCCGATCCCCGCCGCTCCTCCGCGCGACCAGGCCGGACCCCCGGTGGCCTCCTCGTCGCCCTTCCTCTCCAACCAGGAGCGCCGCGCCCTTCCTCCCCGTCGCCGCTTCCTGCCGCCGGTGCCCCGAGGAGCTGCGCCATGTCCGCCTCCTCCTCTGCACCTTCCCGTCGACCTCGCGTCCTCGCCTCCGAAGACCCGCGCCGCCCCGGCCCGGAGTCGCCGAGCACCTTCAACTCCGGCGCCCCTGCCTCGGGAGGCCCTGCCCGACGCCATGGCCGCCGCCCGTTCGTCGCTTCGGCGGGTCCAGCCGCCTCGGTCTCCCCTCGAGCACCGAGGCCCTGCGAGCCTCCCGCTCGCCCGTTTACCCGCTGCCGTTGCCGTTGCCCGCCTGCTTGCCTTGGGACCCGTGTAGCCTCCCCATGTACCTGCGATCGCCGCTGCCCGGAAGATCAAACCCGAGGCGGTGTGATTTTTGTCAAGTCCGACTCGGCGTGCCGACTACATTCGTTGTGGATTTCGCCAAGTACCACGACTACCCTCGAGGACATTCGGTTCCGTCAAGATCGACTACGGTGATCGCCAAGTACCCCGCCGAATGTACCAAGTTCGACTCGTGATCGTCAAGTACCACTACCGTCGACCCCGGAGACATCGGATGCGCCAAGTCCCTCTTCGAACATCCACGAAAACGTGAACCACTACCGTCGACCCTCGAAGACCCCGTGGACCCCGAACATCCACGGAACATGAACGATTACTTCCGATGACGAGATGTACCACAACCATCGAACGAGAACGTCTACTTCCCCTACGCCGTGTACGACTACCATCGCGAGACCGCAAGTACCACGACAACCCCGAAGGGTTTCGGACCCGTCAAGTACCTCTTCGAAAACGAACGTGAAACACTACTTCCACTACATCGCGAGAACGACTACTTCCCCTACTTCCCTCGGCGATCATCGCGAGAACGTCTACTTCCCTCTACGAAACGCTTTCCGTCCCGTTTGAACGTTCCGAAGGTATAACCCGTGATGACCGACCGTGTTCGAATCATCCTTGCGATGCCCCTCTTTTGCCATTCCACCGTTCGCGGGAACCCGTGTCGGGATCACCCACCATCTTGCATGACTCGCTCACGTCCACACTTTCCTTTGCACCGGTATCTCAATCGAGCTATCTGAACCGATATGTTGCCGTGGCTTCATTTTCGGATTCGTTGCCGTGGCACCCCTTTCTTCCACCACGGTGACATAATGCTTCATATCATGCTCATGATAACGTTTTCATAAAATTGCATAAACTTGCACATGTCATCCGCATCATGATAACAACATTTAAATGTTTATAATTGTTGTTTGCATTAATTTGCTTAAATGCCATGTTAAAATGATTTATTTCATAACTTAATAACCGTAGATCCATTTTAAATAAATTATATATGTAAATGGGGTAGAAAATGCCTAGTTTAACATGGTAGCATTACTTTGCATGTTTAACAACTCAAAAATATGCTTTAGGTCAGATCTGTTCCAAATCCATAATTTGCATATGGGGTTTTTCCGAATTGTTGTTTGTTGTTTCCGCCTCATTTAATCTTGCCTAGATAGGTAGTTTAATTTTGCTTCACCTCTTGCCATGTTTAATAACATTTAATATTGTTGGTTCCCTAACCGAGAGAGAACTAAATAATTGATGTGGTGTTCCGTCAATATGCAACCCGTTGCATATTGAGCTCCACTTAATTTGTAGTGTTGGTTGTGCATATTGCCATGCCATGCCTCATTAAACCGGACATGCATCATACTTGATTGTGCATCATGCCATGTTTATGTGATGGTTGTTTACTATGTTGTTTGCTTCTTTCGGTTTGCTTCTCTCGTTAGCTTCGGTTTCGTTCCGGAGTTGTGAGTATTCATTCGACTTCGTCCGTTTGTCTTCTTCATGGACTCGTTCTTCTTCCTTGCGGGATTTCAGGCAAGATGACCATACCCTCGAAATCACTTCTATCTTTGCTTGCTAGTTGCTCGCTCTTTTGCTATGCCTATGCTACGATGCCTACCACTTGCTATATCATGCCACCCACATTGCCATGTCAAGCCCCTAACCATCCTTTCCTAGCAAACCGTTGTTTGGCTATGTTACCGCTTTGCTCAGCCCCTCTCATAGCGTTGTTAGTTGCGGTGAAGATGAAGTTTGTTCCTTGTTGGAACATGGAGATGTTGTTCCTTGTTGGAACATGTTTACTTGTTGGGATATCACAATATATCTTATTTAATTAACGCATCTATATACTTGGTAAAGGGTGGAAGGCTCGGCCTTATGCCTGTGTTTTGTTCCACTCTTGCCGCCCTAGTTTCCGTCATACCGGTGTTATGTTCCCGGATTTTTGCGTCCCTAACGCGTCGGGTGATTTATGGGACCCCTTGACAGTTCGCTTTGAATAAGACTCCTCCAGAAGGCCCAACTTTGGTTTTACCATTTGCCACCTAAGCCTTTTTCCCTTGGGTTCTGCAGACTCAAGGGTCATCTTTATTTTAACCCCGGGCCAGTTCTCCTCCGAGTGCTGGTCCAAACTAAACCACTTGCGGTGCCGCCCGAGGCAACTTGGGGTATCGTCGGTTGCCGTCGTAGTGTTCATCCGGTGTGCCACGAGACCGAGATATGTGCAGCTCCTATCAGGATTGTCGGCACATCCGGGCGGCTTTGCTGGTCTTGTTTATTGCTGTCGAAATGTCTTGTAGTCCGGGATTCGAGACTGATCGGGTCTTCGGTAGAAGGAATATCCTTCGTTGACCGTGAGAGCTTATAATGGGCTAAGTTGGGACACCCTGCAGGGTATTATCTTTGAAAGCCGTGCCCGCGGTTATGAGGCAGATGGGAATTTGTTAATGTCCGTTGTAGAAAACCGAAGTTGATCTTAATTAAAATACACCAACCGTGTGCGTAACCGTGAGTGTCTCTTTTCGGGTTGATCGAGAGGAGAACACGGTTTCGGGTTATGTCGGCGTAAGTAGGAGTTCAGGATCACTTCTTGATCATAGTTGTTCGACCGTGCTTTGCCTCCTCTTCTCGCTCTCATTTGCGTATGTTAGCCACCATATATGCTAGTCGCTTGCTGCAGCTCCACCTCACTACCCTGTCCTACCTTTAAGCTTAAATAGTCTTGATCTCGCGGGTGTGAGATTGCTGAGTCCCCGTGACTCACAGATACTTCCCAAACCAGTTTGCAGGTGCCGACGAAACCGTGCAGGTGATGCACCTGAGCTCAAGGAGGAGCTCGATGAAGATCTTTGTGCATTGTGTTGTTTCGTTTCAGCTGATCAGTAGTGGAGCCCAGTTGGGACGATCGGGGATCTGTGTAGCATTTGGGGTAGTCTTCTTTTATTTTGGTTCCGTAGTCGGACCTTGATTGTATCTGTATGATGTAATGATTTATCCATGTATTGTGTGAAGTGGCGATTGTAAGCCATCTATGTATCTCTTTCCCTTATGTATTACATGGGTTGTGTGAAGATTACCTCACTTGCGACATTGCTTTCAATGCGGTTATGCCTCTAAGTCGTGCTTCGACACGTGGGAGATATAGCCGCATCGAGGGCGTTTTAAGTTGGTAATCAGAGCCTTCCCCGACTTAGGAGCCCCTACTTGATTGTTTGCTGGCGTTGTTGAGTCTAGAATGGAAAATGTTTTGAGTCTTAGGATTATATATATCGGAGAGTAGGATTCTTTTTACTCCTCAGTCCCTTCGTCGCTCTGGTGAGGTATCCTGACGTAGAGTTTGACTTATCTCTCCTCAAATTTCACTAAAAATTTTTAGGATCACGTGGGTATCTTGGAATCGTTCCGATGGTTTTGTGACGAGAACATTGTTCTTGGTGCCTCCTGACATTTAGGGGTTGTGGCAGTGTCCCGGGGAGTTGAGCTCCGAGGTGTTGTCGTCACAATTTTATCGTTGCAGTTCTGGAATACCTGAGTTTTGCCGACATCGAAATCTCTTTTGTACAGTTGTTGGTGAGATAACCCTGATAGCCCAGTACTGTGGCGAGTGCGGGAGTATTGCCATGACTTGTATAACGGATGTTTTTCGAAGGTCGAGGTACACGATTTCCGGAGTTTTCTTGGTTATGTGTTGACGGATGGATACAGCTGGATCTAGGTATTGTTAGTTTGGGTGATATATTTTGTGTCCCCTGTATCCCCAACACCAGATTGCATAACCAAAAAGTTTCGGGAGTTTATAGGTGGGAATTCAAGTATCTCGTAGGATATCTTTCCAACACACACATGATACGATATGGGATCTATCATATGTTTGTTTCCGGCTTATTCTGCAAGCCACTCCTTTGTTTTTGTTTTGTTTTGTGGTATTCGAGTTGCTTCGAAGTCAAGTGTTGATTCCATACCTTATTCTAAATGGCGTTCTCATATTTCTATGTGAATACTAATCCTTATTGATCACTGAGCTTGTCATGTTAATTCTTTTCCAACCGGCGTGCTTCTCTTCAAGTGGATCCGATCATTCCAACATTCACAAGATCAATTCTAAGCTTTTTCTCAATGGTGTTCGTTTCATCCGACCTAAGTTGTTTGTTTCCCGCCCTCCCACCCCTTTTTCTTCAAGGACTCAGATTTCTTAATCAAGTATCCATTTTATTGAGTGAAGTTTCTTCATTCTTTTCCTCAATGTTTTATCCGGTGATGCCTCATGAAGATGCTAAGGAAGCTTCAACCTTATCATTTTTCCATTCTAATTTTCTTTTCCGGTGGATTTAGTTCAAGATTCGGTGTTGATCTTATCTCTTTTCCTCTTTTCACAATGCTTTCGTTTGCCAGTGCCTCTTAATCATTCACTTCTCGATATTCCTTCGTTCTCGAGTGTTTAATATTTCTCAGAAGGCTTGTCTTTTCATTCAAGATCCGTTCAAACTATTCAGAGATTATTATCTCATTCAAGTCATTTAATTCTACCGGTGCAATATCTATTTCAAGCAATTGTTCAACGGTGGTTCTTTTGAGTGGGCCCTAACCCACAGGTCTTTTCCCAGGATCTTACCTGACACTTCTAATTTTCCCAGAGCTTCTAAAATTCTTTTCTAAATTTGACGTAAGAATGAATTATCATCAGTCATATGGCTTTCTCCAAGAATTTTCAAATTCTTTTCATCTTGTGGTTCAACCTTTCTAATTTTCATCCCGGAGTATCTCAACAATTCATGGTGGTGTTTCTCATCGTCAGTCTCAACATGTGAAGACCGAAGAAGAGTTTCTCTTTAATCTTGCTCCATTCTCTTCAAGATTCATGGTTCTAGCTTGATGCCATCCTCTCATAGTTGTCTTGATTGTGAGAATTCTTTTCATCCATCCGGAGCAATTCAGGAGTCTTTTCAGTTTGATTCTAAGGAGCCCATCATCTCAGAATTATTCATTCCAGCTTTCACCTCTCGTTCTCCAAATCATACCGGTGCATCATTCAAGTATTCACTAATCAGTTCATGATCTCTCCGTTCTCATGTATCTAAATTCTCTCAAGCATCATTGTTCTTTTCTAATTCTTCCCGGTGATTCGTTCTTTTGTCTTCAGTTGTTTTCAAGTTATTACGGTGGTTCGTTCAAGAGTTCTCTTCCTTCGTTATCATATAGACTTATTCGTTCTTTCCAATCCCACGGGTGGTTCGTTCAAGACCTTCCCAAGTTTGCGCCATATCTATCTTAATCTTTTCTACGGGAATAAGTAGTATGCCTAATCCATTGCTTGTCATCAATTTAAGTGGTGAAGGATCAGCATAATGTAATTCTTGTTCTTGTTTCATCCAAGTGATTAATTCCTTATTCCGGAGGTTCATCAAAATTCTTTATTTCATTTAGTCATCTTTCTTTCCGGAGTTCCAAGTTTTCTCGGCTATATCATTTCAAAGCTTCATCTTGTCACTGCAAGGCTTCACATTGTGTTGTCAACTTCTCTTTCTTTTATCATCCTTTTGTTTACCGGAGTTCTTCATGGAGGCTATACATGATGGTTCGTCAAGGATTCTTTTCATTCTTCAATTGTTCATCAAGATTTCTCGCGGAGTTAAGATCCGTCAAGCCATACTCAAAATTGAACAGGGTGTTCCAACACATGTTTTGTTTTGAGGAGTTCAAACATTCTTCTTCTTGCATTCCGAAGTGCAATTCTTTCGATCTTATCTTTTGAGGTGGTGTTATGTCATTCTCGACAATTTGAGTTCGTGTTTCATGATTGGTCAAGAATGATATATTTTAAATCCATCAATCTCTTCATTGGAGTTATCTTGGGCTATATTTCACCTAAAGCTTTCCCTAAGGATTGTGGCTATTTATGGTGCTTATAAATGACCCAAGTTCTTCATTTGTCCTATCGGTGAAATAAGTTTCTCGTCTCCTTGTTGATATAAATCCAATCATTTGTTTCCGTTGGTGGCAGAAGCTCACCTCATAATTTTGAGATGTTTGCCATAAGCCCACAACAAGCTTGTGCTTTTCGTTGTTGGTTTTCCAACAACTCCGCTCTAACCTTCTTGGCAAGGATGCTTCCCAAATTCAATTGTGGTAGAAGTTACTATTATCTTCTCCGTTCTTTTCTTTCCAACCATTTAGTTTTTCATTGCATTCTTTCATTTCTATCGGAGGCATTGTGATGTTGCTCTCTTCGACCCATCATCTTCTTTTGTCAAGACCATGTCCTTTTCCTTGCTTATCGTTTTTTAACCGGAGTGTTGTGTCTATCGTTCCTCTTTTAACCGGAGTTTCATCCAGGTGCTTTCCTTTTGCCTAGTTCATGATTCTAATTCCTTCCATTTTCAGTCGGAGTGCTGCCCAAATTCTATCAATCTTATTCCTAGTCTATCTAGTTTTAACCGGAGTGGTTTCAATATCTATGTTATCACTAAACCTCTTGGTTCTCATCGTATCCCTTGTTCCTCTTTTCTAACAGAGTGTTTGAAACTTCCTTCATCTTCATTGTTTTCTTTCTTTCATTTTGTTCAACCTCTCAAAGTTTTTTTGGTTTCACATGTTTGTCGGAGAAGCAACTTTGTTTTACCTCTTCCTCTTCCGCTTTTCTCCGGTGCCATCCTAGATCTCGGGACGAGATCCTCTCGTAGTGGTGGAGTGTTGTGACGCCCCAAGACCGGAGCTTCAGTTGCCTTCCAGGGTTTTCCGAGTTTTGCCTTGTGTTTTGTTTTGTTTTTTTTGCATTTCATCATGTCATCTCTTGCATTGCATCATGTCATCATGCCATCATATCTTTATTTTCAAAACTCTTCTAAATAAATCGTATGGATCTTCGGTCCATTTAAACCGAGGGATTCACATGGTGACTTCTCTTTATAACATATCCTCCCAATATTAGGGAGCTATATTAAAAATATTCCATTGTTTTGGAATCACCACAACCCACTTGCAAAATTCCCATGCCCTTTCTACTTCAAATTTGGTTCCCAAACCTTGCCAATAATTCTTTCATCATTTTCCGGAGCTCCACCAAAAATCCGAACATTTTGGACCTTCCCAAACCCTCACTTCCATTCAAATCATTTGGATTTAAATTCAAATGAATTTGAATTCAAATCTTCAATTTTGGCCTTTCTATTTTTCTTGGAACGAGCATATTTTTGCGAGTCCGGAAAAATTACCCTCATACCCTAATTCTTGTCCACTCATTTCTTTTCTCTCCCTTTCTTTCTTTGCGTTTCTGTTTTTTTTTGGAGAGTTTAGTGTGGGAGAGAGCCCAGCCCAGCCCAGCTGCCCAGCCGGCCCTGGCCATTCTCCTCCCGCGCCGGTCACTGTGGCCCAAGGCCTCCCAGCCCACCTAGCGCCTCCCCTCCTGGGCCTACCTTCTCCCCCCCGCCGGCCCATTCCACCAACCCAGCCGGCCCATGGCCCAGCCGGCTTCTAACCCTAGCTCGCCCGATCCCATCTCCCCTCGTCCTCCTCCTAGCGCCGCTTCTCCCGATCCACTTCACTCCCATCGATCCCCTCCATCCTCCTTCCGCCACCTCGACTTGAGACAGAGAGGCGAGAGCCCCTTCGCCGATTCCTTCTCCCTCCTCTCGATCCTTCCTCCCTCAGTTTCCTCGTCCTCTGCCCGTCCGCCTCATCCTCGCGTCTCCCCTTCCTCGAGCACCTGCACCCGTCTTCCTCGCCGATGCCGAACCCGATCCCCGCCGCTCCTCCGCGCGACCAGGCGGACCCCGGTGGCCTCCTCGTCGCCCTTCCTCTCCAACCAGGAGCGCCGCGCCCTTCCTCCCCGTCGCCGCTTCCTGCCGCCGGTGCCCCGAGGAGCTGCGCCATGTCCGCCTCCTCCTCTGCAACTTCCCGTCGACCTCGCGTCCTCGCCTCCGAAGACCCGCGCCGCCCCGGCCCGGAGTCGCCGAGCACCTTCAACTCCGGCGCCCCTGCCTCGGGAGGCCCTGCCCGACGCCATGGCCGCCGCCCGTTCGTCGCTTCCGGCCGGGTCCAGCCGCCCTCGGTCTCCCCTCGAGCACCCGAGGCCCTGCGAGCCTCCCGCTCGCCCGTTTCTGCCGCTGCTTCGTTGCCGTTGCCCGCCTGCTTGCCTTGGGACCCGGTGTAGCCTCCCCATGTACCTGCAGTCGCCGCTGCCCCGGAAGATCCAAACCCGAGACGGTGTGATTTTTGTCAAGTCCGACTCGACGTGCGACTACATTCGTTGTGGATTTCGCCAAGTACCACGACTACCCTCGAGGACATTCGGTTCCGTCAAGATCGACTACGGTGATGCGCCAAGTACCCCGCCGGAATGTACCAAGTTCGACTCGTGATCGTCAAGTACCACTACCGTCGACCCGGAGACATCGGATCGCCAAGTCCCTCTTGAACATCCACGAAAACGTGAACCACTACCGTCGACCCTCGAAGACCCGTGGACCCGAACATCCACGGAACATGAGCGATTACTTCGATGGCGAGATGTACCACAACCATCGAGCGAGCGTCTACTTCCCCTCGCCGTGTCGACTACCATCGCGAGACCGCAAGTACCACGACAACCCGAAGGGTTTCGGACCCGTCAAGTACCTCTTCGAAAACGAACGTGAAACACTACTTCCACTACATCGCGAGAACGACTACTTCCCCTACTTCCCTCGGCGATCATCGCGAGAACGTCTACTTCCCTCTACGAAACGCTTTCCGTCCCGTTTGAACGTTCCGAAGGTATAACCCGTGATGACCGACCGTGTTCGAATCATCCTTGCGATGCCCCTCTTTTGCCATGCCACCGTTCCGCGGGAACCCGGTAATCGGGATCACCCCACCATCTTGCATGACTCGCTCACGTCCACACTTTCCTTTGCACCGGTATCTCAATCGAGCTATCGGAACCGATATGTTGCCGTGGCTTCATTTTCGGATTCGTTGCCGTGGCACCCCTTTCTTCCACCACGGTGACATAATGCTTCATATCATGCTCATGATAACGTTTTCATAAAAATTGCATAAACTTGCACATGTCATCCGCATCATGATAACAACATTTAAATGTTTATAATTGTTGTTTGCATTAATTTGCTTAAATGCCATGTTAAAATGATTTATTTCATAACTTAATAACCGTAGATCCATTTTAAATAAATTATATATGTAAATGGGGTAGAAAAATGCCTAGTTTAACATGGTAGCATTACTTTGCATGTTTAACAACTCAAAAATATGCTTTAGGTCAGATCTGTTCCAAATCCATAATTTGCATATGGGGTTTTTCCGGAATTGTTGTTTGTTGTTTCCGGCCTCATTTAATCTTGCCTAGATAGGTAGTTTAATTTTGCTTCACCTCTTGCCATGTTTAATAACATTTAATATTGTTGGTTCCCTAACCGAGAGAGAACTAAATAATTGATGTGGTGTTCCGTCAATATGCAACCCGTTGCATATTGAGCTCCACTTAATTTGTAGTGTTGGTTGTGCATATTGCCATGCCATGCCTCATTAAACCGGACATGCATCATACTTGATTGTGCATCATGCCATGTTTATGTGATGGTTGTTTACTATGTTGTTTGCTTCTTTACGGTTTGCTTCTCTCGTTAGCTTCGGTTTCGTTCCGGAGTTGTGAGTATTCATTCGACTTCGTCCGTTTGTCTTCTTCATGGACTCGTTCTTCTTCCTTGCGGGATTTCAGGCAAGATGACCATACCCTCGAAATCACTTCTATCTTTGCTTGCTAGTTGCTCGCTCTTTTGCTATGCCTATGCTACGATGCCTACCACTTGCTATATCATGCCACCCACATTGCCATGTCAAGCCCCTAACCATCCTTTCCTAGCAAACCGTTGTTTGGCTATGTTACCGCTTTGCTCAGCCCCTCTCATAGCGTTGTTAGTTGCAGGTGAAGATGAAGTTTGTTCCTTGTTGGAACATGGAGATGTTGTTCCTTGTTGGAACATGTTTACTTGTTGGGATATCACAATATATCTTATTTAATTAACGCATCTATATACTTGGTAAAGGGTGGAAGGCTCGGCCTTATGCCTGGTGTTTTGTTCCACTCTTGCCGCCCTAGTTTCCGTCATACCGGTGTTATGTTCCCGGATTTTTGCGTCCCTAACGCGGTCGGGTGATTTATGGGACCCCTTGACAGTTCGCTTTGAATAAGACTCCTCCAGCAAGGCCCAACTTTGGTTTTACCATTTGCCACCTAAGCCTTTTTTCCCTTGGGTTCTGCAGACTCAAGGGTCATCTTTATTTTAACCCCCGGGCCAGTTCTCCTCCGAGTGCTGGTCCAAACTAGAGCCACTTGCGGTGCCGCCCCGAGGCAACTTGGGGTATCGTCGGTTGCCGTACGTAGTGTTCATCCGGTGTGCCCTGAGACCGAGATATGTGCAGCTCCTATCAGGATTTGTCGGCACATCCGGGCGGCTTTGCTGGTCTTGTTTTATTGCTGTCGAAATGTCTTGTAGTCCGGGATTCCGAGACTGATCGGGTCTTCCCGGTAGAAGGAATATCCTTCGTTGACCGTGAGAGCTTATAATGGGCTAAGTTGGGACACCCCTGCAGGGTATTATCTTTCGAAAGCCGTGCCCGCGGTTATGAGGCAGATGGGAATTTGTTAATGTCCGGTTGTAGAAAACCCGAAGTTGATCTTAATTAAAATACACCAACCGTGTGCGTAACCGTGAGTGTCTCTTTTCGGGGTTGATCGAGAGGAGAACACGGTTTCTGGGTTATGTCTGACGTAAGTAGGAGTTCAGGATCACTTCTTGATCATAGTTGTTCGACCGTGCTTTGCCTCCTCTTCTCGCTCTCATTTGCGTATGTTAGCCACCATATATGCTAGTCGCTTGCTGCAGCTCCACCTCACTACCCTGTCCTACCTTTAAGCTTAAATAGTCTTGATCTCGCGGGTGTGAGATTGCTGAGTCCCCGTGACTCACAGATACTTCCCAAACCAGTTTGCAGGTGCCGATTTAAACCGTGCGGTGATGCACCTGAGCTCAAGGAGGAGCTCGATGAAGATCTTTGTGCATTGTGTTGTTTCGTTTCAGCTGATCAAGAGTGGAGCCAGTTGGGACGATCGGGGATCATGTAGCATTTGGGGTAGTCTTCTTTTATTTTGGTTCCGTAGTCGGACCTTGATTGTATCTGTATGATGTAATGATTTATCCATGTATTGTGTGAAGTGGCGATTGTAAGCCATCTATGTATCTCTTTCCCTTATGTATTACATGGGTTGTGTGAAGATTACCTCACTTGCGACATTGCTTTCAATGCGGTTATGCCTCTAAGTCGTGCTTCGACACGTGGGAGATATAGCCGCATCGAGGGCGTTACAGCCGGAGACCCTGGCGTCTGGCCCTGGGCCAGACGCCGAGGCCCATGGCGTCTGGGCCAGACGCCAAGGATTGTGGCGTTTGGTCCTGGAGTCTGAGTGGGACTCTTGCCTTTCGGGCAAAACCGACTTTGAGGAGGTTTTTGCTCCAAGTTTCGACCGGGGCTCAACATATAAATAGAGGGCAGGGCTAGCACCAAAGACACAACAATTGATCCCTTGGATCTCTTAGCCGTGTCGGTGCCCCTTCCACCATATTCCACCTCGGTCATATCATCGCAGAGTTTAGGCGAAGCCCTGCGCGATGAGAGCATCATCATCGTCACCACGCCGTCGTCTTGTGGAACTCATCCCGACACTTTGCTGGATCGAGTCCGGGATCGTCATCGAGCTGAGCGTGTGCAGAACTTCGGAGGTGCCATCGTTCGGTGCTTGGATCGGTCGGATCGTGAAGGCGTCGACTACATCAACCACGTTGTTATAACGCTTCCGCTTTCGGTCTACGAGGGTACGTGGACAGACACTCTCCCCTCTCGTTGCTATGCCATCACCATGGTCTTGTGTGTGCGTAGGAAATTTTTTTGAAATTACTACGTTCCCCAACAGTTCCTCTCAGTTGCAGCAAAAAGTTGCGGAGCAAACTTAAGCCAAGGATTGCCAGTAGCGTTGTTATGAGGAGCAAACTTAAGACAATTATCCATTCGAATTCACTCCAACACGAGGCATGGGCTACAACAGCAACAGTTGTAGTACTAGTTCTACAATAAATCAGATTATCCCCTCACAATTTCAAAGAAGGCACATTCGGGACTTGAAAACATCGAGAGGGACTGGCAGCGGCTAGTCAAAGATCCAGCAAGTACACATGGATCCATATACCCAACCAATCCAATTCATCATTGCTAATACAGTACCACTCATGGACTAATTTAAAGATCAGTACCATTAGAAGAGAATTAAGTCGATTTGTTAAGCTACAGCAGAACCATTCGTAGTACAAGATTAGATCAAATTAGTATCCCCTACTAATTTCAAGAAAGGTACATTTTGGGGCTTGAAAACATCGGTAAGGACTGGTACTTGGTGTCTCTGAATCAATTGAAAATTCCTCAAGTACATTAAACTCCTACGGTAAAGACAAATATCCATTGAATCCATTCCAACATGATGCATGATCTACAGCAGAAACAGTTGTACCCTACAATAAATCAAATTATTCTCTCACAATTTCAACGGGGGCACATTCGGGACTTGAAAGCACCAAAAGGACTGCACAAAGTAGTCAAGAACATCCAGCAAGTACCCATCGATCCACACATCCAAGATATCATTGCTAATACAGTACTACTACTAGTAAAGTACTACTGATCCTCAGTTAACAAGAAAATGAGAGGAGGGGGAGGAGGAGGGGAGGAGGAGGAGGAGGAGGGAGCTCACGGGGTGGTGGTGCTCGGCGACAGTGGTGTGGACGGGCGGCGTCCGGGCGGCGGATCGCATCGAGGGGTCGCTGGGCGGGTCGAGGTGGGGCAGCGGCGTCAGGGCGGGTCGAGGCGGCGCTGGGCGGCGGGGCAGCGTCGAGGCGGAGTCGGGCGGCGTCCGGCGGCGGGTCGCGTCGAGGCGGCGTCAGGCGGCGGGTCGCGTCGAGGCTCGTCGGCGGCGTCCGGGCGGCGGGGTCGCGCGTCAGGCGGCGGGCAGCGTCGAGGTGGCGGGACGGTGGCGTCGAGGGAGGCGGGCGAGGGAGAGGGAATGCGAGGAGAGGGCGAGGGAGGGAGAGGGCGAGGCGAGGCGAGGGTCAGGCGGCGGCGCGGCGGGCGGTGGATCGAGAGGAGAGGGAATGGCGGGGGGGGGAGGAAGGGGATCGGGCGAAGGGGGAGAGGGCAGGGGGGATCGGGCACAATACTAATGGCGCACCTCACCGTGGTGCGCCATTAGCATGTCCATACTAATGGCGCACCTCACCGTGGTGCGCCATTAGTATTTTTTTTATTTCAACTCGAGCCAACAGGTTATGTACTACCAGAACTTATCCACGTCAAGCCCACTCTACTAGCTCGACTGGTCAGCAGCCAGTTCTCACACCAGGAGGTCCTGGGTTCGACTCCCAGGCTCCACAAATTTTTTTTTAGCATTTAAAAAGCTGTTTGATACTTATTTATGTTTAAATATGTTCAAACTTGTTTAAATAATAACAGTAATATTTTTTTATAAGACAGTAGCATTTAAAAAGCTGTTTGATACTTATTTTTTTTATAAGACGGTGCGCGGGGTGCGGGGGGTCGTGGCGGTTGAGTAGGGAATCGAGGTGCGGGGGTTTCATGGCGGCGGTGGACTGGGGGTGCTCAAGTGGCGGGGGACGGATCTGGCGAGGTGGGATAGCGATCGAGATGGAGGGATCGAGGTGGGCTCCACAATTTTTTTAGCATTTAAATAGCTGTTTGATACTTATTTGTGTTTAAATATGTTCAAACTTGTTTAAATAATAATAGTAATATTTTTTATAAGACAGTAGCATTTAAAAGCTGTTTGATACTTATTTTTTTATAAGGCGGTCTTGTGAGGTGCGAGGGTGTGGCGGTTGAGTAGGGGAATCGAGGTGCGGGGGTGGCGGCGGCCGGTGGACTGGGGGTGCTCGGCGGCGGGGACGGATCTGGCGAGGTGGGATAGCGATCGAGATGGAGGGATCGAGATCAGTGTCCATGAAATTTAAAAATATTCATGATAGTTCAAAAGTACCCATGAAATACAATCGAGAAATGAAGGCTACGATTTAAATACAATCGATCTTAGCTAGCTATCTGTTCACAATCTTCTTGCCCTTCTTTTTACATAAATGGAGTTCTTACGTGGAGCGGACGTCCTTTAAGTAGGGTGGTCCTGCTTCTTCTTGTGGTGTATGCTGCTACTTCATCATCGTCGTCATGTTCGATCCTCGGTCGCCGTTTGTCAAGTCTTGCTCATTGGCTACTCCATCCATTCCGATGATCTTCCTTTTGCCTCTCCTCACGACAACACGACCGGGCTTTGGCGGGTCGGTAATGAAGAAGCATTGGTCCACTTGGGAAGCCAGTACCCATGGCTCATTTTTAGCGGTGACGTTTGCGCCCTGATCTTGGATTTGGCTTCGTATAACCATGGTGGTGAAATACGGTCTTGTTTTATGACGTTCTTGGCCCATCGACACGGAACATCGGGACCTTCTCTCCAACGTAGCTCAGCTCCCAGATCTCCTCGATCCTTCCGTAGTATCTGTCCTTGTCGTTACGGTGTAGGATTCCATCGTTACTCGGAGTTCGATAACCATCGCTCTTCATGTCCTTGGCCTCGGTGTAGAATGTATAGCCGTTGATATCGTATGCCTCATAGGTCATCGAGGTTGTGCTCGGCGCCTGTGACAAGGCGAATATGAGTTGTTCTTCCGCGAAGAATCCTCATGTAAAGGGTAACGAAGCTTATGCTTGAACCAACGCGTGAAACATGAGTTGTGCTCTTTGAGTGTATCTCCGTCCGTCCTCTGTTGGCCTCGGTCATTGTCGTCTTTTTAATAAAGGTTTTGTGCTCTACCACCCAAGGATCGACCACGTCTATGTGTTGTAGCGCGACTAGGTTTGCTCTTTCAAAGTCGGCGAGTCGACCCTCGAAGTCGACATGCATTTCAAGGCGACCCTCACGGTGACCCCATCCAGCGAGCCTGCCGAGGTGCTGTTGACGGCAGACCAGCGGGTTCTCGATGCCTAGATAATTCGTGCGATAGGAGATGCACTCTTGATCGAAAAGCCCGGCTATGCTTCCTTCGGGCGTGACATGTTGCGAACGTATCCTTTGATGACACCATTCATCCTTTCGAACGACATCATGCTGTGCAGGAACGTCGGCCCGAGTTGGATGATATCCTCCACTATATGGACCAGCAGATGCACCATAACGTCGAAGAATGCGGGCGGGAAGTACATCTCAAGATCGCATAGTATCACCACGATCTCTTCCTCGTAGCCTTCGAGTTGCCTCCGCCAATCGACTTCCGAGAGATGACGTCGAAGAAGTTGCATAGGCCAAATAGCGTTTCACGGACGTGCGCGTCCATGATCCCACGGATTGCAACTGGAAGTATCTGCGTCATCAGCACATGACAGTCGTGAGACTTCATCCCGCTGAACTTCTGCTTCGCTGGGTCTAGGTATCTGCTTATCTTCCCCGCGTAACCGTAAGGAAGTTTTACTCCTAGGAGGCAGGTGAAAAACTGCTCGATCTCCTCCTGACTTAGAGTGAAGCACGCGGGAGGGTAGTCATTTCCGGTCTTCTTGGCCTTTTTGCCTTTGCGACGACTTTCTGTGTCCTGCTTCGCCTCATCATCATCATCATCATCATCATCATCATCATCATCATCATCATCATCATATATAGCGTGAAGCTCCTGCCTGATGCCCATTGATTTCAAGTCTGCCCTTGCTTTCGGCCCATCTTTGGTCCTCTCTGGCATGTTGAGCAGGGTACCAAGCAGACTCTCGCACACGTTCTTCGTGATATGCATGACATCAAGGCTGTGAGGCACACGGTGGATCTTCGATCGGCAAGTCCCGTAAAATAGACCTCGTTTTCCATACCTTCAGCAGCGGCTCTGGCGCCTTCGCTTCTTTCCGGCTCTGGCGCCTTTTGCTTCTTTCGGCGGTGGGCAGTCTTTCCAATTTTCAACAGCTTGTCTATTTCCTCGCCGCTCCTCGTACAGGCGTTTTGAGTTCGGTTTCACCATCGAACAGATCCTTGCGTTTCCTCCACGGGTCATCGTCGCGAAGCCACCTTGATGTCCCATGAACACGGTTTTCGAAGACCGGGATCTCTATCTAGCTGGCGTCGTTGTGTCATCCATGCACCTTACGCATCCGGAAAATCCGTGGACTACCTGCCCGCGAGATATCCGTAACCGAGATAGTCGTGCACCGTCGTGAGCGGTCGGCTCTCATAGGGAAATATTCTTTCTCTGCGGCGTCCCACGTATTGGCTGGCGTTTTCCACAGCGTGTCAAGCTCCTCTTTCAGCAGCCCTAGATACAGATTGATGTTGTTCCTGGTTGTTTCGCCCTTCAATTAGCATACTCATGTGAATGTACTTCCTCTTCATGCACAACCAGGGGAAGGTTGTACATCCACACAAACACAGGCCAGGTGCTATGTGTGCTTCTCTGGCTGCCAAGCGGATTGACTCCATCGGTGCTCGCGCCCAGCAAAGACGATGTTCCTTGGATCGTTCCCAAATTCCGAGTCTTGAAGTTCAACGCTTGCCACTGGCTCGCATCCTTAGGGTGACTCAGCATCTTATCTTTTTTATCTATCTCCGGATCATTTGCGTCATCTTCTCGCTTCTTCTCCTCCCTATCCGCGCGCCAACGCAGGAGCTTTGCTACCTTAGGGTCCGCGAAATAGCGCTGCAGACGAGGAGTGATCGGAAAGTACCACACCACTTTTCGAGGAGCTTTCTTCCTCTTCTTGTATCGAGTGGCGCCGCACACCGACATATGGTAGACTCCGCGTGCTCGTCCCGATAAATGATGCAATTGTTCATGCACACATGGTATTTCACGTGCGGTAAATCGTGAGGACACACGATTTTCTTCGCCTCCTCAAACTGGTCGGGCACTTGTTCCCCTTGGGAAGGCGTTCGTGCGAAATGACATGTTCTCGTCGAAGCATCGTCGGTCATTTTGTGTTTTACCTTCATCTCGAGCCATGGCGTTACTTTCAAAGCGGTATCCTCGGGCCTGCATCCTTCATACAATGGAGTAACGCGTCTAACTCAAGTTGATCCATCTTGGCTTTCTCTCGGGCGGCAGCTCTTGCGTTATCCGTCTGCTTGAGAAGCAGCTCTTGAATATGAGGGTCCTGCACCCAGCCCATCGATGGTCCAGCGTCGTCTGCTCCGCCGGCATCATCATCTTCATGATCATGCCCGTCGCCTGCTCTGGCATCTTCCTCATCATCATGTCCTGCATCTTCTACATGATGACTGTGTACAGCATCACCATCGTGATCATCTCCTGGGGATTCTTCGTCTTCTCGCCCGCCCGAGCCGCGGTGGTTGTCTTGCTGCCCTTCCTCATTTCTTGCCCGGCCCGCATGGACGACTTCGTAGTCATCTTCATCACCTTGCCACCGATAGCCATCCATGAAACCACGCAACAGCAGGTGGTCCCGCCTGCCGAATCCGGGTCCGCAATAAGGCTCTTCACTTGCATCTTCGACACGGACATCTTATCTCCGTCTCGTTCTTTTCAAGCATCTCGGCCTTCGCGGACCTCAAAAACCTATTCACGATGCCTTCGGTCATCGTGCGGACCATGGTCGCCTGCGGGGTAGAGCAAAACGATATTTTAGAACCAAACAGAAATTTGGCATGACTTTCCTAAAATAGGACCAAAAGAATGCTTAATGCCAAAATTCTCGCCCAACGGAAATGAATCAACATTCCGGCAAAATATTGGCAACTATCGCATTTCAAATACCGGTACACCTCCAAACACAAACACATATGCAACACCACAAACATATGCAACACCACGAACATACATAGATCTAGCTAGGCCGTAAAAAGTGCATGTGCACATTGTTGTAGGAGAACAACCTAAATATAGCTTCCCCTTACTTACCTATTAAAACAAGGTAATTTAACCACTTAATTTGAATGAATCTATGGTGGAAATGAGGTGAAAAGAGGAGGCACCGAGACAAGGAGGAGGTGGAGAGAATGAAGTGGGAGAAAGTGAGTGTGTGGGTAGGAGAGGCTGTCCCAAATATCTTGTTGCTGCCCACTTACTAATGGCGCACCTCTTGCATGGTGCGCCATTAGTAGTTACAACTACTAATGGCGCACTTAAGCAGGATGCGCCATTAGTATGTTTGGATAGGCGCACTAGTTCAAAAAGAAAAAATTCTATACTAATGGCACACCCACTGCCTGGTGCCATTAGTAGTTACAACTACTAATGGCGCACTTGGCGCACTTGGGCAGGATGCGCCATTAGTATGTTTGGACAGGCGCACTAGTTCAAAAAAAAATTCTATACTAATGGCGCACCCACTGCACAGTGCGCCATTAGTAGTTACAACTACTAATGGCGCACTTGGGCAGGATCGCCATTAGTATGTTTGAACAAGCGCACTAGTTAAAAAAAAATTTGATAGTAATGGCGCACCCATTGCGGTGCGCCATTAGTAGTTAAACTCTAATGGCGCATCAGAAGGTGGTGCGCCATTAGTATATACTAATGGCGCACCATCTTTCTGGTGCGCCATTAGTGTCAATCCCATCTATAGCCCTTTTTCTAGTAGTGAATTGGTCAAAAGCTGTTCGAGGGGCTCCAAACCCTAAACCATTGCGACCATTTTGGTCAGAAAGGTCGTAATTTCCTTACACGAAAAGGTCATAAAGCAAACAGCGCTAGTCCGCTGCCTTATTTCTAGTTGTTAATGACCAATATAGATGGTCATAGCCTTGTAAATTGTGGTGGGTTGCTATGACTAGGCGCCACCTCATCAGTTTTGCCTATGTGTCATGTCCATGTGGCAGTTTTTGCCCTAGGTTGTGAAGCAACCTATATTTCTGTCATTTCCAAAATTCCCAAAAAAATCTCATAAATTCTTTGGGTCATATATTCGTCAAATATTTAAAAACATTCCTTGCCTAGTTCAAAAATAATTCGAAAATATTCATTTTTCTATTCTGTTCAAAGCAGCACTTTATGAAGGAAGTACCACTTTGGCATGTCCAAATGGTATCCATTTTCTACAGTGCTTTCCTATGCCCAAATAACCATCCTCCACCAATTCCAGCTCAATCCATTCATTATTTTGAGCCCAGCTTCAACATTCGTATTTATGTCTAGTGTGGTAGTTTGTAAAGCAAGTACCACCTAGGCTCCTCCTTTTGAGGTGAAAATTTGTGAACACGGTCTTCTTAGTAACTGATCATCCTCAGCCAAAACTCACGCCCATTAGCCATGTGCATTTCCCGTGCATCGCAAATCAAACACTTGGCTGCTTATTCATGTTTGAGCATCGATCGGTCTCCTCGTGAGAATCTTATGTTGTGATTTTCTTCCTAGCACCTACAGGGAGTGCCCAACCCACTAGACATGCCTAGGCCGCCCGAACACATGGCAATGCCACGGTCACGCTGGTGACCACGCTTGGCGGGCATCTTGAGCTTCTGGCAGCTCTAGAGTTGGGGCCCTCGGCCACCGTCCAAACCTCGATGTCTCGCCATCAAACCATGTTTCTGATTAAATATATAATTATTTACCTAGAAATGATTTTTGGAAAAAATAAAGAGCAAACTATGAGGCAGCTGCAGTTCAAATTTGACCTGCTTCCACCTGAATCGACGGGAATTTGTCTTTTTCACCAGAGGTGGATCAAAAATTTTGACACCCAACCATTTTGGTAATTGTGCATTATATATGGCCTAGTATTTTATAAAATTGATTAGGTCCAATTTTGCAACAATTATTTGGTAGTTCCTTCACAAAAAACTCTCCTTTTGGCCACTCGGAAAATGAAAAATGATTTTTCTGTGCAAAGAAAATGAAAACTTCCTTAGGCAACATTGTTTGGAATTCCAAGATGCACCCTCGTGCACAATATGAGATCATTTGAACAAACTATGCCATGAATGTGGCCATAAGATTGATCATTTGGCTTGAAAGCCATAAATATTCACGCATGATAGGTCATTTCTGAGAACACTTTTTTAAAATAATAGCCGTATTACAAGTTTGTTATTTTTGCTGGGAACTTGGCCACATATAATGACACAATGCGAAGGTTTCCCAATTTTTTGATTTTTTTTGAATTTTTTATGCCCGTTTCAAAATGCGGTCAAAACGGCGGGAATGACCGTTCCTAGCTAGTGGTTGAATTTTGGAATTTTTTTGATGTTTCTCTAATTAAATAGATACTTATGTACTTAGAAATGATTTTTGGAAAAAATAAAGAGCAAAGTACAAGGCAGCTACAGTTCAATTTTGACCCGCTTCCAACTAAATCGGCGGAAATTTGTCTTTTTCATGAGAGGTGGATCAAAACTTTTTACACCCAACCATTTGGTCAATTGTGCATTAAATATGTCATAGTATTTTAGAAAATTGATTTGATACAATTTTGCAACTAATATATAGTAGGTCCTTCACAAAAAAATTATTTTGGGCACTCAAAAAATGATTAAAAATAGCTAGAAAGATCAGAAATGCATAGTAATTGGTCCTTATGTTGGGGAACGTTGCAGAAAATTAAATTTTTTCCTACGGTTTCACCAAGATCCATCTATGAGTTCATCTAGCAACGAGTATTCAGATTAGATAGCATCTACATACCACTTTGTAGATCGCAACGGAAGCTTCGGAGTGAACGTGGATGAGGTAGTCGAACTTGCCGCGATCCAATTCACCGATGATCTAGTGCCGAGCGGACGGCACCTCCGCGTTCAACACGTGCGGTCAGCGTAACGTCTCCTTCTTCTTGATCCAGCAAGGTGAAGGAGAGGTTGAGAAGATAGCTCCAGCAGCAGCACGACGGCGTGGTGATGGTGGAACTTGCAAGATACTCGGCGAGGCTTCGCGTGCACTACGGAGGAGGAGGATGTGTTGGAGAGGAGAGGAGGCGCCCAGGGCAAAGGTGCTGCTGCCCCCTCCCTCCCCCTTTATATAGGTGCCAAGGAGGGGGAGGGCGCAGCCTTGCCCCTCCTCCAAGGGAGGGGTGCGGCCAAGAGGGGGAGGTGTCCACCCTCCCAAGGCACCTCGGAGGTGCCTTCCCTTCATGGACTCTTCCTCCTTAAACCCTAGGCGCATGGGCCCTTGGAGCTGGTTCCCCTTGGCCCATGTGGGCCTAGGCGCACCACCTAGGGCCCATGTGGCCCCAGGGCTGGTGGCCCCACTTGGTGGACCCAGGGACCCCTCCGGTGGTCCCAGACAATCCGATATCACCAAACTTGTCCCGATGGCGAAACAGCACTTCCTATATATAATTCTTTACCTCCGGACCATTCCGGAACTCCTCGTGACGTCCGGATCTCATCCGGGACTCGAACAACATTCGGGTTACTGCACATACATATTCCTATAACCCTAGCGTTATCGAACCTTAAGTGTGTAGACCCTACGGGTTCGGAGACATGCGAGACATGACCGAGGCGGCTCTCGGGCAATAACCAACAGCGGGATCTGGATACCCATGTTGGCTCCCACATGCTCCACGATGATCTCATCGGATGAACCACGATGTCAAGGATTCAATTAATCCCGTATCGATTCCCTTTGTCAATCGGTATTTTACTTGCCCGAGATTCGATCGTCGGTATACCAATACCTCGTTCAATCTCGTTACCGCAAGTCACTTTTCTCGCATCCGTAATGCATGATCCCGTGATCAAACACTTTGATCACATTGAGCTCATTGTGATGATGCATTACCGAGAGGGCCCGGTGATACCTCTCCGTCAAGCGGAGTGACAAATCCCGCTCGATCCATGTCAACCCAATGACACTTTCGGAGATACCCGTAGCATACCTTTATAGTCACCCGATTCGTTGTGACGTTTGGCACACCCAAAGCACTCCTACGGTATCCGGGAGTTACATGATCTCATGGTCTAAGGAAAGGATACTTGACATTGGAAAACTCTAGCAAGCGAACTATGCGATCTTATGCTATGTTTTAGGATTGGGTCTTGTCCATCACATCATTCTCCTAATGATGTGATCCGTTATCGATGACATCCAATGTCCATAGTCGAAACCATGACTATCTGTCGATCAACGAGCTAGTCAACTAGAGGCTCACTAGGGACATGTTGTTGTCTGTTATTCACACATGTATTACGATTTCCGGTTAACACAATTATAGCACGAATAAAGACAATTATCATGAATAAGGAAATATAATAATAATGCTTTTATTATTGCCTCTAGGGCATATTTCCAACAGTCTCCCACTTGCACTAGAGTCAATAATCTAGTTACATTGTGATGAATCGAACACCCATAGAGTTCGGTGCTGATCATGTTTTGCCTTAGGGAGAGGTTTAGTCAGCGGATCTGCGACATTCAGATCCGTGTGCACTTTACAAATTTCTATGTCTCCATCTTGAACATTTTCACGAATGGAGTTGAGCGGCGCTTGATGTGCCTAGTCTTCTTGTGAAACCTGGGCTCCTTTGCAAGTGCAATAGCTCCAGTGTTGTCACAGAAGAGCTTGATTAGCTCCGACGCATTGGGTATGACTCCGAGGTCGGTGATGAACTCCTTCACCCAAATTGCTTCATGTGCTGCCTCCGAGGCTGCCATGTACTCCGCTTCACATGTAGATCCCGCCACGACGCTTTGCTTGCAACTGCACCAGCTTACTGCCCCACCATTCAAAATATACACGTATCCGGTTTGTGACTTAGAGTCATCAGATCTGTGTCGAAGCTAAGCGTCGGCGTAACCTTTCTGACGAGCTCTTCGTCACCTCCATAAACGAAACATTTCCTTAGTCCTTTTCGGTACTTCAGGATATTCTTGACCGCTGTCCGGTGTTCCTTGCGGGATTACTTTGGTACCTTCCTACCAAACTTACGGCAAGGTTTACATCAGGTCTGGTACACAGCATGGCATACATAATAGAACCTATGGCTGAGGCATAGGGATGACACTCATCTCTTCTATATCTTCTGCCGTGGTGGGACATTGAGCTGAGCTCAATTTCACACCTTGTAATACAGGTAAGAACCCTTCTTAGATTGATCCATATTGAACTTCTTCAATATCTTATCAAGGTATGTGCTTTGTGAAAGACCTATGAGGCGTCTCGATCTATCTCTATAGATCTTGATGCCTAATATATAAGCAGCTTCTCCAAGGTCCTTCATTGAAAACTCTTATTCAAGTAGGCCTTGATGCTGTCCAAGAGTTCTATATCATTTCCCATCAAAAGTATGTCGTCTACATATAATATGAGAAATGCTACAGAGCTCCCACTCACTTTCTTGTAAACACAGGCTTCTCCATAAGTCATGTAAACCCAAACGCTTTGATCATCTCATCAAAGCGAATGTTCCAACTCGAGATGCTTGCACCAGCCCATAAATCGGCGTTGGAGCTTGCACACCTTGTCGACATTCTTAGGATCGACAAAACCTTCTGGCTGCATCATATACAATTCTTCCTTAAGGAAACCATTAAGGAATGCCGTTTTGGCGTCCATTTGCCATATCTCATAATCATAGTATGCGGCAATTGCTAACATGATTCTCGACGGACTTTAGCTTCGCTACGGTGAGAAAGTCTCATCGTAGTCAACCCCTTGAACTTGTCGATAACCCTTAGCGACAAGCCGAGCTTTATAGATGGTCACATTACCATCCGCGTCATCTTCTTCTTAAAGATCCATTTATTTTCTATGGCTCGCCGCTCAGCGGGCAAGTCGGTCAAAGTCCATACTTTGTTTTCATACATGGATCCTATCTCGGTTTCATGGCTTCCAGCCATTTGTCGAATCCGGGCCGCCATTCTTCCTCATAGTTCAAGGTTCACCGTTGTCTAACAACATGATTTCCAAGACAGGGTTGCCGTACCACTCAGTGCGGAACGTGTCCTTGTTGACCTTCAATTTCAGTAGGAGCTTGATCGAAGCATCTTGATCATCATCATTAATTTCCTCTCTAGTCGGTGCAGGCACCTCGAAGCGTTTTCTTGAGTTTCGCCATTTTCCGGTTCAAGAGGTAACACTTCATCAAGTTCTACTTTCCTCCCACTTACTTCTTTCAAGAGAAACTCTTTCTCTAGAAAGGATCCATTCTTAACAACAAAGATCTTGCCTTCGGATCTGAGGTAGAAGGTATACCCAACAGTTTCTTTAGGGTATCCTATGAAGACGCATTTTTCCGACTTGGGTTCGAGCTTTTCAGGTTGAAGTTTCTTCACATAAGCATCGCATCCCCAAACTTTTAGAAACGACAGCTTAGGTTTCTTCCCAAACCATAATTCATACGGTGTCGTCTCAGCGGATTTCGACGGAGCCCTATTTAAAGTGAATGCGGCAGTCTCTAAAGCATAGCCCCAAAAAGATAGCGGCAAGTCGGTAAGAGACATCATAGATCGCACCATATCCAATAGAGTGCGATTACGACGTTCGGACACACCATTACGCTGAG
This sequence comes from Aegilops longissima, assembly GCA_021605205.1. NCBI lineage: Eukaryota > Viridiplantae > Streptophyta > Magnoliopsida > Poales > Poaceae > Aegilops > Aegilops longissima. The sequence continues at coordinate 47,314,484 of CM038682.1, forward strand.
GTGTTCCAGTAGGCGTGAGTTGTGAAACTATTCCACATTTTCTTAAGTGTGTGCCAAATTCGTGACTCAAGTATTCTCCTCCACGATCGATCGTAGAAACTTGATCTTTCTATCACGTTGATTTTCAACCTCACTCTGAAATTCCTTGAACTTTTCAAAGGTCTCAGACTTGTGTTTCATTAAGTAGATATACCCATATCTACTCAAGTCATCGATGAGGGTGAGAACATAACGATAGCCTCCATGAGCCTCAACACTCATTGGACCGCACACATCGGTATGTATGATTTCCAATAAGTTGGTTGCTCGCTCCATTGTTCTGAGAACGGAGTCTTGGTCATTTTACCCATGAGGCATGGTTCGCGACGTGTCAAATGATTCATAATCAAGAGACTCTAAAGTCCATCTGCATGGAGCTTCTTCATCGTTTGACACCTATGTGACCAAGGCGGCGAAGTACCACAAATATGTGAGACTATTGTTATCAACTCTAACTCTTTTGGTATTCACACTATGAATATGTGTATCATCACGTACGAGATTCATTAAGAATAAACCATTAACCATCGGAGCATGACCATAAAACATATCTCTCATATAAATGGAACAACCATTATTCTCTGATTTAAATGAGTAGCCATCTCGAATTAAGCGAGATCCAGATACAATGTTCATGCTCAAACTTGGCACTAAATAACAATTATTGAGGTTTAAAACTAATCCCGTGAGGTAAATGTAGAGGCAGCGTGCCGACGGCGATCACATCGACCTTGGAACCATTCCCGACGCGCGATCGTCACCTCGTCCCTCGCCAGCCTCCGCTTATTCCGCAGCTCCTGCTTTGAGTTACAAATGTGAGCAACTGCACGGTATCAAATACCCAAGAGCTACTACGAGTAATGTAAGGTACACATCAATTACATGTATATCACATATACCTTTGGTTTTGCCGGCCTTCTTGTCCGCTAAGTATTTGGGGCAGTTCCGCTTCAAAGACCACTTCCCTTGCAATAAAAACACTCGGTCTCGGGCTTGGGTCCATTCTTTGGCTTCTTCCGGCAACTTGCTTATCGGTAGCGGCAACTTCCTTGCCGTCCTTCTTGAAGTTCTTTTACCCTTACCCTTCTTGAACTTAGTGGTTTTATTCACCATCAACACTTGATGTTCTTTCTTGATTTCTACCTCTGCTGATTTTAGCATAGCATATACCTCGGGAATGGTCTTTACCATCCCCGCATATTGTAGTTCATCACAAAGCTCTTGTAGCTAGGTGGAAGCGGCGGAGGATTCTGTCAATGACCGCTTCATCCGGAGATTAACTTCCAGTTGAGTCAGCGGTTGTGCAACCCGGACATTTTGAGTATGTGCTCACTGACAGAGCCATTTTCCTCCATCTTACAGCTAAAGAATTTGTCGGAGACTTCATATCTCTCGACCCGGGCATGAGCTTGGAAAACCATTTTCAGCTCTTCGAACATCTCATATGCTCCATGTCTCTCAAAACGCTTTTGGAGTCCCGGTTCTAAGCTGTAAAGCATGCCGCCCGAACGAGGGAGTAATCATCGCAGCGTGACGCCAAGCGTTCATAACGTCTTGTTCTGCAGGGAGAATAGGTGCGTCACCCAGCGGTGCTCTTAGGACATAATCTTTCTTGGCAGCTATGAGGATGATCCTCAGGTTCCGGACCCAGTCCGTATAGTTGCTACCATCGTCTTTCAGCTTGGTTTTCTCTAGGAACGCGTTGAAGTTGAGGACTACGTTGGCCATTTGATCTACAAGACATATTGTAAAATTTTTAGACTAAGTTCATGATAATAAAGTTCATTTAATCAAATTTAATGAACTCCCACTTAGATAGACATCCCTCTACTAGTCATCTAAGTATTACATGATCCGAGTCAACTAGGCCGTGTCCGATCATCACGTGAGACGGACTAGTCAACATCGGTGAACATCTTCATGTTGATCGTATCTTCTATACGACTCATGCTCGACCTTTCGGTCTTCTGTGTTCCGAGGCCATGTCTGTACATGCTAGGCTCGTCAAGTCAACCTAAGTGTTTTGCGTGTGTAAATCTGTCTTACACCCGTTGTATGCGAACGTAAGGACCTATCACACCGATCATCACGTGGTGCTTGAACGATTTAACCTTAGCAACGGTGCACGTTAGGGTGAACACTTTCTTGAAATTATTATGAGGATCATCTTATTTACTACCGTCGTTCTAAGTAAACAAGATGCAAAACATGATAAACATCACATGCAATCAAATAATAAGCGTGACATGATATGGCCAATATCACATAGCTCCTTTGATCTCCATCTTGGGGCTCCATGATCATCTTGTCACCGGCTTGACACCATGATCCTCATCATCATGATCTTCATCATCGTGTCTCCATGAAGTTGCTCGCCAACTATTACTTCTACTACTATGGCTAACGCGTTTAGCAATAAAGTAAAGTAATTTACATGGCGATTCTCAATGACACGCAGGTCATACAAAAATAAAGACAACTCCTATGGCTCCTGCGGTTGTCATACTCATCGACATGCAAGTCGTGATTCCTATTACAATAGCATGAACATCTCATACATCACATATAGATCATTCATCATACATCACAACTTTGGCCATATCATATCACAAAGCACTTGCTGCAAAAACAAGTTAGGCGTCCTCTAATTGTTGTTGCAAGTTTTACGTGGCTGAATTAGGGTTCTAGCAAGAACGTTTTCTTACCTACGTTCAAACCACAACGTGATTTGTCAATCTCTATTTACCCTTCATAAGGACCCTGTTCATCGAATCCGATCCAACTAAAATAGGAGAGACAGACACCCGCCAGCCACCTTATGCAACTAGTGCATGTTAGTCGGTGGAACCGGTCTCACGTAAGCGTACGTGTAAGGTTGGTCCGGGCCGCTTCATCCCACAATACCGCTGAATCAAGATTGACTAGTAACGGCAAGAAGAATTGACAACATCTACGCCCACAACAAATTGTGTTCTACTCGCACAAGAAGAACTATGCATAGACCTAGCTCTGATACCACTGTTGGGGAACGTTGCAGAAAATTAAATTTTTTCCTACGGTTTCACCAAGATCCATCTATGAGTTCATCTAGCAACGAGTATTCAGATTAGATAGCATCTACATACCACTTTGTAGATCGCAACGGAAGCTTCGGAGTGAACGTGGATGAGGTAGTCGAACTTGCCGCGATCCAATTCACCGATGATCTAGTGCCGAACGGACGGCACCTCCGCGTTCAACACACGTACGGTCAGCGTAACGTCTCCTTCTTCTTGATCCAGCAAGGTGAAGGAGAGGTTGAGAAGATGGCTCCAGCAGCAGCACGACGGCGTGGTGATGGTGGAACTTGCAAGATTCGGCGGGGCTTCGCTGCACTACGGAGGAGGAGGATGTGTTGGAGAGGGAGAGGAGGCGCCCAGGGCAAAGGTGCTGCCCCCTCCCTCCCCCTTTATATAGGTGCCAAGGAGGGGGAGGCGCAGCCTTGCCCCTCCTCCAAGGGAGGGTGCGGCCAAGAGGGGGAGGTGTCCACCTCCCAAGGCACCTCTGAGGTGCCTTCCCTTCATGGACTCTTCCTCCTTAAACCCTAGGCGCATGGGCCCCTTGGAGCTGGTTCCCCTTGGCCCATGTGGGCCTAGGCGCACCACCTAGGGCCCATGTGGCCCCACAGGGCTGGTGGCCCCACTTGGTGGACCCAGGACCCCTCCGGTGGTCCCAGACAATACCGATATCACCAAACTTGTCCCGATGGCGAAACAGCACTTCCTATATATAATTCTTTACCTCCGGACCATTCCGAACTCCTCGTGACGTCCAGGATCTCATCCGGACTCAACAACATTCGGGTTACTGCACATACATATTCCTATAACCCTAGCGTTATCGAACCTTAAGTGTGTAGACCCTACGGGTTCGGAGACATGCAGAACATGACCGAGACGGCTCTCGGGCAATAACCAACAGCGGATCTGGATACCCATGTTGGCTCCCACATGCTCCACGATGATCTCATCGGATGAACCACGATGTCAAGGATTCAATTAATCCCGTATCGATTCCCTTTGTCAATCGGTATTTTACTTGCCCGAGATTCGATCGTCGGTATACCAATACCTCGCTCAATCTCGTTACGCAAGTCACTTTTCTCGCATCGTAATGCATGATCCCGTGATCAAACACTTTGATCACATTGAGCTCATTGTGATGATGCATTACCGAGAGGGCCCGGTGATACCTCTCCGTCAGCGGAGTGACAAATCCCGCTCGATCCATGTCAACCCAATGACACTTTCGGAGATACCCGTAGCATACCTTTATAGTCACCCGATTCGTTGTGACGTTTGGCACACCAAAGCACTCCTACGGTATCCGGGAGTTACATGATCTCATGGTCTAAGGAAAGGATACTTGACATTGGAAAACTCTAGCAAACGAACTATGCGATCTTATGCTATGTTTTAGGATTGGGTCTTGTCCATCACATCATTCTCCTAATGATGTGATCCGTTATCGATGACATCCAATGTCCATAGTCAGAAACCATGACTATCTCGTCGATCAACGAGCTAGTCAACTAGAGGCTCACTAGGGACATGTTGTTGTCATTATTCACACATGTATTACGATTTCCGGTTAACACAATTATAGCACGAATAAAGACAATTATCATGAATAAGGAAATATAATAATAATGCTTTTATTATTGCCTCTAGGGCATATTTCCAACACCTTATCCATAAAATGTGTTCTAACTCTAGTGAAAATTTGTGTGGTGCCATTTTGCAAAATATTTTTGATAGCTACTTCACAAAATCCCTCTATTTTTAGTACTTAGACACTTTTTTAAATCACTGGTTTTTCGAACCAATCAGGACTCTTCCCACGGATCGATGACATGGCGCCCATCCATCCATCCCACATCCATCCATCCATCTATCTACAGAAAAAAAGAAAAAAAGATAGCCCCACCCGAAGCCCAAACCCTAGCTCAGATCGACCCTTCCTCCCCTGTCCCCATCTCCTCGCCGTCGCCGCCCCTCCCGATCTTGCCGCCATCGCACCCTTCCTCCCTCGTCCCCATCTCCCGATTCCTCCCCCGCCGCCCCTCCCTTCCACCACCCTAGGCACTCCACCGCCCTGACCTCGCCGCCCCCACCCGTCGTGGTCGTCGTCCTAGGTTCTACCGCCCGCACCTCGCCCCCTGCCTCTCCACCCAGACGGCCTCGACCATATCTACGGCCTAGCCCTAGCACGCCGCAACCGTTCGCCGCCGCGGATCCCGCGAGCCCCGTCCTCTTCTACTCTGTTCCGCGGCTCGGAGCTGCGACTGGACGGAGCTGCATCTGGCGCCTACGGCAACGACCACGATGACGGGATTTCCCGGCCGGCCTCGAAGTGCCCAACCTCAAGAAGCGCGGCGGCGGCACGCGCAGCTAGATCCGCCATGATGCGCCGTGCAGACGCTCGAGGTCGACAAGGCCACCATGATGCGCCGCTGCGAGCTCCCCGCCCGCGACCTCCGCCTCCTCGACCCGCTCTTCGTCTACCCCTCCACCGTCCTCGGCCGCGAGCGCGCCATCGTCGTCAACCTCATGCAGATCCGCTGCGTCATCACCGCCGACGAGGTGCTCCTCCTCAACTCCCTCGACAACTACGTCTTCCAGTACGCCGCCGAGCTGCAGCGCCGTCTCCTCCAGCGCACCGAGGGCGACGAGCTCCTCTTCGAGTTCCGCGCCCTCGAGCTCGCCCTCGAGGCCGCCTGCTCGTTCCTCAACGCCCAGGTACCAGTTGAAGTGCTCCTCCACTTAGCATTTATCTTCTTAACATAACATGTGGTGATATTGATATGGTACTGAATAGTTCCTCTCTGATGCCAATTGCACAGTAATGCGTGGGTGGTCTAGTTGTCCATTCAATGGCAGATGATCTGTGATTGCACACACTGAAAATTCACCTTCTGTAAATCCTCATTTGCTGAATGCAGTCTGCTATTTACTTTGATGTCATCTGCAATTTATTCAAAGTTCAAGTTCCAAATATTTGGCTAGTTGACGGTTGACAAATTAGCTGCTCCACAAGGTGTTCTTCCTTTACATGAACAATTGCTGAACTCGTTCTACATTTTCTGTATATTTTGTAAGCTGTAACCATGTGCAGGAATATATATTCTATGAATTGATTAAGAGTTGGCGAGCCTGTATTTTTGTGTGTGCAAGCAGTGTGTTGCTATATTTTAGCTCAGCCCAGGGCTGCTGCCTCGACCTCGCCCAGATTAGGCTGAATCCAGGATAGCATTTTGAGCTGTTTGGTGTTCTGGACATCAATCATACTTGTTTCGTTGTGAGTATCATGTAGTATTAGACCAGGACAAGTTTCTTGATTGCCATACAACGTTATTAGGAGGCAAAGGCATCACCAACAGTAGAGAAGCCACTACTATTCTCTTTTGCTTTCTGCATATATTAAATGACACTGGAAAAATAAATGATAAATGCAGAGGGTAAATTGTTGAATAAACATCAAATTGGCCATGGAGAGATCATACTTTCATTCATGAAAGAAGGCAATCTTTTCCAGGTCACATCTGGCAATTCACCTCTAATTAGATATGTATATCAAGACAAGATTATTTGCTGTTTTTCCATGTCTACTAAATGATATCTGTTGGTCAGCTATATATGCATGCCTTTCTTTACAATGGCCAAGATATGATATGGAATGTTCAGACAACATTTCAACTGAATTGTACCATATGTAATGTTCAGAATTTATTCATACCTGAACTTATGATGGCAACGACACTAATGTTAAAAGAAATTGTAAGATTGCCCATTTGCCAAGGTACCCGTGATTAACCTCTGTTTTCCTCTCTCTCTCTCTCTCCTTGTGCAGCGGCTATTGATTGGTCACCACCAAGCTCAGGTCCATGGAGCTCCAACGTCAAGGGCACAAAGGTCAGCTACCTGCTGCTCCTTTGTTGTTTCTTGATTCATTCCTTCCTTCCTAGCACATGTCTCATCTTCTTCTTCTTGTGCAGCAGCAGCAACAAAGATAGAGGCCAAGGCATTCATCCAGGAGGTGCGCAGTCCGCTCGGCATCAACCTTATAATACACTTGTGAACATTATTAGAATGAGGTGTGGTTTGCCAGTACCAGCAGTTCCTTTTATGCAACGGTTGTTAGCTTGAATTAATACATGTTCATATAGCTAATTTGCTGCTGTTGTGCATAAAATTCTAGGAAGGTCTGACTGCAAGTTCTGGCTGTAGTGTGCTCTCATGTTGTACATGATCGTATCCATAGACCAGTGAATTTATTGCACTATTTGCTTGCTGTGAAGTATCCAGCATTTGTTACATTATGTCTTTAAGTAGTAAAATTGAGAATGGCAAGCTAAATTCTTCAACCGAACTGCTCTTTTATTGTACCACGAAATCGGAAATACTGAAGTTCCAGATGTATTTTAGGGGTACATTCTTAGACTTTTGTTTGGATTCCATAACATTCACATGGCATTCACAAAATCGTCGTGTGTGCGTTTGTTGCAGCCTGGGGCTGAAGCAGAAGCTGGTTCCTGAGTGCCATGGCTGACTAGTGGAGCTCGGCGACAAGCTGCAGATTTGTAGAACAGAGGACCCGGCTGGGCTGTTGACGGCAACCGGGGTATGCTCTCCTCCTCTCCTTGCGTCTGGGTAGTTGCTAATTAATCTGAAGGCATTCAAAGTTGAAATATGTACACTTGTTACCACCAAGTTAGAAGATTTTGCTTGGCTTGTCTATTATGTTGTATAGAGTATATGTGAAGAAGAAAAAGATTGGAATTTGAAGAGGATGCTCTATGTAATAATGTCCAGAGTCTAGACAGGTTGCTAGATGTGACTTGCGTATTATATATCTCATGTTAAATTGAAGAGGATTTTGTTGTCATGTGTTTGTGTTGGAATATACTGTTCAGTCAATCTGTATAGGTCCTAGCGGCATCTTTTGCTAAGGAATATACTGTTATTATATAGTCAATCTATGTTTTCTCTCCTGTGATGTTAATTATTAGTTTCACCTGCCCTTATGTTTACCACCTTCCTGTTTCCCCGTGGTTTCCGGGCGGCCGTTGTTCTGAACTTGCTGTTTGTTGGTTGGTTATTGTCAGGCGCGAGTTCCGCGTGGAGTTCAAGCAGAAGAACCCCAAGAACAAGTCGGTGGCCACCGTAAGTCCCTTCCAACAAAAATCCCACTCCTGAGCATTTTTCCATATGGTTTAATATGCAGACAACAAGAGAGCTAGTGATGCTATGTTAAAATTAATGTGTACTTGTCAATTCCATATGGTTTAATATTTGGGTCTTGCGATCCTGTTCTAATTAATGTGTATACTACAAGCCCTTGTTTTCCTGTCTAAATGCATGCACAAAAGTTCAATTATCTTCTGTAAAATTGTTTGTGCATTTTTCAATTTCTCAAATACAAAATACCTTGCTCCTTTCAGTTCATACATTTTGTTCATAACCATTTTGTTTTATAACATGCAGATGATTGCCTTCATTCATGTTTTTACGTGAGCTCTAGGACGAAGTTGGAAGAAGCAAGGCATGCAGGCCTTCATGCATGCTCTCTTGTCCCTCCTGCTCCTAGGGAGATGCAGGACTTTGTTGTAATGTTGCCCTTGGAATTTGGATGTACTGCTGATTTTGCTGAGAATTTGATGTATATGTCCTTGCTAATTGTTATTCAAATGCTGGGAGTTATGTACATATTCTTAGAATAATATTGTTTACCTGAAATGCATTTCTGTACTGGAAAATATATTGGCATTGAATCTGGTTTGTGGAATGGATACCTGACTTGTGGGACCCATTTACGAAAATAATTTGAGCAATTTTGAAATTTCTGTCAAGTGGGCCCAATGTGTGAGATGATGACAAGTGGCACCCATTTGATTGGTGGGACAAGCTATAAAATATAATGGCCCAAACAAAGATCAAAAGAAAACCTACTGTTAGAAGGGCCATGCAAAGAAATCAAAGGCTGAATTGTTGGGCCGGACCCATGTAGCTACTAAAATCACAGGAAAAAAATACAGTAAAAAGGCCGAATTAATGGGCTAGGCCCATGTAGAAAACTGAATTGAACCGGGCTGAATCTTGTGCCACATCAGCTTGCCATGCTGGATGCCTATGTGGCCTGGGGAGGTTGCTAGTGACCAAAACGCCACAGTAGGAATATTTTGGTCGTAAACGTCCACGACCTTCTCACAGAGAAGGTCGCTATAGTCAGTTAACGACCCTCAGCTTTTGACCTTCTATTTTTGGTCAAAAAAAAGGTCGCAAATGAAAAACAATGACCTTTCAGTGACCAATAGTCAAGGTCAAAAGTTGACATATTTCTTGTAGTGGGAAACCTAAGTTGTCTTTAGCCTCTAGATCAACTACTGCCGACCCAATGAATCGCTGGATTGTCACCCCTTGCTCTCGACACACTCGGTGTTTATGGCACTCCATGAAATATTTCTTGCATTGAACTGATCTTTGAGAGACCCGCAGGATGTCATGGCTCTCAGATGTTCCTCCCGTGTGTTGGTCTTTTTCCAAGAGCTCGTGAACAATGCATGGTTTGAACGGCAAGTCATGTCGTTGTAAACTTCCCAGTGTCTTCCATGCCTATAAGTAATCAAATACGTACAAAGCGAATGGTGATATGCCACGAAATATTAATGATGACATGATAAACCAGCAAGTTGAGAGGAGGAACTTGGTATTAATATCTGGGGAAATGGATCGAGATCTTGAGCTATCATGAAGCAATAAGTAAGTCATACGGCAAGGACTCACTCAGAATTGGACAAAAGCAAACAGAATCAAGTGATCATCTAAATGCTTAACAATTCACACGCACAATATAACAACAAAAATAGATGGTGTTACTTGTAACTTTCCGTGACACGTTCAACTTTACATAAAGCCTCTTTTTGATACCTCGGGTTTACATAAAGCCTTGTTTCGGTCATCACCCAAACACTCTTACACTCGGTAGAAGGTTTGTGTTAGGCAATTCACATCTTATATATACATGAAGACCACCTCTTATTCAATAGTTTCGATATATGGTTAGGTATGCGTCGCCCGATCCATTCTCTGAGTAAAATTTTGCTCTAGTAATTTGGCTAGAACGGGCAAAAATTAAAAGTACACAGAAGGCGAGATCAGTTATTGCTTCGAGCAAACTATGCATGACATGCCAAATGTGTTCACCGGCTATGATGCTTTGTTGGCTGCCAGCGGCATGGATGCAACTGTTCTGCGCATCGCATCCAATGTATATATTCAAAGTTTCTGACCCAGCTCACAGTGTGGCTATTATCTCCATGGAATTTAGAGTCATGATGCAGTAGTGAATTCCAAATATTTATTTCTCCATTGCAAGAAAAATAATGTATTAATGCCAAAAAACTGAGTTTTGAAAGCGGCCGAACCTCTGATGCTATACTACGCTTCTCTGTGCAGAAGCTATCAGAACTCACAACATTACAAACCATTAGTACAAAAAGCCCCATTCGTCCCGGCTCGTGAGGGCCATTTGTCCCGGTTTCCGAATCGGGATTAAAGGGTCGGTACTAAAACCCTATACCTTTAGTCCCGGTTCGCCCAGGAACCGGAACAGATAGGGCTCCACGTGGTCGCTGCTGCTTACCCAGGCAAGAGGGTCTTTTGTCCCGGTTGGTGCCACCAACCGGGACCAAAAGGCTTCCACACGTCAGCAATTCAGGGGCTGGGGTTTTTGATTTTTTTCCAAAAGGGGGAGGGTGGGGATTTTGTAGGGTTAATTTATGGGTTTCATATATTGTGTTAGGTAGCTAATAGAGAGAAGTGTCCTCTCTTATCTCCGTGCTTGGTCGACGCTACGTACTATACGTACGACACATTAGCTAGCTAGTAAGCAAGTGAAGGAAACCATTAAGTACAGAAGATTGTCATGAACATATACAGAGAGAAGTGATCGACCTCTCCTTCTCCGAGAGATTGGTCGAACAACAAGTTTTCGTATATCTTACCGACGCTATTGGCTATATATATACATACACAATGTGTAAGATCTCTTACAATACCCTAACATATGAACTCAACTTCCACATGCATGGTATTCTCCGACTTTATTGATGACGTGGTCAAGAAAGAATCCAGCCAATTCCTCTTGAATTGCTCGCATGTGATCTTGTGGTAGGAGTTTAGTCTGCATCTGTCACATCTAATTTGAATAAGGGGGCCAATACATATATATGAATGAAACTCAACAGATATGATGGTAATAAAATAAACTTGTGAATATTTTGCTTACGCACTTCATATTGTCTTTTAGAGTAGCCCCGCCTATTCTTGGCCGTTGCGTTGTAGATGAACTCGCAGACGTAGTATCCATAGTAATTATTCCCGGCTTCCTGCCACAAGCACTTTACGAGAAATAGAGGTCAATCAAACTGATAATGAAGCATTATAAATGGCATTGATGAAAGTAGCTAGAATCAATGGGAGATGTGCGGAACTAGATAGCTAGTAGTACTTACTTTCGGGTATTTCCATCGTAGATTCCGCGGCAGTCCCGAAACTTGTGCGGTGAATACATTCCAAACCCTGCAATACAAAGAAAACAATTACTTAATAATTAAGGGAAACGGAATATGCACAAGACAGTAACACTCACTTGAAGTTGTAAGGAAAGAGTATTGTATCTTTGTTTTGATTTATTACCAACGATCGTAGCAAGTTGTCCTCGATTTCTTTGGCATGAAATGTAACCGTATATTCAACTATGAGATTTGTGTTAATGAACCCAATATCATACATTTCAGCTTTTCTGCATTTGACGATTTTCAATCTGCATAATATAGTGAGGATAATTATATATACATGCAATGAAAGAGTTGAGCTATATATAGAGACTTAATGATAGAAGTAGTACTTACATACAGTAGAAAATGACCGTTAATTTATCGAGGGCCTTGTCGTGGTGGGCGCACGGCAGATGCCAAGGGATTGCTAAAGAGAGGAGGAGGCTCGAGGGCGCTGGTGGGCTCCAAAGGCGAGGTTGGCATGCGCGGGTGCGGGACGCCGGACATACCCAGGTTCGGGGCTCTCCGAAGAGATAATACCCCTAGTCCTGCCGAGTGTAGTTGGATGATCGATAGTACAATGTTGCTCCTGGAGCTGTATGGAGGAGGAAGGAAGCTGGCCAAGGCTTGGGCTGCTCCTTCTCTCCGGTGTTGCGGTTTTCGGTGGCTAGTCCTATGCTTGCTTGTGTTTTCCTTGTGTCTCATACGTATGCATATGCCTGTCCCTCCCCGTGTCGTATGTTCCTGGGGGGTTTTATAGATCAACCCACCCAGGGTTACAATAGTAATACGCCGAGTCGGTGGGTCCCTATTGTTGGCGTCCGGGACACCGGGCTGGGTCCCGCTTGAGGGCTTGTGGTTCGCCGGGTTCACCTAGGTGCGGGCCCCGCGTGCCTAGGGGGACTGTGCGCCGTCTTGTCGATCGTCTGGGCGTGGCCGAGTCGAGTCGTGTACAGTGCTCTCCGTCAGGCTGCCGCTTGCTGTCGTCAGTGGTGAGGGCGGGAGCACTGTTGCCACGCCAGCCCCGGTCAGCGGGTAGGTAAGGAGCATGATAATCCACAAGTGTAGGGGATCGCAACAGCTTTCGAGGGTAAAGTATTCAACCCAAATTTATTGATTCGACACAAGGGGAGCCAAAGAATATTCTTGAGTATTAGCAGTTGGGTTGTCAATTCAACCACACTTGGATAACTTAGTATCTGCAGCAAGGTATTTAGTAGCAAAGTAGTATGATAATAATGGTAACAGTAGCAACAGTAAAGATAAATGTTTTTGGGTTTTTGTAGTGATTGTAACAGTAGAAACGGAAAAGTAAATAAGCGAAGAACAATATATGAAAAGCTCGTAGGCAATGGATCAGTGATGGATAATTATGTCGGATGCGATTCCTCATGTAATAGCTATAACATAGGGTGACACAGAAATAGCTCCAGTTCATCAATGTAATGTAGGCATGTATTCCGTAAATAGTCATACGTGCTTATGGAAAAGAACTTGCATGACATCTTTTGTCCTACCCTCCCGTGGCAGCGGGGTCCTAGTGGAAACTAAGGGATATTAAGGCCTCCTTTTAATAGAGAACCGGACCAAAGCATTAACACATAGTGAATACATGAACTCCTCAAACTACGGTCATCACCGAGAAGTATCCCGATTATTGTCACTTCGGGGTTGTTGGATCATAACACATAATAGGTGACTATAGACTTGCAAGATAGGATCAAGAACACACATATATTCATGAAAACATAATTGGTTCAGATCTGAAATCATGGCACTCGGGCCCTAGTGACAAGCATTAAGCATAGCAAAGTCATAGCAACATCGATCTCAGAACATAGTGGATACTAAGGATCAAACCCTAACAAAACTAACTTGATTACATGGTAAATCTCATCCAACCCATCACCGTCTAGCAAGCCTATGATGGAATTACTCACGCACGGTGATGAGCATCATGAAATTGGTGATGGAGGATGGTTGATGATGACGACAACGACGAATCCCCCTCTCTGGAGCCCCGAACGGACTCCAGGTCAGCCCTCCCGAGAGAGATTAGGGCTTGGCGGCAGCTCCGTGTCGTAAAACACGATGAAACTTTCTCTCTGATTGTTTTCTCCGCGAGACGGAAGATATAGAGTTGGAGTTGAGGTCGGTGGAGGTCCAGGGGGGGCACAAGATAGGGGGGCGCGCCCTACAGGGGGGGGCGCCCCCTGTCTCGTGGACAGGCCCTGGGGCCCCTGGTGTATTTATTTTGCCCAGAAATTCTTATTAATTCCAAAAAGTGCCTCCGTTGATTTTCAGGACATTCTGAGAACTTTTCTTTTCTACACATAAAACAACATCATGGCAGTTCTGCTGAAAACATCGTCAGTCTGGGTTAGTTCATTCAAATCATGCAAGTTAGAGTCCAAAACAAGGGCAAAATTGTTTGGAAAAGTAGATATGTTGGAGACGTATCAACTCCCCCAAGCTTAAACCTTTGCTTGTCCTCAAGCAATTCTGTTGATAAACTGAAAGTGATAAAGAAAAACTTTTACAAACTCTATCTGCTCTTGTTGTTGTAAACATGAAAAGCCAGCATTCAAGTTTCAGCAAATATTATGAACTAACTATACTCACAATAACACTTGGGTCTCACAATTACTCATATCAATAGCATAATCAGCTAGCGATCCATAATAATAAAACTCGGATGACAACACTTTCTCAAAACAATAATAACATGATATAACAAGATGGTATCTCGCTAGCCCTTTCTGAGACCGCAAAACATAAATGCAGAGCACCTTTAAAGATCAAGGACTGACTAAACATTGTAATTCATGGTAAAAGAGATCCAGTCAAGTCATACCCAATATAAACCAATAGTAGTACACGCAAATAAAAGTGTGCTCTCCACCGGGTGCTTTTAATAAGAAGGGTGATGACTCAACATAATAGTAAATAGTAGGCCCTTCTCAGAGGGAAGCAGGGATTTGTAGAGGTGCCAGAGCTCGATTTTAAAACAGAGATTGAATAACATTTTGAGCGGCATACTTTTGCTGTCAATGCAACACCTATGAGATGGTTGTATCTTCCATACTAAATGCATTATAGGCAGTTCCCACGCAGAATGGTAAAAGTTTATACTCCCCCAACCACCAACAAGCATCAATCCATGGCTTGCTCGAAACAACGAGTGCCTCCAACAAAAAACAGCCCTGGGGGAGTTTTGTTTAATTATTCTGATTTTGTTTGATATTTTTGGATCATGGGACTGGGCATCCCGGTTACCGGCCCTTTCTCGTGAATGAGGAGCAGAGTCCACTCCTCTGAGAATAACCCACCTAGCATGGAAGATATAGGCAGCCCTAATTGTAACATGAGCTGCTCGAGCATACAAAACAGAATTTCATTTGAAGGTTTAGAGTTTGGCACATACAAATTTACTTGAAACGCCAGGTAAATACCACATATAGGAAGGTATAGTGGACTCATATGGAACAACTTTGGGGTTTGAGGAGTTTGGATGCACAAGCAGTATTCCCGCTTAGTACAGGTGAAGGCTAGCAAAAGACTGGGAAGCGACCAACTGAGAGAGCGACAACAGTCATAAACATGCATTAAAACTAATTCACACCGAGTACAAACATGAGTAGGATATAATCCACCATGAACATAAATATCGTAAAGGCTATGTTGATCTGATTCAACTACATGCATGAACATGTGCCAAGTCGAGTCACTCAATTTATTCAAAGGAGGATACCACCCCATTATACCACATCATAATCATTCTAATAGCATGTTGGCACGCAAGGTAAACCATTATAACTCAAAGCTAATCAAGCATGGCACAAGCAACTATAATCTCTAAATGTCATTGCAAATATGTTTACTTCATAATAAGCTGACTCAGGAACGATGAACTCATCATATTTACAAAAACAAGAGAGGTCGAGTTCATACCAGCTTTTCTCATCCCAATAAGTCCATCATATGTCATCATTATTGCCTTTCACTTGCACGACCAAACAATGTGTATAATAATAAGAGTGCACGTGCATTGGACTAAGCTGGAATCTGCAAGCATTCAACTCAAAAGAGAAGACAAGTAATATGGGCTCTAAATTAAATAAACAATCATGCATAAGAGAGCCACTAAGCATTTTCAATATGGTCTTCTCGACCCTCAAAGGAAAGAAAAGAAAATAAAACTATTTACACGGGAAAACTCCCAACAAGTAGGAAGAAGAACTAGAAATATTTTTGAGTTTTCATTTTAATTTCTACTACAAGCAAGGAAATTAAACTAACTAATTTTTTTTGGTTTTTCTCAAGGTTTTATGAAACACAAAAGAAGAAACTAGAAAAAGGAATTTAAACTAGCATGGATAATACAATGAAAGAGTATGAGCACCGACGACTAGTGTGTGAACATGAATGTAGAGCTGGTGAGAAATATGTACTCCCCCAAGCTTAGGCTTTTGGCCTAAGTTGGTTTAATGCCACGGATCGCGGCTACTCTCCCCGGTGTAATGAGAGGTGTAATCAGGATACCACTGGCTGGTCATCTCCGGATCCCACTGGACAGATGATGCACGATAAGGGTCCAGTTCAGGTTCCGGCTCTGGTTCAGGTTCTGGAGTAAAAGATTGAGCTCCATGATTGTTCACCGCCTCCGGTGTGACGAGAAAATTTTCTGCAAGCAAATCAAACAACAAAGGTGCAGGAAAAATAATAATCCCAAAGTGTTTTTTATTGAATCTAAGTTTATACAAGAGCATCCTATCTTCGTTATCAACAACAAACTTGTGTGCTACCATGCTCTTGTAATCTAAAATGTGAGGAGGTAATATTGTCTCCTTTTCCTCATGGTGCCTAATGGGTATCTGAAAATGTTTAGCAAGACGTGCAGCATAGATACCTCCAAATATGGGGCCTTTTGTATGATTCAGGGCTAGCCGTTTAGCAATGACGGCACCCATAATAAAAGTATTGCCTCCAAGCAAAGCATGTTGAAGAATGATAATATCAGGAACACTCAAGTTTCCACTATTTCCATGACCAATCAAGCATCTACTAGCAAATATGGCAAAGTAGCGTAAAACAGGAAAGTGTATGCTAGAGACTTTTGCCTCGGAACCCTTCTTTGGATACTCTACGGCGATAGTATTAACAAAGCCAGCCACATCTTCACGATGGAGTACCTCTAATTCTCCCACATAAGGTATCCTACATACCGTGCAAAAATGACGTAAAGCCATTTCTTTGGACTCATCATATAAATGAAATGATACTGCAGGCGGTGACTTCTTAGGATGAAAATAAAAGTTTTGCATGAAAGTATTGGTGAGTAAGAGATACTGATCGATTCGGTCGTTGATGAACTCGGTGAGGCATGCAGTCTCGATTAAAGCATAAAAGTCTTCATGAATTCCAGCCTCTTTCAAGAAATCCTCGCATGGCCATTCGCACGACCGTACTTCCGCTAAGCGAGGAAGATTATACTTGGCTTTTTTCCTTCTCTTTGGCTTGTTTTTCCTGGGAGCTTTGGCTAGAAGAGCCCCTCAAAAGTTTCCTCAATATTTTTCTGAAAATTTCTGAAATTTTTAGTAACTTCAAAATAAAAGTGCATAAAACCAAACAAGATTGATAGCAACTACTCCTACAAGTGCCTAGAGCCTACATCATGCATTAGAATTACTTGGAACCTCATAAATTTATCATGCAAGCTCAAGAACAGGGTCACCAAGGCAGCAGAAATTTGCAATGAATAAAGCACTAGAACAAAAACTAATTAGACCAATGGAGGAGTCACATACCAAGCAACAATCTCCCAAAGCAGTTTTGTGAATGGAGCTTTGAGCTAAGAGATCAAAAATCGCAGCAAAACGAGCTAGAACTCGTGCTTGAGCTGGATGAGGATTTTTTTGGGTAGAAGATGAAGTGTGTGGGTGTTGGCATAAGTCGAGGGGAGCCACCAGGGGCCCATGAGACAGGGAGGGCACCCTCCTCTCTCGTGGCCTGGTGCTTGCCCCTTCTGCAGTAATTTCAGTGCCTAAAATCCTCAGATATTCCAGAAAATATAATACTAAATTTGCAGGGCATTCGGAGCACTTTTATTTCATACTATTTTTTATGCACGGATAATTCAGAAAACAAACGGATAATACTATTTTTGCTTTATTTAATCTAAATAACAGAAAGTAAAAAGAGGGTACAGAAGGTTGTGCCTTCTAGTTTCATCCATCTCGTGATCGTCAAAATGAATCCACTAACAAGGTTGATCAAGTCTTGTTAACAAACTCATTCCGAATAACACGGAACCGGAGAAATTTCGAATAACACTAAATTACCTCAACGTGGATATGAAAATCCCCAACAATAAGAATATCATACTTTTTCTTCACAGTAGGGAGAGGAAATTCAAAACCTCCAAAAATAATAGTTGGAACCTTCTTAAAAGTATTTATGCTATGAACTTGGATTTGCTTCCTCGGAAAGTGTACCGTATGCTCATTACCATTAACATGAAAGGTGACATTGCCTTTCTTGCAATCAATAACAGCTCCTGCAGTATTTAAAAAGGGTCTACCAAGAATAATAGACATACTATCGTCCACGGGAATATCAAGAATAACGAAGTTTGTTAAGATAGTAACATTCGCAACAACAACATGCACGTCCTCACAAATGCCGATAGGAATAGCAGTTGATTTGTCAGCCATTTGCAAAGATATTTCAGTAGGTGTCAACTTACTTAATTCAAGTCTACGGTACAAGCAAAGAGGCATAACACTAACACTGGCTCCAAGATCACATAAAGCAGTTTTAACATAATTACTTTTAATAGAGCAAGGTATAGTGGGTACTCCGGGGTCACCAAGTTTCTTAGGTATTCCACCCTTAAAGGTATAGTTGGCAAGCATGGTAGAAATCTCAGTTTCAGGTATTTTCCTATTATTAGTGATGATATCTTTCATATATTTAGTATAAGGGTTTGTTTTAAGCATATCAGTTAAGCGCATGCGCCAGAAAATAGGTCTAATCATTTCAGCAAAACGCTCAAAGTCCTCATCATCCTTTGACTTGGATGGTTTAGGAGGAAAGGGCATGGGTTTCTGAACCCATGGTTCTCTTTCTTTATCGTGCTTCCTAGCAACAAAATCTCTCTTATCATAATGTTGATTCTTTGATTGTGGGTTTCAAGATCAACAACAGGTTCAATCGCTATGTCATTGCTATTACTAGGTTGAGCATCTACATGAACATCATTATTAGCATTCTCATCAGGTTCATGTTCATCTCCGGATTGTGTTTCCGCATTAGAGATAGAAGTAGTATTAGGATTCTCAGGTGTTTCTACATTAGGTTTACTAGAAGTTTGCAAAGTCCTATCATTCTTCTTTTTCTTCTTCTTAGAAGAACTAGGAACATCCAGATTATTATTCTAAGAATCTTGTTCAATCCTTTTAGGGTGGCCTTCAGGATACAAAGGTTCCTGAGTCATTCTACCAGATCTAGTAGCCACTCTAACAGCAAAGTCATTTTTATTATTTAATTCAGCAAGCAATTCATTCTGAGCCTTAAGTACTTGTTCAGCTTGAGTAGCAATCATGGAAGCATGTTTATTAGTGAGTTTAAGTTCACCTTTAACTCTAGCTACATAATCATTCAAGCGTACTATCGTATACGCATTATTCTTCAATTGTCTACCAACGTAATCATTGAAATTTGCTTTTCTATTCATGAAATCATCCAATTCATTTAAGCAAGGGCTATGAAATTTAGTAGATGGGATTTCATCTTTATCATATCTATAGAGAGAATTTACCTTTACTACCTGTGTCGGGTTATCAAGACAATATGGTTCTTCAACAGGCGGAATATTAAGACCATGTATTTCTTCGATAGGAGGTAAATTCTTAACATCTTCAGCTTTAATATATTTTTCTTTAATTGATTTCTTTGCCTCTTGCATATCTTCGGGACTGAGAAATAAAACACCTCTCTTCTTCGGAGTGGGTTTAGGAATAGGCTTAGGAGTTGGCTCAGGGAGAGTCCAATTATTTTCATTAGTCAACATATTATTCAATAGTAATTCAGCATCGTCGACTGTTCTTTCCCTAAAAACACAACCAACATAACTATCCAAGTATTTCATTATAGAAGATATCAAGTATTTCATTTTTCTTAAATGGATGATCAGGCAAAGCATTAAGTAACCGGAGAAGCCTCCCCCCAAGCTTGTGGGAGACTCTCTTCTTTGATTTGCACAAAATTATATATTTCCCGCATGGCAGCTTGTTTCTTATGAGCAGGGAAATATTTAGCAGAGAAGTAATAAATCATATCCTGGGGACTACGCACACAACCAGGAGCAAGAGAATTATACCAAGTTTTAGCATCACCCTTTAATGAGAACGGAAATATCTTAAGGATATAAAAATAGCGAGACTTCTAATCATGAGTAAACAGGTTAGCTATATCATTCAACTTGATAAGATGTGCCACAACAGTTTCAGATTCAAGGCCATAAAAAGGATCAGATTTAACTAGAGTAATAATCTCAGGATCAACAGAGAATTCATAATTCTTATCAGTAACACAGATAGGTGAAGTAGCAAAAGTAGGGTCAGGTTTCATTCTAGCATTAAGAGACTACTGCTTCCATCTATTTATATATAAAAAGTGCTTTACGGGGTAACCAGAAAAAAGAGAATTAGCCTAGAAAATCTCATAATAATTAGAAACATCTAGCCATCAATTAAACCCATTAGGCAAGCACAGCCATTGGATTAAAAGATCAAAAATATTACCCACCAATGCCCTTGATAAGTTCTCTTGGCCACGTCAAAAAAAACAGCTCCACCAAAGTGCACGTATCTTACCTGGGAGGAGAAATAGCCCTCCCATCAAGAAAGGAAAAAAAAAGCCCTAGACCTCTCATCCTAAAAGCAAAAAACGCCTATGAAAAACTGCCGCCGCCGCGTTCGCTTAATCGTCAAGTAGTACCTGATGCATGGTTCGGTGCCGGCGGCGATACATCGTTGATGGATCCAATCAGGTACGTCTTGCTTCCTCGAGCCTTAATTAATTCGCTAGGCGTGAAAGAGTCAGATTGGAGAAGTGTTGGGCCTGCCCTAATCTTAGTAAGTAGCAGATCGACATGCAGATCGTTTGAACCCAGGGGCAACTAACGAAGTACTAGCTGGCTGCACTTCCATGCATGAGCGCCTCCATAGGTATGCATGTACGCAGCTGGATCCCATGCCTCCCGCTCCTGATGCATGCAAAGGTAATGGCAAACAGGTTTGATCTACGTACATACTATTAAGCAAGCTTGACTACTTCGTATACATCTATACTTGGCTAGGGCGTAATACTCACATGATTTGTTTACTTCCTTTTGCATTAAGACACGGTGGCCGGAAAATCAATAATTTATTAGAAGCAAGGCTTCATAGTATAATTTGTAAGGGGTGTGTTGCTGATGTATGCTGCCCACACACGTATCTTTAATTTAGTAATGAGTAGGAGAAAGTTGGTTCTGCAAAATATAATTACAAATCCAAACTTAATTAAGCCTTCAGCCAAACAAAGGCCCACACGCACGTACTAAGCCTTTTGCCGAACAAACATGATTATTTTAATCTATTTCATATGTTGATACGTATATGTGCTGGCAATGGGCGGAATCCCCACTTCAATCTTAGCGATTGATGTTTAGAAACTTGATCGTTAATAACATAAGAAATGCATCTACTCTGATGTATGTTAACAGGATCATCATCAAAAGAAAATAATTTATTACAATTTAAGATATGTGGCCAGAATAGTACAGGTTCGCTAATAGAACAATGCACACGAGCCTGGAAATTTTCTGGCCGACCTCTTCAATAGCATCACCTTCATGATGCTATGAAGCACAAGGTTGGTTCACCTAACATAACCTGTTATACCTCGGTATCCTGATAATTCAATAATTGCATATGTATGATTCATTTTAGATCATATGGTGTTTTGATCTACATATGCTCAATTACTTGGCGATGATAATGTGTACTGTGGAGCCGTAGAAGAATTCCAACGTTACAGGATATGTAAGTAGAAATGTATATAATCATATAAAATTATTTATTTGACAAATTTCAATACTTATTTAAGTTCTTATTTTTGCCACGGCACGAACAGATACAGCCGACCAAAATGGTTAATTTTTCTTAGTGCAATATTAGTTTGTTATGTAGTTTATCCTGGAGCATATACCGATTATATATTTAATAGAAGGCATTGACGTGTGCCCACCATTTTGTTAATATTTTAGCAAAATAAGTTCATTTTGATTTGAGGCAATACTGAGTAAGGTCAGGAAATCATTTCAACAAATATTTGTTGTGTACGCTATAGGGAAATCAACTCTGCTTTCTACTGATGCTCATTTAGGTAGTTTTTCTTTTTCTTTGTGTATGCTTCAAGGATCGATAAATAAATCTATTATTTATGAGGATATGGATCTATACAGATGAAAAAGAATAGCTTCATGTATTAGCAAGATGTGTGATTTTTCTGTTTAATGAAATATCCAGAATGCAGCTACAGTACTTCCGTGAGTCGAGGTGCTCCGACATGCTTTACATCCTCTAATACTCATTATGCATCAAAATATAAGACGTTTTTTGATATTTCCGTTTTATGATTGACCTTAATTATACTTGCGCCAAACTAAACATTAATTTAATAGAAGTTTGTTTATCATGATATGAGATTGCTTACGAACACGTAGAAGCATAAAACAGTCAAGGTTATTTAGTACTGACATGTTAGTTTGCACATGATTGAGTTGAACAATCATCTTGGAATTTAGTTTCTCATAATGCATGAACAGAAAATTATGCATTAAGCGAGCGATTTCACATTACTGATGTAATTCTTCCTATTGCTACGATAGTTATATATAACTATATTAGAGAATTCCTTCAATAAAATATGCTGAAGAATATGATTGGTAATAAACAATTTTCTATGTCTGTAGCCACTCAAAGCTCCTAAAGACTATAGTAAGTATCGAAGTTCTATGATATAACTTCAGATCACATGCTGATCTCAAAACATCCAATGGTCTTCCTTTTAATTTCAAAAGAAGCACCCCCTACTTGCACTATATGCATTCAACATTGCTACCATCTAATAGATGGATCCTTATGCCTACTATGATATAAGAAGTGTGAAGAATTTGAGGTTGTAAACTGTCGCCACCTCTGGATGGATCCAATATTGAGGATGGTTTTCTTCTACCTCTGCATGGCAAATAAAGTTATATAGTCAAGTCATGTAACATACTTGAGGAATGCCCCCAATGAGCCGACCTCGGCATTTGGCCAGACTTCTAAATATAATGGAAATTTATTTACTTGGATTTACAAGCCGATGTTGAAGATTTTTTGTTATATTTATAACATGATACGATGCTTCAACAAAGTAGAAGAGGCCATATTGTTACACTTAGCATACTACAAATATGTCTAATAATGTGCTAATTAACATGTATGATTATCACAATTGGATAGAGATGTGTGTTAAATGGTTTCTGCGGCTGTAACCTCTAGAATCCTGCTAAACAACACATATGTACAATTTAGTGCTTCTAACGGGATATAGTGACACTTATCTGCGCTATAGGGCCAACTTAGCTTATCTTTTATATGTTTCCCATGAAAAATATTGGAAGTTTCACATTCTCTTTTGGTGCCGGTGAGCTTTTACACACTTAATATGCACATATGTATCTACTTCGAACAATACGACACGACAGCCATGCCAATCCAAAGGATTACCAAGGTGGATGAGAACGAACAACCTCACACTTGCCAATGGGTCACATATACACAACCATTAGATATAGTCATATTGTCGGTCAAACTTAAATAATATAATGGTGTGAGTACATGTGAATACATGAAGGAGACATATGATCTATGAACTAAATAAGAGGAGACAGTAGAGATTCAAGCATAGAGGAGAAGGTAATAATATTTACGTTTTCAAATGAGAATATGATGTCTTGGAAGCAAATAAATCACAATTTTAGATAGAAAGCTTATTTGATTCTAATATCAATATAAATGTATGCAATGATTTGTCAAAACAAAACCCGCATGATTAGATTTTTGTTCATAGTATTTCAACATTCCACAAAAAATGCAATTTTCAATATCAATTCAAATAGTGGTAATCTGTATTTCTTAGATTTTTTAATAAATGGCCATGTATCTTGGAACTAAGTGAGTAAATGAGACACATGCATATCTTCTTTGTTGTATACATCTAATACCATAAACAAACTACAATATCTCAACTACATACTCATGTAATGTCACCTACAAAACCATGGCTGGCACCAGATCTAGATTATGATTCTATGTACTAATATATTGCCACACACGAATCAATTTATAACCAACATGATTATATATGAAATAATAAATAACATTTTTAGAAACAATCACTATGCTAAATATGATTACCTCACTAAATTTAACAGTCCAAATTTGATGCCCTCGCATTTGCGAGGGCCACTTTGCTAGTTTAGCTAATAGTTTCTTAAGATCATTTCTATCATTGCAAGCAAAGATAGCTTCAACAGTTTCTTTATTCATAACATAACCCTCAGGAACAACAGGCAATACATAACCCGGCACCCGATGATTTCTCCGATAGGTGTCGTGCTGACGACGGTGACGACGTTCTCTTGGAAGTACTGCTTCAGCTTCTTGGCGGTGAGGTACACGCCGTAACACATCTTCTGGTAGTGCGGGTAGTTCTGCTTGGAGATGGAGAGCACCTCGCTCAGGTAGTAGACCGGACGCTGGACGGCTTGGATCTTGCCCTTCTCTGGTCGCTCGACCACCAGCACCGTGCTGACCGCCCGCGAGGTCGCGGCTATGTAGAGCAACAACGGCTCCTTGTCGGTTGACGCGGCCAGGACTGGTGCGGTGGAGAGCATGCGCTTGAGGTCTTGGAAGGCCTCGTCTGCCTTGCCGTTCCACTCGAACGGGCTTGTCTTCTTCATCAGCTGGTACAGGGGTAGCGCCCTCTCGCCCAGCCGGCTTAGAAACCGGCTGACCGAGGCCAAGCATCCGGTGAACTTCTGGACATCACGCAACCGAGCTGGCTTGCGCATGCGCTCGATGGCCTTGATCTTCTCCGGGTTTGCCTCAATGCCGCGTTCCGAGACGAGGAAGCCGAGTAGCTTTCCGGCCGGGACGCCGAAGACACATTTTTTCGGGTTAAGCTTGACCTTGTATTCATGGAGGTTGGCAAATGTTTCCTTCAAATCGTCGAGGAGCGTGAGGTGCTGCTTGGTCTTCACCACGATGTCGTCCACGTACACGTGGATGTTGCGGCCGAGTTGCGGTAGCAGGCATTTCTGCATGCAGCGTTGGAAGGTGGCGCCGACATTCTTCAAGCTGAACGACATGGTGATGTAGCAAGACGCCCCAAAGGGCGTGAGGAAGGACGTCTTCAGGGCATTGGCCGGGTCCAGCTTGATCTGGTGGTAGCCAGAGTAAGCATCCAGGAAGGACAGGAGCTCGCACCCGGCGGTCGAGTCGATGACTTGGTCGATCCGCGGGAGAGCGAACAGATCCTTGGCAGGCCTTGTTGAGGCTGGTGTAGTCGATACACATGCGCCAGGTCTTGTTCTTCTTCAAGACGAGGACTGGATTGGCCAGCCACTCGGGGTGAAGCACTTCCATTATGAAGCCGGCCGCCAAAAGCTTGGCGACCTCTTCACCAATGGTTCTTCTCTTCTCTTCGAAAAATCATCGGAGGGGTTGACGGATAGGCTTGGAGTCTTTGCGGACGTGAAGTTTGTGCTCGACGTACTTCCTCGGGATACCCGACATGTCCTTGGGGGTCCATGCGAAGATATCCCGATTCTCATAGAGGAAGTCGACGAGCTCGCCTTCCTATTTGCTGTCGAGGCGGGCGCCTACGACAACGTACTTGCTGCAACTGGGGTCTTCTTGGTTGAGCTTCACTTTCTTGGTCTCCTTGGAGGGCTTGAAGGCAGCCTCGTCGGCCGGGTCCGGGGTCGAGATCGACGCTGCGGAGGCCTCGCCCGCCAGGGCGACGATGCGGTCGAGCTGGCGCCGCTCCTCGGCAATGACCAGCGACTCGGCCAACTTGGTGCCGTCTCGGGCGCACTCCAGAGACTTGCGGTAGTCGCCGGTGACGATGATGAGGCCTTTGGGGCCCGGCATCTTCATCTTCAGGTACGCGTAGTGGGGAACCGCCATGAACTTGGCGAGCGCGGGCCGACCCAACAATGCATGATATGCGCTGGACAGGTCCACCACCTCGAACCAGATTGGCTCGCGTCGGAAGTGGCTGCTGTCGCCGAACAGGACATCGAGCCGGACCCGGCCAATGGGAGAGCAAGAGAGGCCGGGTACGATGCCGTGGAAGATCGTTCTGGTCGGCTCCAGGTCATCGGCCTTGAGGCCGAGCTTGGTCATCGTGTCGCGGTAGAGGATGTTGATGCTGCTGCCGCCGTCGATGAGGACTCGAGAGAACTTGCATGTGCGCCACACGACGATGGTGGGGTTGAGGACGAGGGCATATCCACCCGGACTCGGCATGACTGCCGAGTGATCCTCCCGGGTCAAGGTGATCGGGCAATCCGACCAGTGCATGAAATCCGGCTTGGCCGGGACGACGGTGTTCACCTCCTGCCGAAGAAGGCGCTCGCTGCGCTTGTCGTCTCCGAGGCTGGTGAAGACGAAGTAGGCCGCATTCTAGTCCGGGTAGGCGTGGCTCCGCATCGCGCCACCAGCGGGAGGCGGCGGCGGGGGCGGAGGCGGCTGTCCTGCGCCTGGAGCTGGAACCGGAGCCGGAGGAGGCGGGACGTCTCCCCTCATGATGCGCTTGGTGATGGCGCACTGTCGAAGCGTGTGCGTGCAGGGTCTTGCGCCACTGTGGTGCTTGCATGGGGCGTCGAGCATCTCTTCGAAACTCATGGCGGGTTGCCACGCCATCTTGCCGGTCTGCCGGTGCTTCACCGTCGGGTCTGCCGCGGGCTCGGCCGCTGCGACGAGCCGGTTGTCGTGACGCTGCGCCGGCTGGTCGGCCTTGCGCTTGTTGTTCTGGTGATGCTGCTGCCGGCTGCTTTCGCCGGCCGGCTTCATCCAGCACCACCTGGATCTTCATGGAGGAGTCGGCGTTGGCGTACTTGTCCGCCGTCACCATGAGCGCGGCCATGGTGGCCGGCTTGGAGCGTAAGAGCTTGTGTTGAGGAGGTGCCGCCTCGCACCGCCGACGGGCATCGGATCGCTGGACTTCATGGACGCCCTCGCAGCTGTTTCGGAGCTCGGTCCAGCGCGCGAGGTACTCGCGACTGGTCTCCGTCGGCCCTTGCACGCACATGGCAAGCTGGCTAGGCGACCGGGTCGCTTGTAGGTCCCCGTGAAGTTGGGGACAAAGGCCTCCTCGAAGTCGACCCACGCATTGATGCTGCCCATCGGCAAACTGTCCAACCACGTGCGGGCCGACCCCTGGAGCATGAGCGGTGCGTAACGCACGGCGAGACGGCGATTGGCACCGGTGATGCCAATGGTCGTGGTGTAGTCGGTGAGCCAGTCTTCTAGCTTCACGGTCCCGTTGTACTTGGGGGTGTCCGGGGGGAGCACGAACCCCTTGGGAAAGGGCTCCTCCCAGATGTGTGGGCCGAAGCACGCCGGCCCGATAGCGTCGCTCTCCACCACCTCCAGGGAGCGAGTGAGCTGATCGAGGCGGTGGCGCGCGTCGGCATCGTCGATGGCGCGCGGGCCGAGTCGACTGGCGGCCAGGCCCCTAGGGGCCGGGTCGGTTGGAGCCGGACGCTGGCCATGCTGGCCGGGTCTGCACTTGGTCTCCGGGGCGGGCTCGTTGCTCAGAACGTCAGCGGCTGTGGCGGCCAGGTTGCGCCGAGTCCGGGTTTGGCCGGAGTGCGCCTCGCGGGGCGGTGAGGAAGCCGTGTGCAGAAGTTCGCCGGGTCCACCAAGGAGGGCGGAGCCGGACCCGGCCGGCTTGGCGAGCTTGTTGAGGCGATCCTGCTGGGTGTTGGCGGCGTGGAGGAGCTCGCGCATCTGCCCGATGCGCTCCTTAAGCTCCTCGCCTGTGAGTTAGTCGAGGCCGACCGCGGCTGCCTCCGCAGCACGCATGTTCTTCACTGGGGTCAGTTCGGACGTCGCTGAGGGCCCAACCGATCACTCCTCCCCGGTTACGCACATCGGTGGCCCGGCTTGGCTCAGCCGCGGCGGGCGTGAGTCCGTGGGCGGCGTCGTGCTCCATCTGAGCGGCCTCCAGGCGACGCCTGGTGGTGGCGAGCATCTCGGACAGATCAAGCATCTGCTGGCGCCTTTCCTCGAGCTGGGTTCACGCCTCGGCAATGTTGGTGGCGTCGGCGTCGGTGCCGATGGGGATGCGGAGGCTCTGCATCGCAGCGCGCATCGGATCGGACGGCTCGGTCCGTTCTGCAGTGACTCTGGCTTCTGCGGCCTTCCTTGTCTTGCTTGACGAGGAGGAGGCGCCATCGCCGGTGGCGTAAACCTCCACATGGACGTCCAACGCCCCGGCGGCAATGCCACCGCCGAGGGAGATGGGAGAGTCGGAGTAGCTGAGCACCTCGATGGGGTACTCGTCGGCCGCGAATGCATCGGAGATGCGCAGCGTGGCGAAGGATGCGGCAAGCGCGCCGACGACGTTGTCCGCCAGCGCGACGGACTCGTCAGTGTAGGAGAAGGGCCTCGTCTGAAGCATGCTCCCTTCCAGCTCCTCAAGGCGCCCCATGGTGGGCGCCAACCGTCGTGGTGGGCGCACGACAGATGCCAAGGGATGGCCAAAGAGAGGAGGGGGCTCGAGGGTGCTGGTGGGCTCCATAGGCGAGGTTGGCATGCGTGGGCGCGGGACGCCGGACATACCCAGGTTCGGGGCTCTCCGGAGAGATAATACCCCTAGTCATGCCGAGTGTAGTTGGATGATCGATAGTACAATGTTGCTCCTGGAGCTGTATGGAGAACGAAGGAAGCTGGCCAAGGCTTGGGCTGCTCCTTCTCTCCGGTGTTGCGGTTTTCGGTGGCTAGTCCTATGCTTGCTTGTGTTTTCCTTGTGTCTCATACGTATGCATATGCCTGTCCCTCCCCGTGTCATATGTTCCTGGGGAGTTTTATAGATCAACCCACCCAGGGTTACAATGGTAATACGCCGAGTCGGTGGGTCCGTATTGTCGGCGTCCGGGACACCGGGCTGGGTCCCGCTTGAGGGCTTGTGGTTCGTCGGGTTCCCTAGGTGCGGGCCCCGCGTGCCTAGGGGGACTGTGCGCCGTCTTGTCGATCGTCAGGGCGTGGCTGAGTCGAGTCGTGTACAGTGCTCTCCGTCAGGCTGCCGCTTGCTGTCGTCAGCGGTGAGGGTGGGAGCACTGTTGCCACGCCAGCCCCGGTCAGCGGGTAGGTAAGGAGCACTGTTGCCACGCTCCGGCTGACCATAGACATGGGTGGAAACACTGTTGTCTTGGTCATCGGTGACTGAAGTCTCCTCCCATCGTACAACCTGGATGGGACGGGAGCGGACCCGTGGCTGGGTTGCCGTGCACGCCACGGGTGGGGTTGGTTTGTTGGGGAAGCCCTGGTTGCGCCGGGTTGAGTCGCCTTGCGCCAGTTGCTGCGGCCGGGTCGACGTACCTTGCCGGGTCGGAGAGCTTGGCCGGGTTGCGGGCCTTGCCGGGTCGAGCGACCCGGCCAGGCGCGTGCCGGTTCGCGGGGCGATGCGGGCCCCGCTGTTTTTGAAAAGGATTCGGGTTCCATTGCCTGCCCGGGGTTCATCCCCCCGACAGGCCTTTTGATTGAAAAAATGGAAGAACTCCTCAAATGGAACAGACAATAGTTCAATTCCAACAAGGTCGTGCTCCTCTTTCACTTTCAGCGTCAAAGTAGC
Source organism: Aegilops longissima (assembly GCA_021605205.1). Taxonomy (NCBI): domain Eukaryota; kingdom Viridiplantae; phylum Streptophyta; class Magnoliopsida; order Poales; family Poaceae; genus Aegilops; species Aegilops longissima. The sequence goes on from CM038682.1 coordinate 47,344,077, forward strand.
CATTTTCTTGCCAGACTTTCTGCTGGTTTCCATGTACCAATCATTGAATCTTCGCATCATCGTTGTTAGAGTAGTTCCATCTTTGACGAGAGGCTTCCCGTACTGGTATCTGAATTCGTCCACCCCCATTATATCAAAATGTGCATCGTCGTCATGCATGTAATCTGCAGGATTGGTACCGGGCAAGATCCCCAGATGATTAGCGACGATATCGCTAGACACCTTGAGCGGGGGGCATGATTGGTTCGCTTGTTCGCCGAGCTGGGGAATGTTTTTTCCAACTTCCTCATTCTTGTAACCTTTTTTCACTGCAAATACTTCCCGACCACTCTGCTTCCTTATATGTTCTTTCAGTAATGCGCTCATAGTTGGTTTGCGGCGGAGACGGTGGTGGTCGCTTCAGGGCATCCAAAGTGCGATTCGCTTTCACCGGATCTATCTTCTCCTTCGGAGGTGGATGTTTCTTAGCTCTTTACGTTTCAAAATAGTCCTTCACTTGGGCTTGACAGATCTCCGCGTTTTCCTGTTCGGTCATCTCGTATGGTAACTTTTCTAGAGTCTTGAGAGATGGACCGTATCTGTATTGCCTCCCGCATCTGGCTGTACTCCTAGACGCCGGAGCAGGCCGAGCGGCTGCGGCTGTCTTCTTTCGTTGCTTATGAGCCGGAGGAGAAGGACTACGACTCGCAGGAGCAGCCGAAGCAGCGGTGGGTCTCTTCTGCCCTTGCTGACGAGGCGGAGAGGAGGAGGCTGGCTGCTTGGGCGCGCCGGCGCAGGCGGAGAAGGAGGCGGAGTGCCGCCATGCGCCGAAGAAGGAGGCGGAGTGCCCTAATCACTCGCCGGAGGAGCAGGCGGAGGAGGAGGTGGAGTGCCCTGACTCGCCGGAGGAGGAGGTGGAGGCGGAGGCGTCCAGTTCGGAGGGTTGATGAGCTCCTTCCACCATAGGCATGGAGTCTTCAGAGCAGAACCCAGCCGAGTCTCCCCTTCACCGGTAGGGTGGTCAAGCACGAGCTCCTCAAATCCCTCCGTTATTTCGTCCACTGTCACCCTAACATATCCTTCTGGAATTGGACGGCAGTGAAAAGTTGCGCCGGGTTCAGAGGTCGAATAGAGCCGACAGCCACCTTGACTTTGTAGTTCTGCCATTGCGTCATAAGGTGGAAATGTTGAGACTCCATGATAGCATCCACATGGTAGCTAGCAGGAGCCGTGAAGACAGGCTCCAGCTGAAGCAGCTCGGTGGAAGCCACGCTGCTTCTCCGCTGAGATCGCGGGGTAGCTTCGGCAGATCGCTTGCTTCGAACTACTTGTCGTTCCTCTAGCGCTTGTACCCTTGCGTGCAGCTTCTGCAGTTGGTTATGCTCCACTTTCCTCCTCCTCTCTTGTCATTTGTAACCGCCTGCGTCTGGAAACTCAGCCTTCCACAGGTCGTAGTCTGGCATGCCTCGTGTCCGTCCAGGGTGCTCAGGATTCCTAAGGGCCATTGTGAGCTCATCCTTATCTCTGTCTGAAATGAACATCCCTTCCTGTGTTGCGGCGATATAGTCCTGAAGCTTCGTGACGGGTATTCGCAGTTGCTCGCTCGTCCAAATGCACTTCCCTGTTACAGGGTCCAAGGTTCCACCAACCCCGAAGAACCAAGTCCTTGAACGGTCTGGCCAGTTCAATGTCTCTAGTTCGACCCCTTTATCAAGCAGGTCATTCTTAGCCTTGGCCCACAACTGCCGGGCTTTGAGGTAGCCACCTGACCCCGTGCGATGGTGATGCTCCTTCTTCACAGCATTTATATTGTTTGTCACTGACATCTTCTTACTTCTCTCTGATGTCTTGTTGGCCACAAATGCGTCCCATTGATCTCTGAGCTTCTCATACCAGCCGATGAATTCTGGTGTCTTTTCTTTGTCGACAAACTTTGCTTTCAGCTCCTTCTTCCACCTCCTGAATAGATCTGCCATCTTCTTGAGATCATGAGACTTGATCAATGGCTCTATAACTGGATTCTCCGGATCCTCCTCTTCTGGTAGGGTGAAATTTACCTTCATCACTTTCCAAAGATCATCTTTCTGCCTATCTTCGACAAAAGAAACTTGAAGCTCTTTCTTCTTAGGCTGAGTCCATAGCTCGATGCTGATCTGGATGATGTCCCTAACAAGAACCCCGCACTGAGCAGAAAATGCTTCCTTCGTCCGGATGAGTTCAATTGGTTGGCCATCACGTGCAATTGCTGTGATCGTGAACCTTTCATCCGAGCGCAACTTTTTCTTCGGGCCTCGTCTCTTTACCAAAGTTCTGCTCGATCCGGAGGGCTAGAAAAAAGAAGAAAGAAGAGATTTAATATGTGTACATACCAAAACAATGAATGCATCAATTACCTAGTTAGCACAGGCTTAATTAATATATATATATACCTGGCCGGACTCTGTTCGGTCACCGGAGCCGTCATCACGGTCTCCTTGCACCGGCATTCGGTCACCGGAGCCATCATACTCATGTCCTTATCATCCGTTGTTCGATAACCGTAGCCTGCTTCACCCTCTCCTTCCAGACCATCGGTTTCATTGAGATACGAGATGACATCACCGTCGCTGCGATTATGTCCCCCAACACCTGTTCTGCTTCCTCGTCTCGGTCGTGCTCCATAGTTCCTGCAAATATTACAACATGGCAATTATTATACAAACATGACGGATATATTAGTGGCAAACGTAGACCTAGATAGCTAATCACAACAAGGTATTATATTAATTAGTGGCCTCGACACTTCTCTAGGGTTTGGGGTGGCCTCGGCAACGCTTCAAGGGTTCGGGGTGGCCTCGACGACAACGCTCTTTTAACTTGGTAAATTTGGGTGGCCTCGGCAGCGCTTCTAGGGTTTGGGGTAGCCTCGACGACAATGCTCTTTTAACTTGGTAAATTGGGTGGCCTCGGCAGCACTTCTAGGGTTTGGGCCGGACCGCCTCTCATGATTGTCCGACGTTTGTCTAGTGTCAAAGGATTCAACAAAACCATGTCTTCATCATTAGGCAAAAGTAATAGGCGCATGATGGTAGAAGCTCTCCAAAGTTATTTTGGAACGGAATCCCAGATAGGATAATTCGCTTTTTGGTACAAAGTACAGCAAGAGCCTTCCGAATATCGCTATTCGGAAGGCCTTTGCTGAAATTTGTACCAAAAGGCGGATTATCCTATCCGCGACTCTATTCCAGAATAACTTTGAAGAACTTCGTACCATCATGCCCCGGTTACTTCCGGCTAATGATGAAGCCATGGTTTTCTTCAATACTTTGACACTAGGCAACCTCTCGGCCCCGATAAAAAATAAGAAGAGAAAGAAGAAGAAAAAGAAGAGGAGAAGAAGAAAGGAATAGAGGAGAAGATCAAAGAAAAAAAGAAGAAAAAAAAGAGGAGAAGAAGAAAGGAATAGAGGTGAAGAAAAAAAGAAATTACTCTATTGTTTTCTTGTTCTCTTCTATTCCTTTCTTCTTCTCCTTTTTTTTCTTTTTTTTCTCTTCTTATTTATTTCTCCTCTTCTTCCTCTCCTCTTCTTCTCCTTTCTTCTTCTCCTTCTTCCTTATTCCTAAAATCGATATCTATTAATTAACAACCTAAATAAAAAAATTAATACATATATATGAAAAAAACATCATATGAAGAAAAACGTCATATGCACAAAAAAACATCATATGAACATCATATGAAAAAAATAACAACATAACAACATCATCACATATATGCATGAAAAAAGAACATATCAACATATCAACATCGCCGGACTATGGGGCGGCGCGGCGACGGCGTCGAGGCAGCGGTGGCGTGGGGCGGCGTGGCGACGGCGTCGGGGCAGTGGTGGCGTGGGGCGGTGCGGGGCGATGATGGCGTCGGGGCGGAGACAGCGTCGGGGCGGCGCAGGGAGGTGACGGCGATGGCGTCGGGGCAGCGATGGGTATATCGACCCCACCCTTGACCTCGACCCCACCCCCTCATGTAGAAGTTATCGGGAGGGTATATCGTCCCCACCCACCCCCTCATGTCAAAGTTATCGGGAGGGTATATCGACCCCACCCCTCATGTCGAAGTTATCGGGAAGGTATATCGACCCCCTCATGTCAAAGTTATCGGGAGGGGTATATTGACCCCCACCCCCGTTGCATATATAGCCACATACATATAAATCTAATAAAAAATTAATCTAACAAATTAATCTAACAAAAACATGCTCTGAATATACATGAGTCGGGGCGGCGCGGCGGCTCACAGCGGGGGCGGCTGGCGACGGCGATGGCGATGGCGACGGCGACGATGATGGCCACGACGACGACGACGACGACGGTGACAGCGGTGGCAGCGAGGGTGCCGACGCAAGGGCGGGCTCTGGCAGGGGCTCGGCGCGAAGCGGGGCGGCAGCGGCGACGGCGTGTTTGGGGCGGCGGCGAACAATGGACGTGGCGATGGCGACGAGGAGCAGGGCGGCGCGACGACGGCGCGGCGACGGCGTGGTTCGGGCAGGGCGGCGGCGACGGGCGTGGCGACGGCGTGGTCGGGGCAATGGCGGCGCGACGACGGCGCGGCGACGGCGATAACAACGACGGCGCGGGTAACGGCGGTGCCGATGATGGGCGCGCGGCGACGACGACGACGGGTGCGGGCGATGGCGAAGAGGAGCAGGGCGTCAGGGTAGTGGGTGGCGTCGGCGGCGGGGAGATTGAGAAATTGCTGAAAATTTGCAAAGTGTTGGCTTATATAGCCAGAGCATTGGTCCCGATTCGTGGCACCAACCGGGACTAAAGCCCCCCTTTAGTCCCGGTTGGTGCTACCAACCAGGACCAAAGGTCTCTTTTCAGTAGCCCAAAGGGCGGAAAGCAGAGGCCTTTGGTCTCGGTTGGTGGCACCAACCGGGACTAAAGGGGCTCATTAGTCCCGGTTGGTGCCACGAACAAGGACCAATGCTACCCTTTAGTCCCGGCTCGTGGAATCAACCGGGACCAAAGGCCTTGTGCTGCCCGCGTCAAAATTTTAGTCTGACCTCGGTAGTTGACAGAGCTCGAGAGTGGTTTATAAGCACCGATGCGCCCACCCTCTCGAGCTCCTCTCAAATTCAGGCATTCGGGCCTGACCTGTCACTGTGTGCCTGTGGGCCTACTAGGCCTACTGCGGGCCTGAATTCTAGCCCATGATTGGGTTTCTAGTCGTATTCACGCCGTGGTGGCCCAGTAGGTGGCATTTTTTTGCTTTATTTATTTTATTTTGTTTCTACTTACTGTTTCTACATTTATTATTTTATTAAAGTTTATTTATTTTACTTTATTAAAGTTTATTTTGTTTCTACTTATTTATTAAAGATTATTTTGTTTCTACTTATTTATTTTATTTTGTTTCTACTTATTTATTTATTTTTCTTTTTTTCTTTTTAATTTATTTTATGAAAATTCTTTTTTCTTTTAATGTTTGAACAAAATGCTTTGATAATTTTAGTTGCATAAATTTTATATAATTTTAATTTCAATAATACCAGAGGTTTATAAAAGCTTTTAGTTGATTCCTTTAGCTATTATAGTTTCATTAAAATTTTCTAGTTCATTCTTTTTTGATTTATTTATTTTATTTTGTGTCTACTTACTGTTGCTATTTTTATTTATTTTATTAAAGTTTATTTATTTTACTTTATTTAAGTTTATTTTGTCCCTACTTATTTATTAAAGTTTATTTTGTTTGTACATATTTATTTTATTTTGTTTCTACTTATTTATTTTATTTTATTTTTTGCTTTTTTATTTATTTTATGAAAATTCTCTTTGCTTTTCATGTTTTGAACAGAAAATACTTTGATAATTTTAGTTCCATAAATTTTATATAATTTTAGTTTCAATAATACTAGAGGTTTGAAAAGTTTTTTAGTTGGTTCTGATTCATGGCTTGAACCGGTACTAAGGACCACCCTTTAGTCCCGGTTCATCCCACCAACCGGGACCAAAGGGGCCAGACGAATCGGGACCAATGCCCGCACGAGGCCCGGCAGGCCCCCTGGCCTCACGAACCGGGACCAATGGGCCCATGGGTACCGGTTCGTGACTGAACCGGGACTAATGGGCTTATCTGGCCCTTACGAAAGCCCCGTTTTCTATTAGTGAATGGACATAACCACATACAAGTTTAGAGGAAACGAATCTATGTGCAACAACGGATTCTCATAGGCAGGAAATACATGGAGAAGAGCACCACGAGAAACCAAAGAAAAAAAAAAGAAGTGTAACAACAAAGAAAGAAAACCGAAGAATAAATAAGAAAACCAAACAAAAAAGAAAAGAAAGTTTTGAAGTAAAACAAAGAGAAAACAAAAATTGGGGACAACAAAAAAAGAAGAAAAGGTAACTGAAGAAAAATGGTGTAAAAAAGGAAACAAGGAAAGAAAATAATCAGAGAAAAACCAAGATAAGTTACAAAAAAATGAAGAAATAAAAAACATAAAAACTGAGAAAAAAATTAAGGAAACCGGATGTGAAACAAAGAAAAACAAAAATCAAGAAAATCGCTACAGAAAACCGGACTAAAAACAATAAAAAATTAAAAAAAATGAAAGAAATGATAGCGAAGGCAGCCAACATCGATCGAGCATTTCAATTGAAACCAGATCGAACAAAAAATAGACGAAAGTGGGCTGGCCCTATGGCTACTCGTGGGGAAAAGCTTTCCTGTGAGGGAAGACAGATCCTCCTACATGGGAACTCCTATGTGACGCATTCTGCGTTAACTAGGTGCGGCTTCACACAGGGGCAGCTGACTAGCGGGCTTTGTGGGCCGCTTGGCGCACGCGAACTGTTTTTGAACTGTTTCAAGCGTTTCGTTGTTTCTGCTTCGCGAAGCTGTTCCACTGATTGTTGTCCCTGCTGTTTTCCACTGTTTCTACTGTTATAAAGTAAAGAATGGTTTCATTGTTTCTTCTATTTCTTCTCTTTCTGTTGTTTCAACTGTTATACTGTTTCTTCTGTAAAGTAAACAATGGTAGTAAAGTAAAGAATGGTATAGTTTCTTCTGTTCCACTGTTTCAACTGTTTCCCAAAGAAACATGAAACAGAAAAACCTTGAATTTACTAAACAATGGTTGCTGGTTCCATTTTATGAAACCAGGTGCTGTTCCTATTGATTCAACTAGTTTTTTATTATGAAATAAACATGAAATTTCATTTTACATTTATTACAAACTGGTACTTCTAAAACTATCATAAAAAGTGGTGAGCTTACAACTTGATGAAATTGACTGATAATAGTATCACCAAGGTGTCATGAAAGACTGAAAAAAATGTACATTTCTTACTTCTTGTTTTCAATACTTCTTCAGCTGTTTTCGGACATTGTTTATAGCTGAAGGTCTTGGAAGAAACTATCACTAGACCAGCAAGAGAAAAAAAGATTGCTCTATCGGTAGGGAAACTTTTTTGCCATGGAAGTATTCCTTGGAGTTGAATCTTGCAGTGCACTTCCCTTGAAGGTGGCAGTATTAATGAGACCCTTGAGAATAGAAAGAAGAATATGAAGAAACGTAAACGCGATTAGAAGAAATTAATTTCACTGTTTGGAATGAAAGAACAGGCTCTAAGAAAATAACATCTCTTTTGTTTCCATAGGAGAGAAAAAAAATAGAGAACTTACATGTCGCTGCAGGAAAGAAGTTACTAACGGCAGTTGAATTTCATTGTGGTTGCATGTTACAATCTCAAATAGGAATTTTTGACGTAGAGCTTCTAAATCATCCTACAGTATTTTAGAAAAAGTGCAGTTTAATTCCTGATATGTTCCAAGTAATGAGCAAAAAAGGGAAAAAATGTTTATAGCTTACATTAGAGAAACCCTGCAATTCAAGACCTTTGTACTTGCTAACATACTGCAGAATGAAAATTCCTGAGTCATACCTGTGAAAAACAAATAGCACAATCAGTTCCATACTCAAGATGGAAATTATTGTGAATTTAAAATACTTCTAATCTGTCTTTTTAGGAAAAAGAGCCAAAAATTTGCCCGTGGCTGGTACAAATCTTGTAAAACTGGAGATTTCCATGGAAAACCCACCTGAAATTGACCTTGGGAGCTGGTACAAATCTTGATTCGAAATTACCTATGTTGAAAGAAGTAGAATTTCCATATGTAGCAGCAAACAAGACCGTGAAGTTGTAGATAACCGCACTAATTGTTGGTAGAAATGTATCACCACTGTAGTACGGGTTCATGATATCAAAAAATTTGGCTCTGAAGTTAGCAGTGATTAAAATCCACTGTTTTTCCTTGAATAAGGGCATTTTTACCTAGGGAATTGTGGAAAGGAAAAACCTATTAGTCTAACCTCTTTCAACAAGAAAAATCAATAAGAAACAGTTTGTACAAAAAGAACTTATCTTACCAAGGAAGTATTCAATAAACTGAAGCCAACATTACTTTCCTGTAAGATTGGTTTATTTGCAGGATCTGAATGATTTAGCATTGGGTTCATTAGCTTCTCCTGCATGTTTGTTTCCCAGAAAATTATTGATAGTTAAGAAAAGGAAATGTCAATGGTGTGAAAATGAAAACAGAGAAAAATAATTTAAAAAATAGGCTGACCATGTCGTCAATGCTAACTATGTGCTCCACTATTTCACTGTTTGGTAGGAGGCCTTCTTCCTCGGTTCAGTTGGTCTTTGTTCTTTAGTTTTGAAAAACATGCAACAACCCGAGGGTTTATCCAACCACCAGTATTTGAACATTATTTGGGGAACATTATTTGTGGAACAGTATTAAAAGAACAATTATTGAACACAATGATTAAAGACAAAATTATTTAGGGACTTCAGATAACATTATTTGGTCAACATTATCTTGGGAACATTATTAGAGAACATTGTTCGGAGAACATTATTGGAGGAACAAAAAAGTTTGAACATTACTTGCCGAACATAACAATAATCAGGGAACATTTTAGGGGGACAAAAAGTTTGAACATTATCTTGGGAACATTATTAGAGGACATTAAGAGAACATTATTGTGAAAATTATTTGTGGAACATTCTTAAAAGAACAATTATTGAACACAATTGAGCACCATTATTAAAAGATAAAATTATTTAGAGAACATTATTGGGGAACAAAAAGTTTGTACATTATTTGAGGAACATTATTGAAGGAATAAAATTATTTAGAGAACATTATTGTGGGAACCAAAAGTTTGAACATTATTTGAGGAACATTATTGAAGGAACATTAATCAGGGAAAATAGGGTAACAAAAAGAAAATTCAACATTTATTTGGGGAGATTATTGAAGGAAAATTATTAGGCTAACAATCAATATTCTATAATAAAATGATAACTGAATAATGTTCCTTCTAACAAAAGGGTGAACAAAATTTGCTTGGAGGAAATTTTTTACTACATTCTAATATTAAAATGTTCCCTGAATATTGTTCCCTAAATAAGTAGTCTGAAGTTTAATTATGTTCTTCAAGTCAAAAAAAATTCCTCCGCATCAAACAATTATTTGTGGACCATTATTAAAGAAAATTTATTTAGGGAACATTATTGGGCGAACAAAAAAGTTTGAACATTAATCAATGAACGTTATTGGAGTAACAAAGAAGTTTGAACATTATTTGGCATACATTATTGAAGGAACATTATAGGGGTACAAAAAAGAAAATTGAACATTTATTTGGGAAACATTATTGGGGGAACAATTAATAATGTTCCTTCGAACAAAATTTCCTTGAATAATGTTCCTTTCGGTCAACAAAATTTCGTTCGAGATTTTTTTAGTACATTCTTGATAATATAATGTTCCTTGAATATTGTTCCCTCAAAAAATGTTCTAAAAAAATCAGTAAAATGTTCCTAAAAGCTTTAAAAATGTTATTCAAGTCCAATAAAAATTCCTCAGCATCAACAAATATCTTCAGACCATTTTTAAAGGAACATTATTCAGGGAATATTATTGGGGGAACAAAAATATTGAAACATTCTTTGGGGAACATTATTTAAGGAACATAAATCAGGGAACATTGTAAGGTGGACAAAATAAAATGAACTGCCTTACGCCACCTAATGGTAGAGAATCTGTGTTTGATACTACCCGGAGGGTATTTGTAAAGTTTAGGCATTTTGACAGTTGAGTGAGAGCTGTATAAAAATAATAAAAAGTAAGGTGCTGAAATTTCAGGTATAAGAAAACAGTTCATGTAAATGTAAGCTGCTGAAACAAAAATTAATTCTGCAAAACAGAAGAGCAGTACATAGTATCACTCATAGTTACATTATACACACAAAAAGAAAGAATGACAGTGAATAATATCAAAAATATTAATAAAAGAAAAAGAAGTAACAACAATCGAATATTACGAAAAGTATCAACCTAATATGTGTTCATCTTGCAAGTTTCACCTTGTATTACTAGGTTAACATAGTATATCAAAAACTATAGTCACATCACCTAGTATCACTTAAAAAACAAACTTGGCTTTCAAGATTGGGGTATACAATTTCAAAGACTGTCGCTCCCTTGAACTGCTACAATTTACTAGTGTTCGCGTGTTGAAACATTGCGAGTCCTTGGACCAGGTGTTCTTCTCAGAGGTGGAGCTGTCAGACACTGATGAAAGCCATGACGAGAGTGAGCTTTCCTCCATCGGGAACGCAGACGATAAATGTTCATCCATGTTACTGGAGAAACCAATGATCCTAGACTAGGGAAAACATGTTATGCACTGGAAGCTGGAAGCAGCAGTTCTATGCCACCAATCGCTCCCGCAAGAAGAGATATAAATGAAGAGATGCCAACTGATTGCCAAGAAAGCAGAAGTGATGAAGGACTAATTCCAATGCAAGAAGGATATGTAGCCCTAACACCCAATTTTTCTAAAATTTATTTTCTAAATTTTATTTTCTTCTTCTTCTGTTTCCTTGTTTTTCTAAATTTTCTAAACAATTCACATTATTTTATTTTCTGAAATTTTCTAGAACACTTTTTCAAATTGGCGAACATTTTTTGATCCTCAATTTTAGAAAATGTTCATCCATGTCAAAAAGTTCAAAAAAATTGATGTTATAAAATTTAGATGTGATGTAGTACAAGAACAATTATTTGAGTGAACACACAATGTTAAATTTTTTTTACACATTACAGAAACTAACAAGTGTCCTATCATCATCAACATAAACACACACACAAAATTTCCAAGGGCAAGCGCATGAAACAGACAACCTCCTACCATCATTATGCTGCATTCATAACCTGATTCGAAATCCTGAATCACATCCGGGAAACCAAACTGAAAAATCGCTCCAAAGGGACCTTGTCTAGCCTCATATTCACCCAAATCAGACTGAAAAAATCGCTCCACTGCTACCACCAAACCTCCTACAAACCCTAGAAACGCTGGACCGACACAAACAGGAAAAAAAACGTCTCGATCTGGCGAAATCACACACAGAGGACACGAACCAGCTTGACAAGAACACAGAAGAGGGAACTGGGGGCATTACCTTGAAGATGACGAACTTGATGGAGATCGATGGAACCCTAGACGACCCGATCTTGACGGAACCCTAGACGACGCCGACGCCGACGAGGAAGTAGTGACCACCTGCAAAAAAGCATCCATCACGACGACGTCCGCCAGATCTAATCGGCGATGCCTCGGGCGATTCGACGGGAAAGAGGTCCGTCGGCTGCTTACCAAGGCGGCGGCCTCTTACCGGAGTGGGATCCCCGCAGGAAAAAGCAGACGAAGAGGGAGGAAGTGGGATGCGGGACGAGGGAGGAAGAGCACGGCGGATGCGGGACGAGGGAGGAAGAGGACGGGAGATGCGGGACGAGGAAGAGGAACGGGGAAACAATGACTCGAGGAAGAGGAACGGGGAAACAGTGAACAGGTACTAAAAAGGCCGGCCCAAATCAGGCGAAGGGGTGTGCGGCGCGTCGACAGTTTGACCCAAAATGCGACAAATAGGATATTCCCTCCTACATGACGCATTCTGCCTCAAAGAGGAGCTCGACGCACGCGAGTGACATATGACTGGGCCGGCCCATTGATGCGAAAGCTACTTGTATTTCCTGTACCGCGCGCGACCTAAAAGAACCCGAAAAACAAGTGAGCAAAACGAGGATTCGATCCTACTAGATCCGATCCTATGATATATCGGGAAGAAGAGCACGACAAAAAGCTAGCCACTCCACCACAAAGCTGTTACAGAAATTTAAAGCGCGAAACATTATAACGACAAACAGCAGGGTTGAGATTTTGAAAAAAACAATTTAGAAACATTTCTTGAAAATTTCGAACAATATGAAAATGCTGAATTTATCTTTTTCATATATCAAGATTTTTTCTAAAAAATTAAAATATTTTTGTAACCCGAATTTGGGAAAAAAATCGAACATTTTTGGCAAAACCTAATAGTTTGTTTAAAATGTGAACAATTTTCTAAAAATTGAACAATTTCTGGCATGTCAATTTTTATACAACAAGAAATATTTTCTGAAATTCCAAAACATTTTTTGAAACAAGATTTTTTGTGAAATTGTGAACAATTTCTTTGAAATTACTGAACATTTTTTCGAAATTACTGAACATTTCTTTGAAATTGTGAACAAAATTTAAAACAGGAACAGTTTCTGAAATTCCTGAAAGACTTTTTGAAACATGAACATTTTTTTGTTGGGTAACATTTTTGAACATTTTTTAAATTTTTGAACAAAAATTGGAATCGGGATTTTTTATTAAATTCCTGAATATTTTTTGCAATTGGGATCAAATTTTGGAAACAAGAACATGTTGTAAACTTCCGAATAAATATTTGAAATTCTCATTCAAAAGAAACATGAAAAAAACAAAAGGGCAAAGAAAAGAAAACAAAACAGAAAATGAAAGAAAAAATTAAACCGAAAAACAAAAGAAACAAAAAACGAAAAAAGGGAAATAGAAAAACCGGTTCAGGAACCTCCTTGAAGGTTCCCAATCCGGATTCGCTCGGAAATTTGAACGAGCCGGCCCATGCGAAGGCTTGTCGGTCTGCCCTGTGCGTCGCCTCGACTACTTGCCGTAACGAGCGCCAAATAGGAATTTTTCCCGGGCAGGCTGTAGATGCTGGCGCTCACGAGCGGTAGTTGGGCCGACCCATTCAAAGCACGAGCGTTCGCTCGTCAGTCAACTGTCAAAAAAAAAGGTTCGCTCGTCAGTCGGGACATTCGTGTTCCTCGGGTTCGCTGGTTGACCACCGATCACTTAGAAAGGTCATTGACTATTGACTTTTACAAAAAAAGTTAATGAAATTTTCAAAATTCTAGAAAACTCTTTAAAATATTAAAAGATTCATGCATTTTTAAAAGGTGCAAGAATTTTCAAAAAATCATGCAATAAAAAATCCGCGCAATTTGAATAAAGTCTGCGAAAATGAAGAAAGTTCAGGAATTTGAGAAAAGTTGACCAGTTTGGAAAAAGTTGATAATACTCGGTAAATGATTCACAAATTTGGAAAATGTTCACGACTTTGAGAAGAGTTCATGAATTTGAAAAAAAGTTCACAACTTGAAATTTGAGTAAAGTTCACAAGCTTGAAAAAGTGCATTCATTTTAAAAATTAAAAGAAAGAGAAAAAAGAAAAATACGAAGAAAAACCAGCCAACATGTATACTCTGCAAATAAAAATGTCTAGAAGCTACTAGAAGCTTCCCAAAATATAACTAAATAAACGCTACCGTGCGTTATATGTGCCGGCCCATTAGTTCCCTACAGGAGTTGTGCGCCAGTTGCCAAATGGCCATTAACCGGCGCTTAAGGCACTAAACAGGATTTGGGAAAAATCACTTCATGATGGGGTTTAAGGAAAACACTTCACGAGGAATTAGAGAGAAATAAACCAAGAAGCGAGAGGAACCACACATCAACTTCTCGGTTTCAATTCGAGTTTAGTTTCTAAATTATGGATTGTGTGTAGGGCAGCATCGACTCAAGTGAATCTGTCACCCGAAGAAGGAATAGTCACGCAGCTCGTCCCATCTTGGTTTGGCTATCATGGTTAGCACCAAGGAACCTACTTTGTTTTTACCCTCTAGATCAACTATTGCCGACCCGACGAATGGTTGGAACGTCACCCATTGCATCTGTCCCACTCGGCTTTTGTGGCACTGCAAAAAATATTTTCTGCATTGAATTGATGCTTTAGAGACGTATAGGATTTCATGGCTCTCAGCTATTCCTCCTGTATGTTGTTCTCTTACCTAGAGCTCATGAGAAATGCAACGTTTGAACGGCAAGTCATGTCACTATAAACTTCCCAACGTCTTCCATGCCTACAAGTAATCAAATAGCTACAAAGCGAATGGCGATATGCGATGAAATATTCATGATGACAGAATAGACCAACAGCTCGGGAGGAGGAACTTGGTATTAATATCTGGGGAAATGGATAGAGATCTTGAGCTATCATGAAGCAATAAGTAAGTCAGATTGCAAGGACTCGGTTAAAACTGGTCACAAAGTAATTATGTAAATGTTCAATATGACACGCACAATAATACTTGTAAGTTTCCGTGACGTGTTCAGCTTTGCATAAGGCGTCGCTGTGGTACCTCGGGATTACATAAAGCCTCGGCAATTCACATCTTATATATACGTTGAAGACCACCTCTTATTCAGTAGTTTCGATATATGATTAGGTACACGTCACCTAATCCATTCTCCGAGTGAAATTTTGCTCTGGTAATTTGGCTGGAAGGGGCAAAATTTAAAAGTAGGATGACAACCAACGCAGAAAGCAGCATAATTTGGTATTCACTAAGTGTACAAAAGGTGAGATCAGGTAAAGTGAGATCAGTTTCTTGCGTCGAGCAACTATGCATGACATGCCCAATGCGTTCACCAGAGATGATGCTTGGTTGGCTGCAAGCGGTTCAATGGAATGCGTTCACCTATTGCACAGCGCTTCCAATGTATTCAAAGTTTCAGACCGAGCTCACAGTATGGCTGTTATCTTCTCAGAATTGAGAGTCATGATGGGACAGTGAATTCCAGATATATTTCCCCATTGCAAGAAAAATAATGTATTAATGCCAAATATGAGTTTTAAAAGCTAGCGACCAAACCTCTTTTGCTATACTACGCTTCTCTCTGCAGAAACTGTCACAATACAACAAATGGCAATAAGTTTAGATGATACTAGCTCTAAATTTATTGCAATGTGGCTTGTGCTCTTGAGCAATCACGTACACGTTCAGAGGAACCTCCAACAACGAATGTACATAGGCAGGAAATACCAAGAGAAGCGCAACACGTGAATCACTCTCTTCATCCGAGGAGGCACGGCATCCAAGGAAAATGAAGTATTGAAGCCTGGCGCCGGTACTCCTATCTGTCCTCGCCGCCTCACCAAAGAGGAACGGCGGCTGCTCCACCTCATCATCGGAGAAGATGACAATGTCCTCCTTTTCGGAGGAGCCGATGGCCATGGAGCTCGAGGGGCCCGAGAAGCGAGGTGGTGGCGCCATGATCTGGTGGGAGACATGGAGACGCTACCGCCTGCCGGCGCAGAGAATAATGACTTCGGCATGGTGGACGCGGTGGTATGGATGGCGTTGGAGCGGAGGTCGGAGAGGCTAGGAGCGGAGAGGAAGAGGAGTAATGTGTGTTGTTGTCGATGCGATCGAGTAGAGCGAGAGAGAGAGACTAGAGGGACAACGAGACAGTAGTTTTCGCTGGGCGGAACCCCCAGCTTTTCCGTTCGATCTATTCTCTCTTTTTTATTCTGTTTACAAGGAAATCTAGCTAACTAGCCCGGCCAGCCTGCTGCAATCTGGATTCACCGTGCCATCCCACGATGTCCAAATCGCTAGCTCGCCACACTGACCGGGCAAAAGCAAAACAGAAACGAATGCAGGGCGATCGTGCACACGACTCGGCCCCCGGCTATTCCTACGTGCATGCTGCATGCGCACATCACAATGACGGCCATGCACAGCTTATTCAAACGGAAAACACTATCACGTCGCTGGAGCTTAGTAGGCTAACAATATGGTGTGGTGTGGATGGTGTCAGAGCCCTGCTTAAATAGGCGTGGTCGGGCGAATGGACGGGGAGTCAGCTTCAATGTGGCGCAGTGGTAGTGGCCGGAGTAGACTTCTCAGTCGCCCCTTATGCATTAAAGGGACGCCACACACTCGTCTTGTCGTGTCTGTCTGACCGGCAACAACGCCGTGGAGTCTTGTGCACTCTGAAGGGGTGTTTATCGGCATAAATGTGCGGCAACTGCTTCGCGCGGAGAGGGTTCTTCGGTCGGACAAGTTTTTGGGCGGGCCAGGATATCGAACGCGTAAGTGGTTGCAGTCCGGACGCCCACAAATTCCTCCTTGTGTGCATCCAGTTTGCGGGAAGACGAGCAACTAGACCGGTCTGCGGTCCGATGAGATACCGTGTTGGATGGCCAAATTGCGTCTGAACCGCTCGACCCTTACTCCCCTGCAGGCTGCAGCCTCTCCCTTCTGAGATGTGAGGTAAACAATATAGAAAACGATGTGAGATGAACGAACTTATGTATAGAGAAAAAATGCTTTGGGAATAATGCTAGCTGTAGTATAAGCTGGCTCAACCAAGGTGAGCAGAGCATAGAGAATTTCCGTGGAAAGGAAAGGCAGGGCAGTATGGCGTGCTCGAATGATCCAGTAGCCCTGCGTGACATGGCGACATCTTATTTTCATACACCCTTAACTTGTGACTTACATAGCGAGCCTTCGTGTCAGACGAAGTTAATGAATTGCTTATCCGTGACGGTAAACAAAATGTTTCTTCTTCATTTTTCTGGTGATTTTTTTTGGGCCGTTCGTGATTATAACTTGGCTCCAATCCCGCTAGCATCTAGCCTTCTGAAACCCTATTTCCACGCGCATTTTCTCTTTTTCTCATTCCTTGCAACACCACCTCATTCAAAATTTCAAATACCCATTGATCCCTCTCTCTAACTCTCCATATCTCGTTCTCTTCTCTCCCGGTCTACTCATCTCTCTTTCTCTCCTCGACCACATGTTCCGGTCTGCTTTCTTCCCTGGTCTCCTCAACTTCATTTTCACCTACAGAGGACGATGATAAAGGAACATGGACGAGCGTGGCTGGGCTCCCTGGTTCCCGGAGATTCAATTAAGCGAGATTCCAAAGCTACAGTTTCGCCTCTTCCATCAATAGATTTAGTGGTGGTGCTCTCCTTGTCCTAGGACCATCAGCCTAACGAGGAAGTGGAGACGGTACTAGCAATGTGGTGACTCATGGTGAAGTGGCGGTGCTTGCCCAAGCGCCACTCAGTGATCACCAGCAAAACCATGTATGGTACTTAGTCATGGAAGGGCTTCCTTTATAAATCCTGACCACTGGCCTCCTTTCTAAAAATACGGCCTAGCTTTTGGAGAGGCTTGGTAGATAAACTAAGGGGGCTTCACTAAGTTCTTGAGAATGTCATGGTATTGAACCCAGTGACATCTCAGTTACCACACATCTGTTGTTGAGGGCTTTCTAATACCTTCTTACAATCACACTGGCTAGGTTGCATTGTGTCACCATTTATATTTCACAATAGATTGATGTGAATGAGTTTTCTACCAACATTAATCATTTTCCTATTCTTTAGTGTGTACAAAACATGGCATATGTATAAATTGTTTAGAAAGGTGATCGGTAAACTTCCAAATGTCAATAAATGTTTATCAACTTCTATTGTTCATTGGTTTTGATATAGCTTACCACTCATGCCAAGTGGTAATGTTTATCAACTTCATGTCATCGGTAAATAATGCAACCAACATCGGTAAATAATGCAACCAAATGAACAAATAATTAATTTCCAAAATTTTGTCACTATTATATTTTTAGTGAGGTGACTTTGAGAAACAAATATAGAGGTAACGGATCAACAACCTGGGAAACAAACGTCAAAGCAAAATGATTTCTTTGAACATGCCTAGAAAAAGACAGTATAAAGTAAAATCAAGCTTGGTGACAAAAAAACTCAGTGAGTGTTTTTACTATAAAATATGATGACAACTTTTGGCAATGGTTTGCAGAGGATTGGGTTGTTTCTTTTGTTGATTGTGACGGATTTGTTTACAATTATTTTTTTACTTATTTCCCCCTACTTTAATTATGGTGGCAAACTAGAATGATTAGTTGAACCATTTCCATACCATTTTATAATAATTTAGTTTAGCTGTTCCCATGCCATTGTTAACCATGGTAGCATAACTAAATGTGCCAAATATAAATTATCATGCTACTTTTATATGTGCAACTAGCAAGGGAAATAACAGTACCTACAACATAACACAAAGATGCTTGTTGCCGCACTGTCCATCTGGACCATAGAAAATATATGATAAAACTTGAATGATTTGAATTACAACCACTTTAGGTGGGCGTCTTTTGAATGATTTCAATAAATGGTTGTGTGCATCAAAATGATGCAGAGGCTGGCGGTAGTCCTCCTCTTTTTAAAAGAAGGTGGGCGTACTTGGCTAACTATAGAAACTAAAATTTAAATAAAGTAAGTAACTGCAACAGACATAAATTAATACTATCAAGTGTCAATGCAAGAACGATGAGCTTAATTAGGCAATAAGTAAATAATTTCCACATGTTATTCTATGAAAATACATATTGTGGCTTACTGGTAGCACATGCACTAACCCAGACAGTAGTCTTAACAGGAAGGGTGGAAAGTAATGAATCAACAAAGCAAGCAAGTTAGAATTTCTCATTCTAGAGAGTTTCTAGAAGAATAAGGCCTTGCCGCGGTCCCTTGCTGATGAGACCAAAAGGATACAATGGATTACAACCCATAGAGTGCAGGAACCTTTTGTAGGATTTTACTACTAGCAGCGTTCCTGTAAAAGAAGATGCTAGCGCTAATTTGACTAACTACTAGCAGCGTTCGTACAAAAAGTGGATGGTGCAGATTTGAAGATAGAAGCAGCGTTTGGGGAATACGAATGCTGCTAGGTTGGTACATAAAGATAGTGTTGTACCACAAATAACTGGAAACATAGGTACCACACTTTCTTGGCAAGACTTGCACATCGTCGTATGCTTTGTGGCAAGCATCAAGTCATTTGTGGCGATATACATGTTGGCCTGTACGATGGCTCGTACATTCCTTTCGTGCACACTTTGAACAAAAGCAATGTTAAGAAGCCTCTCCCTGGTATGAATGTACTAAATATCTACTTATTCATGTATTATTTATGAATTCAATATGTATATATCTATATCCACTATGTAGTAGTGCGGGAATAACTTTGAATATTGACTGTTGGATGATGCCAATCCAACGGTATCTTCATAACATGCATTACCACCTTTAATACTACCAACTTTTGTCTTCCTGAATGAATTGCTATTGCTTTTTTACTTTATGAAAATCAATGCATAATTTGCACAACCCAACTTTATGTATGCACAAAGCTATGAAAGTATCTTCATAAAATGATTTACATTTATTCAAAATTTAGGTATTAGTGTTGTTGCCACTGTCTTGTAGAGTGATACAATTGATGGTCAGTGTAGTATTGTGAAATTGCAGGTTTGTTGTTACTAAAAAATCAACAAGAAACTCCCAAGAGATGTGGTGCCTGAGCATTTGCCGGCTAGTGGTGACATGCGAGTTATTATGTATGACGACAGACCATCCATGCACCTACTCGACATCGCCAAAGATGGCTGCCTCATTGTCAACACGACGCCAGACAGTGCCACCCTCGTGTGCGCTCATCAACATGTGTCCATCACCGAGACTCCCTTTGCCACATTGTCGAGACCGGCTGTTGCCAATGCGGTAGATGCAACACCACCCCTCCTCTTGTCCCCTCCAGGCAGCGACGCTCCAAAACAATGCCCCCAAGAGGGAGAATGGCCCCGAAGGCACCGCCATCGTCCGATCTGGGAGATACAAATCTAGGGTTTCCCCCGAAGTAGCCGGAACACGACCACAATGATTACAACCGATGACGTCTTCAACAAGGAGACGACACCCACACCACCGTCATCGTCTGCCATGACCGAAACTGACACGGTTTTCACCAGCAGCCACGCCACACCAAACCAACATCCTCCCACAGGGATCCAACATCCCTCGCCGACCCCTCTACTGTAACATCCTGGTTTTTGGCCCTTTTTCTTTTTTCTTTGATTTCCTTGGTTTTGCCCTAATTTTGTTTTGGAGTGGATCTGTGGACTTGAAACCTAGGAGATCATCATCATTTCTTCTCTTAAGTAAGTTATCATTCTCAAATCTTTCCCAATGTCATGTCATTTCCATTCTAGCCCAACCCCAAAATTCTTCTTCTCAGGAATATTCCTTTTTCTTTAAAGGAATAACCATGTTTGCCCTAGGATGTGAAGCAACCTGCATTTTTGTCTTCCACAAAATTACCAAATAATTCTCATAATTTATTTGGATCATATATGCGACAAATATGTCCAAACTTTCCTGTATTATCCCAAAACTAATTCTCCAATATTATTTCTTCAATTCTGTCCAAAGTGGCACTTTGTGAAGGAAGTGCCACCTATCCTTTCTTGTTTGCTCCAAAACTTTTTGGGCATTCTTTCATGTCCAGATAGTTTCCACATGACAAAATTCAACTTCATTTGCCTAGTGAATCTTCGTCAGTGATTTTTCAAAGTTTCTGTTCAAATAGAAGCTTTGTAAGGAAGTAATAACTACGGTTATCTAAATGAGTTGAAATTTTTCACACTCCTTCATGAGCTCATATAATAACACTTCTCCAAATTTCAGATCCATCCCATCTTGTATGTGAGCACAACTTCAAATATTTTTGTCTGTTAATATTTTTAGTTTGTGAAGCAAGTATAATTTATATTGCTTCATTAATTTTGAAAAATTACCAGATCATGCTCCTACCCATAAACTTCTCTCCTCAAACTTTGGGATCATTTCATTAAGCCAATTTCTCTCCAATATTATCAGAAGTTTCTGGACAAAGAAGAACACTGTGAAGGAAGTACCATGTTGGCATGTCCAATTGGTATCAAATTTTTACAGCTTCTTCATATGTCCATATCATCATCCCATGCCAAATTTCAGTTCAAGTGGCTACTCCATGTGAGTGCATCTTCCAAATCTCTTCTCTCGACCAAAATTGCATTTGCAAAGCAACTGTATTAATTTGTGGTCCGTTTCTCTCCAAAATTCACGGGATGATAGACCTTCCTAACCTAAATCTCCCAGACATCTTATTTGGCCCTTAGCACTTCCGTGTTGAGCTCAAATGTGTGGTCAAGTTTGATACAACAAACTAGCATCGATGCCTCACATCCATATTTGCTTTCTTTTGATGAGACTTCACTTCCCACCATTCCAACGATGGAGAGACAACACCACAGACATGATTTGCCAGCTCCTAGTGACCTCTCCTTTCCACGTCGCATTGTGACCATGCGGTTTGGCGCCTGTGCAAGCGCTCTGCAGGTCACCGACGCGTCCAGCGCTCTGTCCAGCTCAAGTCACTTCGACTCTTATCGCCCTCGCGCGCCTGAGCGTA